>CM053030.1:209580737-210180737 GCA_028564925.1 Lithobates sylvaticus | reverse complement strand
TTAACCACTAGGGGGAGGGGAGGGGTTATGGGCTCTGACGTGTGTGTGTTTTTTTACATTAGGGGGCGGGGCTGACGTCTGACGTCATTGATCGGCTTTCCCGATGACCGGGAACAGCCAATCAATGACAGGCAGAGTAGGAAGTGCGGGGGAGAGGTTTGTTTACACATGCCTCTCCCCGTTCTTCAGCTCCGTAACCCGATCCGATCCGTAACCCGCGGCCGGGGTCACGGAGCTCCCGACCGGGTCGCGAGCACGCCACCGGCGGCGCGCGCGCGCGCGACCCACGGGCAGGCATTTAAAGGGCCACGTACAGGTACGTGGTTTTGCCTGCCTGTGCCATTCTGTAGACGTATATCTACATGAGTCGGTCGGGAAGCGGTTAAATGATATCTAGTCACATCTAGGTGTTGCATATATTTTATTATGATTTATAAATTTATGTCATTTGTTGACTTATTTTTACATGTGTGTTTCACTTTTGCATTTATCTTAATTTGCCAGCGCTGCTCTTATCTGTTCACTATATTCAAAGTTCTAGCACTTTTTTGCAGCAGCTGCAATATCCCACTTATTTCACTTTATTTATTACTTCAGCGCCAGTTGTGTGTTCTTGTACTTTTACATGCACATGAACTTTAATGGCATCCCAGTCTAAAGCCTCATACACACAATCGGACTTCAAACAAACTTCAAACAAACTTTTCTGTGTATTTCTGTCCAAAGGGCGTTGGTCGTGAACTTGTTATGCATACACACAGCAGGACTTTTTCAGCCAACTTTCACCAAATCACGTGGTTTTTCAGCTCTTTACCGCCACCCTTTGGTCAACTTCTGTATTGTTGTCTGATCTTTTGCATTGGTTCTGAGCATGCGTGTTTGTACTTTGGACTAAAGTCCTATGGACTTGTGTACACACGATAGCATTTTGCACCATAGGACTTTTGTTGCTGGAAAGTTTGTCTGTTTGCACAGCCAACATTTGTCCGATGAAAACCGAAAAAGTTTGTCCGATGGAGCGTACACACTGTCGGATGTTGCCTTAAAACAGGTAATTTGCATGTTTGTCAAAAAGTCAGATCGTGTGTATGGGCCTTTAGGGTTTACCTTCAGCCAAACCAACACCGCTGGCAACTCCTGCACCACCTGCTAGTGACATAGAATATCTATACTTGTCTGTATTGGTCCTGATTGAACCTGCACTCCAGCCTAAGGTTTGATCCCTTATCACCACACCACTCTGTGCTGTAAAATCTGATTTTACATCTATTTCTGTTCTGTCATTAAGCCATGTAAATCCAATATACACCTGTCACTAGAAACCTTTGCTCCTCTAAAAAAAAAAAAAAATGCCTACGGCCTCTGATAAACTGTATTGCTGCCATCAAATTGTGTTATGAGCCTTGGCTTCTAAAGATATGCAAGTACAGTATGTACTGTAGCTATTATTATGTCTTTTAAAATTACATTTGAAACAACCCATGTATTAAAATGATTGTAAAGTCTTATTTTTTTTTCTATAAAAATAACAAAAATGTTATACTTACCTCCTCTGTGCAGTGGATTTGTACAGAGCAGCCTGGATCCTCCTCTTTTTGGTTCCCTCTTCTGTGCTCCTGGCCCCCGAGTCACAGCTCCCTGTGTCCATTCAGAAAGGAGCCACTGCCCAACCCCCCTCTCCTGATTGGCTAACTGACTTTGATTGACAGCAGTGAGAGCCAATGGTGCTGCTGCTGTGTCTCAGCCAATAAGGAGGGAGAGCCTCGGACGGCCGACACACTCATGGACATTGCTGAACAGAAATGGGGCTCAGGTAAATATTGGGTGGTTGAGGGGGGCTGCTGCACACAGAAGGTTTTTTAACCACTTGCCGACCGGCTCACTCCGATATACGTCGGCAGAAGGGCACGTACAGGCAGATTAACTTACCTGTACTTTGCCCTTTAAGAAGCGGTTTGCGGGCGCGCGTGCACCGCCGGCGGGACATCCGTGAGTGTGATCGCGGGTCCCGCAGACTCGATGTCTGCGGGGATACCCGCGATCGTCTCACGGAGAGGAAGAACGGGGAAATGCTAATGTAAACAAGCCTTTCCCTGTACTGCCTAGTGACACTGATCACAGCTCCCTGTAATCGGGAGCGGTGATCAGTGTCATGTCACACATAGCCCCCCACAGTTAGAATCACTCCCTACACTTAACCCCTACAGCGCCACCTAGTGGTTAACCCCTTCACTGCCAGTCACATTTACACAGTAATCAATGCATTTTCAATTGCACTGGTCGCTGTATAAATGTGAATGGTCCCAAAATCGCGCCAAAAGTGTCCGATCTGTCCGCCATAATGTCGCAGTCACGATAAAAATCGCTGCCATTACTAGTTAAAAAAAGGGCATTTTGGTGTCATTCATCCTGAATCTCGCTTTTTAAATCGGTTGAATCACGCTGTTTACATTGCTAGCCAGGGACTTGCGTTCCCACTAACCAATGTGTGAATGTGGTAACATATTATTTCTTCACCATTTTCCACATTTTATATTTAAAGAGATCAAACATGGCTGCTCTTTCTATCTTTCCATGCAGATCATTTATTCATTCCTATCCACATATCCAATGCAAGCCGTTCCAACCCCCACTCACCTGAAACTGACAACTCCACCAAAGATAGTCAAATCCAAGTAAGAACATGATACATAAGTCTCTATTTTAAAGAAACCCAGTAACTGTAAAAATTATGGAATACATAACTCAAACGACTTGTCTGTTTAGCTACATAAATCCATGAAAATGATATAAATGTACTTTGATCACGATACCTGTGCATGAAACTTTCAAGCCCAAGGGCTTGTACTTGTCTAATTTCCACAATATAATTTACCTTGGCGCAGAAAAGGCTGTGATGAAAAAAAGCTATTTCAACACTACAGCACAAGCACATTTATCATCAGCTCCTATGTGCTCAGTAATACAAGCTCACCACTTTCCAACTTCTCAGTTACAAATCATGAATTGGTACAGCTCAGAGACCCTGTAGAAACTCACTGATTTCAATGTATCCTGGCTCCTGCAGAGATCTAATTTTCTTGAAAAATGTGTATTTGTCACTAGAGAAATAAAACATAACCTTTTTTCATCAGAAGGCAGATACAATTTAAGGGTGTATGAAATGAAAACCCCAGGAAAGAAATTGGCAGGCGGACTAGAAAAGATTTTGGTAGTCCTTTTTCTGAATTTAAGGTGAAGCAGATTTTAGTAAAACATGTATTAAAAGTAAATGACAAAGCTGTCTCATTAGATGTTTATCTAAGACAATTTTAAACTATATTTAAGACTGGAGGCAACAAAGTGTGTTGCTTTATAATGGCTAAAACTAGTTTAAACATCTATATAAAAATATCAAACAATTAAGGTTATCCTATGCAGCAATTGCTATTGTTCTATGCTTATGCCCCATACACACAGTCGGACATTCCGACGACAAAATCCGTCGGATTTTTTCAGACGGATTTTGTCAAAAACTTGTCTTGCATACACACAGTCGTACAAGGAAGGAGGTGACGTACAACACGTACGACGGGACTGTGTAGAGGCCAGTAGCCAATAGCTTTCGTCTCCAAATTTTTTCTGAGCATGTGTGGCACTTTCTGGAATTCTCTACACACAATCGGAAAAAGTCTGATTGGATTTTGTTGTCAGAAAATTTTAGATCCCGCTCAAACTTTTTCCATTGGAAATTCCGACGGAAAAAGTCCGATAGAGCCCACACACGATCGTATTTTCCAACAACATAATCCGATCAGACTTTTTCTGTCGGAATTTCCGACCGTGTGTATGGGGCATTAGGTTTTAACTTTGGTTTTGTGCCCACTTGCTGTCCTACATTTTATTGTTCTTTGCTATTCAGATGTGATTACATTGGGAGTCTAGGTAAAACTTTTAGCACTCTATATTGCATATATAAATCTACGGCAAATATAACAGGGAAGTGCAGCTCTCATTATAAGTCATTTTGACTATGGTTAACACACGCCATTTAGTTACAGCAACCCACTTATTGTTGTGGTTTATTTTTTAGTCATTTTTCACACTTTGCGCTAGTGTAAAGTGTGACTTTTGATTACGTAAAACTTGCATGAGCTTTTGTACAGCCATTTTTCTTAACATTTGGGTTTGGATATGTAACAATTAGGACAAATATGCAGCTTGCATTGCACTTAGAAATTTGCCAAGACTTCCGCTGGGACATAGTTTTGCTCAATATCCCTGCCTTATTTTTCCTTAGGAGGATTTAAAGCGGTTGTAAACCGCAGCTTTAAAAAAAAAAAAAAAAAACTGCTTCGCATACTAGCATATTAGGAAATGCTTAACTTAAAACAAAGCCTTCCAGTGGCGTGCTGTCACTGCTGACAGTGCTTCCATCTTCACTTCACCTTATTTTAAGCTTACCTGTAGGTACAAGTTGAAAATAGACTTTACTACCAAGTAGGGATGGGCCCGGTGCTCGATGCGAACCCACGTTCGCATCGAGCACCGGGCGTTCGCTCGCTCGGCGAGCCCAGAACTATTTTGGCCGCTCGCATCACGTTCGTGTGATGCGAGCGGCCCCGCAATGCATTGCGGCCGGCGCGGCCGGCGCAGTGCATTGCTGGCTGATGATTGGCCAAGCATGCACTGTGACCCCGCATGCTTGGCCAATCACAGCCCCGGAAACTCGAAGAGCCATAATTGGCTACAGGCAGGACGCCTGTAGCCAATTACAGCTCAGGGGCTGTAGTACACGCCCCCCCCTATAAAAGGCCGCCACGCCATCTGCGCCGGTCACATGCTGTTCCGGCGCAGATTGAGCAGGCTGATTCTGTGACACTCTGCTCGATTTAGTTAGGTAGAGAGATTCACTTACAGAAATTGAGTTAGATAGATTCAGTTACAAAGATTGATTGAGAAAGAGGGGCTTGTAGTGTGTTCGTGGCAGGCAGGCAGAGCTCCTATATTTTGTTACCAGAAGCACCTATAGGACTTGTAGTGTGTTCGTGGCAGGCAGGCAGAGCTCCTATATTTTGTTACCAGAAGCACCTATAGGACTTGTAGTGTGTTCGTGGCAGGCAGGCAGAGCTCCTATATTTTGTTCCCAGAAGCACCTATAGGACTTGTAGTGTGTTCGTGGCAGGCAGGCAGAGCTCCTATATTTTGTTCCCAGAAGCACCTATAGGACTTGTAGTGTGTTCGTGGCAGGCAGGCAGAGCTCCTATATTTTGTTCCCAGAAGCACCTATAGGACTTGAAGTGTGTTAGTCCCATCACACACACAGGGCTATATTTTGTTCCCAGAAGCACCTATAGGACTTGAAGTGTGTTAGTCCCATCACACACACAGAGCTATATTTTGTTCCCAGAAGCACCTATAGGACTTGAAGTGTGTTAGTCCCATCACACACACAGAGCTATATTTTGTTCCCAGAAGCACCTATAGGACTTGAAGTGTGTTAGTCCCATTACACACACAGAGCTATATTTTGTTCCCAGAAGCACCTATAGGACTTGAAGTGTGTTAGTCCCATCACACACACAGAGCTATATTTTGTTCCCAGAGGCACCTATAGGACTTGAAGTGTGTTAGTCCCATTACACACACAGAGCTATATTTTCTTCCCAGAAGCACCTATAGGACTTGAAGTGTGTTAGTCCCATCACACACACAGAGCTATATTTTGTTCCCAGAAGCACCTATAGGACTTGAAGTGTGTTAGTCCCATCACACACACAGAGCTATATTTTGTTCCCAGAAGCATCTATAGGACTTGAAGTGTGTTAGTCCCATCACACACACAGAGCTATATTTTCTTCCCAGAAGCACCTATAGGACTTGAAGTGTGTTAGTCCCATCACACACACAGAGCTATATTTTGTTCCCAGAAGCACCTATAGGACTTGAAGTGTGTTAGTCCCATCACACACACAGAGCTATATTTTGTTCCCAGAAGCAACTATAGGACTTGAAGTGTGTTAGTCCCATCACACAGACCTTTATTTTCTTCCCAGAAGCACCTATAGGACTTGAAGTGTGTTAGTCCCATCAGAGTATATAGGGTTGTAGGTATAGGGTTTTATTTTGGGTGCGGGGTCCCCCTTAATATCCATACAAGACCCAAAGGGGCTGGGGTGGGGGGGGGGTGATGGGGTAGCCATGCCATTTTTCTCAAGGATTTTCAGCCATATGGCGGCCAGGACAAGACATGACATTAAAGCCGCAAGTGGTTTTAAACGGCTTCTTTTTTTCCTTTACAAATGTCATTTTGTGCAAGGACAGTTCTAAACACGGGAAACACATGCCACTTCACAGGCATACTTTAGACACCCCCCAGGGACCATATTTAAAGGAAAATTTCACTTTTTTTTTTTCACTTTATGCATCATTAAAATGACTGCTCCCGAAAAAACGTTAGTTTTTAAAAGTTCTTTTTGCATTGATATATGTCCCCTGGGGCAGGACCCGGGTCCCCAAACCTGTTTTATGACATTAACATGCATATTGGCCGTTGTAATTAGCACTTTTGATTTCGAACGTTCGCGTCCATTATAACGTATAGGGTTCGAAAATTCGCGCGAACTTTCGGTCCGTTCGAAGGTTCTGGTTCGAACCGAACCCGGGGGTGTTCGGCTCATCCCTACTACCAAGTTATGTATTGTGTATTACCTGCCACTGTGGGGCAAAATATTGTATTCAGGTATTGGTAGTTTAAAGTTATACTAAAGGTTTGTTTTTTTATTTTCTAAATATGTTCCTTTAACCACTTGCCGACCGGCGCACGACGATATACGTCGACAGAATGGCACGTACAGGCAGGAGGGCGTATATATACGTCCCTCCTTTAGCCTGTCCGTGCCATCGGGAGCGCGCCGGGAGCGGCGCGCTCCCGCGCCGGTCGGGACCCCCGTGAGTCCGATCGCGGTCCCCGCGGACTCGTTCGCGATCGTCTCACGGGGCGGCTGAACGGGGAGATGCCAAGATAAACAGCATCTCCCCGTTCTGCCTAGCAACTAGTGACGCCGATCTCTGCTCCCTGTGATTGGAGCAGAGATCAGCATTCACTAGCTGACAGCCACGCCCCCCCACAGTAAAAAACACACCCCTAGGCATACTTAACCATTACACTGCCCCCTTGTGGTTAACCCCTTCACTGCCAGTGTCATTTATACAGAAATCAATGCATTTAAATGCATTAATTGCTGTAAAAATGACAATGGTCCCAAAAATGTGTCAAAAATGTCCGATGTGTCCGCCATAATGTCGCAGTCACAAAAAAAAAATCGCAGATCTCCGCCATTAATAATAAAAAAAAAATTATTAATAAAAATGCTATAAAACTATCTTCTATCTTGTAAACGCTATAACTTCTGCGCAAACCGATCAATAATCGCTTATTGCGATTTTTTTTACCAAAAATATGTAGAAGAATACGTATCGGCCTAAACTGAGGAAAAAAAAAAATGTTTTTTTATATATTTTTTGGGGATATTTATTATAGAAAAAATAAAAAATAATGCATTTTTTTCAAAATTGTCACTCTATTTTTGTTTATAGCGCAAAAAATAAAAAACGCAGGGGCGATCAAATACCACCAAAAGAAAGCTCTATTTGTGGGAAAAAAAGGACGTCAATTTTGTTTGGGAGCCACGTCGCACGACCGCGCAATTGTCAGTTAAAGCGACGCAGTGCCGAATCGCAAAAAGGGGCCTGGTCCTTTGGCTGCAAATTGGTCCGGTCTGAAAGTGGTTAAGGTAGTGTACTATTGGTTCACTTACCTTTTCCTTCGTTTGTAAATGCTTTTTTTTCTGTGTGTGGATCTTTAACTTCCTGTTCCTCCTCTAGAAGCTTGCCCCCATCACCTGAGCCGTTCTGGCTGGGAGTTAGTCAGCATGCTCGCCCCCTCCCTTGGGACTACATCCCTGCGGGGAGACGCTGTGTGCGCTCACAGGCACGGGAGGCAGGGGACCCGCGGGCGTCTCTAAGACGCTGTAGCTCCGCCTCCCGTGCCTTGCTATTGTAATCTGAATGACCATCTCAGCACAGCCCCGCCTTTACTCCGCCCCCTTTTTTGCTGAAGTGGAAGTGTGGCTCAGGTTCGTCGTCAAACAGTGAAAAAGCGGCACTGCACATGTGCAATGCCACTTAGGATCAAGGGAATTCTAGTTCCTTTGAAGCCGTGACGTTGCTGCAGGGAGCACGCTCGAAAACCCGGAAGTTGAGGAGAACATACAGAGAGGAAAGGAGTGCTGATAAAGCCTATTTATCTAACAGGTAAATAAAACATTTCGGCAGAAATAACAGCTAGATTCATGATCTATACAGCATATAGATCAGATATTGCCAAAACATTTTTTAGCTTTACAAGCCCTTTAACAGAATACATAATTAGCCAGTAAGGGAGACCCCTAGCATCCGGTTTGTTAAGCCAGTTTCCAGACATAAAGGGGGCCCCATAAAGGTCCACAGCTTTTCAGGAACAGCAGGCTGAAACCCCACACCAGTCTGACTAGTTCTATAATACATTTCCTTCATGGGTTCCACTTCACTGGCCATTGGCCTAGACAACACTAATCAGTTCTTGTCACTACAAAGACCTCTTGATATTGTGGTTACAAGTACAGCTTTCATGTGGTCACCAGCCACATCTGAGACAAACGTAAACAGGTGTAATACAAATAAACTACTGCAACCAACCACCATCACACCTATCTCTTACCCAGCTGCTAAGCAGGATTCCCCCAGGCATTGACTGAGCTTCTATGAGTAGGCTGCACTATTCCTCTAAACACAGTTTAGAATATTGTAAATCTCACTGCTGTTACCCGACAGTTATATACCTTCTTCAACTCTTTACTACTTAATTTTCAATGTCATAGTCTTTCCACACAAGTGATAACAAGTAACAGTGAGTACAGGCCAAACGTGATAATTGCACATTCCAGCTGTTGGTAATATAATCTTCACTATTAGGATGACAGTCCAAATTTGAAATGGTATCTTATTGTAAAGCCATTGTATTCCAATAATGGGTATTAAGGGTTTGCTGCTGTGCTCTCGGTAATACCACCACGAATGCTGCTGTGCTACGAGGGTTCATCCGAGGAGTTGCGCTCCCTTTTTCTCCATTCTCTACATTAGTTCTCTCTCTCATTTCTCTCCTTACCAATTAACAGGCTAATCAAGACCCTGCCACCAAATGAGTGGAATAACCCAGAAGGGAGAGTAACCCTTTGCTCCAGGTGGAATGATCAGACAGGGAGTAACTGTAACTTGAGTTTACTAAATAGGTGCAAAGTTAGAAGAAATAATGTAAAACAGGTTTATGCAAAGAAAAAGACAAAGAACATTCATACACTGCAGAATAATAAAAAAAAAAATGGGTTCAGGATGACAAAGAACATAGACTCTTCACAACAATGGCTCTGTGACTCAGTCAGGGTAAGCATGTATAGTCTAAAAGACTCCTTAACAACACAGAGTGTAGCTGAGAATCACTACTTCAGTAGAACAGTTTCAATACTTGTTATTATCCCCATAAACAGCATCCCTCACAGTGAAGTGCAAGGTAATTCTGGTAACACAGGTAAACACCTGAAGGGATCCAAGCCCCAAAGACAAAGGTCCAGCAAAGGTCCAGAAGAATTGGAATACTTTGGTAGCAATTGTTGAGATGTTGTCCACAGTAGCTCGGTCCTCTGAAGAAGCTGCATGCTTTTAAGTTATGGCCCAGCTCACCAGTTCTGAGCCTCTCACTGTGGCCCATAGGGCTGTGAGCCCCCCGAGAGTGCATCCAAACATAATACTTTAGGATGAGTAGCCTGTTGAAGAATGTCCTATATGGATCTTATAACAAAAAATAAATAAAATACTGCGCTATCTGTGTAGAAAAAAGTGATGTACATTCATATGAGTCTGAAAAATCCGCTGCAACCTCTTGTGAGACACACACACAATAATATACAAATCAAAAAATTCAGGTTGCGCTGATTAATATTAAACCTCTAAGTGATAATACCAATTATGTGACACAAAAAAAAAAAAGGATTGGATGATACAAAATGATGCATTTAGTAAAAAAAAGTCACTATTGAGTCCTTGAGGGAAAAGAAAGCCAAGAAAGTTCATATGCTGAAAATGGTACATCAATATCGATATATTCTTCTGCGGTGGCATACAAGCATAATACCCCAAGAAAAGTGCAAAAAGGAGATAGGGTAGTGCCTCCACCTCGGTACACACTGCTGCTGCTTACCAGATGTAAGTGATCATCTATTACGGGAGATCAAATATGCTTGTGGCTTATTCCCCTGTCTCGGGTCTCTATATAGTAAGCCAATACTCCCAGTGTCCTCACCAAATGAAAAGCCTCATGCAATCAATAGGTCAGTTAGGTTGTTTAAAATAGCTTTAAAAATTGAGCCGGCCGGCTCTCGATAGCAGCCTGTTGCTTCCGGGATCTGCGTACACGTGGTGACGTCAGCAGGTCGCTCCTCCCTACATACGTTTCGTCACACACCTGATGTAATCCTGGGGCACATATATTAAGGAAAATTGTTGCCCATACTTACCGTAATTTTCCTTTCCTGGATCCTCCCCATGTCAGCCTACTATGGGTCAGCTCCGCCCCCTCTGACCCCTCCAGGACCACCTTTTTTCTAGCCCATAAAGGGCGGCTGTCTGCCCACACCAGTGTTCAAAAAATATTTGCCTCGCGACAGATAAACTGGGTGGGAATCCTCCGGCTGACATGGGGAGGATCCAGGAAAGGAAAATTACGGTAAGTATGGGCAACAATTTTCCTTATTCCTGGACCTCCCCATGTCAGCCTACTATGGGATGTACCAAGCAACATTAAAAAGGGAGGGAAGACAAAAAATCAGCTAAACCCTCAATGCAATGGTACTCAAACTTTTAATGGGCAACAGCCGCCGTAATAACCATAGAGCCAAATGTTACCTCAGGTGGACAAGCCAAATTAAGCCTGTAATGCCTAATAAAAGGTGTTGGGTGCGCTCCAGCTTGCTGCTCTGCAAACTACCTCAGGGGCGACCTTTACGTATGCTGCCCAGGATGCTGCCATACCCCTCAATGAATGTGCTTTGATCTCTGAAGGAGGAGGAAGGCCCCGCGTTCTGTATGCAATATGTATGGTCTTTGACAAATCCGGAAGACACAATTCTGGAAGTTGCCTGTATACCCTTTTAGGGCCCATTGGGAAAAACTACAGCTGATCTGCTTTTAGTCCATTCCAGGTAGGTTGAAACCGCAGAGGCCAGGTCTAACCTACTCCACTCATCAGCTGTATCCGCCGGAAAGGCTGGGAGAATGACCTCCCAGTTCCTACGAAATTATATGGCAACCTTAGGTAGTAAGCTTGGTATCGGCCTAAGGACTGTCTTGTCTGGGAGCACCAAACAATATGGTTCTTTAGATGAAAAGGCGCACAACACGGAGATTCTTCTGGCCGAGGCAACGGCTAGTACAAAACAAATAAACTGTTAAAAGTAAAAATGAACAAGAGAAAGTTTGCTCAAATGGAGGAACCAGCGATGTTCCCAAGACTAGTGTTAAGTCCTCTTTGGGAAAAAACGATTTCAATGGACGTCAAATTTCTATGGCTGCCCCTAAAAATTGGATCACCAACTGATGTAGAGCATATCTTGTACATGACATAGCCGACAAAGCGGGGATTTGACCCTTCAGGGAACTATAAGCTAACCCTAAGAGACTACTCTGCAGAAATTCCAAAATGTTAGCTACCGAAGGAGATCTAAGGCCCCAAACCCTTTCCGTAGTATTCCAGATCTGGTAATAGGTCACAATCGTGGAGCTCTTATGAGCCTGTAATAATGTCTCCACTATACTGCCCGAGAGACCCAAGCCAGCCCAAGCCTCCCTCTCACTTCCAAGTTATTAAACTTCATCCTCCTGCGGTTTGGGTGTCAGGCCCCACTCCGCAAAAGGAGATTTTGACAAGGAGGCAGTGGGATTGGTGAGCCCAACTTTATCCTGCAAAGCAAGATGGAACCACGGCTGCCTGAGTCAGTAAGGTAAGACTACTATTGCTGTGATCCTTTCTCGCTGAATCTTCAGCAGGATTTTGAGAGCCAATGGAAGCGGCAGGAACACATATACCAAGGGGAAATTCCAAGACCTGGACAGAGCACCCTGACCCAACGCCTGTGGATGCCAGGTCCGGGAGGAGAAGCAAGGCGGTTGGCACTTCTCCTCCAATGCCATAAGATCTATCAATTGAGGCCCCATTCTTTGTGATCCTCAAAAGACTTGACTCAAGTGATCTGCTAAAACATTCCCAGGCTCTGGGAGATAAGATGAAGTAAGAGAGCCGAGATTCTTCTCTGCGCATAGGTAGATTGACATGCCACCTGAAGGAGAGGGCGACTTCTTGTGCCCCCTTGATGAGACACCCAAGCCCCCATAGTTGTTCAAAGACTCTTGACAGTACGACCTTGCAACATAGGTTGGAATGCTAAGAGAGCGCGTCTAACAGCATCGAATCCCAGGAAACTTGAACTCTTCACCCCACAAAAGTTCCATCGGCCTTGAACCTGCTGTCCCAGTCAGTGTGCCCCGCAGCCTGCCAGACTGGCATTGGCTGTCACCACTATTGGTTCTGAGGTCTTCAATGGAAGTCCGCGGGAAAGATTGCGATGTACTGACCACCAAACCAGGTACCAGATTCTTGGAATTGGCAGATAGATTTTTCTGGAACAAGGAGTGATGATCCCACTGAAGAAGAAAGTTGCATTGAAACCTCCTTCTGCGCCACCTGACCCACGGGACTACTGGAACTGTGGCTGATGGAACCCCCAGATACTGCATGCATTGCTTCACCATCATAGACGGCCTGGCTATCACTGCTTTTGTCTAAGACTGAATCTCCTGGACCTTCCTCTGAGGAAGAGAAACACCACCCTGATCCGTGTGGAATTGTACTGCCAAATACTCCAACATTTGGGTCGGATGCATCTGGCTCTTCCGAGAGTTGAACAACCAACCGAAAAACAAGCTAGTGTTTTACAGGTGAAATTCACATGAAGTAGAAGGAGCTCATTTGACGGACCCAGAAGTAGCATGTCGTCTAGATAATGGAATATTTGCACTCCCTTGACACTGAGAGTCGCGATGACAGCAGACAGTAGCTTCGAGAACATTATCAAAGTCGTGCAGAGACCGAATGGGAGACATTAAAATTGAAAATTAGAGCATTCCCCGGAAAATCTGAGAAATCGATAGAGAGATGCGTCTATGGAAACAAGAAGATACGCACCACCAGATCGATGGAAACCATCCAGTCTCCTGAGTCCAATGACTCAATTTTGAACCGTGGTACCTTCATGTAAGAATTCCGAAACCCCCTGAAGCCTCTGGGACCAAAAACAGAGGGGAACATACTCCCTGAGTCTTGCTCCTACTCGAGAGGGTCAAGTGGAGACACCTTCAGAAGGACCTATTTGAAGCCTTAGGAGCTTCGTTGGCCCTGGGCTTGAAAGGTTTCTGGAAGGTTGAACCGGCTTGCTTCCACTGTCTGAAAAACTGTCTGTAAGCACTGGCCTCTGAATCCTTCTTTGGATCTCTTGTTAAACCAAATGGGCTGCTGTTGACATTTTCTCTTCTGCAGGATTAGGCTAGATCTGCCGCTGGCAACCCGCTGGATTGCTGATTCTAAGTCTTCCGGAATAGTAGCTTCCCGCCGAATGGAACTTAACATAACTGTGCTTAGAAGCTTTATCAGCTGACCAATGCTTCAACCATAAAGCTCTGTGGGCTGTGAAGGAATGAGCCAATATCTTTGCTTTCATTGAACCAGCTCACTGACCTAGTCAACAGCCACTTCAGCCACAAAATCTAAAGCAGTCTTGAAAATTGCAAAAGAGAAGAACTGCCACTTCCCAGACTTTCATCTGAACATCCATCCACCAGCTCCGCTACCCCCAGTCTAAGGCTGGATTCACACCCATACATTCCTGTATTCCGCAGAGCTGCACCACAGAACACATCCCCTAGGAGACCACAGTAAATAAATGGTACTGCAAAAAGCACCAAAATAAATAAATAAAAAACGCACAGGTGCGACTCCACCCCAAGTGCTTCTGCCACAAAAGTGAGCACTACCGCCGGCCTGCAGGCTGCTCCGGCCAAACTATACAACTTCCTTTTTTTTTTTTTATCAGGCCTGCATTTATTCTGTGGTTCATAGGATCCCTAAAGGCATCCGAATCCTCCAGCGGATGTGGAATGTGGCAGGCGAATCTTCGCAATGAAGTATCCAACTTAGGCGTAGTGTCCCATGGGTTACAGCCTCGATACTCTATTATGCACCTTGAGCCCCTTCTCAGGCCCGCCCACTCATCATCAAATACTTCTTTAATCTCAGAAATGAATGGGAAGGAAGGTAATGATTTCTTTAAATCCGGGTAGTATCTCTGCTGTTTCTTTGGAGGTCACAAATCTCCCTGCCACTTCATCATATCCTTAACAGCCTCCACCAAGGGGGGAACCAGTGCGAAAAAAATCAAACGTATGCGATTCTGAGACCATCACAGCCTCAGATGGATCCGAATCGCTATCGACTTCAGAGTTAAAACGCTGTGAAAACACATGATCTGAATCTGCAGATGCTTAAAGATACAGCAGGATGAGCAGGATTCCTTGAAAGGCTGTTTAACCCTTCCTTGACTGTGTCCTTAATGTAGGATTTAACCTGGCGTGCATTTGCAGCATTGTCCTGAGCCGCCTCCTTGAAGCAAGATACACAAACGCACTTTCCTCAGATGAGCTCAGCTGAGCAGGCCCAACAGGATCCTTCTTCTACCTGGGCTGGCGATGAAGACTTATCCAAAGAAGAGGATCTTCTTCTCTGTCTGCGCCCAGATATGCTATTTCTAGAGGCTTTCTGATGTCTTGACCTCTCTTGGCTCCAGTCCAAGCGACTAAAGTGAGGTAAGGGTGAGGGAGATCTGGAATGCAGCGACAACAGGCGTCTATCCAGCTGCATGCGACTCTGCGATTTGTCATGTCCAGTCTCCTTTTTACTCCTTTGAGGCTGGAGTGCTGATTAGGAACCTCTTTGCGGGCATTTAGTGCGACTAAAGTGAGGTAAGGGTGAGGGAGATCTGGAAAGCAGCGACAACAGGCGTCTATCCAGCTGCATGCGACTCTGCGATGTCATGTCCAGTCTTCTTTTTACTCCTTTGAGGCTGGAGTGCTGATTAGGAACCTCTTTGCGGGCATTTAGCGCGCATTGGGCCCTTCTCTCTGTAAAACAGAGGATGTGCTCTCTTTTTTTTAAAATTAAAATTAAAATAAATAACTAACTAACTACCAAATAAATAAAATAAAATAAATTTCTCCATCTGAATCTTCATTGCTAAGGCAGTTAGGCAGGCAGGCAAAACTCCAAGGATAATAAAAACAGTCAAGACCAGTAGCACAGCAGTTAGTACAGGAGTCAGGCTTACCAGAGCAGAGTAGATGATTGATCAGCTGGAGACTGAGGAATAGCTTAGAGCAGTGGTCCCCAACCTTTTTGGCACCGGGGACCGGCTGGGTGGAAGAAATTTGTGCCAAGGCCCGGCGAGGGGGGGATGTACGCACACGCAGGGGGGGAGGCGAATTTCGCGGGCAATAGCTGGTGTTCTGCTGTTGGTACTTCAATCATCATGGCACCATGGTTGGTATGGTGTCAGAATGATTGAAACGCATTATTTCTTATATTACATTGTAATATAAATGAAATAGTTCAACTCACCATAATGCAGAATCAGTGTGAGCCCTGAGTGTGTCACTTTCCACGTTACCTGCGACCAGATGAGAAATGCCACTTGCCACGCTTGCCTGCCACTAGATGAGGAATACCACTTGCCATGCTGCTTGCCACCAGATGAGAAATGCCACTTGCCACGCTCTCTGCCGCCAGATGAGGAATGCCCCTTGCCACCCTTGCCTGCCACCAGATGAGGAATGCCACTTTCTAGGTCACCTGCCTGTGCCACCAGAGGAGGAATGCCACTTGCCACATCACCTGCCTGTGCCAACAGATGAGGAATGCCACTTGCCATGGTGCCTGCTACCAGTTGAGGAATGCCACTTGCCACTCTGCCTGCCACCAGTTGAGGAATGCCACTTGCCACATCACCTGCCTATGCCACCAGATGAAGAATGCCACATCACCTGCCTGTGCCACCAGATGAGGAATGCCACATCACCTGTCTGTGCCACCAGATGAGGAATGCCACATCACCTACCTGTGCCACCAGATGAGGAATGCCATGTCATCTGCCAGTGCCACCAGATGAGGATTGTCCCTGCATTGGTGACACTGGTCTTTCTTGAGTGAAGAGAGCAGAGATGCGGGGCGGGCGGTGAGAGATGATGTCATCTCTCTGCTCCCCGCCGCACCGCCGACATTCCACACGCTGTGAGGGCGGAAGTGTGGTGATGCTAGGCGGGCAGGGAGAGATGATGTCATCTCTCTGCTCCCCGCCGCACCGCCGACATCCCGCACACTGTGAGGGTGGAAGAGTGGTGATGCTAGGCGGGCGGAGAGATGTCATCTCCACTCCCCAGCCCGCTTCTCTTATTCGCCTGCCGCTTTCCTCTCTGATCCACCAGTGATTTACAGCCCGCCGCGGCCCGGCTGCAAAGACGCTACGGCCCGGTAGTGGGCCGCGGCCCGGGGGTTGATGACCCCTGGCTTAGAGGACACAGCCTGCTGCAAATCAGTAGTGATCCTTCTGGTTTTTTGCTAAGCAATCCAAGAGGAAGCTACCTCTGACCTCACCTGTTGAACTCTGAGCTTCCTGAAAGGAATACATGTGGAGGTGGTGAACTGCAAGTCCCAGCGAGCCAAACCACTGCATGAATGCCAGCACCTGCCTAACGAAGATGTATACAGTAATTTATACCGTTGTGACCTTGCCAGTAATACACAGTCATTTATACTGTACCATACAATCCCAGCACCACAGGAACCCACACTCCTTGGGAGATTTACAGCCCATCTGGGGGGGTCTTCTGATCCGGGAGAGGCTTAACCCGGACAGGATGGATGGTGGATGGAGAAAAAAATAAATAAATACATAAGTAAAATAAAAATAAATATATGAATAACTAACTAAAATTAAACTTTAAAAGGCGTCCGGAGCGAGGACGAAAAAAGAACACTGGTGTGGGCAGACAGCCGCCCTTTATGGGCTAGAAAAAAGGTGGTCCTGGAGGGGTCAGAGGGGGCGGAGCTGACCCATAGTAGGCTGGCATGGGGAGGTCCAGGAAAGTTCTATATGGTTCTATTTCCAAACCACTTTGAGTAAGTTATGAGTCCATTTCCTTTTTTTTTCATGAGCTAAGCCTGTCAGAAGTTGTATCAGGCTGTGACTGAACCTCTTACATGCCTTATTGTTTTGTGGGGAGTACTGTGCAATGCCTACCATTCTTCGAAGAACTCAATTTCAAAACAGGGTCTCTGGTCTGAATGTTTGTTCTTTGTACAGCCATAAGAGGTCAGAAGTGCTTCCACGTGATCTAGGAGGTGGTCTTGGCAGTCTAATTGTGGGTCTGTAGAGTGGTCCACCATAACTAAAATGTGAAGGTATCCACCTTCTGACTTTTCAAGTGCAAGAAAGTCAATGGTCTACACTTTGGGGAGGGCCAGGTCGTCTCTCTCTTCCCCCCAAGGCTGTAGCCTGGAAAGGGTGTGTGAAGAGCAGCTGTGTGATTAGGCCTAAGCCTTATAGGCCTGTACATGTGCTTGGAGCAGAAGGAGACTGCCTGTCCAGTGTCTGAATGCTTGAGGCTCTGGGCTCAGGGAACCTCACAGTGGACAGGATGACTTTAGCGATGGAGTACCAGATGACTCTTCTGCTTGAGATACTATGAAGGAGGAAGTCCTGGAGTTGCTAAGAAAGCATTGAAATTGAGTAATCGAGACTACTGCTGCTGCTGAGAAATATACGGTTGCTATTAAAGATGGCAACAGAGGTAATGGGGGGTAGGGATGAGATCTGTGGTGGTGGTGGTGAGGGGATAGGATCAATAAGAGGCAGAGGTGGTGGTGGTGGGAGAGGATGTCACCCCTCTCAACACCACTGATGCCACCCCCCTCAACTCCATTAATGCCTCCCCCCTCAACTCCACTGATGCCTCCCCCCTCAACACCACCACTGCCAGTGATTGCACCCCCCCTCAACAACACTGATGCCACCCCCCTCTAAACCACCACTGTCACTGATGCCACCCACCTCAACACCACTGCTGCCACTGAAAAAATGTAATGGATTTTAACTAGTGCAGTACCTTGCTTGACCACTGTGAGGATCCTGGTGAAAAATAGAACCACTTATGAGGGCAAAGGTTGAACAAGCACAAGGAAACCTTGCAATCCCTAAGAGCTGATATGCATGGGGAATATGAGTTCTTGATTCGGTGGTACAACAAACTCAATCAGAAAGGCAACCTTGAAGGGGTTGTAAACCCTTGTTTTTTTTTTTTTTTTTTTAAATAACAAACATGTCATACTTACCTCCACAGTTTGTTTTGCACAGAGTGGCCCTGAACCTCCTCTTCTGGGGTCCAACGGCGGCACTGGTAGCTCCTTTCTGCATCGAGTGTCCACGTTGGAGAAGCACTCTACTTGGTGGTAACCTGTGCGGGCGCGCTACCGAGTCCTGCATCTGTGTCCATTCACACAGAATGCAGGACTCGGCCCTGCCCCCCAGTGCCACGTCATTGGATTTGATTGACAGCAGCGGGAGCCAATGGCTGCGCTGCTATCAATCTATCAAATCGGGACACGAGACACCAGCTACAGATGTGTGCTTGTTCCTGAACAGAGGATGACAGCTTCCAGGTAAGTAAAGCGGGGGCTTGGGGGGGCTGCAGCACTAAAAAATGTTTTTCACCTAATGCATAGAATGCATTAAGGTGAAAAACCATGAGGGTTTACAACCCCTTTGAGGATGCCAGCCTTTTCCCAAATGTTCACAGGGCATGCACCTGAGCCCTGCAATGATTCCAAGGCATGCAGCAGTTGTGTGATTTACTTAGATGGGTCCATGTGTACAAGGTCTTCCTTCAGCATCTCAGCCCTCAGCCACAGATGATATTCATGCTCATTAACATCCAAAGCTGTTCCTTGGGATACATGTATTCACTACACCTTTTTGGCCAAAGCCTTTACCCCACATATTTTTTTCATCCTGGTAATCCTGACTACTTCTATTGGGAGCTCATTGATGAATGTCATGGAGATCCATGGTGTGTTTGGGTTCATCTTCTTGTTAAAAAGGTATCTGTGGATCATTGGCTCTTGCAGGGTAGTGACTTGCAAGCTAGTATCAAAGAGGCACTCAATCTCTTGGCAGTGAAAGCTTCCATGCACAACAGGACATTTGACCACCATAGCTTTGATTTTTGTATAGGGAGTCATTCAATTTTGTGTTGCATTTCTGGACTCCTAGCAGTAGGGCATTTTAGTTTAACTCTTCTTCGCATCCTCTGTGTACGGTTGGGCAGTCTGGTTATTGCAAAACTCCTTTCAGCCCCAGCATGGAAAAGATGACCTTACCTGTCTTGGCCAAGGTGGTATGTGCCTTCTCCACAAAGAAACATCTCCTTCTTGCCTTGCCTTGGAGGACTATTCCTGTCTGCGATTCAATGAAGGTAAGCTCTTCCCATGGAGTTATATGTTCAGTTGCAGGTGGGTATATTAATTTCCCACCTACGACAGCCATGGATGCATCCAAGTCTGTACATCTCTGCTACTGTCATGCTATAGCCACCTTTACCAGTTCGCAAAAATTAAATTTGGGGCTGCTTCTATCTTCATCATGTACCTGGTTAGAGGCCAAAGTGATGAGAGGGCTTCCCTTACAACTCTGGTTCAAACACCTCTGGAAATGGTGACGGAATGAAAGAGCACAGTGTCGTGGGTGCCAAGAATCCATTCCACAGATGACCACTTCTGGTAGGTAACTTGACAGAGAGGTACTTTTGTAGACTGCTGAGAAGACCACCGGAGAACCGGGTGAAGAAGCCATTGGGGGGGGGGGGGGGCAGATTTGAACAATCAGCTGAGAAAGGCATCAGAACTAACAACATGCTGGAGGAAGAGTCTGAGGTAGCTAGAAGTTGACAGCCCAGAAGACAAATCTCAGGCAACGCAGAAGTGTAGTCAGGAGGCAGTAACAAATAGACAAACAGGAGGTTAGTGAAGAGGAGAATCCAAAGACGAGCCAGGTATGCAATGGGAAAACAGGAATTAATGCAAATTTAGGATACAGTGAACAGTTAAAGATCATCCAGCCACCTCCTACTTCAGCGCTTTCCTTTAAAAAGACTGCCTTGTGCCATGTCTGCAAATTCTCACACAAATGAACATGCTCACATAACATTCTGGCAAGATCCTTATTTTGCATGTTGGCACATATGCACATCATCTCCTGATGCCACCCTGACACAAGGTTGAATTTGTTCCTTCAGCCATCTGTCTACATCACCCAGCCAGACCATTCTACTACTCAGCCCCTTTCCCTGTGGTGTATTTCAGCTGCTTGCAGTTCCAGTATATATTGCAGAATGGATTCTTCTGCTCAATGCTTTTTGACAATGAAGTGGGGGCCCTTAGGTCTCCTAATGTTACCACCTGGCCATACACCGCTTAAGCATTAACTATTTTTTCAAGCAAATCTTAGGCTTCTACTGGAAGGTGCAGAAATACCCTTTTTGCTTCCCTATCTGGGGTGTCAGTAGTTAGCCATTCTTGCTGAGCAGGCAGAATCCTATATTACTGGATCAAGCTCAGCAATGGCGTGACCCAGTCACCCAAGTCCTGACCTGGTCCTGTGTAATTGATTATTAGTTGCGGCCATAAATATAGGGGTGGAAGATTGCCTACTTCCCTCCTCATTACTGGCCACTGCTGTCACACCACTCCTATCACCATTGTCTGACATGTCTGATCCTGTTCGTAGAAGCCAAGGTAAACTGAATAGGTAATTAGCCAGTTTATCAGACAGTAAAATAACTGAAACATGGGATTATCCTTATAACCAGTGTACATCACAATGAAATCCAGGGTAGCTCTGGTAACAAATGTAATCAGCTGGACGGATCCAGGGCCCATGCACAAAGGGCCACCCTACTGGATTTTGAAAACTCTGATACACACATGCTGGTTTTGACAGTGGAGGGCCCCCCACCTGTATGCAGAGCACTTGTCCTGCTGCCTCACCAGGTGTGGCCTATCTGAGCCCCTGAGAGGTCAGCTTAGGGATTTATACTACCTGTGAGTGTCTAGGATCTTTGGGAATTGTGGGAATCCATGGATTTGTGGAAAATATAGTAAAGGAACTTACATCTGCATCTAAGCATGGTAAATAAATGTGAGCTCTGCTACATGGATATTCAGTAAATAAGTACATTTTTTTCACAAAAACAGGTTACAGGATTGGGCCAAACAATCCTGACAGTGGTGCTTACAATCACCAGCTTTTATACTACTATTTTCAACTTTTTTTCAAAACAAAAAAAAAAATCTGTTCCTGCACCGGATTTAAACCAATTTAGCTGTAGTTGGATTTTAAGTGCTTTGTTTCTAAGGCCTTGTTCATACAGGGAATTTTAATTTGTGCCCCGTGCAAGGCTGAGTTTAACAGAATGGGGATGAACAGGTGTTGCATGCATCCCTATCCCGGCAGTCCCATTGTGGTCTATTGGGGTGGAGTGGCTGCATGCTCCCAATATAAAGTAGCACCCTCTGGTGTGCTAGAATGGGAGTTGTACATAGTTGTTTAGTGTAGACAAATTTGGCTTGGCTGACAGCCAAGCCTGGGTTTTTTCCTTTTGTCAGGGTTTGAGTGACTCAGGGAGGCCGGAATGACTAATAAGGCAACATCCCTGTTACCCCCCCCCCCCCCCCTACTTGCTGGAAGTTTTGAGAAACTTCCAGAAGAATGAGAGGGAGGTTAGGAGGAGCTGCCTGGAGTATTGATGAGGGGCCCAACCAATCCCTGGCCAAATGGGCTAGCAGGGGGAGGGACTTCTTAAATACTCAGGGTCAGGCCAGCAGCCCCTCACTCCCAGTTTCTGGGTTTTCATTCTCATGTATCCCTGGCAGAGGATGTTGGTGGTATTGGCCTGAAACCCAGACACATTATTCAGATAGGACTGTGCGAGTAGCTTCAGGGGGCCTGTGCCGCCTCCCTGTCACACATTTACCAGAATCGATTGGCTGTATTTTACTTCTGCAGCAGCTGAATGTCAGCTTCTACTTATTTCCCTCCTGCTGGCATTCTGGTGCTGCAGGAGGAAAATACAGGGGCTCTGTTCTAGTAAACTCAGCCTCCGCTGGCCTTCCTGTCCAGCTTCCTCTTCCTTTTGCTGCCCCCCGAGCTCCTGTGTGCTCCCCTTTGCTGTGTGTCTCTATAGTGTTCGGGTTTGGTCTGAAGAAAAGGTGGCAACCCTAGCATACACGCCCCTGCACGAAGCATGGATGCATACACCCATGTGAACTAGGCCTTGCTTAAAGTCCATCTAAAGCAATGTCCACAGAAATTTATTTTTAGCTATATGACCATCATTTTCAAATCTCATTGGAATCCGCTAAAAATAACTCACTGTTTTTTTTTTTTTTTTTTTTAAATAGGGGTTCCTTTTGTAGCAAGGTCCTGGACCTCCAAATGCCCAATGGTGACCTCCAGAGTCAGGGATAGCTTATATCCGTCTTTGTAGAGTGGGTTACAAGGCATGGTGGGTGTGATGCAAAAGAGATTTATTGGGGTTGATTTACTAAAGGCAAATCCACTTTGCACTACAAGTGCACTTGCTGTAGATCTGAGGGGAATATCTGAAATAAGGGGAAGCTCTGCTGATTTTATGATCCAATCATGTACAGGCAAAAATGCTCTTTTTTATTTTCCTTGCATGTCCCCCTCAGATCTACAGCGACTGCACTTCCAAGTGAACTTGTAGTGGATTTTCCTTTAGTAAATAAACACCATTGACTCTTAACAGAACTGCGGGAGAGCGGGTTAAGGCCAAAACACCCTTAAGTAGATGCAATGATATTTGGCAGACTCCAAAACTTCTATAGGTAGACAGCTATAAAGTGGAAGGCCTCCTGCAGGATACCACTTCTGTATAAGTAGGACTGCTGTCTCCTATGGCAACCAATCTTTCAACAGTCACTAACGTTATTGTACTTAACTATTGGTAACACAGAATAGTTCTCCTCACACTCTACAGTCTCTCACTGTAAGTCTACACTCACGGAGCTCCTAGTCTCTCAATAGACTCTCAGACCCAATCTCCACTGGATTCCCTGAGCTCTTTCACTTCCATGACTCAGTATCTTTCTCAAGCATCACCCCCGCTTCCCTGCTGGGTCCCTGGCTTGGCACTCACAGATACTCTTCAAGCGTCAACCCTGCTGACCCGCTAGGTCCCTGTCTTGGCCCTCACTGATGCTCCTCAAGCTGTCCCGCTGGGTCCCTGGCTGGTGAGAAAACTGCCCTGGTACTAGCTCCAGCTCACTCACAGTGGTCTCCAGGTAACAAGGTGGATGGACCCTTAGTGGCGACAGCTTCCCCTCTACCTACGACTACAACTGGTTCCCTGTCCTGCTGAACATTTACTCTGGGTTGGACTCCAATCCTGCAGTCCCAACCCTGTGCTGCTTCTCCTGCTTCTGGATAGGCCCTCAGACAGCCTAGCAGCCAGATGTCCCCGGGATAGGCCTCAGGATTTTGGCCTAGCAGCGCTGGGCAGCTTAACACAGGTCCACCCACCTGACTCCACCCAAATAAATAGGCTCTCCCGGCAGGCCAAGGGGCTTAAAGAAACCCCTGCCCATTGGCTGAGACACCCCATCCATTTGTAACCTGACCTTGCTATACCCTTGTCTATCTAATGTCACCAGCATAACGCCACCTAGCGACAGAAGAGAGAAGGTGCAACAAGTCCAGAATTAGAGAGGAATCAGTGGATCTACTAACAATTAACCAGGGCAAATACTGCCTGGCAAACTAAATTTACTAGCAAACCTGCCTAAACACCAGGGTGCAACACTTTCTCTGTTACTTTAGCTTTGTGAATTGAGCCTTAGTGATCACAATAATTACAAAAGCAAAGCACATGCAAAACTACTTCAATCTATTGATGTTTATGATATTGT
This sequence comes from Lithobates sylvaticus, assembly GCA_028564925.1. Lineage (NCBI taxonomy): Eukaryota > Metazoa > Chordata > Amphibia > Anura > Ranidae > Lithobates > Lithobates sylvaticus. Next base: position 210,156,523 of record CM053030.1, on the reverse strand, counting down.
AGCAAAGCAGTTCATTGATTTGCTGATACCACTCTTGATTTGCCTGGCATGGGTTCATGAGTCCCACATGAAACATAACACAGTTCTCACTTATTTGTGAATTAGGATAATAAGCCTGTGCCTCTGCTACATGATTCTCCACTGGGGCACACTCTCATTTTCTTCTAACTGGGAACTTATAGGGGGAACAGCCCAGTGCATCAAATGAATCAGGCAGCATTTCCTTCCAGGAAACCTGATTACATTGGGATCTCTCTCTCTGAAATGTTCAGTATTAACTGCAAATCCTAATACTCCATTCTACAAAAATCAGAAAGGGGAGCTGCCATTATGAAACACTACAGAACAATAAATCAGAATATGTATCATTGCCAAAAACCAAGAATAAGTCTAAATAAATACAACTAATATCATTATAACTAATTAACTAAAGATAAGCTACTTAAAAAAACATACATTTTTGTTAATGGAAAATGTTTGTTTTATTTATGTCTTTTTATATTATTATATTACACTCAGGTGATTCCTTGAGGCATATTTACCCTGTCAAGTATTTTGTTACTTTGGAAAGTTTTCTTGCCATCTAATGGATGTTTTATAGCTAATCTGGTTCATTAAACAGCAAAAAAGGCTATCAGGGTGTGGTAATTTATAACAACCAGGTTTCATCACTTGTGACATGAACAACTGAAGGTATTTTGTTTGTCAAAAAGTAAAAGACCATAGCACCACCTAACATAAGCAAAAAAGAAAAGTAAATATATAGCTTTTTTTTTTTTTGTCTTACTTGAGACACAAGTTTCATTTATTACAATGCTTTTTGTACAAGTTCTGTTGTATTAAAATTAAAATTTCCCAGTCAATTTTTTGTGTCTTGGCTTATGTACAAACCATGCCTATTCTTCCTTCTGAACATACTCGTGTGTATGCAGCTAATGACTAGCATCAAAAAAATAAATACAAAATTGTAACTTGCTATATTGGAAGGCCGGGTACCGGCCTGAAGTTATGGGAGGAGCCCGGAGGGTATTTAAGCAGCCCAAAGGCCGCCGGTCTTTGTCGGTTTCCTGTGCGTGATATCTGATACGTCAGACATCTAGGACCGACTCGTTCGAGACAAGCGCTGTTGGTGCCGGTTCGTGAGCTCCGTTTTCGTCTGTCCGTCTCTTCTTGTTGCAGTCCCGCGTTCCGTGTTCGTAAGTCGTGTTGTCCCTTCGTGTCGCACTCGTGTCGCCGAGTCGCAGTTCGTACAAAGAGTCTGGTTCGGCTGTCGCAGGTAGGGCTTCGGCTCCCATGTTTTACGTTCTCATGCACTGCTTATCATGTCACTAAACTGTGGTCTGCGTAGCTCACGAACCACGCGCTGCTTGTCTCGAAACCTAAACACTTACTCGCACGTTTTTTGTTGTACACGATCGGGAGCCATCTAGCGGCACGCACATTCAGGGCCGCCCGCCACAAACACTCCGACCGATGCCGCATCCGGCACTCAAGGGTTCCCTTACGCGGTCGTGCTACGCAGTCTCCGAATCGTTCAACATGACTCACGCACGGGTGCAGTTCGCACTCACACGTATCGTTCATGTCCTGCCATTATCCGAATCGGTGGCGCCAGCGAGCGTGCCGAATCGCTATTTACATTCCGAAGCACTGTTGGCATACTAGTTGTACGAATCACTTCGACCGTGTCGAAACATTTCACGTGTTAGCATGACAATCATTTCATCATTTCAAACATGGCTAACGTATCAGGCCATTCGGTCATGCTAAATCATTTCACATCAGTTAAACAGGGCGTTCATGCCATCGCTTCGATCCTGGTCCGGTCGCATCCATGCATGCTCCGATCGGGGCGATCCAGATGCACGACTACCCGGCCTCATTTCGATACATGCGCCAAGGGCAGAATCACATCACTGGCTGCGTACATTCCTGATTCTTGCCCCTGTCATGGTATATCATTTCTGTCACCTTACCACGTCCGGCACGAATGCAGTCACTTCCCTGCACTGATTCGGGTCGGCGTGCCCCAGGCCGGCCTCATTTCAATACATGCGCCAAGGGCGGAATCGCATCATTGGTTGCGTACATTCCTGATTCTTGCCCCTGTCATGGTATCTCATTTCTGTCACCTTACCACGCCCGGCATGAATGCAGTCACTTCCCCGCACTAATTCGTGTCGGCGTGCCCTAGGCCCGGCCTCATTTCAATACATGCGCCAAGGGCGGAATCGCATCACTGGTTTGCGTACATTCCTGATTCTTGCCCCTGTCATGGTATATCATTTCTGTCACCTTACCACGCCCGGCATGAATGCAGTCACTTCTTCGCACTAATTCGTGTCGGCGTGCCCTAGGCCCGGCCTCATTTCAATACATGCACCAAGGGCGGAATCGCATCACTGGTTTGCGTACATTCCTGGTTCTTGCCCCTGTCATGGTATCTCATTTCTGTCACCTTACCACGCCCGGCATGAATGCAGTCACTTCCCCGCACTAATTCGTGTCGGCGTGCCCTAGGCCCGGCCTCATTTCAATACATGCGCCAGGGGCGGAGTCGCAAAAAAAAAAAAACTTTGATTCTTGCCCTTGTCATGTTATATCATTTCTGTGTCACCTTACCACGCCCCGGCGTTAATTGGTCACCCGCCTGTACGAATTCGCGCCGGCGTGCCCTAGGCCGGCCGCATTTCTACAAAAAAAAAAAAAAAAAAGGGGGAGCTTGGAGTCGGACCCGGTGGCAGCTGGATGTCACAGTTCGGCCTCAGCGTACCCAGGCAGTTGGCCTCGTTTCATGGTTGCCTCATTTCTGTACGTGCTCCAGAGTCCGGCCCACAGTCACCCCCATACGGTACGAACGGGCCGGGCCCTGTCACGGGAAGTTCATTCAGTTAAGGCAACATGTCAAGTCAGTCATTCGTGTTGTCATCTGTCATTTGATCCCACAGCGATCTCGGCAGTCGACTCAAGTCACTATCGCCTGTTGTTATCATCTATGTTGGGTTCCGTCGCTCTGGACGGCAGCAATTTTAGGCTCTTAAATAGGTACTTTCTCTCACACTCTCTCAGGTCAGTCGGATTCAGTAGGTCCACCTGCGCCAACTTGATCAGGGTTCCAGCAGGCCCAGCCTGCAGACACGTGACCAGACTACCAAGTAACAGGTCTTGGCAGCCGCCATGTCATCAGTCGGCAGCGATGACCTCACCACCCCGCTATCTCCGGCGTCAGCCTCCGAGGCTGGCAGTGTCCAGTCTCTTAGGGCATGGACAATTCCCAGGCTGTCCGCCGAGCTGAGACGCAGAGGGATACCCTTCTCGTCCGCGGCCAGGAAGGCGGAGCTATTCAGGCTCCTCTTCCCACCACCGGCCGCAGCAAGCCCCAGCAGCCAGCAGGCGTCTCTGGAATCGATTTCAGCCGCCGTCGCTCAGCTACACACCCTCGTGTCTTCCCTGTCTTCCTCAATCGTTGAGGTCCAGGACAGGGTGTCTCGTCTAGAGGCCAGCCCGGCTGCCACGGTTCCGGACCCTGTGGTGGTCCAAGCCATCACTGCACCGGCCGCAGGTAGTGAGCTTGCCACGACTACCGTTCACCCTTCCCACCTGGTGCCACCCAGCGTAAGGAAGGACATTCTAGAGGGCAGAGACGTTAATCTGGCCTCACTCTTGATCTCGGTCCATGACTTAGCCGAGAACAAGGCCTACACCTGGGGAGACGTCTCGGTGGTCTTGAAAGCGAAGGATCCGAGGCTCAACAGGAAGCTCACGGTGCCCGAGTTCACGCTCGCTTTCGGCATGTTTAGAGACGTGCTGTGCTCAGCCTCCCCCGGCAGACGGGAGGAACTGGACCTCTACCTCCATTTGATCGTAGACCTGGGCCACAAATACGGTGGCTCAGCGTTCTACGACTATCATCGGTCCTTCTCGGCCAAAGCCGCAGCCAGATTCTCACAGTTTCATTTGGCAACGGACTGGAGCGTAGTGGACACGGAGTTGTTCTGCCGCCACTTCGCAGGCCTTCGCTCCCCGCTATGTGCTGTCTGTCAGTCAGCGTCCCACACCACGGTCTGGTGTGCCAACATAGCCTCTGTCCATCCGATAGCTAGCACGGCCTCTACCAGCACGAGCCAGGCTCAGCAGGCCCCGGCGCATGGGCAAAAGATGGACAAGTTGGGACGTCCGGTGCGGATGGTTGGGGGAGCCGCCATTTGCAACAGTTTTAATTACGGCTCCTGCAATTTCAGCCAGTGCCGGCTCTTGCACGTTTGCACCCTATGCCAGAGGGCGCACCCCAGGATCCTGTGTGAGGTCAAACAGAAGAAACCATGACTAAGCCGGGTCAATGTCCTTTTGGCTCGGTGTTTACTTGACCTCACACCCCACTCCATCACTCGCCAGCTACCTCATCCGAGGCTTCACTGATGGGTTTCATACCGGGCTCATCACCCTGCCCCACTCCACCCACGAATGTCCGAACCTACGCTCAGCAGCAACAGATGAGCCAGCGATTGACGTCCTTTTGCAGACGGAGTTGGATCGGGACTTCATGATAGGCCCGTTCTGTCAATCTCCCTTCAGCATCTGGAGGGTTAGCCCTATCGGGCTTGTGCAGGGAAAGTTTTCAAATAAAAAACGTCTGGTGTATGATCTGTCAGCGCCTCATTCTTCCGTCATTCCCAGTCTCAACTCGCTCATCCCCTCCGAGGAGTTCTCGCTGAAGTACGCTTCGGTAGACATGGCTATCCAGGCCATTCTCAGGGCAGGGGTGGGTGCTTGGCTCTCGAAGGCGGACATATCCGACGCCTTCAAGCTGCTGCCCATTCATCCTTCCCTGTGGTGCTGGCACGGCATCAAGTGGAGGGAGCGATATTATTTCGCGACCAAATTGACCTTCGGGTCTAAGGGTAGTCCTTGGCTATTTGACAAGTTCGCGGAGACCCTGGCGTGGATCCTTCTCCATGAGGCACAGTGCCACGAGGTCATCCATTATTTGGATGACTTCCTTCTGATAGAACCACCCGGGGCTCCCCCAGGGGACCTTGGAAAGTTGAGGACGGTTTTCGACAATCTGAACGTCCCCATAGCGGAGCACAAGGTTGACGGCCCGGCACACAAGATCACGTTCTTGGGCGTCGACCTTGACACGCTTGCCATGCAGGCCAGCCTTCCCGCAGATAAATTGGACCGTATCAGGACGGTTCTGCGAGAATTCACCGGGGGGGGGGATGTACTCAGAAGCAACTTCAGTCTCTCCTCGGGATGCTGAACTTTGCTGTGAGGATCATCCCCCAGGGCCGCTCCTTTGTGTCCCGGTTGCTGGTCTTCCTGTCCTACACTCAGGACCCAGACCAGGTCATCAGGCTGGATTCTGCAGCCAGGGCAGATCTGGCCATGTGGGAACACTTTCTTAGTGATTGGAACGGTGTGTCCCTGTTCATCCCAGTCGTGTCCACGCAGTCACCACAGGTGGTGACCGACGCGGCGGCATCCACAGGATGCGCCGCCATTTTTGGCCATTTGTGGTTCGCCGCCCCTTGGCCTCCTCAAGCACTAGCCACACCGGGCTTCACTACTACGTCAGCCCTCTTTGAGCTCTTCCCTATTGTAGCAGCCGCTCACCTATGGGGTCACCTTTGGTCTGGACAGACTGTGGCTTTCTCGACAGACAATCAAGCCACAGCCGAGATCATCAGCAAGGGCAGGTCTAAGTCCAGGCCCGTCATGTCCTTCCTCCGCAGACTGGTCCAGCTATCCCTACAGCATCAGTTCAATGTTTACTGCTCGTTCATTCCAGGGAAGTTTAACTCAGCAGCGGACGCACTCTCCCGTTTTAACTTTATTTCTTTCTTTGAACAGATGCCAGGAGCCTGCCATCATTCAGCCACTATCCCGGATTGGTCACAACTGACCTTGGACTAGCCCCACATCTACGCTCAGCTACCAACATCATCAACGCCTCGCTCGCCCGCAACACCCGTCGGGCCTACCGGACGGCCTGGAGGGCGTTTAACAAATTCCTGCCCCAGCGGCCTCGCGAGTCTTCCAGCCTCAAGCAGGTCATGGCATTCATCGCCTATTGCCATTCACACCTAGCACTGTCACACAGCACGATACGCCAGTACGTGGCCGGAGTGCAGCACTACTTGTCACTTCAAGACCCCGCTAGGCCTTCGGTGTTCTCCTGCCACGCGGTGAGGGCTCTACTACGTGGAGTTCAGAAACACCAGCCGCCAGTCAGCCCAAAGCGGCTGCCTATCACGGGGGAGATCTTCAAGGGGATATCTGACATCCTGGATAGGTCCCCTTTCGGTCTCCTCCTCAGCACCGTCCTGCAGGCTGCGATACACATGGCGTTTTATGGGTTTCTACGGCCCAGCGAGTTCACTCACAGCCACCCAGCCGGTCCGGTCTTGCATAGAAGTAATCTCTATCGCCACCAGGATCATTACGTCCTTCACTTGGCGACATCCAAAACTCAGCAGCGAGGTTCCGGAGTAGATATTCACCTGTACAGGACTCACAACAACTGGTGCCCAGTTGCCGTGTTGGACCGCCTGGCGGCACTGCTATCCGACCGCCCAGGGGCCAGTCCGCTTCTACCCTTTCCGGTAAAACCTCTTAACTCGTCGCAGTTCGTGGAACATGTCCGGGTCCTTCTCGGCAACCTTCAGTTGGACCCCAGCCAGTACTCCGGGCATTCATTCCGGATCGGGGCGGCCACGACGGCCTCAAGACAGGGGGTTCCGGACCACGTGATCAAGAAACTGGGTCGGTGGAAATCGGCCTGCTTCTCTCGCTACATTCCTAACCCTCAGTTAGAGATGGCTCAGGCCTTTGCTCGACTTACTCAGTGACATTGCCTTTAATAAATAATTATCCCCTACCTGAAGGTTTTTGCCCCCTTATTTTGGCGTACCATACGGTAGACCAAGGCACACTTTCAGGTCTATTTCATGTTGGTGAGTTTTGTGTTGTTCCTATGTGTCATCGTTACTCATGTCGTCCGTAGGGCTCTAGACCATAAATTGGAAGGCCGGGTACCGGCCTGAAGTTATGGGAGGAGCCCGGAGGGTATTTAAGCAGCCCAAAGGCCGCCGGTCTTTGTCGGTTTCCTGTGCGTGATACGCGCCCACCCTCCCCTTTTAAAAGCCTCTTCCAAGTATTCTTACCCCAGACTGAATACTCATTCCACATTATTCCATAACTACTTCTTATCATTCTTTATCCAGGGTATGCCCCCTTATTTTGGCGTACCATACGGTAGACCAAGGCACACTTTCAGGTCTATTTCATGTTGGTGAGTTTTGTGTTGTTCCTATGTGTCATCGTTACTCATGTCGTCCGTAGGGCTCTAGACCATAAATGAATAGTTGCAGGTGATTTATGACATGTGGCATCTAAAACAAACATTTTATTAATTGCATAAGTTATGTTTAATCACTAGGGTATAGTAAATGAAATTGAATATAAACCCATAAACATTTTTTTTTTTAATTTGCAGCATAGCTTTTGGGGTATATTTTTCAGGCTTTTTCCTTTATTTTCATCTGGTAAAACACTTCTTGTCCTTGAGTGACGATAATCATTTACCATACTGAATGAAGGAGCAAAATTGTTCACTGAGGACAAAAAGTTTGTTGGGAGTACAGAACACCTACTATATCTTTAACTCTATAATATAGGGGGTTGTCTATGGTACACTGAGAGTAAGCATGGCTGATTTCATTTTTTGAGATGAGGATGCAAAGTGAACTGGGACAGGACAGCACTGAATTTCTGGATTAACAGGTATTTTTTACACTAATTTGACAGATATAACAAAACTTTTCCAATGATATATCCTGCAGACAAAAATTTAAGTAATTAAAGCGGAGCTCCACCCGCACCAAAAATATTAAAAGTCAGCAGCTACAAATACTGCAGCTGCTGACTTTTAATAAATGGACACTTACCTGTTCCAGGTTCCAGCGGTGTCGGCAGAATGTGACGAGAGACCGCTCGTCTCTCGGCTGCCCTGCCGCCATCCTCTGTCAGGGAATCAGGAAGTGAAGACGCAACGTCTTCACTGCCCGGTTACCTACTGTGCATGCGCGAGTCGCGCTGCGCGTCTCTATTGGTCCCCGTTGTGTCCTGGGAACTGTGTTTCCCAAGACACAATGGGGCATCCTCGGATATGGGCGAGGCAGCTCCGGATATCTCGTCCCGGAAGTGGGTGCAGATACCTGTATTATACAGGTATCTGCACCCCCTCCCCCCTGAAAGGTGCCAATTGTGGCACCGGATGGGGGGGGGAGGAATCCGATAAGCGGAAGTTACACTTTAGGGTGGAGCTCCGCTTTAAGTAAAAAATATTGTGCAGGTTTAACCTCCCTGGCGGTATTATTCTTTCTGGTTTTAGGTGCTAAAAGCGGTACAATTATTTTGCATGGAAATTTGGCGTTTTATATTGTAGACCTGCAATTCTTAGGAATAACTCACTTAAATCTGTCCAAACCAGAGTCTAGTAGACATCCCGGGTATGATAAACACAGAATCATAAATTAAAATATAATAAATAACTATAAAAATTATTAAATAATTTAATCAATTCAAAAACACAGAAATTTGCTCAGTTGCAGAATTTTAGCTGTCATTAGATTTAGTGTTTGATGACGAATTTCCCCACAAATTTCTATCGCTCAATTCTGCAAGTGATTCTAATTTATTATCGCTGTTTTCTAGCAGGTCTAAAATCACTTTTGACATAAAGGGACACTTTTTGGTTGCTATGGACAATCTCCAAATTCCAGGCAGAAAAAAAAACAGTATTTATAATATAAAACTACATGCAGGGCACTGGACAGACTACGAGGGACAAATGGATTTTTTTTTTATACATTACTGTAATGTGTAAGATTACAGTACTGTATGTGTTTTGTGTGTTTTAACTTTTTTGAATTTGGCGCCGATCTCAGATCCCATGCATCGTAACGTCACAGGGAACAGAGATCAGCGGCACTCGGGCACTGTGTGAATCAAACGGAGGAGCTCGCACACAGAGCGGGGAGACATCGCAGGATCCAGGGGACAAGGTAAGTAACTCTCCCTGTATCCTGCAATGCGAGCCCGAGTCTGGCTCGGGGTTACCGCTTATGGTACTGAAGTTCCACCCCGAGCCAGACTCGGGATTACCGCCAGGGGGGTTAAATTAAACTTTAAGGCCCCTTTCACACAGGCTTTCCGATCAGGTCTGCCTGTCAGTTTTGCAGGCGGACCTGATCGAAGCCTCAATTCCCTCCTATTGAGCGGCAGATGTCAGCGGTGACATGTCCGCTGACACCTGCTGCTTTCCTAAAATGGACAGATGGTCTGTTTTCATTTGATCTCCCCATAGAGGAGAGCGGGGCTCTGACAGGTCTGTCTCAGCGGAGATGAACCTGTCATCCGCCTGACAGCGGATCGATCCCCTGCCGAGCAAGCAGAGTTCGCCAAGCGGACAAGCCCATGTAAAAGGACCCTAAAAGAATTATGCCAACTAGAGGAGCAGGAAGCACATTCATTTTCATCATTTGCATCTGGTCAGTTAAAGCCTGGTCCACAGTGCATTTTAGTGGTCATTTCGAGCCACAGTTTTCAGGGGCATTGATAGCTTAAACTGTACATTGACTTTCCTTGCAGGGATTTTTGATTCCCTCTTCTCCTCAAAAGCCATAACCAAGGTGTAGCCCTTTTGTATTTCTCTGTTATGTATTCATTGAACATTTGGGAGAATCAGTTTTAAAAGCAGGACACCAGCTGTGTGGAATTGGGAATACTGGTCGGGACATATTACCAGTATATAATTTATTAGTCTAAAAACATATAATGTACATATAACTGTATGAGGAATAATTTAACTGGATGATGAGTTACTGAAAGACAGTGCTATTTTCATTTCATCTTTAATTGAAATTCCTCTAGCTTCCATTTTCTATTTGCCTTGAGTTTAAAAGCAAGCTTTTACGGAAATAATCTCCATAGAATCTGTTATCAAGGAACGTTTAATGAAATGTGATCCAGCAAACACTGTAGGGGAGATTTTCTAAAATTGGTGCACACACAGTCTGGTGCAGCTGTGCATAGTACCTAATCAGCTTTTCAGTTTTATCGGCAAACCTTAATTAAGTAAGCAGAAGTTAGAAGCTGATTGATTACTATGCACAGCTGCAGTATATCCTGTGTGCACCAGCTTTAGTAAATCTCCTCCAATCAGGCTTAGGCCCCTTTCACACGGATTGTTCAAGTCCGCCTGTCAGTTTTTTAGGCGGACCTGAACGGACACTCCATACAGGTCTATGGAGCAACGGATGTCAGCGGTGACATGTCCGCTGACATCCGACCCGCTCCGATCCGCTAAAGTGTGATGGATGGAAACCCTATTTATTCATCCATCTGGCGGATCGGATGAAAACAGACTCTACGGTCCGTTTTCATCCGATCCCCCATAGAGGAGAGCGGCGCTCTGACACGTTGGTCCCTGCACAGTGTGCAGGGACAGACCTGTCATCTGCCTGCCTGGCGGGGATCGACGGATTTATCCCTGCTGAGCAAAGCGGAGCCCGTACACGTCCATGTGAAAGAGCCCTTAGTCACAAACTTGACAAAAACTCTGGTCCACTTTGTTCTGCATTTTCACAGAACAAGAGACTCTCAGTGCCGGTTCTCACTACTGCTTTCTGTAGGATTTTGCACGTAATTCGCACCGCAGTGCAAATCACTGATGTCAGTTCGATTTCAGCCATACAGATAGTATGGCTGATATTGCATCCCATTCAGACCAAACTCGCACAGGACACTTTTTTTGGTCCGCACCAGAATCGGATCGCATGGGTGTTCACACCCATGCGATCCGATTCATATCCGAAATGACAGTTTGCAGTGCGATATGCAAGCTGAAATGGGGGTGTCATTAACAATGTTTGTATAGTTTGTATATGGCAATGTGAACTGCCATGCGAGTCAGTGCGATGCGGGAACCCGCAGTGGACTCGCAGGGTTCCTGCAGCGCACAAGTAGGGTTGCCACCTGTCTGGGATTCATCCGGACAGTCCGGGTTTTGAATCATGTGTCTGGGTTTCAGGCGGACTGAAACCTGGACACATTATTCAGATCGGGCTGTGGCTCCCCAAGTAACCAAGATAGTCACACACAAATCTGTTGCCGTCCGGAAGCTATGGATGGCTGTCTGCGGGCAGGTTCGGCATCACTGGGGGGCAGGGTAATGACATCCGCAAGAGCAATTTGGCCACACCCACTGTTCTCTGCAGCACGCTATGCGCGCCGCATTACTACTCTCCTTGGGGCGCCCAAAGTGTCCCAGGCCGCTAAAGTGTTCAGGTTTGGCTTGAAGAAAAGATGGCAGCCCTACGCACAAGTGTGAACTGAGCCTTAAACTATGTATTCAGTTTTGTGTTACAATTACCTGGCATACTTCAATACAAAATATTTACATAAAGATAAAAGTGCAAGATTAAGTGATTAAATAATCATTCACTCCAAAATAAGGAAATATAAAACTAGATAAAATAGTAAAATTGTTGAAAACAAATCCAAAAATATCAAGTATATTCCAATGGAAAAGTAATTATGACTTATAGGGCGTGATTTACTAAAGACAAAAAGGCTGTTCTCTTTGCAATGACGTCTTTCTAAGAGCTAAGTGAATGATTTGAAGCTTTGCCAACTTATATCATCCAGTCGTGTGCAAGCAAGAAAAGTTATTTTATTTTATTTTTTTAGATTTTCCTTGCAAGTGATTGGGTATTCTTTGCAAAGTGAAATTTCACCTCGTGCTCTGGGGACGATTCCTATGCAAAGAGCAATTTCACTTGCAAAGTGAACAATGTACTTTATTTGCCTTTGGTAAATCAACCCTTTTGAGTTTGAGTCATCACAAATCTTGCTCCATGAGTAAGGAAAACTTGCTACTTTCCTTGCAAAGTGAACAACCTATTTGCACCTATCAAATCAACACCACCGAAACCAAAATACCTTCTTTGTTTTTATAGAAAAAAAATTGTCTATGACATTGTCAAAATCCTTTATTTTCCAGTCACATGCAGTTACATAGTTGGTGAAAAGTATACAGAAGCTTTTCTTGTCCTTGACTGATCATAAATAATTTTTTAATAGGTTTCAACTTGCTGAAGCTCCTTTCTCAAGATCCAACAGTTACAGGGAGGGTCAAAAATTGTGCAATGCGGTTTGAATGTTCTGAGAGCAATCGGTAAGTAAATAGTCATGTATATTAATCAAAAGGCGTTGCTGACCAAAAATATAAAATTTTAAATTTTGGTGGAAATTTCTAGGGCATCCAGATCTTTGCTGTTCTTAGAAGCCAAGTTAATTACAACTTGCTGTAATTCTGTCATTATGACAGAAGAGGGGAGCTCAAAATCCTGGAATGGTTCCATAAGTACTAGTGACTTCCAAGTAAAGTCAATGATTAGAACATCAAAAATTTGCTTACGATTAATCCTAAAATGGTCATCTTTAATCAGATTGAATTGCCCAACTTGGGACTCATATGAGGCTACGGTTTTATTTATTTTTTTGCCCCTTTTGTGGAAATGTTGCAGGGAAGTTTTTCACATACTTCAGCAGCATTATTATATATTTCCTTTCAATCCATATTATAAATTTCTTGAAAGGTGTGTCTTAGGCCGGTCATACTTTTGAAAATCTTATCTAAGAATTTTTGTTCCAATTTAGCACCATTAGTGGGCCACAGCAACAGCCGATTTTCACTTGCCCATCAAATTTGATTGATCGGGGGGCATGTTGGAAATTTGTTTTGAAAAACAAACATTTTTCTAATCAATGATGGGAGAATAGTGTGAGAAATATAATCGATAAAGAAATGCACATGAGTGCAAGCAAATAAAGAAGATTCCTGGCCACGAAAATTATTTTCTGTAGAAGCATGTGGTGAAATTGGAGGTTTGGTTGGTTGAATTTCTAAATCAATGGTGGCACTATCGGATCACAAAACCAAAAGAAAATGTTTTTGGAATTCGACCCATGTATGGCCTGCATTAGTCCTGGTTCACATTAATGCAATCAGTTTTGAAAGTGATTTCAGGTGCAATTATGCAGTGCAGGTGCTATGCCATTTTTGTGCAAATGGTTTGTGATTCTTATGTGATTTTACTGGTGTACATTCTTGGCCTCAACTACTACTACTTCCACTATCACTGCTACTACTCTTCCTACTATTATTACTATCTAGACATGAAGCGAATTGGGGGAAAATGCAACAAAATAACATTAAACTTGCATGTACAAGCATTTCTAAAGTGTTTCCATTGAAGTTTATTGGACCATAAAATTGCACTACATCCCACCCAAGTAAACAGGACCCTTCCCCAAAATTGCATCGCAGCTGCACTGCATCGATGGTCACCATTGAAACCAATGTTATTTCTACTATCATGCAATTCTGTGCGACTCAAGTCGCATCAGAAATCACACTAGTGTTAAGGCATTGATTATTTGGAATGCCTTTAGTTTTGAAATCTCTTTCGCTTGGATTGGTTTACTCGAGGCATCTGATTTAAGATTCTGTTCCACACTAACAGTGTATACAAAATAATTAATTTGCAAAAGAAGACTTTCAGCTGTGGACACAGATTAAGGATTCAATGTGTTTTCTGTAATGTTCATAAGCGCTGTCCATACATTGGTGATCTATGTAAATAAAGCTTTATTGTACTTGTTCTTGAAGACCATCAAGTATCTGAATGACTCTTCAGAGTTGTGTTTACAAGTTGCGTTAATGTTTCCCAATGGGATGTGGAATTGTAGAATGTGGTCCCAAAAAAAGTTTTAACCTCAGGACTCACAGAACATGTACTCCTGTCAAGGATAGGCAAAGGGCTGCACATTGACCATATCTTGCATATAGATTATCTTGCAGAATTCTTACCTGTATACCATTGTATTTGCTAGCCATGTTAATGTTATCCCTAGGCACTTGCATTTTCAATCCCATAAGTAAGATGGTCCACTTCTACTTTTCTCTTTGGTATGAATGAAATCTATAAAACTCTCTTCTACTGTAACATTGCCTTTAACAACAATGACATAGAGAGCTGGTTCACACAGGTCTGGGGCGGCCTTGGAACACACTGGAAAAGGGCCCTGTGCATCTTTGGCTCAGTTTCAGGTTCGAATTCAGTCAAATATTTGGACCTGATTCGCTCCTGAAACTGAGAACAGGGAGACACGGTCCCCCTGCTGCGAGCCGCAGCTAGTTTGAACCTGGCCTTAATGTTTATTGGACTCACAGATATACTATGGTGTTTTGAGGACTTTAATATTTTTCCACTTATATTTTTGTTGGTAACTTTCTCCAGTGCACTGCCAATTTCTTTTTCCATCTTTCAAGTTTTATTCCTTCAGTTTTCACTTGAAATAGCATTGTTGTTGTTTGGCAAATTTGTGTGTGAGGAAATCAGTATTTAGGTATTTCCATGCACATAAACTAAAGCTGTGTTTCCCAAACAAAATGCATGAAAAGCACAAGGTTTTTGAATAAATCAACCATGAACAATCCATGTTTTTACCACTCGGTTCATTTTGGTATTTTAAAAAATCTCCTTCTTTGCCCTTACCTTTACAACATTGTTGTAGATATACCATAAAAAAAAAAAAAAAAGCAAATGCCTACTTAGAATAGCGTGTGTCAACTACCTTATTTCTAAGAAAATTTTGCCATCTAACCTCTAAATACCTATACAAAAAAGAAGAAGTAGTCACCAGAAACCAGTGACCAAAAAAGTGAAGCTCCCAGACGGACAAATCATTATGATCAAATAGTAAATACTTTTAATAGAATTATACAAAAATGTACGGTATAGTAAAATTTGATAACGTGCTTATTGGCAGAGTCTATATATCATTATCCTAGGTTGATAATACTAAAATGAGGTTGGCTGAATATATAAATTGATTAAACTCAGTCAACATAAGTACAGACAGGGGAGGAAAAAGGACATAAAAAACATGTATTACAACATAGAACAAAAAAGCGCGTCTGGACGCCGGTAAAGTCAGTGGCAGTTTAGATTGGCGTGAAAATGTATGCCAAAATATCCATATTGGATCAAAGCAGTAGAACTGTCACTGAATTCCCCGGGGGCTCGAGCCTGGATGTAAAAATAAAGTAAGGACACTGATTGTAGCGCTAGAGCTAAGGATAAAGGAATTGCGGTATTTGCCATATATTTTGCGGTACACTTTGTGATAAAAGTTCCGTCTAGTACAAGGAAGAGCTGTGGGCAGATATCATATAAATACAGTAGTTAAAATAAACTTAATTTTCTGGAACAGATAAAAGTACTGCGGTATTTGCCATGTATTGCGGTACATTGTGTGGTTGGATAACACAGAGGTTCCGTCTAATGCAAGGAAAAGCTGTATGCTAGCATCATATGAATCCAGTGATTTAAATACACTTAATTTTCTGGAACAGCATAGGGAAGACAGATTAACTTCTATTGCTCCCGTAATAATGTCGAGAGCCTGGAACAGTCCAGAGGTAAGACCCCAGTTGTATTGGTGGAGATGAAAAAGGTAACAAAGTACTCACAGAAATCGGTTCTGTTCCAGAAAATTAAGTTTATTTAAACTACTGGCTCGAGCCCCCGGGGAATTCAGTGACCTTTTTGCGATTCGGCACTGCGTCGCTTTAACTGACAATTTCGTGGTCGTGCGACGTGGCTCCCAAACAAAATTGACGTCCTTTTTTTTCCACAAATAGAGCTTTCTTTTGGTGGTATTTGATCGCCACTGCGGTTTTTATTTTTTGCGCTATAAACAAAAATAGAGCGACAATTTTGAAAAAAAATGCAATATTTTTTACTTTTTGCTATAATAAATATCCCCAAAAAATATATAAGAAAACATATTTTTTCCTCAGTTTAGGCCAATACGTATTCTTCTACATATTTTTGATTGGTTTGCGCAAAAGTTATAGCGTTTACAAAATTGGGGATAGTTTTATAGCATTTTTATTAATATTTTTTTTTTACTAGTAATGGCGGCGATCAGCAATTTTTATTGTGACTGCGACATTATGGCGGACACATCGGACATTTTTGACACATTTTTGGGACCATTGTCATTTATACAGAAATCAGTTAAATATATTTAAATGCATTGATTCCTGTGTAAATGACACTGGCAGTGAAGGAGTTAACCACTAGGGGACGGGGAGGGGTTAAGTGTGTGTGTGTTTTTTTTTTTTACTGTAGGGAGGCGTGGCTTTGCGTCTGAGGTCACAGGAAACAGCCGATCAGTGTCAGTTGCGCTAGGAAGCACGGGGAGAGGCTTGTTTACACAGACCTCTCCCCGTTCTTCAGCTCTGTGACCCGATCGCGGGACACCAGCGGCGATCGGGTCCGCTGGTCTCGCGGCCGCGGTCACGGAGCTCAGGACCGGGTCGCGAGCGCGCCGCCAGCGGCACGCACGCTACCCACGGCTGGGCTCTTAAAGGGCCACGTACAGGTACGTGGTTGTGCGCAGCTGTGCCATTCTGCCGACATATATCAGCGTGAGGCGGTCCTTAAGTGGTTAAGGGGGCATGCCAGGGGGTGTGTCATATGCCTGCATACTTTTGCTGATAGGTGTCCCTCTTTCCCATCTCAAAAAGTTGGGAGGTATGGTAAAGCTATGTAAAATATTACAAATACGTGTCCTACATTGTTTAAAATCCAGTAATACACAGTTTCACCTTGCTCTGCACATTTGCTGCTCTCTCCTCAGTTGCTGCTTTCTGCTCAGTTGCTCTCCATTTTTAGGCACTTTTAAAGCGGAAATAAACCCTCCTATCCTTTACAGGAGGGGTCTCAAACTGGCAGCCCTCCAGTAGTTGTGAAACTATAAGTCCCATGAGGCATTGCAAGGCTGACAGTTAAAGGCATGACTCCCACAGGCAGAGGCATGATGGGACTTGTAGTTTCACAACAGCTGGAGGACCGCCAGTTTGAGACCACCTGCTTTACAGCCTAGGAAGCAGCTTCTGTTTGATCTGCAACTGCTATGCCCCTGCACATGTGATCAGTTATGACATCAGCAATTTGTTGGTTTGACAGTTTGGTTGAGGACACAAGCAAATGTGACAGTTAGCAATCCCAGCATTGCAGGAATGTAACTGTTTTTTGAAACCACTAAATCGATGGGTTTAGTTCTGCTTTACCATTTAGACCCCTTTCACACCGAGGGCGTTTTGCAGGCGTTATAGCGCTAGAAATAGTGCCTGCAATCCGCCCTCAAACTGCTGCTCCATTGTCTGCAGTGTGAAAGCCTGAGGGCTTTCACACTGCAGCAATGCGCTGGCAGGGCGTCACAAAAAGTCCTGCCAGCAGCTTCTTTGGAGCGGTGAAGGAGCGGTGAAGGAGCGGTGAACTCACCGCTCATCCACCGCTCCTCCAGCGCTGCTCCCCATTGAAATCAATGGGGCAGCGCTGTAATACCGCCGGCAAAACGCAGCTATTGCGGCGTTTTGACGGGGGTTTTAACCCTTTCTTGGCCACTAGCGGGGGGTAAAAGTGCCCCGCTAGCGGCCGAAATGCGCTGCAAATCCGACGGTAAAACGCCGCTAAAAATGGCGGCGTTTTACCGCCGACGCTATAGGCGGATCGGTGTGAAAGGGGTCTTACTGCTGGGGCTCTGGGCTTCAGCCAAATGGCATAATTATTAATGTGGAATGTATGTTCCTCGATAAAGAACTTTTTTTTTTATCTCAAGTGGTTATGGGTAAAGTTCCGCCTTGTTTTTACAATTCTGCTCCAGGTGTTTTTTTTATCTTCTTTAGAGAACAATAATGCAAGCAAAGCTCCACTCAAACTATTGGATTATTTTAATGCTTTTAGCCAAAGAATGCAAATCATGCTTTTTGAAGCAAACAAAACATGCTGTACAGGCATTGATAGACCATACTAAACACAAAACAGAGAGCCCACTGGCCTTGTGCAGAATCTTCAATAAACATATTATTTGAATACTTTAAATACTCACAAGAGTACTTGAAAAACAGCATGTTAAACAAAGCATCCTCTTCCTTGGATCTCTGAGGCAGAGGGCTTGGCTCTCGATAATGATTTGAGAGGATGTAGACCTGGACAGATGCTGTGTTTTACATGCTGTTTTTCAAGCATCCTTGTAAGTATTTGACATATTTAAATAATAAGATTCATTGGAGACTGTGCACAAGGCCAGTGCACTCTCTGTTTTTGTTTCTAGCGCGGCTTGAAAGTTTACCAGTCTGGAGAGAGTTGCAACTTCGAGAACACTACTGTCTAATTGCAGTCCTACTGGAGCATGTGAAGAAACTTTGAACAATTATCTACCATTAGAAAGATATCCTTCAGCATATGAGCACTGGTTGGGAACAATGTTTATACACTAATAGACCATGGGGGTTATTTACGAAAGGCAAATCCACTTTGCACTACAAGTGCACTGCAAGTGCACTTGGAAGTGCAGTCGCTGTAAATCTGAGAGGTAGATCTGAAATGAGGGGAAGCTCTGCTGATTTTATCATCCAATCATGTGCACGCTAAAATTTTTCTTGCATGTCCCCTTGCATTTTTTATTTTCCATGCATGTCCCCCTCGGATTTACAGCGACTGCACTTGTAGTGCAAAGTGGATTTTCCTTTGTAAATAACCCCCCATATGTTACATATCGTGCAGAGAAAATCAAATGCAGCAGCTATAATTATACTGCATGCAATCTGTGCATCTGTAAAGGTAGGGATGTTCTTGCAGCAATAGTAAATCAGAAAATGCAGGCTAAAGTGTTTTAATACATTTATTATATGTGCATAAAAATAAAATACAATAAACAGTTTTAACATTGAAATATTCAATAAACACACATACAATGTAAATAAACGAACCAAACATCTTTAAAAAAATGAAAAGATACCTAACACTCTCTAGGAGAAATACAATCAACTGACTCCATCTGACATCTAAGTAGTCCATCAAGTAGTCCAAGTGATAATGCACAAGACTTTATCAGCTGCACTCTTGATTTAATGACTGTCATCTAACCCGTACCTTTACCTGACATATCATCAATGATTGTGGAAATTTTTGTTTTCTTCAGACAGTCATCTTCATACATTTCATTGGAACGGCATCAAACAAAAGTTCCAGCATCATCACCCTGCCCAATGCAGATTCGTAATTCATCACTGAATATCACTTTCATCCAGCCATCCACAGTCCATGATTATTTTCTTTAGCCCGCTGTAACCTTGTTTTTTTCTGTTTAGGTGTTAATGATGGTTTTCGTTTTGGCTTTACTCTATGTAAATCCCATTTCCATTAGCCAATGTCTTACAGTTCAGTCACAGACTTTGACTTCAGTTTCCGACCATTTGTTCCTCATTTGTTTCGTTGTGCATTTTCTGTTTTCAAGGCATATTGCTTTAAGTTTTCTAACTTGATGCTTTGGTTGCATGCCAGGTCTGGTAATGACTAAGCGCACGTGAAGTGTGTGAAAAGCGTCTACCCAGCATTCTGATTCCTGTCGTTTTTGGGATGTCCAAATAAAAAGCATTTTGATCTACAGTGGTGTGCGGCCATTTCTTCTAAATTCATTGTGTGCGGAGGCGAGCACCTACTGGATTATTAGGCTTCCTGGTCTCACCTGGAGCGGCGGGTGTGTCTTTTTCCAAAGGTATGAGCGAGATGACAGTCATTAAATATTCATTAAATGCACAAGTTTATATTGTGATTTGGGACACGTTTCTTATTCCATCAATTGAAAGGATGTTTGGTGATGATTTGCTTGAGCTGCAAAAACAATTGTAACTGACTACAGCTTTCTTTCTTTCTTTTTTCGAACTGTTTCTTAAAGCCAGAAGGTTAGAATGTTAAATGAAAATAGTTTTGAGGCATGTCTGTGATTAGTTTTGTTTTCTACACAATTAAACAATTGAATTAAAATTTTCCAAGAGTGGTGACTCCTTACTTTTTGCCAGGGGTTGTATCCTCCCCATCGCCAAGTGCACTAGTTACTCCTTTTTGTTCCCAGCAGCTGAATATATCAGCAAACAAAGGAAAACTGTGTGTTCACTCTACTGGTGGGGCCACCATTAAAGTAAACTTTTGCTTTCCTTTGCATGGTCAATGTATAGGTTCACTTAAAAGTGATACTAAACAATACCCTTATTCTCCAATAATAAATCTATACACATCCACTACTTTATGGCCCTGTAATCTATTTTTCATTAAATTGATTCTGACAGTTTTTTTTACCTTGTAATATCATCTGTCAGCTCCCAAACCATTCCTTTCCCCTCACTGCAGTATGTTTGAAACAAGCAGTGCACCTTAGTTGTGGTCATTTGTGTTGCTCTACGTATACACACTACAAATCCCACAGTCTCTAGTCCATCTCAGGAGCGAGAAAGAGAGGGTAGCTAATCAACACAGTAGTAAAAGAAAAAGGAACTTAAAGATCTAGAGTAAAGAGTAGTTTATGAAGGTAGCTTAGCATGTTTATTGCTATACATTTTCTATTTTTTTTATTAACCATTTCAGAAAAAACATATTTTCTGATCATACATTTTCCATATTGTATACACTGTGGCATGGAGCCTTAAGCTTTTAAGGTTATCTTTAATTCATTGCATATCGTATATGGCATAACAAGAAGAATTACAACTTGTATGGTTATCATCTAGAATCCTCTAGGTCCAGGAGGGATTTATTTTTCAGTTAAGACTATGTCTGTTTTATGTTTTCATTTCTGACAGTTGATATTCCAAAGCATTTATGGATTTCACGTGCCTATTAAAACAGATAAAATACAGATTTATATTTATATTATTAAACCAGTGTATATCTGAAATATATTATTGGTTGAGGATCAGACTGTGTCTTCCCTATGGATGATAAAGGGCTTCTGACAATTGCACAAAAAGACATTTAAACTTGTTGGAAGAAACAGGGATCCAATTGCTCTATTTTCCATAGAGAAATGGGAAGACATATTTTATTTTAACCACTTGACCATAACTAGGAAATGTTTTTGCAATACGACACTGCGTTACTTTAACTGACAATTGCGCAGTCATGCAATGCTGTACCCAAATTTAATTTATGTCCTGTTTTTCCCACAAATTTGATCACCTCTGGGTTGTTTTTGTTTTGTGCTATAAACAAAAAAAGACCAACAATTTTGAAAAGAACAACAACAATATTTTCTACTTTCTGCTTTAAAACATATCCCATAAAAATGTAAAAAATCTAATTTATTCATAAATGTATGCCTATATGTATTCTGCTACATATTTTTGTTAAAAAAAATCCCAATAAGCAAATATTGATTGGTTTGCGCAAATGTTATAATGTCTACAAACTATGGGATAGACACTGGGATTTTTATTTATTTTTTAATACTAGTATTAGCAGCGATCAGCAGCTTATAGCGGGACTGCAATATTTCAGCAGACAGTCTGACACTAACTGACACTTTGTGGGAACCAGTGCTAAAAATATGCACTGTCACTATACTAATGACACTGGCTGGGAAGAGGGTAAACATCTAGGGAGTTCAAAATGTAAATGTGTGCCTAACCAGTGTTTGTATTTACTATGTGTGCTGTTTTTACTAAGGGAAGTGATTGGATTTTATTCCCTGCTTTGCAGGGACATGAAGTCCATCACAACAAAGCTCTGCCTTGTCTCTCCTTGCCCCACAGTCTTGGCACGTGCCCACGCCCCCTACCTGGGAGTGCCATGATCCATCATGTAGGTACATGATCTGGCGCAGGATAGCTGATCTGCTGCCGTATAACTAAGTTATACGGCCAGCAAGCGGTTGATATACATGTGTTACTGACATGGAAATTTATAGATAGGTAAATCCTATCCTTATATTAATTAGTGGTTCCAAATAAATAATAACTACTGCAGTAAGGAACAGACACAAAGGATACACTCCGCATCTTTCCAAATAACTGTTCTGCTTTATTATGACGCAAGCTTTAGGTTCCTTAGGTTCCGTCTGACATTATTTTCCTGATGTCATAACATAATAAATGATAACAATACCCTGCGTTCATGCAGAGATGTCCATAAATCCAAAAAAAATTTCTGCTTAAACCACTGCACTTACAAGGAAAAGGGGCACATCATTTCACAATCCACACATTCTGCTTTGGATTTCAAAAATAAAAATAAATAAAAACAAAAGGACCAACAATCTGTATATGACAGAACAGAAAGCTCTCAGCCACATCAAAAACTATACAATTGGCTGCAGGTGGCATCCATCCTAACAGGGTGTGTGGACTTGATGTGATGGGTCTGTTATAATTAAATTGAATTTATTATTGCTCTCACATCATGGACCGCACATCAATTTATTATCAGACCTTTAGATTTCATCTTTGTAGAAAAACTTCTTATGTATTCCATCCATCTTGGCTTTGTTAAATATTATGGCAGCTGTATTCCAATTAACAATCTCATCTTAATCTAAACGAATACCATTTTACAAATTTCCCCAATAACCTGGATTTCATTTCCAACCAAAGGTTGTCTAAACCAGTGGTCATCAATCCTGTCCTCAAGGCCCACTAACAGGCCAGGTTTGCAAGATAACTGCAATACATAACATATCATTTGCTGCTCAGCGATTGCAGTATTCTAGTCTGCATCTCCCCAAGGTAATACATAAAACCTGGCCTGTTAGTGGGCCCTGAGGACAGGGTGGATGACCACTGGTCTAAACCAATTACAATATATCTATATTATTAATACAATTGTTAAACTTATATTAGAAATTAATACTCAAGTGATAATCTCAATATCACACCCTAATACTAATATATATCCACAGATATATTTCCTTAAAGGAGGACATTTAACTTAGATTCCATTTTTTAAATGCACTGTTTTCACTATCAATGGATATTACATTTTTGTAATACACGGTTAAATGTAACCTTCATTTTACCATGTTTGGAAAACAGTTTCAAAATAATTATGATCACATTGTTCATCATTAGATTAATTAACCCGACACATTTTGTTATTAATGTTTTGTCTAAAAAACTGAAATTGGCATGGTGTCCTTCCAGCTTATCACTGATCTCTCATCCCAGCTACATTCTTTCATAAGAGCGCAAAGGAGGGGGTCACATCTGCATACATGACACACACAAGAGCTAGAACTAAAAGTTCCAGCATTTGCACACATACACGAATATCTCTCTAAAATCGCTTACATTTTTCCCATTTGTACGCAACACATGCATATCATTCTCTCACTTTCTTTTAACTTTTTAATATTCCCTGCTTAAATTCAGCTTTCCTTATTTTGGCCTGATATTCTTTGCATCTCATGTATTGTAATCCCATACTTCACATACTCTAGCTTCTATGATTCTATGATCAGACAGGCAGCCATAGTGCTCATCCCATCTTCCCTCTCTGACAACATATAAATTATTCTGTTTCACCTCTACTAGTTGTAGTGCCTGACTCCAAATTCATCTCTCAACTTAACATAAAAATGTCCCTTTCTGTCTAGTGTTAATTGTCACCCTTGATCACATAGATATCTGTTTCTCTAGCTGTTTACTCTGCATTATTCTTAGTCCCTGTGGACTTTGGTAACCCAGTTACCCATTGTAGATCCCCGTCCACTCTAACCATTTATCTAGGGGCTCAGTATAGGCGGAACTGCACCTTCGGTTCATATATTTTATAGCACTCCTCTGGCACTGGGCATTTTTGAGGGTCTCTTACCCTTTATTCCCTTAATAATTTAATGCCCATAATGACTGGCCAGTCTTCTCTACATGTGCCTATACCCTCTTGCCTCCAAACCACTTTATCTAGCAGATGTATTACATATACCTGTGAAAAGGCACTATTTCTTATCTATAACACTCCGATGGACAGTAGATGTCAGGAAAACTGTGGTTCCAGGCATTTGATTGGCGCGCACAGACGCGCGCCGACGCGTGGTGGTGTGCGCGTTCCCGTGAGCGCGGGCTTGCGTGCGCTGGCGTCCAGGGGCGCGCGCCCTGTGATTCACATACACCTGTATGGACTGTTGGCGCCAATGAGACTAATTAAACAAGCAGCACCTGCTGGCTAGTGCTGCCTGATCTTCAGTATACCTGATACTCTGCACCAGCCACTACCTTGTTCCTGTGATCTCCCAGTGATCTGTTTTGTTCCTGTGTTATACCCTGCTTACCTGTAAAGACCTCGGCTTAACCCTTTGGACTATCCGGATTTCCGCCTGCCTCAGACCTCTGCTTGACCGACCATTCTCCTGCCAACTCCTTTGTACTGTGCTGTTTGAACGTTGCCGACTTCTGCTTGGATTTGGACTTCTTATATCTCCTGCTCAAGGGACCTGTATCTGCTTATCCTGTATTATATCCGGCTTACAGTGAGTTCCACCACCTGTATTGGGAACCCCATCACCATCCCTTACCCGCTGAGTGACGTGAGTTTACCTACCGTTATTTCACCTTGCTGTCAGTGAACTCTACATACCGGAACCTTACCTTACTATTTGTGAACCCTGCTTACCTGCACTTCACCTCATCAACAGCGGACCGCCATCACCAACTTCCGGACCCCTACATCAGGCTCCCTTACCCTTCCTGACTTCCGTGCCTCCTGTACCCACCTCCAGGGGCCGTCAGTCGGATCCGTACGGGAGACCTCCTCCTGCCCAATTGGACTCATCTGTCAGGTACGTGCCGATTGTGATAGTATCAGGCAGCCATGACCGAGTCCGGGCAGGGGGTCTCCCCCATGGAGGAACTAGGCAGACATCTAGCAGGTCTCACCCAAGCAGTAAAAGGCCTACAGGAAGGTTACACTCGTTTGATGGAACAGGTTCAGACTTTGTCCGCTAACTCTCAAGGAACGTCTTCCACGGGACTTCCCCAGCCACCTTCTGTAATTATGTTACCCCCAGAACCCAAAGTACCCCTACCTGAGAAGTTTTCTGGGGAACGAAGTAAGTTCCGTGCCTTCCGCAAACGCATGTGAGCTTTATTTTGCCCTACAGCCACGGACTTTCTCTCTGGAAGCTACTAAGGTGGGCTTCATCATCTCCCTCCTGACAGGGGAACCCCAGTCCTGGGCCCACCGCCTGCTGGAGCAGAAAGCCGCATCCTTGGAGTCCTTTAGTAGTCTCTTCACTGCTATGTCACAGCTATATGAGCAAATAACCACAATGTGTAGCGCTAACAAAAAATAGAGCCAATAGACTCATAAAGTGAGAAAAAGTCCGGTGCAATATAATATAGTGAAACAATGATAAAGTCCTTTGTTAAAGAAAATAAATCATATGGCATAGATCATCCTTGCACATGAGATGTATGTGGAGAAACTCTGCAAACACAGATGCTAATGTGTATAGACGAGTATATAAACCCTCCAATGGTTATGGAATGCATACGCTTACCAGCGATGTTGGACCCACCTACCATACGGCAGTGGGTCAGTAAGGCTTATGGTAACTCCTGTAGGTGGCGCTCAAGGGATGAAAGCTGGATTCTGGCAGCACTCCTCCAGGTCTGGGATGGACTCTCGGCTGGATATTCCGGAATCCTCAAAAACGACACACGTGTGGGGCGCGACACCAGGAACAAACCAGGAAGCAGGATACGGAAAAAGGAAAAAGGAACTCCAATAGTGTGATTCCACCACTAATTTATTGGGTATGGGGTATAAATAATGGTACAAACAGGGGAATTCACCCAAGCAGTACAAAGCATATACTGATAAAATCAAAAATAAAACAGAGTAAAAGCAGTATAAGGGTCTCAAAATCAGCAAAGCCCGACGCGTTTCGACCAATAGGTCTTCTACTGGGGCATCATTTGATGGCTCATACTGCTACTGGCTTTATACTGTGTTTTGGCGCCAAAATTTCACAAACAGGAAGTGGTCACAAACAGGAAGTGGTCACAAACAGGAAGTGGTCACAAACAGGAAGTGGTCACAAGGCTTACTAACCAAGCCTCTCTGTGGTGAACCACTTCACAAACAGGAAGTGGTCACAAACAGGAAGCGGTCACAAACAGGAAGTGGTCACAAACAGGAAGTGGTCACAAGGCCTACTAACCAAGCCTCTCTGTGGTGAACCACTTCCGGGTTGGTGTAAACAATAACAAAACATGAATAGCGTTCATAATTGGAAAATATCCCTAATCCAACATAACTATACTGAAACTATATACTGTGTCAAATGGTATGACACTACTGGCGAGTTATAAGCCGTCCATTGGATAAGGGAAGAGGTGAACGGCCGAGGCCGGCAGGAAATGCAGGGCTCACTTGTGCTCCACACCTCCTATCCAAACGGAGGGTGTAAGCGCATTAACCATCTCCGTCGCTCCGTAGTAGCCAGAGTGTAAAGACACCACCTATGCCAATTGGTGTATGGCGGACCGTCATCCCCAACCGGAGCGGAATGTCACTTCCGCCCGGAACGTGACATCACTTCCGCCTCCATGCGCTCCAAGCCTCGCACCCCGCACACCTCAGCGGGCTGGAGCGCATTCACACCACCGGCTAGGTGCTGTAACAATGGCCAATAGGACGTCATGGCAGGCGGGTCATGTGGTCTGCACTCCTCCTATCCCCCAGCAGGTCCCCATGTCAACGAACCAATAAAGGATGATGATTTTGGCATAGATGTACTTATAAGTGGAAATGGGCGTCATCCAGCAAAAAATGCTGGAAAAAATATATCAAGCCATTTGATACGTGAAGGGCAATATGTTCCAAATAAATGAACGCAAACATGTATGCATGAATGTGGGTCGGTGTATATGGATATCCATCTATCCCATAATAATTGGGGAATGGACATCTACACACCCGACTGCATGTCCATAGAATGAACGGAAATGCAAAATACGCACAATTAGTGCAACAATACAATCAACAAAGAAATAAGCGTAAAATAGCAGTGATACTAAACCAACACCATCTAATTGGTATTAAACAAAGGATATGGACAAATGTACTAGAATATCCATATCTAGGGGATACCTATTAAAGTATCAATACGTAGGACCAAAAAGCGGTCCACCAAAATAGGATATGAGATAAAATCTGAAGCGAAAAAAGGGGACATTAATAAAGGGGTATGTTGTTAGGTTGATGACATTAAGCTCTATTGATAAAACTATTAATGTCCCACTCTACATTGATACCATGCGGCGAGTAACATTTAAGTTCATGTATCCAGTATGTCTCAAGGCGGGACACCCCCCTGAGACAGGATTCACCTCGCCAATGGGGGACAAATTTATCAATAATTTGAAAGGTGGTTCCAGTAGGGTCTCTATTATGATGCTCCCTATAGTGCCGGGGAACGGTATGTTTGACACATCCCTTTATTATTTTTGAGATATGTTCGTTCACCCTTATTGAGAAGGTCCTAATGGTTCTCCCTACGTATTGCTTTTTGCAGGGACACGTCAAAAGATATACAATGTATTTGGAAGCACAAGTTGTGAAGTGCTTCATCTTATAGCTCAATTGTGTGACTGCAGACACAAACTCTGTGGATTTTCTTCTGCCACAGACATTGTAACTGCACACCCTACACTTCCTGCAAGGGAAATACCCCTTGCAGTCTTTAAAGAAAGAAAAGGCACTGGGGGGATCCAAAACATTGGGAGCTATTTCGCCCTGAATAGAACGGGCACCCCTTCAGGGCGAAATAGCTCCCAATGTTTTGGATCCCCCCAGTGCCTTTTCTTTCTTTAAAGACTGCAAGGGGTATTTCCCTTGCAGGAAGTGTAGGGTGTGCAGTTACAATGTCTGTGGCAGAAGAAAATCCACAGAGTTTGTGTCTGCAGTCACACAATTGAGCTATAAGATGAAGCACTTCACAACTTGTGCTTCCAAATACATTGTATATCTTTTGACGTGTCCCTGCAAAAAGCAATACGTAGGGAGAACCATTAGGACCTTCTCAATAAGGGTGAACGAACATATCTCAAAAATAATAAAGGGATGTGTCAAACATACTGTTCCCCGGCACTATAGGGAGCATCATAATAGAGACCCTACTGGAACCACCTTTCAAATTATTGATAAATTTGTCCCCCATTGGCGAGGTGAATCCTGTCTCAGGGGGGTGTCCCGCCTTGAGACATACTGGATACATGAACTTAAATGTTACTCGCCGCATGGTATCAATGTAGAGTGGGACATTAATAGTTTTATCAATAGAGCTTAATGTCATCAACCTAACAACATACCCCTTTATTAATGTCCCCTTTTTTCGCTTCAGATTTTATCTCATATCCTATTTTGGTGGACCGCTTTTTGGTCCTACGTATTGATACTTTAATAGGTATCCCCTAGATATGGATATTCTAGTACATTTGTCCATATCCTTTGTTTAATACCAATTAGATGGTGTTGGTTTAGTATCACTGCTATTTTACGCTTATTTCTTTGTTGATTGTATTGTTGCACTAATTGTGCGTATTTTGCATTTCCGTTCATTCTATGGACATGCAGTCGGGTGTGTAGATGTCCATTCCCCAATTATTATGGGATAGATGGATATCCATATACACCGACCCACATTCATGCATACATGTTTGCGTTCATTTATTTGGAACATATTGCCCTTCACGTATCAAATGGCTTGATATATTTTTTCCAGCATTTTTTGCTGGATGACGCCCATTTCCACTTATAAGTACATCTATGCCAAAATCATCATCCTTTATTGGTTCGTTGACATGGGGACCTGCTGGGGGATAGGAGGAGTGCAGACCACATGACCCGCCTGCCATGACGTCCTATTGGCCATTGTTACAGCACCTAGCCGGTGGTGTGAATGCGCTCCAGCCCGCTGAGGTGTGCGGGGTGCGAGGCTTGGAGCGCATGGAGGCGGAAGTGATGTCACGTTCCGGGCGGAAGTGACATTCCGCTCCGGTTGGGGATGACGGTCCGCCATACACCAATTGGCATAGGTGGTGTCTTTACACTCTGGCTACTACGGAGCGACGGAGATGGTTAATGCGCTTACACCCTCCGTTTGGATAGGAGGTGTGGAGCACAAGTGAGCCCTGCATTTCCTGCCGGCCTCGGCCGTTCACCTCTTCCCTTATCCAATGGACGGCTTATAACTCGCCAGTAGTGTCATACCATTTGACACAGTATATAGTTTCAGTATAGTTATGTTGGATTAGGGATATTTTCCAATTATGAACGCTATTCATGTTTTGTTATTGTTTACACCAACCCGGAAGTGGTTCACCACAGAGAGGCTTGGTTAGTAGGCCTTGTGACCACTTCCTGTTTGTGACCACTTCCTGTTTGTGACCACTTCCTGTTTGTGACCACTTCCTGTTTGTGAAGTGGTTCACCACAGAGAGGCTTGGTTAGTAAGCCTTGTGACCACTTCCTGTTTGTGACCACTTCCTGTTTGTGACCACTTCCTGTTTGTGAAATTTTGGCGCCAAAACACAGTATAAAGCCAGTAGCAGTATGAGCCATCAAATGATGCCCCAGTAGAAGACCTATTGGTCGAAACGCGTCGGGCTTTGCTGATTTTGAGACCCTTATACTGCTTTTACTCTGTTTTATTTTTGATTTTATCAGTATATGCTCTGTACTGCTTGGGTGAATTCCCCTGTTTGTACCATTATTTATACCCCATACCCAATAAATTAGTGGTGGAATCACACTATTGGAGTTCCTTTTTCCTTTTTCCGTATCCTGCTTCCTGGTTTGTTCCTGGTGTCGCGCCCCACACGTGTGTCGTTTTTGAGGATTCCGGAATATCCAGCCGAGAGTCCATCCCAGACCTGGAGGAGTGCTGCCAGAATCCAGCTTTCATCCCTTGAGCGCCACCTACAGGAGTTACCATAAGCCTTACTGACCCACTGCCGTATGGTAGGTGGGTCCAACATCGCTGGTAAGCGTATGCATTCCATAACCATTGGAGGGTTTATATACTCGTCTATACACATTAGCATCTGTGTTTGCAGAGTTTCTCCACATACATCTCATGTGCAAGGATGATCTATGCCATATGATTTATTTTCTTTAACAAAGGACTTTATCATTGTTTCACTATATTATATTGCACCGGACTTTTTCTCACTTTATGAGTCTATTGGCTCTATTTTTTGTTAGCGCTACACATTGTGGTTATTTGCTTGTTTGACTTTGTTTGTTAGAGTGTTGGCTGCTTTCACATATATTTTCAGGATATTCACTGTACACAGTACACTATAGTATTATTTTTTGGATTGATTTCATCATTTTCACTTTTTGAGTTAGCGCAGTGTTTCCCTCACTCCATTTCACAGCTATATGAGGACCCTCAACCCACCGTTACGGCCGAAGTCGCATTACAGTCCTTACAGCAAGGTCGCAGAACGGCCGAGGACTATGCCGTCGAGTTCAAACGTTGGAGCTCTGATACAGAATGGAATGATGCGGCGTTACGCCATCAATTTCGCAAAGGATTATCAGACCCTCTGAAAGATGAACTGGCTCGAGTGGGGGTTCCTCCAACTTTAGATGAACTTATCAACTTATCGGTGCAAATTGACCGCCGTCTCAGGGAAAGACGGGCCGAAAGATCCTCCGGACCTTCCCGTCCCTTCTGGATGGTCCCCAAGGTCACCGGGCCACCCGGTGTGGCTCCTTCAGCTTCATCTACTCTAACGACAGGAGCTCCGGAACCAATGCAGATCGGGTTGCTCAGACCTTCTTTGACTCCTGAAGAGAAGATGCGCAGACGGGCCCACAACCTGTGTCTATACTGTGGTGAACCTGGACATTATGCAAGAATGTGCCCCAACAAGACACGTAAGTGCCTGCCCTCTTCTTCCTTGTGTGCACCTGTCTTGCTTCCAACTGGTACTCACCTGGCGATCTCCATTACTTTACAGCTCTCCGACCGGAGCATTCCAGTATCGGTCATCATTGACTCAGGAGCATGCAGCTGTTTCATTGATCAAGCTTTCGCAACCAGCCATGGCATTCCTCTCCAATCCAAGACCCGAGGTCTTTCAGTACATCTGGCCGATGGATCCACCCTTAGTTCCGGTCCGGTAACCCAAGAAACCACACCTCTATTAACAACTATAGACTCTCATCATCAAGAATTCCTATGTCTGGACGTCATATCATCTCCACTTTTTCCAATCATACTTGGAATGCCCTGGTTGCGGGCCCACAACCCCAATATCAACTGGGCCACAGGAGAAGTCCAGTTCTCTTCTGAATATTGCCGGCAGAATTGTCAATGTCAAACTTCCGTCAAACTGGCTCCTCTTCTCTGTTTGGGGACTGATGCTGAACTTCACCAGTCCATTCCTGAACCCTACCGGGACTTTGTGGATGTATTCAGCAAGAAGGGGGCAGAAACTCTTCCTCCCCACAGGCCTTATGATTGCCCCATAGAATTACTACCTGGAACAGAAGTCCCCTTTGGAAGGATTTTTCCATTAACGGAACAAGAATTGGGCACTCTCAAAGACTACATAGATGAGAATCTAGCGAAAGGCTTCATCCGCCCCTCCACATCCCCGGCCGGCGCAGGCATCTTCTTTGTTGAGAAGAAGGACCACTCCCTACGCCCTTGCATTGACTACCGGGAATTAAATAAAATTACCATTAAAAACAGATACCCTCTACCGCTGGTGCCAGAACTCTTCCAAAGATTGGGGACAGCCAAAATCTTTACAAAATTGGACCTTCGCGGGGCTTACAACTTAATCCGCATCCGAAAAGGGGACGAGTGGAAAACGGCTTTTCGCACTCGATTTGGACATTATGAGTATCTCGTCATGCCTTTCGGCCTGTGTAACGCTCCTGCAACGTTCCAACATTTCGTCAATAATATTTTCCACGATTATCTGGATCTGTACGTTATTGTTTACTTAGATGACATTTTAGTTTTTTCCACATCCCTGAATGATCACCGTAGGCATGTCCGAAATGTTCTTACCCGCCTGAGACAGCATGGATTATACGCCAAACTAGAAAAGTGCAGTTTTGAAATTCACACTGTGCAATTCCTGGGATTAATTATTTCTGCTGATGGAATAAAAATGGACCCTGAAAAGGTATCCGCTATCCTGGATTGGCCAGCACCCATGGACAAAAAAGGAGTACAACGCTTCATTGGCTTTGCCAATTTCTACAGGAAGTTTATTAAAGGTTTCTCCTCCATCATTTCCCCTATTACCGAACTCACCAAACAGGGGACTCGATTTCACTGGACTCCCAAAGCACAACTGGCCTTTGAAGAGCTCAAGAGACTTTTTACTTCGGCCTCCATTCTCAAACACCCAAACCCAGCTTTGCCTTTCGTATTAGAGGTTGACGCCTCTGAGGTTGCAGTAGGTGCCGTGTTGTCCCAGCGACAGGGTGCCAAGGCCCTTCTTTATCCTGTGGGTTTCTTCTCTCGTAAACTGACCTCGTCAGAACGAAACTACGATGTGGGCGACAGGGAGCTTCTTGCCATCAAGGTGGCATTGGAGGAATGGCGCTATCTACTCGAAGGGGCTGCACATCCTGTTCTGGTGTACACCGATCATAAAAACTTGGAGTACCTGAGGACAGCCAAAAGATTAAGACCTCGGCAGGCCAGGTGGGCTCTATTCTTCTCACGGTTTCAATTCCACATAACCTTTCGACCGGGTTCCAAGAACACAAAACCAGATGCTCTTTCCCGAATGTTTTTGGACACCGAACAGGCCCCACTTCCCGACACCATTCTACCTTCTGGGAACTTCTTGATCTGGCATGAAGATAAAATCGTAGTACCAGAAGAATTAAGGGTACGTGTACTAGAATTATGCCACGACCACAAACTAGCAGGACACTTCGGTACTCAAAAAACAACCAATCTGCTGCAACGTACTTTCTGGTGGCCTCATCTGACCCGGGATTGTAAAAGATATGTTGAGTCATGCAATGTTTGTGCGCGAAACAAGACTAGCCGAACAAGAGCCTGGGGTCTATTAAAACCTCTACCAGTCCCAGAAAGGCCATGGAGTATGGTCTCAATAGACTTTATTGTTGAACTTCCCCCATCGGAAGGGTTTTCTTCTATCTTTGTCGTAGTGGACAGACTGTCAAAGATGGCCCACTTCCTGCCCATGAAGGGCACCCCGTCAGCCATGGAAACAGCCAAAACATTTATCAAAGAAGTGGTAAGATTACATGGTATCCCAAGAAATATTGTTTCAGATCGTGGTGTCCAGTTCACCTCCAGATTCTGGAAGGCCCTCTGTGGATCTTTGGAAATTGAGCTGGCATTCTCCTCGGCATATCATCCACAGACAAATGGTCAGACTGAGAGAACTAATCAAACCTTAGAACAATATTTACGCTGTTTTTCTACCTTCTCTCAAGATGACTGGGCTCCTCTGCTTCCCATTGCCGAATTCTCATATAACAACTCCTTACACTCGTCCATCAATCAGACACCGTTTTTTGCCAACTACGGCTACCATCCATCTTTTCTACCACAATCAATACCTGAATGTTCAGTGCCCGCAGTATCCAAAACCTTGGACTTTTTCTCCACTAACAATAAAGTACTGCAGGAGACCATGACTAAAGCCCAGGAAACTTACAAAAGAACCTTTGATGAAAAGAGACGTGGGGAACTCATCCTAGAACCCGGTAACCAGGTCTGGTTGTCCACCATCAATTTGAAGTTGGCATGCCCTTCCAGGAAACTGGGTCCAAAATTTTTGGGGCCCTTTCCTGTAAAAAGGAAAATTAACGATGTTGCTTATGAACTTGATCTACCCACTTCCCTAAGGATCCACCCAGTTTTCCATGTTACTCTCTTGAAACCTGTGATTCCGAATTCATTTATTGACCGTAGGACTGGTCCCCCCAAACCTGTCATTATCAACAACGAAGAGGAATTTGAGGTGGAAGCAATCTTAGATTGTAGGAAAAGACGTGATCAGATCCAGTTTCTTATCAAATGGAAAGGGTATGGGCCTGAGGACAATTCATGGGAGCCTGAGGAAAATTTACATGCCAGTGAGTTACTACGAATTTTCAAAGACTCTCATGCTTCCAAATTGGCACAACTGGGCATCCGGAGGCTGCCCTTAAGGAGGGGGCACTGTCAGGAAAACCGTGGTTCCAGGCGTTTGATTGGCGCGTACAGACGCGCGCCGACGCGTGGTGGTGTGCGCGTTCCCGTGAGCGCGGGCTTGCGTGCGCGCGCGCTGGCGTCCAGGGGCGCGCGCCCTGTGATTCACATACACCTGTATGGACTGTTGGCGCCAATGAGACTATTTAATCAAGCAGCACCTGCTGGCTAGTGCTGCCTGATCTTCAGTATACCTGATACTCTGCACCAGCCACTACCTTGTTCCTGTGATCTCCCAGTGATCTGTTTTGTTCCTGTGTTATACCCTGCTTACCTGTAAAGACCTCGGCTTAACCCTTTGGACTATCCGGATTTCCGCCTGCCTCAGACCTCTGCTTGACCGACCATTCTCCTGCCAACTCCTTTGTACTGTGCTGTTTGAACGTTGCCGACTTCTGCTTGGATTTGGACTTCTTATATCTCCTGCTCAAGGGACCTGTATCTGCTTATCCTGTATTATATCCGGCTTACAGTGAGTTCCACCACCTGTATTGGGAACCCCATCACCATCCCTTACCCGCTGAGTGACGTGAGTTTACCTACCGTTATTTCACCTTGCTGTCAGTGAACTCTACATACCGGAACCTTACCTTACTATTTGTGAACCCTGCTTACCTGCACTTCACCTCATCAACAGCGGACCGCCATCACCAACTTCCGGACCCCTACATCAGGCTCCCTTACCCTTCCTGACTTCCGTGCCTCCTGTACCCACCTCCAGGGGCCGTCAGTCGGATCCGTACGGGAGACCTCCTCCTGCCCAATTGGACTCATCTGTCAGGTACGTGCCGATTGTGATAGTAGACAGTGACAACATAACATATAACCACTAATCAATACAGTTTGATTAAGGAGAGTAAAATAGGTACCCTTTGTCCCAAAAATGCCTTACCGATCAAAGAAGTCTGATAACTCAAATGTAAGCAAAAGGCTTACCTCAGCCGGCTGATTTTTCAGAAATTCCCGGATCGTCTCACGCTCCTCGTTTCGGATTCTCAGGGTCACCTGTAAATCCCTTCCTAGGCAAAGCTCGCCATCTGACATGTAAATTTATAGATAGGCAACTCCTATCCTCATATTGATTAGTGGTTCCAAATTAATAATAACTACTGCAGTAGGGAACAGACACAAAAGATACACTCCGCATCTTTCCAAATAACTGTTCTGCTTTATTATGATGCAATTGAAGGTTTTTATACACATGATTACGTAGGTATCACATTAATATTACAATTGTACTTTTATGGTAACAAGGGGCGTAACATAGGCAGGCTAATTATAATCAGGACTCGAAAGAATGCAAACATGTACTGGAAACATTATTAGTGCCGTGTGCAGTGAGGGCAGTGTGCAGTACATATAAAATAGAATACAATTATATACAGAACTTACAAATTTCCTTTACAGTTACAATCATTTGTTGTCTGAGCTGAAATTTTTTTTTTTTGCAGTGTGTTCTGGAATAAACTACAATTTGCATGAGGATGTAAATTTGTCTCATTACCTATTGTCTCTTGCTGCTATTGGGCAGGTCACTGCTAAGAGTGTGCGAGCTGAGATCGTCCGGGTTGGATGCGTATCATGATCTGAGCACTTCATTTACTTTTTACTTTTCGGGGTTCTTGTTTTCCAGACCCTGCAGAATTGATGTTGCAGACTGTGGTGGTCAAGTTGTTGATGGAGGGTTTTAGGAGTAAAGGTGAGACAGATATTACATTTACAATATTTCCCTTCACAAGAGATTTATGATGTAATGTTTGTTTCCTAGCAGGTATGCTGTAATGTTTATGAAAGGGTGAGATTGCTGAAGAACTCATTGGTGTTGAGGGGTTATTTTTTTATACAGTGTATAACCTTTTAGCATGATGATGTATAATAAAATGTTGTGCTTTTAATACATTTTTATTTATCTTTTTTACTGGTGGCAGGTCGGCTCTCCTGCGCGAACCGACATACCTGTACGTCGGTCCATACAGGTGAGATTGCAGGTACGTGTGCTCGATGTCCACCGGCCACCCACGATTGTTGTGCACAGATGCAGAACGGAGGTTTGCCTTTGTAAACAAGGCTGAGCCCTATTCTGACAGGGGACATGTCAGAGATCTTCTATTCCCAGTGATCGGGAACAGCGATCTCTGTCAGGTCCCTGACAGTCCACCCCCCCTACAGTTAGAACACACCCAGGGAACACAGTTAATCCCTTGATAGCCCCTAGTGTTAACCCCTTCTCTTCCAGTGTCATTTATACATTGATCAGTGCATTTTTTTATAGCTCTGATCAATGTAACAATGTCATTGGTCCCCAAAAAGTGTAGTTTGGGGTCAGATTTGTACACCGCAATGTTGCAGTCCCGCTAAAAATCGCAGATTGCCGCCATTACCAGTAAAAAATAAATTTAAAAAAAGTCCATAAATCTATCCTGTAGTTTGTAGACATGATAACTTTTGCGCAAGCCAATCAATATACACTTATTGCAATTTTTTTTTACCAAAAATGTGTAGAAGATATATTGGCCTAAATTTATATAGAAATTCATTTTTTTTTACATTTTTTTGGATATGTATTATAGCAAAAATGAAAAAAATATATTTTTTATTAAAATTATCGCTCTTTTTTTATTTATAGTGCAAAAAATAAAAACCGCAGGGGTGATCAAATATCACCAAAAGAAAGCTCTATTTGTGGGGAAAAAAAGGACATACATTTTGTTTGGGTACAATGTCGCATGACCGCGCAATTGTCAGTTAAAGCGATGCAGTGCCGTATCGCAAAAAATGGCCTGGTCATTAAGGGGGAAAATCCTTCCGAGGCTGAAGTGGTTAAGGTCCACATCTTTCTCCAACTTTGGTTTCACTTCTTAAATTAGAATATGGTGCCAAATTTAGGGGACTTTGTCCCTATATTTTCTGAAGAAGGTCCAGGTGCCATTGTTCTTGAGGGAGGAAAAGGTCATCATTTTCCACCAATACAATCCTATCACAGATGTGGCGCTGATAAGAGTCTTTTTGACTTCCTATTGTTACTATCTAAGGGTAGGAGAAAAGGTGAAGAACAGATACGATATTTGGTCAGGGAAATACCAATTCATAGATTGATTCAAGGATGATCCTAAATGCATTGGGGGTGTGAGGAGCCCCCCCCCCCCCAGTTTTTTTCATTTGGAAGAGAATGGGGGTTCTTGTACTATTCAGGACAACCAAAGAACTGTAGGAACTGTCTGAGTTATGGTCACACTAAAGAAGAGTGCGATGCCAGACAGAAGTGTTGATTCTATGGTGGTAGTATTCATCAGGCCGCACAATGTTGTGAGAGTCAAGTAACCGACATATGTAGAGAAGCTTGGCATTTAGCATGACAGTGTGAAAATTATAGGTTGGCCAGGGGATATTGCCTTTTCCGAGATGTGTTGAGTGGAAGTTCCAAGGTACAAATATCAGAGCATGAAGATCAGACAGAACAGGTTGCTAAATTAGTGGGAGAGGGTGGAGATATGTCAGAACTCAAGGATGGTCGTGAAGTGGACCTAGTCAGCATGCCTGTAGTACCAGATGAAGGTAGTTCTGTGCTTGTCAGGGAAGTGGAAGGGTGGAGGGGGTTCAGGAAACTGATGGGGTCACTGTTGGCATAGATAGTATTGTTCCCCTCACCATGGACACTGAGCAAGGTGAAGACAAGAAGGTGGTCGTGGAGGGAAAGGATGCAGAACATATGAATATTAATCTGACTGTAAAGCAGTGTGATGTGGACTATGGGAATTCTCAGATGGACCCTAGCCCAGTTTTGTTGTCAGAGATTGTTGTTCAGAGACTTATCATCAAGTGATATAGATAAGGAGGATGAGGAGGAAGAAGGGGAGGATAGTGAAAGTAGTTAAGCATGTGGTAAAGGGGTGCTATGTTCATAAAAGGAGGAGAATGGAACTTCTTTAAAGTGGAAGTAAACCCCCCTATCGTTTTCAGCCAAGGAAGCTGCCATCTTTGCCTCTGTTTAATCTTCAACTGCCACAGTGCTGCACATGTGATCCATTATGACACCAGCCATTGGATGGTTTGACTGTTTGGTTGAGAGCACAGCCAATGTGCAGTTAGCATTCACGGCATGCCTTTTTTTTTTAGACTGTTAAATCGATGGGTTTACTACCGCTTTAAAGAGAGTGAGAAGAGAAAGTGGGAGTGCAGAAGGTTTTGGCTTTATCCAGAACAGGCTCAGGACCCCGCCAGGTCACCTATGTTTGAGGAGAAGTCAGAGTGCATGTGATCCGTGAATGTTGTTTTTTTGTGCCTATAATCATGGCTGGTTTTCGTTTTGTGTTCCTAATGGCCCTCACACTATACACAGTAAATGTGAAGAGTAAGTTCTGTGTAAAGTAGGAAGAATAAAGTGTCTTGAAGCAAATATTTTAGGTTTACAAGAATGTTGTGTGGTGAATACTCCGAAAACAGTTTGAGTGGGGGTGTGTTGATTTTGTGTGCTCTCCAGTATGTGTATCCCATAATGAAGGAGTGGGAGTATTGCATAAAAATAGAAATGTTAAAGTGATATCATATGATTGCATTTTACCGGGAAGGTGGTTATTATGTCATATGGAATATCAAGGGATACCTTTCAGGCAGTTTAATATTTATGCTCATGCAGACAAAGATGAGAGGAAGAATTTGCTGGAGCAGTTAAAGCCACACATGTTGGGAAGGACCTCAACAATTGTGGAAGGTGATTTAAAAAAAAATGGAAATGAACCACCTGTCCGTTTCAATCCCACTGTCATCCGATCAATCAGACAGGTGTGGAATGGGCATCCCCAAGGGGGGGGGGGGGAATGCCCCCCCATGGAATCAGGGATCGGCAAGGTATCCACACACAGACACTGGTGTCCATGAGCGGTCCATGCAGAGTCTGCTGCGGCCACTGCTGACTTTTTTCTGACTCACTGAGACCATCCCTCCCTCACCCCAGATGTGATGGTTTGGGCCTCAGCTCGGCCACTCAGCTCGAGCCCCACCTGTGTACTATGTAGAGAGAGATGTAGATTGTGTCAGCGTGGCACCAGCATCACCCACTCAACTGGAGTGGTGTGGAGTCCTGCCTGCTTGTGGAGTGATCTGTGGGACTGTCTAGGGGAGGGACTGTGCCCAGCGTGGAAGAGAGAACCGGAGAACAGTCAGGTGACCTGAGCCGAGGAGGAGGAAGAACCAAAGAGGACTCGTGGAGTGGAAAATATATATATGTATATATAATATATTCTTTGAAGGGGGAGAGGCCGGAGAGCCTGGAGTGTGGTGCTGCAGGAAAACCTGGTGATTCTATTCTTTATTCAGGTGAAAAAAAATCAAGAGTAAGAAGACTAAGTAAAGGGGGATCTATTCTAAGGGGGACATGCCATGGCCTGGCCTGCTCTAAAGGAGGATCTATATGGTATATGATAATGATTAAGCCCCTCCCCTTCATGACATTGTTGAAAAGGGGTTGGGCATGCGTACCTTTAAAATGATGACCCCCTTTGAAAAAAGTTCTGCAGACGCCCATGCCCCATCAGTCTTTTTTTGGTGGACAGGGTCAGATTGGATGCCAGCGGGTGTCAATATACAAAGGTCCGCTGACATTCGCCTATCCATAATGAGCTATGGATGGTCTGATCAGGTCCACCTGAAAAACTGACAGGCGGACCTGATCGGACAGCCCGTATGAAACCAGCCTTAGTACCTTTTTTTTTTTAAATAGTCTCTCAGCTTTCGGCTGAGATCATTTAAGCGATTGACATCATTCCTATTACCTATTTCCGCTGACTCCTGGGATATAGATGTCGGCAATCCTAGGTGTCTCCAATGGTTCAAATCATTTGGTGTAGGGGGGATTATTGTGTGGGGTTGTTTTTCAGGGATTGGCCCCCTAGTTCCAGTGAAGGGAACACATCAGCATACCAAGACATTTTGGACAAGTTCATGCTCCCAACTTTGTGGGAACAGTTTGGGGATGGCCCCTTCCTTTTCCAACATGGCGGCACACTAGTGCACAAAGCAAGGTCCATAAAGACATGGATGTGGTGAGTTTGGGGTAGAGGAACTTGACTGGCCTGCACAGAGTTCTGACCTTGACCCGATAGAACACCTTTGGAATGAATTTGAGTGGAGACTGCAAGTCAGGCTTTCCCGTCTAATATCAGTGCTTGACCTCACAAATGCGCTTCTGGAGGAATGGTCAAACATTCCCATAGACACACTCCTAAAGCTTGTGGACAGCCTTCCCAGGAGAGTTGAAGTTGTTATAGCTGTAAAAGCTGGGCCAACTTAATATTGAACCCTACGCACTAAAACTGTGATGGCATTAAAGTTCATGTGCGTGTAAATACTTTTGACTATATATATTATATTATATATATATATATATATATATATATATATATATATATATATATATATATATACTGTATATATCAACACATAGGAATACGCCATGTGCATGTATCGATGTACTGCTGCTTTATGGACTTACATTATTATTTGGAACTTTATGAACTTTACATATGAATTATGGTCACAATTTTATATGATTAATTACTGTATGTACACATCTACAGTATATATGCACATGGTGTACTGTATTCTTATTTTTTGGTATATACGGTACTGTGCAAATGTTTTAGGCAGGAGTGAAAAAATGCTGTAAATGAAGAATGCTTTAATAAATAGTAGTGTTAATAGTCTCTTTTTATCAATTAACAAAATGGAAAGTAAACAAAAAAAAAAACAGAAGAGAAATCCAAATCAAATCAAATCAATATTTGGTGTGACCGCCCTTTGCCTTCAAAACAGCATCAATTCTTCTAGGTATACTTGCACACAGTTTTTGAAGAAACTCAGCAAGAAGATTGTTCCAAACATCTTGGAGAAGTAACCACATGTCTTCTGTGCATGTAGGCTGTAATCGCAGACAGACTCAATGTTTTTGAGATCAGGGCTCTTTGGGGCCAAACCATCACTTTCAGGACTCCTTGTTCTTCTTTACGCTGAAGATGGTTCTTATTCACATCGTTTGTATGTTTGGGCTTATCGGGCTTGTTTGGGTTTATCATTGTCCTGCTGCAGAATGAATATGGGCCAATCACACACCTCCCTGATGGTATAGCATAATGGATAAGTATTTGCCTGTATTTCTCAGCATTGAGGACACCGATTAGGACACTGGCAGGAAGTAAGCCCAGCTCTGAGATGGCGTACACCAGTACTTAGAATGGGCATGGCAGGAAGCTTTGACATATACAGTGCCTTGCAAAAGTATTCAACCCCATTGGCTTTTTACCTATTTTGTTATTACAGCCTTTAGTTCAATGTTTTTTAATCTGAATTATATGTGATGGATCAGAACACAATAGTCTAAGTTGGTGAAGTAAAATTAGAAAAATATATACATAAAACTATTTTTCAGAAATAAAAAAATTACATTTGGGCTGTGCGTATGTATTCACCCCCTTTGTTATCAAGCCCATAAAAAACTCTGGTACAACCAATTACTTTCAGAAGTCACATAATTAGGGAAATTATGTCCACCTGTGTGCAAATATAAGTGTCACATGATCTGCCATTACATATACACACCTTTTTGAAAGGCCCCAGAGGCTGCAACACCTAAGCAAGAGGCACCAATAACCAAAACACTGCCATGAAGACTAAGGAACTCTCCAAACAAGTAAGGGACAATGTTGTTGACAAGTCAAGGTTAGGTTATAAAAAAATATCCAAATCTTTGATGATCCCTAGGAGCACCGTCAAATCTAGCATAACCAAATGTAAAGATCATGGCACAACAGCAAACCTGCCAAGAGACGGCTGCACACCAAAACTCACGGCCGAGCAAGGAGGGCATTAATCAGAGAGGCAGCATAGAGACCAAAGTAACCCTGGAGGAGCTGCAGAGTTCCACAGCAGAGACTGGAGTATCTGTACATAGGACGACAATAAGCCGTATGCTCCATAGAGTTGGGCTTTATGGCAGAGTGGCCAGAAGAAAGCCATTACTTTGAGCAAAAAACAAAATGGCACGTTTTGAGTTTGCAAAAAGGCATGTGGGAGACTC
The DNA here is from genome assembly GCA_028564925.1 of Lithobates sylvaticus. Lineage (NCBI taxonomy): Eukaryota > Metazoa > Chordata > Amphibia > Anura > Ranidae > Lithobates > Lithobates sylvaticus. The sequence continues at coordinate 210,114,276 of CM053030.1, read as the reverse complement.
CCAAAATCAATGGAGGAAGGTGTTCTGGTCTGATGAGACTAAAATTTAACATTTTGGCCATCAAAGAAAACGCTATGTCTGGCGCAAACCCAACACATCACATCACCCAAAGAACACCATCATGGTGGTGACAGCATCATGCTGTGGGGATGTTTTTCAGCAGTCCGGAATGGGAAACTGGTCAGAGTTGAGGGAAAGATGGATGATGCTAAATACAGGCATATTCTTGAGCAAAACCTGTACCACTCTGTGTGTGATTTGAGGCTAGGACAGAGGTTCACCTTCCAGCAAGACAATGACCCCAAACACACTTCTAAAGCAACACTTGAGTGGCTTAAGGGGAAACATATTAATGTGTTGGAATGGCCTAGTCAAAGCCCAGACCTCAATCCAATAGAAAATCTGTGGTCAGACTTAAAGATTGCTGTTCACAAGTGCAAACCATCAAACTTGAAGGAGCTGGAGCAGTTTTGCAAGGAGGAATGGCAAAAATCCCAGTGGTAAGATGTCACAAGCTCATAGAGACTTATCCAAAGCGACTTGGGGCTGTGATAGCCGCAAAAGGCTCTTCCAAGTATTGACTTTAGGGGGATGAATAGTTATGCACATTGACTTTTTCTGTTATTTTGTCCTATTTGCTGTGTGCTTCACAATAAAAAAAAAAATAAAAAAAACATCTTCAAAGTTGTGGGCATGTTCTGTAAATTAAATGATGCAAATCCTCAAAAAATCCATGTTAATTCCAGTTTGTGAGGCAACAAAACATGAAAAATTTCAAGGGGGTGAATACTTTTGCAAGGCACTGTATGACAGCTTCCCACACAGTACTTAGGCTAAATTTAGCTGTTCGCCAGGAGATTCCCTGGCCAAAAGCTAAATGTAAACAAAGGGGGCAGGGTGTCATGAACTAGGTACTCACAGAGGCCAAGATGCCGAGAGCGGTTGCCCTTGCGACTCGACGCCCACTGCCCTGAATGTGACACAGGGACGGTTGGCACCAAGAGGCACAAGCCACCGGTAGGATCGTGACTAGGCGTGGGCTCAGGTGTTGCAGTGAAGAGTAGACTGGAGCTGGAGGGTAGGCCCAGAGGTCACTCAGGTAGGAGTACAGCAAGCAGGCTGAGGATCAAACACAGAGAGGTTAGTCGGGTGCAGGCCGAGGGTCAAACACTGGTAGGCGAGGTTCAAGGTAGCAGAACAAGGGGTCTTAGGCAGGAGAGTCCAAGGCAGGCTGGGGGTCAAGTACTGGCAGCAGAGAGGAGAATCCGGGATCCAGGCCGAGGGTCAAGTACAGGAGAAGGTAACAGATCCAGAGGCAAGCCGAAGGTCAAGGTCAGGAGAAGGCAGAGTAGTCAGGACGATCCGGGTTTGGCAACAGGTAAGACAATCTTCAAGGACCAAGTACAGGATACAAACAGGTAGTAGCTGTCAGACGAACCAGCGTCTGTCTGGGCACAGAGGCCCTCCTTTTATAGGGCCGCTGAGGTCACATGGGGCGAGCCGCGCTACTGCGCATGCGCGCGCGCCGCTCGGCGGGACCGCGAGTGCGCGTGCGCCGCCGCATCATCTCCCTGTCACTGGCTATGAGCCGGGAAGCCGGACCCGTGCGCCTGCGCACTAGAGTGCGCAGCGGACGGAATTCCTGGCAGTGCCCCCCCCTGAGGGGGGGCCTCCGGACGCCCAAGCTCTCCATTAATTCAGGGTGTTCTTGTCAGAAGATCTTGACCAGCCTTGGGGCGTGGAAGTTTCTGGATGGCTCCCAGGAATTATCTTCTGGTGGATAGCCCTTCCAATTTACCAAAAACTGTAGCTGACGACCCACCTTCCTGCAGCCAAGTAGGGACTCCACCTCGTATTCCTCTACTCCATCAATTGTGACAGGTGGAGGAGGAGGTTCTTCTCTGTCTGGAAAAGGGCTGGGGACCAAGGGTCTCAGCAGGGAGGCATGGAATACTGGGTGTATTCTTTAGGTCCTAGGTAAGGCAAGTTCAAAAGCTACAGAATTTACCATCTTTTTGATTTCGAATGGGCCGATAAACTTGGGACCCAACTTCCGTGAAGGGCACGCGATCTTGAGATGGGTAGTTGCCAGCCATACCTTTTCTCCAATCTTGAATGGGGGGTTCTCCTTCCTCCCCTTGTTATGGTATCTTTTATATCCTTCCTGGGCCTGTTGCATGGTTTCCTGAAGTTTTCTGAAGTTGGATTGAATGCATTCTATCCGCTGCTGTACAGCTGGCACCGGTGATTCAGGGAGAGCATTAGGGAGAAAGGATGGGTGGAACCCAAAGTTTGCCCAAAACGGAGTCTGATTAGTGGCTGAATGGGAAGAATTATTGTATGCAAATTCTGCGTAAGATAACAGAGAGGACCAGTCGTCTTGTGCGGAGTAACAGAAGCAACGTAAGTATTGTTCAAGTGTTTGATTAGTTCGTTCGGTTTGTCCATTACTTTGTGGATGGTAGGCAGATGAAAGGCAAATGTTGATTCCTAAGGTTTTACAAAGCTCTTTCCAGAATTTTGAGGTGAACTGTGAACCCCTATCCGAAACAATGCTCTTGGGTACCCCATGGAGCCTAACAATCTCCTTGACAAAAATGTTAGCGGTTCCAGGGCAGAGGGAGTGCCAATCATGGGCAAAAAGTAGCTCATTTTGGACAGCCGGTCCACTACCACTAGAATGGTAAAGAAGCCTTCTGAGGGAGGCAAGTCCACGATGAAATCCATCGAAATGTCAGACCATGGGCGTTCAGGGATGGGTAAAGGCCTTAGTAACCCCCATGGCTTCGTCTTAGGACCCTTGTTTCGCTGACACGTTATGCAGGAAGACACATATCCTTGGCAATCCTTCTTCCAGCCTGGCCACCAGAAAGTGCGAGAGATATGTTCTGCTGTTTTCCGTACCCCAAAGTGACCAGCCAGCTTATGGTCGTGGAGGGTTTTCAGGACTACAGGTCTTACTTCCGAGGGGACAAAGATCTTGTCCTGGAGCCAAAATAGATTTTCACGTCTTTCTAGGGTGTCTAGGATGGGGTCACTACAATGAGCCGAGGAGGTAGATAGAGCGGTGGACAGGTCAGTGGGTATCAGCAGTAAAAAGTTCTGAGGGGCAAGAATGGTGCTAGGTTCTGATACCTGAGAGGATTCCGGAGAGATGCGAGATGCCGTTCTTAGACCCTGGCCGATAAGAAATATGAAATGTAAACCTTGAGAAGAAAAGTGCCCAACGGGCTTGACGGGGTCTTAACCGTTTGGCCGTGCGGAGGTACTCGAGGTTTTTGTGGTCTGTAAAAATGGTAATTGGGTGAACTGCTCCTTCGAGGAGGTACCTCCACTTCTCCAATGCGGACTTAATGGCCAATAGCTCCCGATCACCAACATCATAGTTTTTTTCGGCAGGATTTAGTTTTCGGGAGGCGAAGGCCACTGGGTGTAAAAGAGCTTTTGGCCCATGTCGTTGGGAGAGGATGGCACCCGTGGCGGTCTCCGAGGCGTCTACCTCTAGAACAAAAGGTAGCAGTGGGTCTGGATGCCGCAAGATAGGGGCAGGAGTAAAGAGAGTCTTTAATTTGACAAAAGCATCCTGGGCTTCCTGGGACCACTGAAAACGGCCATGTAAGCGAGTCAGGTAGGTAATTGGGGCCACAATGGCAGAGAATACGGAGATGAACCTTCTGTAAAAATTGGAGAAACCGATGAACCTCTGTACAGCCTTTTTGTCTTTAGGAGGTGGCCAGTCTACCACTGCCTTGAACTTTTGTGGGTCCATGGAGGTGCCTTTGGTGGAGATGATGAACCCCAGAAATTGTACCGTGGATCTTTCAAATTCGCATTTTTCGGCTTTAAGATAAAGCTGGTGGGCTCTAAGGATGGTGAGGACTTTCCTGACATGTTCCCGATGTAGCTCTAGGGTGGCTGAAAAAATGAGGATGTCGTCCAGGTATACGACCAAAAAGTCATCCAAGTATTTTCTAAAAATGTCATTCACTAGGTGCTGAAAATTGGCTGGAGCATTGCATAGGCCGAATGGCATCACCAGGTATTCACAGTGGCCAAAACAAGACCTAAAGGCTGTTTTCCACTCATCCCCTGTGCGGATTCTGACAAGGTTGTAGGCACCCCTTAAGTTCAGTTTAGAAAAAACCTTGGCTGACCGGAAACGCTGGAAGAGTTCGGGAATAAGCGGTAGGGGATATCGGTTCTTAATAGTAATTTTATTAAGTTCCCTATAATCAATGCAGGGCCTGAGTGAGCCATCCTTTTTTCCAACGAAAAAAATACCAGCACCGACTGGAGAGGTAGAGGGCCGAATAAAGCCTTTTTCAAGATTTTCATCAATATAGGCCTTGAGGGCCTTTAGCTCGGTTTCTGATAGAGGAAATATGCGCCCAAAGAGAATTGCGGAGCCTGTGAGCAATTCAACGGGGCAGTCATAGGCCCGATGTGGTGGCAGGTGGTCGGCCTTTTTCTTGTCAAAGACATCTTTAAAGTCTTGATAGACCGGGGGGATGTGCTGGAGATTTTCCGGTGCCGGGATGACCGTCAGGATGGAGCTGGGAGTTGGAGAGATACAGTGTTGGTGACAGTATGGTGATGAAAAGGAGACCTCCTTCCGGTCCCAGTGAATCTGGGGATCATGAGCCTGCAGCCAAGGAAGTCCAAGAATGATGGGGAACATCGGGGAAGATATGAGATCAAACCGTAGGAATTCCTGGTGGCCGGAATCTGTGGTGGTAAGGATAGGTGAAGTCTCCTGTGTTACTGGGCCAGAGTGTGGAAGGGACCCATCAGCCAAATGAACCAGCAGAGGACTTGTCTTGTTGAAGCAAGGAATATGCCATTCTTTGGCAGTAGAGATATCCAGGAAGCAGCTGCAAGCACCTGAGTCAATTACGGCCGGTAGCCGGATCTTCCTTCCCGCCAGCTGTAGGGAGACAGAAAGAGTCACGTAAGTCTGGGCACGATTAACAGCTTGACAGTTCATGAAAGGCTGAGATGGCAACTTACTGGGCCGGATGGGACAGTTCAGGAGGAAGTGTCCCGAACCCCCACAATAGAGGCATAGATTGGATCTACGTCTTCGTTGCCGCTCTTCCTGGGTAAGGCGGGGACGTACTAGGCCCAGTTGCATTTGCTCTCCTTCTAAAGCAAAAGGGCCGGATGGGGCAGTTGGATATGCAGCTGGCATCCTTGGGGGAACCCATATTCCCGCATACATCGATCCAGCTTGGTAGCCAATTGGATTAATTCCTCCAAGGAAGTAGGAGGCTCAACCCGAGCTAACTCGTCTTTTAGATTCTCACTCAATTCCAATCGATACTGGTAGCAGAGGGCTGCCTCATTCCAGGTAGTGTCGGCAGACCATTTGCGGAATTCCGCCATATAGTCCTCCACAGGCCTTTTACCCTGGGAGAGGGTATGCAGAGTGGCCTCGGCCGTGGCAGTACGTTGGGGGTCATCATAGAGTTGGCCCATTGCTTCAAAAAACGAGTCAACGGTATTGAGGAGAGGGTTCCTTTATTCCATGAGGCCGTGGGCCCAAGACTGGGGTTCCTCGGACAATAGGGAAATGATAAACCCAACTTTGACAATTTCCGAAGAGAAGGTTCGGGGTTGTAGGGCAAGGTAGAGGGAACAGGCATTTTTGAAGGACCTGAACTTTCTGCGATCGCCCGAAAATCGCTCTGGTATTGGCACCTTGGGTTCGGGCACGGCCATCATCATGGCCGGTGGAGGTTGGACCTGGGGTGCGGTGGTTCCACTAGCTGACCCGGAAGCTGAACTTGCTGGGGGAGCGGCGGTTGCCAATTGCTGGAGACGACTGTCAATTTGGGCATAGCCTTCCTGTAACTTCTGTACTGCTTCCATGAGGGCAGACACCTGCTGGCATAGCATCTCCAAAGGAAAACCCGCTCTGTTAGCCTCTGTCATGGCTGGTTCGTACTGTCATGAACTAGGTACTCACCAAGGCCAAGATGCCGAGAGCGGTTGCCCTTGCGACTCGGCGCCCACTGCCCTGAATGAGACACAGGGACGGTTGGCACCAAGAGGCACAAGCCACCGGTAGGATGGTGACTAGGCGTGGGCTCAGGTGTTGCAGTGAAGAGTAGACTGGAGCTGGAGGGTAGGCCCAGAGGTCACTCAGGTAGGAGTACAGCAAGCAGGCTGAGGATCAAACACAGAGAGGTTAGTCGGGTGCAGGCTGAGGGTCAAACACTGGTAGGCGAGGTTCAAGGTAGCAGAACAAGGGGTCTTAGGCAGGAGAGTCCAAGGCAGGCTGGGGGTCAAGTACTGGCAGCAGAGAGGAGAATCCAGGATCCAGACCGAGGGTCAAGTACAGGAGAAGGTAACAGATCCAGAGGCAAGCCGAAGGTCAAGGTCAGGAGAAGGCAGAGTAGTCAGGACGATCCGGGTTTGGCAACAGGTAAGACAATCTTCAAGGACCAAGTACAGGATACAAACAGGTAGTAGCTGTCAGACGAACCAGCGTCTGTCTGGGCACAGAGGCCCTCCTTTTATAGGGGCGCTGAGGTCACATGGGGCGAGCCGCGCTACTGCGCATGCGCGCGCGCCGCTCGGCGGGACCGCGAGTGCGCGTGTGCCGCCGCATCATCTCCCTGTCACTGGCTATGAGCTGGGGAGCCGGACCCGTGCGCCTGCGCAATAGAGTGCGCAGCGGACGGAATCCCTGACACAGGGATACAGGTAATACAGGTAATATAATATGGCCATATATTCATATTTGGGAAATTAATTATCACTGGTTGGGCAGATCCTGATGAGGAAATGATTGACAGCTCACAGCAGTGGGCGGATTTAAAAGCCACTATTGAACTGAATAGTGGCTATTGATCCACCAATACTGCATGCTGTTGATTAAAATAAAAGTATTCAGTCCAGTATGGGCACTCTGACCTCAATGCAGACTCAGATTCAGTGCTGCTCCCTGACAGAATTCTAAGGGGTGTTTAAGACACCCTTTATAAATTCCCTGGATAAAGTTCAAAAGAAGAGCTGCTGTGAATTTTCTGGATCCATAGTGAGGCGCCAAGTTTGCTTACTGTACTTCTGTAGTAGAGAGATGAAGACAAGGCACTGGATACAACCCCTCCAGTATATAGTATAATAAGAGAGGTCCTTATGAAGCCAATTGGCTTGTGTCCGGCAGCTTTCCACACAACAGTGTCTCTCTCAAGAGACAGAAGTCACTTGATTTCATAGGTCCACATGCATTTCAACCAAAGAGGTCACAAAACAAAAAACAGTAGGCAGCTAATGAGTTTCAGAGGTTCAGCACCAGTAGCGGCCTGTCCATAAGGGGCGCCCCCCCTAATTCCATGTGCCGGCCCCTAATCTACATGCAGGGTGTTGGACGCATGGATTTCAATGATGTTTTTTTTTTTTTTTAAGCACACGACTAGAGCCTGAGGCTCTAATTGGCTTCAAAAAGGGGTGAGCCCACCCAGTTGTGTGACAATAGCGAATTAATATTCGCTATTGTCTTCCTGATTCTCCTACCAGTCAATCAGGAAGTGGGTCCTGAGACCTGATTGGCCAGGGAGTCTTAGGATTCAGGATCCACTTTCTGTTCGGCCGGGAGGAGAAGCAACAGCTTCGGAGCGAGGAGTAGCTGGAGCGAGGAGCAGCAGCCCTACCCTGGTTCTTTGTCATCTGCCTCCTAAGGTAAAGAGGCCTCTGATCCCCACCTTCCCATCCGTCTCCTGCAGGGGGAGGGGGGTGATGCCGTTGGTTTGCCACCCCCCAAAATATTGAGCACCAGAAGAAAGGGAATAATGACACCTATGGAGGCAATGGGTTGCCGCTCACCCCGGGATTGAATACAAAAGAAAAGAAAAAGTTCCCCCTGAGGTGGTGGGGTTTTTAGGCAGCAAGGGGTTTGGTAAAGGTTATGTCATAGGACAAAGTGGATTTAGTGAGAGACACAGTCCGTCCAAATCTGTTTGAAGTATTTATTTGTGTCTAAAAAATTATGACAAGTGGAAATGTAAAACACAAGCCCATACAGAGTAAATTAAAATGCAACACAGTACATACAGATAAAAACCAAACAATTGACATCTGATCCCTCAGCTAATATGACCAGGGGAGGAGATCAATGGAAGGCGACAAAATAACTGACGCGTTTCGACCTGTTTGTTTTGTATAGGTCTTCTTCAGAGTTTTTTTGTCTGTTGGGATAAAAGACAGCATAACAACAACTATTCAATTGTATATAGAATATGTCGCACCCGTGTCTATATGTGTAAACAGGCACGGGTGTGTGACTTGAATCAATATAGTTACCAGTATGTGTGTAGTATGTCGAATAGTCTTCTGCATGGGGATTCATAAAACTCCCATCGATTTTCCAGGTGGCTTCCAGGTGTATATATATAAATATAAATTTATATAGTATATATAAGTATATATAAATATAAATATTGAGCACCAGCCTCCACTGCTCAGCCCTCAACCCTCATCAGGGCTCTAAACTAGATAAAACTCCCATCGATTTTCCAGGTGGCTTCCAGGTGTATATATATAAATATAAATTTATATAGTATATATAAGTATATATAAATATAAATATTGAGCACCAGCCTCCACTGCAAAGCTTCTGGAAAAATGTAATCTAAACCAAGAGGATAATCTTTAAAAAGGTTTCTGAGTAGCACGATCTTCCTTGTCTGTATTCATTTGTAACATCTTAATTTTTTTTTTTCTCACATTAAGATTTTTTATTGAAAAAAATGAAAGGATAAAGAACAAGTGCACATTTTGCACAGATGCAACTGCATAAATAACAACTTTTACATCCATAAAAGCATAATACAACATCGGTATAGAGTCTGGGTTTGTTTAAATTGAACTAATGTTCCTGAATAATAAACAGAGCACATTTCAAAGATAGAAGAAGAGGGACTTCCTCATGTAGTCGTAATCAGTGCCCCATCATTCAACTTAGACTATGATATAACTTTTAGTGGAAATTTTCGATCAACAGCATCCACTTTAACGGTGATTGTTGAGCTTGATAAGAGGGAAATAAAGAAGGTAAGATAAAAGGATACAAGAATAGATAAGGTAGAGAGGACAGGTACCTCGCTAACTGAGCGCTGTCTATGTCTGTTGGCGGGGCTAGGTGAACACTGGGATCTTTGGGGGTCATCATTCAAGGCAAGCATCTGGCGTTCTCAAAGTCCTGAGAGTATTTGCAAATCAAGCAGGGTTTCCAGGTTTTGTGAAATTTTTCTACAGTGCCCTTGTCTTGGGCTATGGTATCTTCCATCTCATAGATATCCCCTACTTTGCTCAACCATTCCGGGATGGAAGGGGCCCGGGTCGAGATCCAGTGCAGGGGAATCAGTGATTTGGCAGCATTAAGTAGATGTTTTGTCAAGGAGTGCTTGTATTTTTTAAAAGAGAAGTTGGCTACGTGCAGTAGGGAGCAGGCTGCGTTTAAAATTAGTTTGGTTTCAGTGATCTTATGAATTAGTCTCCGGACTTCGTTCCAGAAGGGTATAATTAAGGGGCAGTGCCACCAAATGTGGACTAAAGTGCCCTGAGCCGAGTTGCATCTCCAGAAAACTTCTGATTTAAGAACTTTCCATCTGTGGAATTTATCAGGGGTGTTGTACCAATGTGTCAACAATTTGTAGCTTGTTTCCTGCATTTTGGTACTGATAGAGCATTTGTGTGCCAAAATACAGGCATACCTCCATTTCTTCTCCGTTATTTCCTCCTTCAGTTCCTCCGACCACCTCCTCCTGTGTGCACTGGGTTCCTTGAGTCTAGGATGCTGTAGCCATGCGTATGCTATTGAAGTGGCCTTATCAAGGGATTTTTTGTCCTGGCAGGTCTTCTCTAGGTCAGTCAGGGGTCTATATACATTTTGGGGGTTTCCAAGTTTGGACAGGTAGCTACGTATCTGGAAGTAGGTCCATTGGTGCATGTGGGGTAGGTTATTGCAGCTTTGAGGGACAATCAGTCTCTAAGTTTGTCCCCCGTGTAGCAGCCGCCCACTAGTAGTGGAGTGGATTGCGTTGTCGATTGGAGAGTCGTGTTGCCTAAACCTGGTGTAAAATCGGGGTTACCCTTCAGTGGAGTCAATGGGCATGGCGAGGTGGTGACCTCTTTCAGTTTAGCAAGAGTATGTATTATCCCCAGAGTGGTCCCTGTAAGGGGATGTCTGTGTAGGCCAGGCGGGAGGCGGGAGGCTTCTCCCAAGGACCCATGGAAGGTACCTAAAGGGAAACGGGCTTAGTTCAGCCTCTAGGGTTACCCAGTCCTTCATGTGATCATGGCAATGCCAATAAATCACTCTGGCTATGTGTGCCGGTAGTAATAATGCTCAAAGTTCGGGAGCCCCATACCTCTTGCCTCTTTAGGTTTAGTCAAAGTAGTCAGTTTAATTCTGGATTTCTTTTGGTGCCATAGAAACTTTAAGATAGTGGAATTTAAGGCTTTAAAGAATTTCTAGAGGAACTTAGGCAATATGACCATCTTAATGATTGCTGCACGTCCAAACCATTTAAGGGCTTTAACCCCATTTTAATAAATAGTTTAGTTTAATGTAGGATAACAGAAAAAGTTTCCTTTGTTAGAGAGCTAAATTAGGATAAACCTTGCCACTTGTCTAAGGGCAACATAGATTTGTGGTAATTGCATGAATTCTTTTTGTTTTATTGTTATTATCTAGTATTGATTTAGGAATGTTCATGCTTCAACGCTATGAGCTTTGGCTCTCAGCTGTGGTGTACAGGGTGAGCATTTGTCTAGCTAAGAAACATTAGTTGAAGGATTACAGGCCTGGAAAGTAAATTTTTCTCAACAGAAAGAATTGTACGTGCATCAATCACCATTGGTGATAACAGTTCATAATCAATTCACTGCAATAAGGTTGTGGTATTGCAACTTTTTAGGTTTGGTATTAGTGCGTAGATTTGTTTAAACGTTATTTAGTAATATAATACATCTTTGCTCTGACAAAGTGGAGTTCATAATGAAATGTATTTCTTGTGACAACCGTGAGTGCATGAGAAAACAGGAAACCGCAGCCTGAGACACTTCATTGATCGCTGAAAATACTTTTCTGACATGTTGGCCATCTTGTCTATAAATTAGATTTAATTGCAGTGTTTACTTTCTTCCTGGTGATGACTGACAGTTTAAGTTCTTGACTCATTAAAAAAAAACCTTCCGAGTAAAAGAGCAAGCTATAAGTCAGATATAATACTCACTGCACCGAATAAATCTAAAATAAATGAACAATCAATACATATGAATAATCTAATTGAAAACCACATTTGTTTATTTTTATAAATATAAGTACGGTATATACTGTATGTTCTGTTTCCCAAGCCATAACTAAAATTTAGAGTTTACTATGTATTGAAGGTTAAGCATAAGCTATTTATTTTGTTTTGTTCTAATGGAAGCTTATCATGATTGTATTTTTGTAGCGCATACCTTTATTCTGCTACTACATAGATTTGGTTTAATAGAGGCATTCCTTATTTGATCACCCCTGCGGTTTTAATTTTTTGCGCTATAAACAAAAAAAGAGCGACAATTTTGAAAATAACACATTATTTTTTACTTTTTACTATATCCCCAAAAAATTTATATAAAAAAAAGTTCAGTTTAGGCCGATATGTATTCTTCTACATATTTTTGGTAACAAAATCGAAGTAAACGATTATTGATTGGTTTGCACAAAAGTTATAGCGTTTACAAAATAGGGGATAGTTTTATGGCATTTTTATTAATAATTTTTTTTTACTAGTAATGGCAGCAATCAGCGATATTTATTGTGACTGCGACACATCGGACATTTTTGACACATTTGTGGGACCATTGTCATTTATACAGCAATCAGTGCTATACAAACTGGCAGTGAAGGGATTAACCACTAGGTGGCAGTGTAGGAGTTAAGTGTGTCCTAGGGGCGTGTTGCTAACTGTGGGGGGCGTGGCTGTGTTTTACACATCACTGATCTCTGCTCCAATCACAGAGAGCAGAGATCAGTGACACTGTTGCTAGGCAGAACGGGGAGATGCTTGTTTACTTTAGCATCTCCCCGTTCTTCCTCCCCGTGAGACGATTGCGGGTATCCCCGCGGCGATGTAGTCTGCGGGACCTGTGATCCGACTCACGGAGGTCCCGACCGGCGTGTGCGCGATGGAACGGCTGCAAATTTAAAGGGCCGTCCCTGTACGGCCATTTGCCTGTCCGTGCCATTCTGCCGACGTACATCTGTGTGAGCCGGTTGGGAACTGGTTAAGCTGCCCCCTGGAGGGCATCCTACCTCGCTGGAGATGTGCCTCCTGACCCTCTCTTCTATCAGGCACCCAAGTAGAGTCAGTGACCTCATCATCCCCTCCCTCCTTGTCACTGGAGCAAACTTGGCAGTATGCTGCAGCTGGGGGAACATGACTGCCAGTTTCTTGACCTTCTTGGGCACCCCTCTCTCTAGGCTCACGTTACTCCCTTCCTCAACCTGGGTACCATCATCGGAGCCTTCAACTTGCTGCGCATCCTCCTGCATCATGTACCCAACACTGTGGTCGAATAGTTCGGGGGACTCTTCGGTGAATGATGGTGGGGCTAGGGAAGGAGTGACTGTTGACATGGAGCCGATGGAATAGGCTGCTTTGGCAGCTGCATTGGCAGGCAAACTACTCTGAGCCTGGGTGACAGAGGATGAGGAGGATGAGGACGGCTTTGTTATCCATGCCACCAACTCTTCTGCATGTTGTGGCTCAATAACACGGCCAACTGCAGAAAAAAAGGACAAGCATGCCCCACGGCCACGTGCTGAGGATGCACCGTGTCCACGACCAGCATTGTCGACTGTAGACACAGAGCCTGCTTGCTCTCTTTTAGTGGCATGTGAGCGTCTGCCTCTCCTTGGTGGCCTTCTGGACATGCTGTAAACTTTGTTTAGCAAAACCACACTACACTGTATTGTGTACTGTGTACACCACCAGAAAAGTAGTAGAAACTGCACTAGGGGTGAACGGCCCCTTTCACACTGGGGCGGGGAGCCGCGGTGACGGTAAAGCAGAGCTATATTTAGCGCTGCTTTACCGTCGTTTTAACCGCGTTATTCGGCCGCTCGCGGTGCGGTTTTACCCCCGCGAGCGGGCGAAAAAGGGTTAAAGACCCCCGCAGAGCGCCGCCGTAGCGGCGCTTTGCAGCGGTATTGCCGCGGTTTTACCGCGGTTTCCCATTCAAATCAATGGGAAGGAGCGGTATAGGAGCGGTGAACACACCGCTCCTATACCGCTCCAAAGATGCTGCTAGCAGGACTTTTTTTGCCGTCCTGCTAGCGCACCGCTCCAGTGTGAAAGCCCGCCGGCTTTCACACTGGAGTTAAAGGGGCAGGATTTTTTCAGGCGGTGAACAGGCGCTATTTTTAGCGCTGTACCGCCTGAAAAAACGCCCCAGTGTGAAAGGGGCCTAAGTGTTGTTGGAAGGGACCCTAAATATATACATGCTCAAATTTTGTGGGGCAGTTTAGTGTTAAATTATATCATCAGATTAAGGACATCTAGTGGAAGAAAAAAGTACTGCTGGAAAATTTCTGATCCATTGCTACTGCTATGCCATTTACTAGGGTCGCTGGTACAACCTCCCCTTAAACTTGAGCTAGAACTTGTAAAGAAAAAAAATGTTATTACAAATTTTAGCTGTCACCCCTACAAATGCCCACTGGAAAATAATAACATGATCTTTGCTTTGGGTCATTAATGTTAATGTAGCCATGGGAATATTATCAAATAAGCATTCAAGTCTTAATTGGTTAAACTGAATAGAACACTCATATCTAGTTGCAAAAACATCAGCACTTTTGCAGACAATATTTTTTAATTCAGATTTTACATAAAGCCTTAATTGGTCTGCACTTTTTATAGACTGCCTATAAATTTCTGTATGTTTGGCAACATATATATAGTGTGCTTTTTATGTATTTATTTATTCTTATTTTTTATTTTATTTTTCCTTGATAGGTTGTTCTATTTTCATGCATTGCGTTGTTCTAAGTTTGCTTACATACACAATTATTGTTATTTATAAATGGTACAATGAAAATGTGGCATAACGTTGACTTTATTATTTAGAAAACTGTTTTATGCCTTTCCATGGGCTGCCAGCTGGTGCGATATATTTAGTTGTACTAAAATGCCTTGTCCTAGAACAACCTCTATGAAAGACAAATAAGGATTGAAGAAAACCCTGCTCAGAGAAGATTAATTAACCTTGTAATCTTTCAACCCTGTGATGAAAATGTTATGCTTACCTATATATACATCACATTCAGCTCTTTTGGAAGAGACTGCTTGAGCAGTTATAAATTGTTATCTTCAGTCTTTCTTGTATTTGCTCTAGGGCATAATACTAAAAGGCAGTGCTAGTTTGGCTCTTGAGGTTCGGAGGCTAATACAAGTGTATGTGTGATTAATACAGTTGGACAGCCTTTACTTTACATTCAACTGATCCTTTATAAACAGAGTTTAGAAATGGTCAGTTCATTTAAAGTTAAAAAAAAATGAAATAAGTAGCCCAGTAATTGGTAAAAATTAAAGCACTTTCAATCCAGAGCTGCCCCACCTTAGTACATCTTTTTCACCAATAAATGTCCTCAGTCTTCTGGGTTGAATTTTGGTCAGCATCAATTGACAAATTTCCTGTGAGCCCAGAAGAGAGCAGACGGACCAATTTGAAAAGATGGGAGCGGCACACTAGTTTGTTCAGTCTATACAAGGTTTTATTTTGGCAGCAAAAACCAACGTGTCTCGAGGCTCAACACTCCGCCTTCATCAAGGTTTGTAGAGTAATCACTATAGGTATAAAGGATACCATCCTGAGCTGTAAAGATACTTTCACACTGAGGCAGTTTCCAGGTGTTTTAGCACTAAAAATAGCACCTGTAAAGCACTGGAAAACTGCCTCCCCAGTGTGAAAACCTGAGGGCTTTCACACTGGGGCAGTGCGCTTGTGGGACGGGAAAAAAAGTCCTGCAAGCAGCATCTTTGGGGCTGTGTGGGAGTGCTGTATACAGCAAAGCTCCGCTAAAACAACGGTAAATCACCACTAAAACTAGTGGCGCTTTACCGCTAACCAACCCGCCGCCCCAGTGTGAAAGTACCCTTAGTGGGAACCAAGGTATTCATATAAAAGAGGGACCTGCTTGCATTCAAACTCACTATACTACCTGTTCACTGCTAGCTATTCAGGTTTAAGTTGAATAGCTGCCAGTGAACAGGCAATATAGTGAGCTTAAAAGCTAGCCAGTCCCTACTTTACATGCCTTTTGGGTTCTAACTGACAGTCTTACAGTCCAGGACAGTATCTCTCATGCTATGGTCATTACTCTACAAGCTCTGATGAAGTGCGAGAAATGCATTGGCTTTTGTTAACCACTTAAGCCCCGGACCAATTGGCAGCCAAAGGACCAGGCCCCTTTTTGCGATTTGGCACTGCGTCGCTTTAACTGACAATTGCACAGTCGTGCGACGTGGCTCCCAAACAAAATTGTCGTCCTTTTTTTCCCACAAATAGAGCTTTTTTTTGGTGGTATTTGATCGCCCCTGCGGTTTTTATTTTTTGCGCTATAAACAAAAATAGAGCGACAATTTTGAAAAAAATGCAATATTTTTAGCTTTTTGCTATAATACATATCCCCAAAAAATATATAAAGAAACATTTTTTTTCCTCAGTTTAGGCCGATACGTATTCTTTTACATATTTTTGGTAAAAAAAAATCACAATTAGCAATTATTGATTGGTTTGCGCAAAAGTTATAGCGTTTACAAAATAGGGGATAGTTTTTATAGCATTTTTATTAATATTTTTTTTTACTAGTAATGGCGGCGATCAGCGATTTTTTTATTGTGACTGCGACATTATGGCGGACACATCGGACATTTTTGACACATTTTTGGGACCATTGTCATTTATACAGCAATCAATGCTATTTAAATGCATTGATTCCTGTATAAATGACACTGGCAGAAACTCCACTCCCCACATATGATAGTGGGGGGAGACTTTAACTTAGTGGCCCATCCATCTCTTGATAGGAGCAGTACTGGCCACGCCTCTAATGTTTTCCCTAAAACCCTACAGTACCTCATCAAGTCAAACCAGCTTATAGACACCTGGAGGGCCCATAATGTAGGGGCAAAGGAGTACACATTTTATTCCCACCCGCACGACAGTTACTCCAGGTTGGACTACATTTTCTCCACATCTATCTTGACAGCCAACTCCACAGCGGCAAGAATTCATTCCTGCCCATGGTCTGACCACCAGATAGTTACCTGTACATTTACCTGTATGGGTCTCCCAAAAACCCAGGGAGCTTGGAGACTCAATGACTCTATGCTCACTGACCCGGCGGCACTTGCACAGATATCAGGGTATATCTCGGAATACTTTGCTCACAACGAGGTTGGGGAGATCTCCCCGGCGTCGTTGTGGGGTGCACATAAGGCAGTGCTGCGGGGCAGACTGATGCACATGGCATCGGCCCGGAAAAAACACAGAATCCAGAATATAGAGACACTTACTAGTGAATTGGATGGGCTGTATCGCAGACATGGTCATTCTCAGGAACCCGAGATTTTAGCACAGATTGAACAGAAGAGGAGGGCACTGGACGCTATCCTCTCTGAGCAAACCGAAAAAGCATTGAGATGGTCTAAGGCCAAATTTCTCTTGTATAGTAATTCCTCATCGACCATGTTTGCGAGAAAGCTGAAGCAATCCACACAACCTACTCACACATACAGACTACGAGACAGAAGGGGAGACCTCACAACCCACCCCAAAACTGTGCTACAAATATTTAAGACCTATTACCAGTCCCTTATGGAGGCTCCTAGCCCGCCCGCCCCCCTTAGGCCCTCAACATGGCTAGAATCAACCTGGTTACCGAAATTGACAGCGGATCAATTAGAATCTTTAAATGCCCCCTGTACTGAGGAGGAAGTAAAAACCGTTATTTCCTCTCTTAAAACTGCAAAGACCCCCGGCCCAGACGGCTTCTCAGCCATGTACTATAAAAAATTTGCTGACTTACTGGCTCCTAGACTGACCAATCTATATAACAAGGTCCTCTCTGGGGAACCCTTCCCAAAGGACATGCTGATGGCCAATATGTCCCTAATACCTAAACCAGGGAAGGATCATACCCTCCCCCAAAACTTTAGGCCCATTTCGGTCATTAATAATGACCTAAAGATATTTAGCCGTATTTTAGCGGACAGACTAGCGACCAATATCACATCCCTAATCTCCCCAGACCAGACAGGATTCATCCCAACAAGACAGATAACGGACAACATTCGCCTAGCCACCAACATTATCCAGGACGCCAACCTTCACTCGAGAAAAGTCCTTATGCTTAGCCTTGACATTAATAAAGCCTTTGACAGTGTCCTATGGCCCTACTTGGACAAAATTCTACACAGATTTGGAATCGTTGGTGGATTCGTTAATGGTTTCCATGCTCTATATAATAACCCCCAGACGTGTATAAGACTCCCAGGTTGCTCCTCAGATTACTTTACCCTTGGACGAGGCACTAGACAGGGCTGTCCTCTGTCCCCCTTATTGTTCGCTTTAGCGATTGAACCCCTGTCTAGATATATAGCCTCCAATCCCAACATAAAAGGGTATGAAAAATGCGCATCCTCATACAAATTAAGCCTTTACGCAGATGATGTCCTGCTATTCTTGACTGACCCCCTAACCTCCCTCCCCAACCTTTTAGTGGCCTTGGAGGAGTTTCAACTGGAATCTGGCCTGGGGGTGAACCCATCCAAGTGTGTAGCCATGCCTATTAATTTACCGCACCGGCTGGTGACATCCTTGAAGAATAGTTTTAATTTCTCCTGGTCCCCTCAGTCCTTACAATACCTAGGAGTAAAACTGGCCCCCACCCTTAAGACGATTTATGCACAAAACTACCCACAGGTCTTTACCACAATCAAAAGCTTGTTAAACCAATGGGCCCCATACCATATCTCATTTTTAGGCCGTATTCAGGCAGTCAAGATGTCTATCCTCCCGAAACTGTTGTTTTATTTTAGGGCCCTCCCACTGTACGTGCCCCGAGCCACAATTGGGCACTTGCAGTCGGAACTGATGAAATTCATTTGGAAAGATAAGAGACCCAGACTTAGCAGACACATGATGTATAGAACCAGGGCTGGGGGGGGTTTGAGCTGCCCCGACTTGTGGAAGTACTTCCTGGCGGCAAGATTGGTCCAGCATGCCCAATGGCATTTCCCATCCCCTTGTACTCCCTGGATACGCTTTGAGCAAGACTCGATTAAACCATACTACCTCCCAGGGATTCTATGGTCTGCCCAATCAAACCAAAGAGATATCGCAGCTCTTAATGGGGTGGTGGGGCAGTCTCTCTACCTCTGGACCCTGTATGGGGATAAGTTTGGTCTGTCCTCTAAACCAGCTCCTCTATCTTCCTTCCTGGGGGACCCTGGCTTTCCGGGGGCCTTTGGGACGGAATCTAATTTTGCACACTGGTCCTCTCGGGGCCTGGTAACCCTACGCTCTCTATGTCAGGGGAGGAACTTCCGTTCCTTTGAGGACTTGAACCAGAATTGGGGTATCCCCCATTCAGAGTTCTACAAATACTTACAGATTCGCCACTATTTCCAGAACTCAATAGCGCAGTGGAGAGCAGCCCCTAAAACTGCATTTGAGGCACTTTGTCCTGAGGGGTCCAGGGGTAGAGGGGTGATCTCGGCAATCTACTGTCACCTTAACGACTTCAATTCAGAGCCTAAATCACAGGCCATGTTAGCATGGGAGACTGACCTAGCACTGAATATCACATCGGAGGAATGGTGTGACATGATAGGTAATATGCATAAATGTACGCGCTCAATTGCTGTAAAGGAGACAGTGGTTAAATTACATACTAGATGGTACTACACCCCGTACAAACTAAATAGGATGTTCCCTCTGGTCTCAGACAGGTGCTTCAGGGGCTGTGGAGAGGAGGGTTCTCTCCTCCACACCTTCTGGAGCTGTAAACACTTGGACCCCCTTTGGAGGAAAGTTTCGGAAAAGATACAACAGATCACTGCCAATGACATTGCCCTCACAGCTCGTATATGCATTCTTTTTGACGACATCCCGGGAACCCTGCCCGCAGAACAGAAATTAATACACACACTATTCAGCGCAGCGCACTGGGCCATAGCCATGAACTGGCGGAAGGCGGTGGTACCCTGGCCGCAAGTCATTTACCGCATGGACTCTATAAAACTGATGGAGCGCATTCATCACACACTTATGGACTCCATGCCGGCCTTTGAGAAGAAATGGGACCCCTGGCCTACCCCGGGGCGGGCAGATCACCTTGCCCCGGGGTAATCACACAAACTATCAGAGTTTGATAGCTTTGCCTACTCAATAGATGAAAATGTCTAGAAAAGGGCTTTATTCGTACATATACAGCAATATTGCAAGTATGCAGTGCACGTCAACACTTACTCTATTTTATTTTGTTTTTAGTTATCCTATAGTTTCTGTTTTTGGTTGTTGGCACAATTTTGTTTGCCTTATTCATGTTCAACAGTACTATCCAACAGGAATATTTGATTCTGTGTAATGATGGCATTATAAGTTTTCATGTCATTTGGACATTCACATGTGTCACCGATGCTCCATGGACTGTGCTTGCTTTGAAAGAGCTTTACTTGTAACCGAGATAGGATCACGGTCGTTGTTCTCTTTGACACACTGTTTGTACATCATTATGACTTTAAAAGTACGTACTATACTGTATATTCTTGTACATTTTCTCAATAAAAGTTTGTAAACAAAAAAAATAAATGACACTGGCAGTAAATAGTTAACCACTAGGGGGAGGGGAGGGGGTTATGGGTGTTTTTTTTAACATTAGGGGGCGAGGCTGACGTCTGACGTCATTAATCGGCTTTCCCGATGACAGGGAACAGCCAATCAATGACAGGCGGAGTAGGAAGGTTTGTTTACACAGACCTCTCCCCGTTCTTCAGCTGGTCCTGCGTTCGTGGTCACGGAGCTCCCGACCTGGTCGCGCCGCCGGCAATTAAAGGGCCATGTACCTGTACGTGGTTTTGCCTAGCCGTGCCATTCTGCCGACGTATATGTGCAGGAGGCGGTCGGGAAGGGGTTAAAGAATAAAATCTTTCATGGACTACAAATTAGTGTGGTGCTCCCATCTCTTAAATGTTTTAGTAATCTCTTATGAAGGTCCAACAGGACAACACAGTTGATGAGAGACCCTCCAGGGCATTACAACAAATCCTTTAGCGCTCCTATACCACAAAAAGAGAAAAGAGAGAAGAAGAAGGCCTGTGACATCATTGCGCCCACCAAAAGACCTCTGGAAAAAAGATATGCATGTATTTTTTTTTTTTTTTTGCTTTAGCTTTAAGAATGTAAATCCAGGAAAAGGACAGCATAGTATAGGAAATTAGCAATAGCAAATTAATTATAGTAAAGCATTTAAGGAATGCTTATCCATATTTGGTATTTTATTTTAGCATTCTGTTTCAATATATTCAGGTAGAGAAGGAAAAAAGCATTGTCAAAGCGATACCTTTTTAGCTATCACTTTACCGTTCTCTATCTGTGTATTTATGCCTGGTTAACACAACAAGAAATAAATCAAATATATATTTTTTGCTTGTTTTATTAAAGGGAAATTTATCAAAACTGAAGCAGCTTTGCATGGTAATCAATCAGCTTCTATCTTACATTTTCAAAGCTTAACTGAATAAACTGACTGTAGAAACAGATTGGTTACTATGCACAGCTGTTCCAGATTCTGGCTGCTCCAGTTTTGATATATTCATACATTTTCATAAATTATGTTTACAGGTGAATCATTTTATACTGATGTTCTAAGAATTAACTACAAGACTTGAGTTTTGCTATTTATTTATTTTTTGTCAAAGTAATGTGCACATTTAGATGTTGTATGTACTGCTCAGCCCAGTCACGTAGACCCTTAAAATACAATTCCTCATCCCCAAACAACTTGTTCTGATTAATTTATATAGGTCTGCTGCAGGAACTGAAGCAGTAGCTTAGGCAAGTTTGACTTTAAAGAATGACTAAAAAAGTAGAATTATAGGCAAAACTTTTTTTTGTTTATAATAAAGTTTGGATAAAGTAAGGGAAGGAAAACAGGAGAAATAGAGAGGGTGAATGTACCTAATGGGGGCACAGGCAATAAAAACCTTATAGATGTTCTAATTCCTCTGCGCTCTATCAAAAAATAAAAAAAAGTTTTGCCTTTAGACTTTCACACTGAGGTGCTTTTTAGGTAATTTCAAGCTAAAAAAAAGCACCCGAAAACCTCACGAAAACCTATCTCCATAAAAATCAATGAATGCTTTCACACTGAGGCAGTGCTCTGGCAGGGCGGTGAAAAAATTCCCCTCTCCATTGAAATGAATGGAAAGCTCTTCAAAAGCGCCTGAAAAGCTCTTCAAAAGCGTTCAGTGTTTTACTGTCAGTTTAGAAGTGCCTCAGTGTGAAAGGGGCCTATAGTTATACTTTAAGTTGGCCATACATTGTTCCAATTCCACCCTATTCCTGATGAACCAGGTAAAATTAGCTTAGGCTACTTTCACACTGGGGCACTTTACAGGCACCTGTGTAGTCCCTTTAAAGCGCCTCTCCTGTGTCTCCATTGTGAAAGCCCTCGGAGCGGTGCGCTTTCAGGACAGTCAAAAAAGTTCTGCAAGCCGCATCTTTGCAGCGCTATAGCTTGGCTATATTCACCGCTCCTAAAGCGCCCCTTCCCATTGAAAACAATGGGGCAGCCCCGCAGACCCGCTGGCAAAGCGGCTGGAGGCAGATAAATATAGGTAGAAAAACATAGTAGAAAAACAATTTCATGAAAAATAGATTACAGGGCCATTAAGTAGTCAATGTATATAGATTATTTTGGAGAATAAGGATATGGTTTAGTGTCAATTAAAAAAATCCTGAATTTGTTTTACCACTTACTGAAGAGGAATGTGAAGGGATTTTTTATGTTCACTAAGGAACAGGAACAATGTTATCAGTGTATATAGTGATGCTGAAAATACTCCTACTGAATTCGCTGACACCACAAAAAGAGATTTATGGTGTCCTCGGCAGGTCAACTTTTACAAACTGTCCAAGAGTTTATCTAAATACACAAGTCAGATACTGATTGCTATTTCATCCATCATTCCCAAAGTTTGTACTCTATGGTCAGAAAAGGATGAAGTGAGTGGAGGTTCTAGGTTAATTCACCAATTTTTCTTTTGAAGAATACACACATCAGTACTTTATTACTCCTTTGTTTGTAATGTCATATAACTGCTGTACTGAATCACAGTTTTTAGAAATGTGTTTTACAGCTCATGGTTATACTATCTAATCTAGGATGATTGTTAAATTTCAAAGCCCCATTTGACATAAAGCAATAACATCATTAGCCTTTAATCTGCTTGCATAGTATCTCTCAATCCACTTGAGCAGAGTTATATAATGAACGGTATGTCCCAATTTAGTTCAGGTTAGAATGGCCCATTGTCTCATGGCACTGAGCAGATAATGATCTTTATCAAAACTGTATTAGGTTTCATAATTAAATAATGCCTTTCAAGTTAGGATATCATGGACTGTCTGAACGCAATGATCACAGAGATAACAGAACTCATGTTCTATAAACAAAAAAATAAGAAAATAATAGCTATGATCAAGATGTGTAAAATGACAAGATCAGACCTAAGTAGCCTGAATTAACATATTGTTCTCATTTTAGGTTTCAGAAATAAATATAATTTTTAAACAACCACAAACCCATTTTATAATGCAGTTAATAAAGTGGACCTTTCAGTAATTGTATGCATTTACATGAATAAATTCCTGACATCTAAAACTATAAAGCAATGTAATTCCTTCAACAAAGCTGTCCTTTTTAGTATTAAAAAAAAAGTTCTTAAAGTGGACTTTACCCAAAAATTTAAAGATGCCATCCTCCTTCACAACTTAATAGGAAATTACAGATTTTTTATTTTTTTTCCGGGATGCAAGTACCTTTTTTTGAGGTACTCATTTCCAATGCCCTATTCCTTGCCTAGGCGAGGATGACATACACTTGGTTCACTTCCCCTCTTCCCCTCCAGCCCACAGCCTCCTTGGTTAACATTACACATCCCAAGAAGCTACAGGACCAGATCCACTTCTGGCCATGTCTCTCACATGCATGGGCATCCGCAGAACTTTTTTTAGGGGGGGCATCATTTTAAGGTCACCCATGCTCTGACCCTTTTCGACAATGTCATTATCACATTATCACAGTCAGAGACTGCAGAGGTAGTACAGGAGATGGTCAGAGATGGCAGACATGGCAGAAGAGACTGTCAGAGACTGCGGACATGGCCCAAGAGACTGTCAGTGACTGCATACATGGCGAAAGAGATGACCAGAGACTGCATACATGGCCCAAGAGACTGTCAGAAACTGCATACATGGCTCAAGAGACTATAAGAGACTGCGGACATGGCACAAGAGACTCTAAGAGACTTCATACATGTGGGGGGTGACAGAGAGAGACAGGGGGGTGACAGAGAGAGGGTGTGACAGAAAGAGACATAGGGGGTGACAGAGAGAGCCAAAGAAGGTGACATAGAGAGAGGAGTGTGACAGAGAGAGACAGAAGGTGAAAAAGACAGAAGGTGAAAAAGACAGAAGGGTGACAGAGAGAGAGGGGGTGACAGAGAGGGGTGATGGGGGGGTCAGAGAGAGGGACCCCCTAGCCCTGTGCAGTCCCTCAAGTGCCTCTATGTCCCAGTGGTGTGTGTAATGCTCAGTACGGTACCTTGCATGCCAGTAGGATGTCCATGATGTCCAGCAGCTGGCAAGACCCGTTTTTATTATGGGTGAGGACAGGAGGTGCTCTGTACCTTCCATCGGATCTATGGTGTGACATGGAGCGGTCCCTGGCTGCTTGCATTTCCTGCCTGTCCTTGTTCTCTGAACCCCCAGTCAGTCTGTTCTCTAGGCCTGGGAGCAGTGAGGAGGTTTAAGGAGTCCAGGGGTTCCAGGCTCTGGGAGGCTTCGGGGATGTTGTGCCCGATGTTCCTGGCATTGCGCTGCTCTCCGTTCCCGTGGCCTCCATCTCCTGGGCCGTTTGCTTGCACTATGTATACTGGGGGATGTCATCCTGCCCACCCCTTGAGGCCCTCACTTTCCCGCTCCTCACAAAAAACTGTGTACATGTGCGAGCAGGGCCGGCCGCCGGTGCTAGGATAAAGACTGAGTGGGGAACTCCTGATCCGATCTCTGATTCCAGGGGGGGAGGCACTTGCCCCCCCTTGCCCCTACCTGTGGACACCCATGCCCACATGGGCAGTAGGGGTCCCAGTGGTAAGTCATCAGGAAATGACAGCTGGCTCATGAAACCAAGATGGTAATGCAGAGGAACTGGAACCCTGAGAAGAATTGGAAATGTAGAAGACAGCTGGACTTCTTTGCCTGGTAAGTATGTGTTTCCTAAGGCTGGGTTCACACTGTTAGAAATTGGATGCAGGTTTCCCCCATCAGGCGATTGTGACTGGCTCCCTATGGAACTGAATCACACATCTCTGGAGTGAATTGCACAGGAGTCCTGTGCATCTCCTGGTCCATTTCAGGTAGAAATTCAGCCAAAAATTCTGATTGAAATCGGGCCTGAAACAGTGAACAAGGATGCACGAACCCCTGCTGTGAGCTGCTCCATGTGGCAGTGTGAACCCAGCCTAAGGCCTCATGCTCACGGGCGTTTTAAAAAACAAGCTGCAAAGCTAGTACCGACGCCAGGAAAAAAGTGGTGTTAAAAACGCGATTTTGCATTGGTGTCAATGCGCGTTTTGCCACGCTAGACTTCAGCTGCGTTTCTCTGTCTCTATTCAAAATCAATGTTTCCCTATGGGAGCCCATTGATTTGAATAGAAGTCGCACCAGAAGTCGGATCAAAATGATCTGACTTGCGGTGCGATTTGTGTGCTGAGAATCTTGAAGGGGAACCCCGCCAAAATTTGGCGTGAGGTTCCCCCCAAGATCCATACCAGACCCTTATCCGAGCACGCAGGCCGCCAGGTCAGAAAAGGGGGGGGAACGAGCGAATGCCCCCCCCCTCCTGGACCATACCTGGCCCCATGCCCTCAACATGGGGTGGTTGGTGCTTTGGGGCAGAGGGGGCCCCTGCGCTCCCCCACCCCAAAGCACCTTGTCCCCATGTTGATGAGGACAAGGGCCTCTTCCAGACAACCCTTACCCGGTGGTTGTCAGGGTCTACGGGCAGGGACTTATCGTGATCTGGAAGCCCCCCAGATCACGGCCCCCCTCCCTCTTCTGGCGACGTGTTATGTCCTCTCTGGTCCTTCTCCCTTCTCCGGCTCTTCTCCCCTCTCCAGTTCTTCTCCTCTCTGTGCGGTCCTCTCTCTCCGCTATCTTCTGCTTTTTTGGTGGGTCTTCTCCTTCTGTTCTTCTTTCGTTGTTGACTCGACGCAATCTTCCGGTGTAAATGCTGGGTCCGCCGTGTGCAATGACTTATATTGGCATGGGGTGGGGCCACCCGATGACGTAAGTTAGATGCCATGCCCCTTGTGATGCCATCACCTGGGCCCCATGCCAAAAGTTGTCCATTTATAAGATATTTCCAACACATGGCATGTACATAGCAAAAATTACACCCTAAAATACATTCTGCAAGTATAGTGATACCACACGTGCAAGACTTTTACACAGCCTGGCCATATACAGATCTCCAGGCGTTCTAGGAGCATAAATTATTCATATATTTTCCTGACTACTGGTCACATTTTTGAAGGCCCTACATATTTCTAACACATAGCATGTACATACCAAATAACAAAAGATTACCTGTAGTTTTAGTAGTGCAGAGGTCTGCAGAGGAGAGCATCGGTCCAGGCAGCAGGCAGGGATGTGGTCAGCGACAGCAATAGCAATCGTCCAGGCAGCAGGCAAGAATACTGTCCATAGTTAGTACAGGCAGAGATACTGTCAGCACAGCCAAAGCATTGGTCCAGGTAGCAGGCAGAGATGTCCAGGCAGAAATACTGTCCATAGTCAGTAGAGGCAGCAGGCAGAGATATGGTCAACACAGCTAAAGTATTGGTCCAGGCAGCAAGAAGAAACATAGTCCATAAAGTCCTGGGTCATTACTGACAGCAATATGGTCAGCACAGCCAAAGTTATGGTCCAGGCAGCAGTAAGAAACAGTCCATAAAGTCCTGGGTCATTACAGGCAGCGATATGGTCAGCACAGCCAAGTATTGGTCCAGGCAGCAGGAAGGACCATGAAGCTTAGGGTCAGGGGGACAGGGGTAGAGGCTTCTCCCACCCAAATCTATTTGAAGCCTCCGGGCAACCAGACCCTGTTCTGGGAACACAGAAAACCAAAAACGTATTCTCTCTACTCAGAACGCTATTCTGAAGCCCCTCACATATGTGAGACCCCTGTGTACTAAAGTAGATGGGCAAAAGATCAGTCCGAGTGGCAGGCAAAAACATTGTCAAATAACAGGCCAAGGTCGGTGCACATGGAAGTCAGAAACGTGGTTGAAACAGCGGACAAAGGCATCAATGGTAAACAGGCTGAGGTTGGTGCACGTGGAAGTCAGAAACGTGGTTGAAACGCCAGGCAAAGACATCGTCATGGACATGGAAGGTAGAAACATGGTAGCAGGCAAATGATCCACACAGGTATTTGAAATGGGGAAATGGCAGTCTGTTACTAATAAGGGGAACTAATATCTGATGGATGTGTGATAATTTTTGAAGCAATCACTGAGGCCAGGTTGGGAGGGACATTGGGGACAATAATAACTTGTATCTCTTCTAACTTCTCCACTTGTGCATACACAACATCTCTTTTGGCATCTTCTGGCTTCTGCGGGGGGAATGTTATAGGGAAAATGTTGCTCATGAAGTCGACTCACACTATCAGAGCGAATGCTTCCTGGGGCAGGTCCTTGCTGGTAAATCAGGGCAGTGACGATGTCTTCAATATATTTAAGGTAGGTGGTGGGTTGGTTTTTGGATGATTTTTGATAACAGACAAACAAATTGAACAGGGCCATATGAAACAGATAAAAAAAGGCAACTTTCTTATACCAATAACTGGACTTGCGGGTTGACAAATATGGTTGTAGCATCTGATCATTTAAATCCACCCCCCCCCCCATATACAGATTGTAGTCATGGACACATTCAGGCTTTACTACCGGGCCACGTCTTCTCTGAATCTCCACCAAGGTGTCATTGTGGATGGTAGTCATCATGTGAACATCTTTCCCGCCACTTCATGACCAACACCTCCTCATTCCTCATGAATGCAGATTCTGCTTTTTGTAGCCGTTTTGATAGTAAACTCTGTGGGAAGCCCTTCCTATTTTTCAGAAGGGACCGCAGGCCAGGGTTTGTTTACGATACAGGTGACGGAAAAGGGGCAAGCTGCTGTAGTAATTGTCTACATATAAGTGGTATCCTTTTTTGAACAGGGGGTATGCAAGGTCCCAGACAATTTTATCACTGGCACTCACAGGGCTGGAGCTGGGAGTCTTTGCCTTCATAAATCCAGAATGTATAAACGTTCCCAGTTGCTCGATCACACAATTTGTTCAATTTCAACCCATACCTGGCTCTCTTACTTGGGATATACTGCTTGAACTGCAGCCGGTCATTAAAATGTATAAGGGATTCATCTACACAAATATTTTGGTCGGGGATAAACACTTCAGAAAATCGTTTGGTAAAATAATTTATTAGGCGGATAATCTTATACAATTTATCATGGTAGGGATGATCTTGTGAAGGGGAACGTCAAATTATCGTTAAAGTGTAGAAAACGCATAATCATGTTGTAACGTGTCCTGGACATGACAGCAAAATATATCAGCATGTGGTGGATGGGATTTGTGGACCAATAGCCATGCAGTTTGTTTTTCTTTGTAAGCCCCATATTGAACGTAAGGCCCAAAAACAATTTGAATTAGTCTAGTGTGAGATGTCGCCAATGGAACATATGGGCGCAGGACAAATTGGGGTTGGCAGCAATAAATTGCTCTGCATAGAGATTTGTTTGGTCCACCATGTACTGCAACAAATCTTCGGGGAAAAACAAATAAAAATATATTCCAATTGTGAAAAATTTGAAGTGTTGGGCTGCACACCTGGCTGTGCGGTGAAAGGGGGCTTGCCAGGGCATCATAAAGGTAAGACTGGGTCTGGATTCTTCGAGTTGGGCGTGTACTTTCAGTACTGGTACTGGGCTCCTCTTCCTGGGGTCTGGCGCTGCTGGTGGTAGGCAGGTCTTCTGATCTTGGTCCGGATCTCTTTATTCTTTTAGGAAAAAACGGATAGTGGGAGCTCCCCGCTGCTCTCATCATCCGACATGGTAAGGATGTTATATGCCTCCTCAGCTGTATAAACTCTCTGAGACATGATGGTGGTACTTTTGGTGGGCCTGTGTGATGAAACTGGTGGTGCTACTAACAGCTCACTGATGGCGGGCCCGTTGTGACGGAACTGAAAGGTTACTGACGGCCTGTGTGATGGTACTTATGGCGCGACTGTGTGGCATTACCCATGGCAGTACTGATGACGGGCCTGTGTGGCGGTAGTGATGGCGGCACTGATGGCGGTACTGGTGGCGGCCTGTGTGACAGATGGGCTGTGACAGATGAGCTGTGATAGATTCAGATAGTACTGATGGTGGTACCGATGGTGATACCGATGCTGCCTGTGTGACAGATGGGCTGTGAAAGATGGACTGTGACAGATTCAGATGATGGCAGTACAGATGGCAGTACTGATGGTGGTACCGATGGCGGTACTGATGGCGGTACTGATGGCAGTACTGGTGATTGCCTGTGTGACAGATGGGCCGTGACAGATTCAGATGATGGCAGTACCGATAGCGGTACTGATGACGGTACCGATGGTGGTACTGATGACTGTACCGATGGCGGTACTGGTGGCGGCATGTGTGACAGATGGGCTGTGACAGATTGGCTGTGGCAGATAGGCTGTTACAGATCCAGATGTTCTGTATGACAGGTTCTCTTTATTGGAGGGGTGGGGGGCTTTGTTGTGCAGACAGTAATGTAGTAAACATTTTCACTCACAGATCTCAGATCTATCCTTCTCTCTCCTCACACGATCGGTGTGTGAGGAGAGAGAAGGAGAGATCCCTGGAAACCACCACAATGTTTATACTTGTGACCGGCTGTGATTGGACACAGCCAATCACATGGTAAACAGCCAATTTGATTGGCTGTTTACCCTGATCGGGAATGCGCTGTGTCCGAGGGACAAGCATCATCTCCGATCGGCACGGTGCGCACCCCCGGGGGGCAAGCAATAGCGGCGCATCCTGACCGATGTCATATGACGTCCAGTCAGCATAATTAAACCACTTTGCGCACGTCATTTTGTAATATGCTGGGCGGGAAGTTATTAAAAGGGTTGGAAACCCTTGTGGTTTTTCACCTTAATGCCCATGCCCCCCAGTGCCCCTGTTTTACTTACCTGAATCCGGGTTTCTTCTCCCAGGGACGAGCACACCAGCTCTAGCTGGTGTCTCGTGTCTTGATTGGATAGATTGATAGCAGCGCAGCCATTGGCTCCCGCTGCTGTAAATCGAATCCAAGGATGTGGGCGCCGAGGGGCGGGGCCGAGTCCTGCTTTCTGTGTCAATAGATTCAGAAGCAGGACTTGGGAGCGCGCCTGTACAGGTGTCCCATAGGAGAGCGATTCTCCGGTGGGTCACTCGATGCGCGTAGGAGCCGCTGAGGGACCCCAGAAGAGGAGGATTGGGGTCACTCTGTGCAAAACTAACTGCACAGTGGAGGTAAGTATAACATGTGTTTTTTTTTTTTTTTTAAACACGAGGGTTTAGTAACCCTTTAGGCTCCATTCAGTTGACTGTACCTAGGCTGAGAAAATGTCCTCAATCTGCTGCAGGCCAAAGGAAGCATTTCCTCAAGCTCCTCTTCCCCCAGTTATTGGACTGTAACCTTGTAAAGTTTTCTACAATCAATCTTTGATCTGTGTTACAGTCCAGGAAGTACAAAGATGGCTCCAACCTTGTGATATGAAAAGAAAATGAAGGCATTGGCTCAGTGAATAATAATACATGTCTGCAAGGCCTTGTTCACTCGTGGTGTACTATAGCTTTTGCTCATGTGAGGACTGTATTTACCCACACGGGGATGCACAGATGTTCCATGAAGATACAACAGGTTCCAAAATGCAAACAGTGTGCATTCAGAGATCAGAATCTGCATGCACCCGTACACGCATTGGCATCAATGGGATTGCCTGCACAGGGATGCAAAGAACATTTGTCCCTAAACTCAGATTGCCTGGGTTTGGGGACCCGCACCTGCACACACCTGTATGGATGTCAAATTGGGAGCATTGGCTGTGTCCATGCAGCTGCTATATTCCAATTGACATCAATGGAACTGCCTGCTTGGGCATGTATGGAACACTTGTGCCTCCCCGTGTGAGTAAACACAGCCTTCGCATATGGTTTAGTACACCCCTTGTGAAACAAGGTCTAAGCGTAATACTTACACACACACCCTTAGACATCCTTTTGCCCTGTAGGTGGCACTGTGCCAATAAGACAGGAGAAGAGAAACCTGTTAAGGAAAATTGTCCTCTTAGAAACTCGGTTAGTCCTGTATAGGGAAGACAGGTATCTGACTTGAGAGTTGAGACAGAGTTCCTGTGAGAGTTTGTTCAGCAATCTTAATGAGGGAGCCTTTAAATAGGGGATCCCTCATCATTCAAGTGCACTCTGAGTGAGTGGACAGATCGGGGGAAAGGAACCAACTGGTTAGGGACAGTGCTTAGCATAGGGAAAGGTTCCTGAGTAGGGACACTGTCTGATCCTGGAGAACCTCTCTAGGATTCCCTTCTGTTGGTAAGTGCATTTGTGTAGCATACCTCCACCCCTCGATCAGAGCTATTCTTTGGTAACGTTACAGTGAAATAAAATAATGAGTGCTGTTCTAAACTGCCTTGTTCTACAGTGTGCAAACCATTTACTCATTATGACTCCTACATCTCTAAACAACAATCATAAAGTTTCAACTTTTCTGAAGCCTGTGTGCATGTAATCCCTCCCAAACAGGTGCCTTGACTGAGGCCCTGCCTCTACACATACATATACTGTATGCTAGATGTGCTAGATGCTAGGTCCAACATTCTACACAAACCGAGACACAAATTTATTTTAATTACCTTTTTTTTGTTCCCCAGTTCTCATCACATTTAATTAATTTATCTGATTTAAGATGGACATGCACTAATAGATTTGCAGATGGACGAATCACCCGCTGAGGCTAATGTATTCTGACAGCTGGCTCTTAGGTCTGTCAGATAACAGTGTTTTCTGCTAAACAATGACTGCAGCTGATTGGCTGCAGTCACTGTTTGGCCAAAAATGATCCGCCTGCCTGCTTCGATTTTCAGATAGTCGGGCATAAGAATGCTGACAGGGCCACTCGCTACTCAAATTTCTGCTGCTTTGTCAGAAAGGTCTCAGAAGACTACGGGACTATTTACAAAGCACAGAATGGCTCACGCATGCGCAGTTGGAAGCAAGGCTTAACTGCCAGTTTCCCTTAGTCAAGGTGTCGGACCTTGACTCAAAGCTGACTCAAGTGAGGACAGCGCTGGATCCAGGGGCAGGTAAGTGTCCTTATATTAAAAGTCTGGAGCTCTCTTTACTAAGACAAATAGACTGATGTATAATTGTTACATTTAAAATGAATTGCCTTATTATATTAAATACAATGCTAGAATAAAGTCAGTTTTTTTCCATATTTACTTAAAGTTCAGCTTTAGCTAATAAATCATTTTGAAATCACATTTAAACACACTGGGGTTTACGAGATTTTGTAATTACACATACATACAGTCAGGCATCCACAGTATAACTAATGGAGAGCAGCAGAGGCAGATGCCAAGAGAGCAGAGGAGAGAAAAGAGTGCTAAATCACATCAAAGAGGAGAAAATGTGCTGTGGCCTGTAGGTGAGACTGTGAAACATTTTCAGTTGTGACAATTATTTTTTTCCAGAAATGTCATTGTTTGAGGAAACGCAGCTTGCAAAAGGAGCACATAATTTTGTTAACTTTATGAAATTAAATAAATAGTGCAAGGACTGAGTTTTTACATGTTTCATTATTTGTGGTTCTACAGACCTCAAGGTCTGTATCAAGGGTGCTAAAATGCCTAGATAGACCTCTGGAGGAAATGCTTAGATCAAATATCACAACAGATGTACAAATTTGATCCTTTCTCAGAGACAATGCATGAAATAAACCAGTCAGTGTCCCTGTGCGCAACATTCATGTCTTAGGTTACACATTCTAAAGTGAAATATTCTACAAGTGGTTTCATACATTTTTAAGAGAATTTGTTTAGCATTCTTTCAATTGTAATTGAGAAATCGGAACGCAAACCTTTCATAAAGTTGGAAAATTCAAAATGGGCATATAATAACAAAAACATAAGCCAAAGTTGCCTTAACTGGAACATGACCATTAAGCTGTGTGCACTCGGGGGTATTAAAATACTCCCATCTACTCCGCCCTTATTGCCGTTTATGTATAATTCTGAGTATCTAGAATTCAACAGTGTATGTGTAAAAATTTTCTTGGCTAGAATATTTGCTCTAGCAACTAGAATTAATTATGCACATTTGCATGCGTATGTGTTTACATGTGTATGTGTATAAATAGTGCCTGTAAATTCCTCTCTGATTGCAGGTTTTGGGCATTCTTTATGCCCCTAAATGCTGCTCTAAAATATGAATCTAAACACCATAGTGTGCATGGACACACTGGCTGAAATAGAGCTGCGCTTAGAGACAAAAAAAAAAATGCCTTTAAGGGCTTTGGTCACATGACCACCCAACACAACAAAGACATGCAGCCGCTCAGGACTATACACATACCTAGGTCACTGCAAAAAGGAAACCATCTGTCAATGGCCCCAAGTGAATAAAACCACATTGTGGCACAGTGGTTCAGCCTTTTCAGGGTTAAAACAGGCAGTGAGGAGGAGCCTCTTCACTGTCTGTCAACTGCCCTCTGAAAAGCAGTCCACCGCAGATTGCTTTTTTAATGGGCAGCAAGGGCTGCCTCGTGTCTAAATGAGCCTTATAAGTGTACATTTTTTTGCCCGTGTGCGAGAGGCTTAAAACTAGATCCAGAAAAAACTCAGCTGAATTTATGTGCAAATCTTACAATCACTTAATCGTTTAATAACCATAACTTACCTAGGCTTGTGAAATGAAACCAAACTGGACTTAGGCCTCATGCACACTGGATGTTTTGCAATTGCAATCGTAAATGCCTTTCTTTCAGACAGCAGTGTTTTGGAAGAAAAAAATGCTTCACGCTTGTAAACCTGTGTAATGCATTAATCAGCCAGAATAATAATTTGTTCTGCCCATTGAAATGAATTAAGGCTCAATTGCTAAACGGGCCTAGCATTAACTGGCGTTTACACGCGTTTGCCAAAACGCTGCTGCTCCTGGACACGCTGTCAGTGGTTCTTTTCTCTGTCTCTAAATGCCCCTGCCTAAACTCTTCCAAACGCCTGCATGTGCATGGACAGATAGGCTAACATGCAGGGGCATTTAGAGGCGGAAAAAAACCTGCCAGATGCCCCTAACAGCCCCATTAAAAACGTACAGTGTGCAGGAGGCTCTACAGGGAAGGTTGAAATTCACATTTTTATTATTATACAGGATAGAACAGCTTGCGCTACAAAATAAAGGAAGACAGTTCAGTTACAATACAATTCAATACAAGAAAGTTCAGAAGGCCCTGCTCACAAGAGTTTACAATCTAAAAAAGGAGGGTCAAGAAATACAAAGGGTAACTGTGTGGGATGAGCTGATGAAGAAAGTATACTGTAAGTACAGTTTATTCGGTGAAGGGGAGATATTGCATACATACTGAAATGTAGTTACCTTTATCTCTCGGTCTACTAATTATTCCGATTTCACTAAAGGTCACCTCTACTTTTTGTTGGACAAATTGTTAGCATGTTTTACAGATCGGCCCCTAGGGCCACTGCGGAAACAACAGCTTTTAAAATTTTCACTGTTTGCACTTACTTTATGTGTGGGTTGCGGCACTCTTATGCCGCGTACACACGGTCGGAATTCTCGTCGGAAAAAGCTCTGATGGTTTTTTCCGTCGGAATTTCGACCAAACTGTCTTGCCTACACACGGTCACACCAAATTCCGACGGTCAATAACACCACGCCTTAAAAAACGTTCGACTGCACTATAAAAGGGAAGTTTAATGCTTCTGAGCATGCGTCAAATTGTTTCCGAGCATGCGTTGGAATTTTGCGTGTCGGAATTGCATACACACGATCGGAAAATCCGATAGAAAGGTTTTCCGTCGGAAAAATTAAGAACAGGTTCTCAATCCAAAGTCTGTTGGAAATTCCGACAGAAAAAGACAGATGGGCATACACACGGTGGGAAAATCAGATGAAAAGGACTATGTCTTCTCTACAGCTGCTGACATTTTTCTATTCCTACCAGGGCTGCTAATAGAAATCACTGGGCTCTGTACAGCCTACCTGACAGCCCCCCCCCCCCTCCTGAAACTATCAAAATAATATTTCTGCTATAATGCAATGCCTGCAATGCTATGCTTTGTATCCATGGCAGAAATGATACCCCCATCGAACAAGACCTATTCAAGTGAATGACGGCATGGAGGCAATATCTGCACCCCCACAGTGAGCAGTCGGTACCGATTGCTCAGTGTGTTCATTCAGGGTGGTGTGTTCATTCAGGATGGTTAGCCCAGCTGCATACCATCCTGAAATAACCTGCTTGTGTGCAGCTGAGAGAAAGAGGAGGGAAGACAACAGCACTGCAGGGGGAAAAGGTCACTCAGGGGTCCCAGACAGCAGAGGGGTGCAGATACTAGAACCGATCTTCCTGCAGTACAGCCAAAGGAAGAAAAGAAAAATAGAAGGCAGCAGCACAAGTGTCAACAATAAGGCAGTAGTGCTTGCCCTCCTGCTCGACAGGTGTCCGGGCCCCCCTTTTGAACTGATGAGGCCTGGGCCCAGTCCAGGGGGCTGGCTGTACTGTCCTATCAGCGGCCCTGCCTACCTGTCCCAGCACTAGAATACAAAGTCATTTTAAGCAAGTAGCACAGAATACTAGACTGACTCCACCAGCTCTTCTTGAAAGAACACGCTGTACTCTTACTTTTGTACAGGCTGAGGGCACAGGGGGAAGCCACAGTACTTCATCTCACAAGGCTATCGTGACTCACAGGCTCTGTCTCTAAGAGATAACAAAAACTTGTCCACCAACGCACCAACACCTTTGCAGCCATTGTGCTATCTGCTGGGGGTTTGGTGTGCTCCTGTACCTTTAAGAAGGGGTGGCTCCCCTTCAGTCCACCTGCCCTCACCTACCCATTAGAATGTATGTGCCTCCACTGTGGGGACACTCTTAGTTTAGTGTTAGGACCACAGATATCAGGGTGCCTTGACGAGGCTCTGTGGCTTACGCATGCGTTTGCAAATGCGTGCGGACTAAACCCCTGTTTTTAACGCATACTGTTAGACAGGTTAATTTGGTTGTCTGCAAGCTGGTGGTAAGTAGGCTTGGTTTTTTCCTGGGCATTCCCCAGGCTTTGTTGTTATCTGTCTCTAAGAGGGCTCTGTTCTGAAGCGGGCTCCAAGATACAGGCTCTGCCACTTAGTGAGCTGTGTGAAGTACCAGTCTACCCCTCAATGACAGAACCTTTGTCGCCAGCTGCGGCCTTATTTCGCAAGCTGGCTGCTTCACCTGCTATCTGTTCTCTTCTCCATAACCTTAAGGGTTAACCAATACATACATTTGAAATCCATGGTTAACCTCTTTGATTGTATAGCCCAGAGGGCAAAGCATGGCTGTTATTCTCCATTCCTCCGTTCTTCGGATACACCATGAATACTCTTATGTATTGTACACTCTCTTCAGCTTCCCAAAATAACGGAGACCTGGCAACTTCTTCCTTAGCAAGAACTGAGTTTACTTGTTGAAATTATAATTATATGCTGGGGTAGTATACATAGCATTCTGGAATATGACACTGTCCCTAAGTTGTGTTACTGTGCATTTGGCTGTGCATTTTTATTGGCTGTGCTATCTGGCCTTGTGGTCCTGCCCATATCTTAGGATAGGTAAGTCCATCTCCAGCAACAATAATCAGAAGCTATCTTTGTGGGCCTTCACGAAAGGGTAACGGGTCGTGCTGTTGCCAAAACCAGATCACATCACTGGTTCTCACAACACAGCTCTCATGTCAGACTGCACCACAAGGCTGACCCTCTCATATAAATATTTCTTCCATAAGAGAAGTGAGACACACAAAGGAAGAGATGTCACAGCTTAACCCCAGCAGCATGAGCCATCTTTTACCAGGGCAGCATTAATAACAACTCTATGTAGGCAACTTCCTACAAAATATTACAGTAAAAATACAGTTAAAAAAAACACACTTTCCTAAAAGCTGAGCTCCAGGCAGAAATAAAAAAAATATTGAATGCCGTGTATAACTATATATATGTATATACTATAATAATTATATATATTTTATATACATAGTAGCATAAGTGCCTTATTCTGTTTTGATATTAGACTCTGCACTGCACAAAATAAGAAAGCGAGGGACAGCACCAGGATTTAATCCCCTTCTGCTGCAAGTGCTGATAGGGAACATACAAACAGGTGGAGATAGCAGATATGATGACTTCTAAGCGTGTTGTTGCTCCTTCATCGTCCAATCAGGAGTCTGTGGTTGGGTAGGCTACACCACTGTATTCCTTATTTCAGAGAATGTAGAGTCAGCCCCCCTGATTGTGCTGCCTGACAGATCACAACAGTGGCTTTGCAGAATTTCTGAAAAAAAAATGGCAGATAATACAGTACATATGATATGCTAAAAATACTCAAGCGCTGCTATGAAAATGAATTAAAATAAGAAACAGCTGCAACTATTGAGTAGTGATCTGACACTAAATAATATGTAAAATAAAATAGGGATAATAATGTGCTAAACCTAAATATCTAAAATAAATGTGTAATACACTGTGCAGAATACATCAGTGCAAAATAAAAGCAAATTAAGTCAGTGCAGCAATCATAAATATAAAATATAAACATTAATGTAATAAGTCCACATGCAATCCAAGATATATATGCAGATTCTTCTGTGATGAAAACGTGTAGTCAATCCTTTCCAAAATCCATGCCACACATTAATAGAATAGGTGATAGAAAGAAAATAGTTGTCACCGCCACCTTTAAGTGCAATGTCTGCTCACCTCAATGACAGACCCCCTTGGTTCAAATCACGTATTAGTAATAATCCAGGAGATCAGCCACATAGGAAGCGGAACATCAGCTGTTTAATCAGAAATCCTGACAATTCCTTCCAATACACTTTGGAACACTAATCCTCCGCTCAAGCTTGGCTTGCATACACATGGTCACACAAAAGTTTGCTGAACTTTCGACCGTCAAGAACGTGGTGACGTACAACACTACGACGAGCCGAGAAAATTAAGTTCAATGCTTCCGAGCATGCATCGAATTGTTTCCGAGCATGCGTAGGAATTTAACGCGTCGGAATTGGTACAGACCGATCTAAACTTTTTCCGACCGAAAAATTGAGAACCTGCTCTCAATCTTTTGCTGGCTGGAATTCCGCCAGCAAAAGTCAGATGGAGCATACACATGGTCGCATTTTCCAACCAAAAGCTCACATCGGACTTTTGCTGTCAGAATTTCCGATCGGGTGTACGCGGCATTAGTCAGAATACTACATATGTTTAACCATATCTCTAACAGAATTTGTCTTGTTGATTGTTTGTATAAGTACACTTGCTAATCTTCCCTTTATTTAGGCTATGCTTGGCCTAATAACCCCAATGAAATACCTTAAGGTGTGTCGGTAAGAGCTGGGTGAGTGAGGTGTATCTTTTCTTTAGGTGTGCAGAGAAATTACACTTTACCACTTCAGCCTGGGCCAATTTTGACTTATATGTCAAAGTAAATTTTTATTTTTTACTGGAAAATTACTTAGAACCCCCAAACATTATATATTAGGCCATAGAGAGTAAAATGGCGAGTGTTACAATTCTTTATGTCACACAGTATTTGTGCAGCAGTTTTTCAATTTTTGGAGAAAAAAATAAATTGTAATGCATTTTAGTGTACATAAACCCTATAAAAAAAAAAAAACATTTTTTTTTTTTTTTTTGGTAAAACATAAAAGATGGTGATACTATGAGTAAATAGAAACCAAACATGTCATGCTTTATAATTGTGTACGTCCGTAGAAAGGTGCCAAAATATGGGGCCTAAAAATCTCCCTAGACGAAGCTTTAAAAGCTTTTTGCAGGTTACCAGTTTAGAGTTACACAGGAGGCCTGGACCTAGAATTATTTATATCACTTATTCAGGCATATTACAATAAATAATAATATATAATAATAATAAATATTACAATACATGGTTTTCAATTGTATGACCTTATTAAGAGTCTTTTCTTTGGGTCCTTCATCATACATGTAGTCTGTGTACACCATTGCTTCTTATTATATTTTATTGCTATAAAGACCCCTCTACTGATCAGTTTACGTTCTTTGAGTACATAGTTAGCTGTCTTACTTTGCAGCTCGAGGTTCTGGATTTTTGGAACACACCAAAAAAGCACTGTTATGCTTATTACAAAGTGGTGTTATTATTGCAGCAAATTTAAAAATAATTACCTCCAGTTTATAGATAACAAAACTGGAGGTAATTAAGACTTACTCAAACTTGGCGCATGGAGATAGGAAGAGTATAGGGATGGGCCCGGTGCTCGATGCGAACCCATGTTCGCATCGAGCACCGGGTGTTCGCTCGCTCGGCGAGCCCAGAACTATTTTGGCCGCTCGCATCACGTTCGTGTGATGCGAGCGGCCCCGCAATGCATTGCGGCCGGCGCGGCCGGCGCAGTGCATTGCTGGCTGATGATTGGCCAAGCATGCACTGTGACCCCGCATGCTTGGCCAATCACAGCGCCGGAAACTCGAAGAGCCATAATTGGCTACAGGCAGGACGCCTGTAGCCAATTACAGCTCAGGGGCTTTAGTACACGCCCCCTCTTATAAAAGGCCGCCACGCCGTCTGCGCCGGTCACATGCTGTTCCGGCGTAGATAGAGCAGGATCGTTCTGTGTCACTCTGCTGGATTTAGTTAGAGAGATTTACTTAGAGAGATTGAGTTAGATAGATTCATTTAGAAAGATTGATTTAGAAAGAGGGGCTTGTAGTGTGTTCGTGGCAGGCAGGCACTGGCAGCAAACAGAGCTCCTGTATTTTGTTCCCAGAAGCACCTATAGGACTTGTAGTGTGTTCGTGGCAGGCAGGCAGAGCTCCTATATTTTGTTCCCAGAAGCACCTATAGGACTTGTAGTGTGTTCGTGGCAGGCAGGCAGGCAGAGCTCCTATATTTTGTTCCCAGAAGCACCTATAGGACTTGTAGTGTGTTCGTGGCAGGCAGGCAGAGCTCCTATATTTTGTTCCCAGAAGCACCTATAGGACTTGTAGTGTGTTCGTGGCAGGCAGGCAGAGCTCCTATATTTTGTTCCCAGAAGCACCTATAGGACTTGAAGTGTGTTAGTCCCATCACACAGACCTACATTTTCTTCCCAGAAGCACCTATAGGACTTGAAGTGTGTTAGTCCCATCACACAGAGATCATATATTTTGTTCCCAGAAGCACCTATAGGACTTGAAGTGTGTTAGTCCCATCACACAGACCTATATTTTCTTCCCAGAAGCACCTATAGGACTTGAAGTGTGTTAGTCCCATCACACAGAGATCATATATTTTGTTCCCAGAAGCACCTATAGGACTTGAAGTGTGTTAGTCCCATCACACAGACCTATATTTTCTTCCCAGAAGCACCTATAGGACTTGAAGTGTGTTAGTCCCATCACACAGAGATCATATATTTTGTTCCCAGAAGCACCTATAGGACTTGA
The DNA here is from genome assembly GCA_028564925.1 of Lithobates sylvaticus. NCBI lineage: Eukaryota > Metazoa > Chordata > Amphibia > Anura > Ranidae > Lithobates > Lithobates sylvaticus. The sequence continues at coordinate 210,074,126 of CM053030.1, read as the reverse complement.
AGTGTGTTAGTCCCATCACACAGACCTATATTTTCTTCCCAGAAGCACCTATAGGACTTGAAGTGTGTTAGTCCCATCACACAGAGATCATATATTTTGTTCCCAGAAGCACCTATAGGACTTGAAGTGTGTTAGTCCCATCACACAGACCTATATTTTCTTCCCAGAAGCACCCATAGGACTTGAAGTGTGTTAGTCCCATCACACACAGAGATCATATATTTTGTTCCCAGAAGCACCTATAGGACTTGAAGTGTGTTAGTCCCATCACACAGACCTATATTTTCTTCCCAGAAGCACCTATAGGACTTGAAGTGTGTTAGTCCCATCACACAGAGATCATATATTTTGTTCCCAGAAGCACCTATAGGACTTGAAGTGTGTTAGTCCCATCACACAGACCTATATTTTCTTCCCAGAAGCACCCTATAGGACTTGAAGTGTGTTAGTCCCATCACACAGAGATCATATATTTTGTTCCCAGAAGCACCTATAGGACTTGAAGTGTGTGTTAGTCCCATCACACAGACCATATATTTTCTTCCCAGAAGCACCTATAGGACTTGAAGTGTGTTAGTCCCATCACACAGAGATCATATATTTTGTTCCCAGAGGCACCTATAGGACTTGAAGTGTGTTAGTCCCATCACACAGACCTACATTTTCTTCCCAGAAGCACCTATAGGACTTGAAGTGTGTTAGTCCCATCACACAGAGATCATATATTTTGTTCCCAGAAGCACCTATAGGACTTGAAGTGTGTTAGTCCCATCACACAGACCTATATTTTCTTCCCAGAAGCACCTATAGGACTTGAAGTGTGTTAGTCCCATCACACAGAGATCATATATTTTGTTCCCAGAGGCACCTATAGGACTTGAAGTGTGTTAGTCCCATCACACAGACCTATATTTTCTTCCCAGAAGCACCTATAGGACTTGAAGTGTGTTAGTCCCATCACACAGAGATCATATATTTTGTTCCCAGAAGCACCTATAGGACTTGAAGTGTGTTAGTCCCATCACACAGAGATCCTATATTTTCTTCCCAGAGGCACCTATAGGACTTGAAGTGTGTTAGTCCCATCACACAGAGACCTATATTTTCTTCCCAGAAGCACCTATAGGACTTGAAGTGTGTTAGTCCCATCACACAGAGATCCTATATTTTGTTCCCAGAAGCACCTATAGGACTTGAAGTGTGTTAGTCCCATCACACAGAGATCATATATTTTGTTCCCAGAAGCACCTATAGGACTTGAAGTGTGTTAGTCCCATCACACAGACCTATATTTTCTTCCCAGAAGCACCCATAGGACTTGAAGTGTGTTAGTCCCATCACACAGAGATCATATATTTTGTTCCCAGAAGCACCTATAGGACTTGAAGTGTGTTAGTCCCATCACACAGACCTATATTTTCTTCCCAGAAGCACCTATAGGACTTGAAGTGTGTTAGTCCCATCACACAGAGATCATATATTTTGTTCCCAGAAGCACCTATAGGACTTGAAGTGTGTTAGTCCCATCACACAGACCTATATTTTCTTCCCAGAAGCACCCATAGGACTTGAAGTGTGTTAGTCCCATCACACAGAGATCATATATTTTGTTCCCAGAAGCACCTATAGGACTTGAAGTGTGTTAGTCCCATCACACAGAGATCCTATATTTTCTTCCCAGAAGCACCTATAGGACTTGAAGTGTGTTAGTCCCATCACACAGAGCTATATTTTGTTCCCAGAAGCACCTATAGGACTTGAAGTGTGTTAGTCCCATCACACAGACCTATATTTTCTTCCCAGAAGCACCCATAGGACTTGAAGTGTGTTAGTCCCATCACACAGAGATCATATATTTTGTTCCCAGAAGCACCTATAGGACTTGAAGTGTGTTAGTCCCATCACACAGACCTATATTTTCTTCCCAGAAGCACCTATAGGACTTGAAGTGTGTTAGTCCCATCACACAGAGACCTATATTTTGTTCCCAGAAGCACCTATAGGACTTGAAGTGTGTTAGTCCCATCACACAGAGATCCTATATTTTGTTCCCAGAAGCACCTATAGGACTTGAAGTGTGTTAGTCCCATCACACAGATCCTATATTTTGTTCCCAGAAGCACCTATAGGACTTGAAGTGTGTTAGTCCCATCACACAGAGATCCTATATTTTCTTCCCAGAAGCACCTATAGGACTTGAAGTGTGTTAGTCCCATCACACAGACCTATATTTTCTTCCCAGAAGCACCTATAGGACTTGAAGTGTGTTAGTCCCATCACACAGAGATCCTATATTTTGTTCCCAGAAGCACCTATAGGACTTGAAGTGTGTTAGTCCCATCACACAGAGATCCTCTATTTTCTTTGCAGAAGCACCCATAGGACTTCTAGTGTGTTAGTGGCATCACACAGAGCTCCTATATTTTCTTTGCAGAAGCACCCATAGGACTTCTAGTGTGTTAGTGGCATCACACAGAGCTCCTATATTTTCTTTCTCAGCAGCACCCACAGGACTTCTAGTGTGTTAGTGGCATCACACAGAGCTCCTATATTTTCTTTGCAGAAGCACCCACAGGACTTCTAGTGTGTTAGTGGCATCACACAGAGCTCCTATATTTTCTTTGCAGAAGCACCCATAGGACTTCTAGTGTGTTAGTGGCATCACACAGAGCTCCTATATATTCTTCTCAGCAGCACCCACAGGACTTCTACTGTGTTAGTGGCATCACACAGAGCTCCTATATTTTCTTTGCAGAAGCACCCATAGGACTTCTAGTGTTTTAGTGGCATCACACAGAGCTCCTATATATTCTTCTCAGCAGCACCCACAGGACTACCGACTACAATGGCTGGAAGACCGCCAAGGGGAGGCAGAGCGTGCAGAGCCAAGAACACAGGGCAGGCAGGCTCTGTTTCTAGTGGACGTGGCCGTGGCCGTGGACGTGGTCGTGCATCGTCATCAGCACGTGGCCATGGGACACGCGCGTCTTTGTTTTCGGCAGCTGGACATGTGGAGCCGCATCATGCTGAAGGCTTGGTAGAATGGATGACCAAGCCCTCCTCATCCTCCTCATCCTCTCTCACCCAGGCTCAGGGTACTGGCAGAGCAGCTGCCAACGCGTACTCAATGGCATCATCAGCCACCCCTTCCCTAGACCCACCATGTCCTCCTGAGGAGTCCCCCGAACTCTTTGAGCACAGTGTTGGGTACATGCTCCAGGAGGATGCCCAATGATTCGAAGGCTCGGATGATGATACCCAGCTTGAGGAATCTGGCAGTACTGTTCCACCAGCTGCAGCTTACTGCCAAGTTTGCTCTAGTGGTGAAGAGGGAGGGGATGATGAGGTCACTGACTCCACGTGGGTGCCTGAAGGGAGAGAGGATGAGGAGGAGGACGAGGAGGAGGAGGATGCGGCGTCACATGTCCAACGAGGCAGGATGCCCCCTGGAGGCCAGGTAGAGGCCAGCACAGCAACTGTGCAACACCGCAGAGCTCCGCCTGTGCAGGGCGCTGCCTCTGCACGTTATCAGAAAAGTTCTTTGGTGTGGGCCTTTTTTGAGACGAGTGCATCAGATCGCACCACTGCTATTTGCAATATTTGTCTCAAGCGTATCTCGCGTGGACAAAACATCAGCCGCTTGGGCACCACAAGCATGACCAGACATATGTCGACCTGCCATGCAGCTCGTTGGCAGGCACACATAAAAGACCCACACCAAAGAACTAAGCGGACCTCTCCTTGCTCCTCATCAGCTGGGATCTCCATCCCCACTACACCTTCAGTGCTCTCTGAAAGCTGCTCTGAGAGGACTGAAGGTGTAGAATTAGGTGTGTCACAACCAAGTACTTGCAGTACACCGACGTCCGATTGCAGCAGGCAAATTTCCCTGCCCCAGCTGCTGGACCGTAGAAAGAAGTACACTCCCAGCCATCCACATGCCCAGCGGTTGAATGCTAGCTTGGCTAAATTGCTAGCACTTCAGCTGCTGCCTTTTCAGTTGGTAGACTCGGCCCCCTTCCGTGAGTTTGTTCAATGTGCGGTTCCTCAGTGGCAGGTTCCCAAACGCCACTTTTTCTCACGGAAGGCGATTCCGTCTCTCTACCGGCATGTGGAAGGCAATGTCCATGCCTCGCTGGACAGGGCGGTCAGCGGTAAGGTGCATATTACCGCTGACTCATGGTCCAGCAGGCATGGACAGGGACGGTACATTTCTTTCACGGCCCATTGGGTCACTCTATTGGCAGCTGGGAGGGATGCAGGACAAGGTGCAGTAGTGTTGGAGGTTGTTCCGCCACCACGCCTCCAAAACGCTACTACTGCTACTGGTTGTGACACACCTTTCTCCTCCACCCCCTCCTCTTCTTCTTCCTCCAGTGCTCTGTCCTTGGAACCAGCGGTGCTCCGTAGGCGTACAAGGGGCTACGCAAGTATGCAGGCAAAAAGATGCCATGCCGTGCTTGCGCTGGTGTGTTTGGGGGACAGGAGCCACACTGGGCCAGAGGTTCTGGCAGCTCTGCAGGGGCAGGCCGAGAGGTGGTTGACGCCACGTCAGCTTAAGCCAGGAATGGTCGTTTCTGACAATGGCACCAACCTCCTCTCCGCCCTGCGACAGGGGCAGCTCACCCATGTGCCCTGCATGGCTCACGTCCTCAACCTGGTGGTGCAGCGGTTCTTGGGCAGGTTCCCAGGCTTACAGGATGTCCTGAGGCAGGCCAGGAAAGTCTGTGTGCATTTCCGCCGATCTTATAATGCCAGTGCTCGGCTGACTGAGCTGCAAAAGGAGCTGAACCTGCCCAAGAACCGCCTAATATGTGACATGCCCACCAGGTGGAACTCAACGTTGGCCATGCTGCAGCGACTGCACACGCAGCAGAGGGCCATCAATGAGTACCTTTGCGACTACGGCACCAGGACAGGGTCAGGGGAGCTTGGTTTTTTTTCCCCACGTCAGTGGAGCATGATCAGGGATGCATGCACTGTCCTCTCACCATTTGAGGAGGCCACGAGGATGGTGAGCAGTGACAGTGCATGCATCAGTGACACTGTCCCTCTTGTCCACCTGTTGGAGCATACGCTGCGTGGGATAATGGACAGGGCACTTGAGGCAGAACAGAGGCAGGAAGAGGAGGACTTCCTTGCCTCTCAAGGCCCCCTTTATCCGGACAGTGTTCCTTCTGTCCCACCCATCACACAGGAAGAGGATGAGGAGGAGGAGGAGGAGGAGGAGGAGGATTGTGTGAGCATGGAGGTGGAGCCTGGCACTCAGCATCAGCAGCAGCAGTCTTTTAGGGATGATGTACAGTCCCAACAAACCAGTGGACTTGTACGTGGCTGGGAGGAGGTGGCTGGCGATCATGTCATCCTCAGTGACCCAGAAGACTCCGGACCGAATGCCTCAGCTAACCTACGCTGCATGGCCTCCCTGATCCTGCAAAGCCTGCGGAAGGATCCTCGTGTTCTTCGGATCAAGGAGAGGGACCATTACTGGCTGGCCACTCTCCTTGATCCGCGGTACAAGGGTAAGGTTGCGGACCTTATCTTGCCGTCGCAGAGGGAGCAGAGGAGGAGACATCTCAGGGAGGCCTTGCAGAAAGGTCTGTGCAACGCGTTCCCAGAAACTGGGAGGTTACAAACTCCTGGTCCTGGGCGACGAGTTGCTGAGGCTTCGGTCAGTAGCAGAAGGAGCGGTGGGGAAGGTGGACGTCTGACCGATGCGTTCAGACAATTTTTTAGTCCGCAGCCCCAAGGTATGATCGGTTCCAGCAACCATCGCCAGCGTCTGATATACATGGTGCAGGAATACCTTGGGGCAAGGTCAGACTTGGACACCTTTCCCACCGAAAATCCTCTGGCTTACTGGGTCCTGAGGATGGATCACTGGCCAGAGCTTGCACAGTATGCAATTGAGCTACTGGCCTGTCCTGCCTCCAGCGTTCTTTCCGAACGCACATTCAGTGCTGCTGGAGGATTTGTCACCGATCATAGGGTGCGCCTGTCCACCGCCTCGGTTGATCGACTGACCTTCATCAAAATGAATCAGTCTTGGATCACCACCAGCTACCAGGCACCTGAGGCGGATATAACCGAATAATTTTTAATGTCACATCCCTTCAAGACTGCCTATGCTGATGCTGAGTGACTGTCCTCTTATGTTCACTGACTATCCTCTTCCTCCTCCTCAATGATCCATGCCACCACACCAGTGCCTAAGGCACAATTTTTCAGCCCCTGTTTAACAGGGGCGTGTACATACAATTTTTATAAAAAAATGCTTCGCAACACGTGTGACTGCTGTGCTCCAAGTACAGTATCTGTGAGGGGTTGCAGTGTTGTGGCACCAGCACCAGTGCCTAAGGCACAATTTTTCAGCCCCTGTTTAACAGGGGCGTGTACTTACAATTTTTTTAAAAAAAATGCTTCGCAACACGTGTGACTGCTGTGCTCCAAGTACAGTATCTGTGAGGGGTTGCAGTGTTGTGGCACCAGCACCAGTGCCTAAGGCACAATTTTTCTGCCCCTGTTTAACAGGGGCGTGTACTTACAATTTTTTAAAAAAAATGCTTCGCAACACGTGTGACTGCTGTGCTCCAAGTACAGTATCTGTGAGGGGTTGCAGTGTTGTGGCACCAGCACCAGTGCCTAAGGCACAATTTTTCAGCCCCTGTTGAACAGGGGCGTGTACTTACAATTTTTTTAAAAAAATGCTTCGCAACACGTGTGACTGCTGTGCTCCAAGTACAGTATCTGTGAGGGGTTGCAGTGTTGTGGCACCAGCACCAGTGCCTAAGGCACAATTTTTCAGCCCCTGTTTAACAGGGGCGTGTACTTACAATTTTTAAAAAAAATGCTTCGCAACACGTGTGACTGCTGTGCTCCAAGTACAGTATCTGTGAGGGGTTGCAGTGTTGTGGCACCAGCACCAGTGCCTAAGGCACAATTTTTCAGCCCCTGTTTAACAGGGGCGGGTAATTAGAACTCAGCGGAGGTCGTTGCGTTGACCTTAATGTTTGTTTTCGGATGCTTATATAAAGTTTTGATTTTTTGGATAATTCTGGGTCCGAAGCCCATCCTCTGTAGAGTGTTGAACATGAACCCCCAGTCTACCCTGTCAAACGCTTTTTCAGCGTCTATTGAGAGAAGTAGACTGGGGGTTCTCGAATCTCCCATCCTCTGTATGGCTAGCAGTGTCCGGATGCCATTGTCCCTCCCCTCTCTGCCCGGGACAAACCCGACCTGGTCCGGGTGGATCAGTGTGCCCAAGTGCCCCTTTATTCGATCCGCCAGTATCTTGGCGTATAGTTTTGTGTCAAAATTTAATAAGGAGATGGGTCTATAATTCGAGCACACTGATCCATCCTTCCCATCCTTCCTCAAGAGGGTGATCGTAGCTTTTAAGGCCTCTTCACTCATATCATAGTCTATCCCTAGTCCATTCATATATCGCAGCAATCTCGGTATAAGGATCTCTTTGTACGTTTTATAATATGAGGCCGTGAAGCCGTCCGGGCCCGGACTCTTCCCTGTTGGAGAGTTATTGATGGCTGCTAAGATCTCCTCCTCAGTTATTGGCCTCTCAAGCTCATCTCTCTCCTCCCCGCCTAGAGCCGTTAGCCCTGCCCTCCCTAGGAACTCGGAGGTTTTCTGGCTATTTCCGATGCTGTCGTTATTTCCCTTGGTTTTCACCTCATAAAGTTCTTTGTAATAGTCTCTAAATGTAGAGGCTATTTCACTAGGGGTAAACTTCATCTCCCCGTTTCTTGTTTGAACTTTTTCAATAAAATTTCTGGTTTTCTTTTTTTGTAATTTCCTTGCTAAATATTTCCCTGGCTTATTGCCCCATATATATTGTTCCCTGGCCACTCTATTGAACTTCTGTCTGACTTCCTGTTCAGCTAGGTCTTTTAATTCCTCTCTCTTATCTGTAAGCTCTAAGTATGTACTCTGGCTATGTGCCCCCCCGGATTTGTGCTTTTGCTCCAGGGTTTTAATCTCGACCATCAAAGCCTGCGTTTTTCTCAGCCTCTCCTTTTTTTTTCCATGAGGCTTTTGCTATCAGGAGCCCCCTAATGAACGCTTTATGGGCGTCCCACAGTTGGGCCTCTGAGACCTCCCCGTTGTCGTTAATTTGAAAGAACCATTCTAGCTCCTTTTTGATATAGTCCCTGATTTCTTTGTCATGTAGCAATTCTGGGTTAAGTTTCCATCCGCTAGAGGGTTGTTTATATTCGGGGAACCCTAGCCTCATGGATACCGGCGCGTGGTCCGAGAGGGAGGCTATTCCAATATCTGATTCTTTGACCCTTTCCAATATACCATGATCTATTAAGATATAGTCCAAACGGGAATACGTCTGGTGGACGGGGGAGAAGAACGAGTAGTCTCTTAGCCGCGGGTGCTGGATCCTCCATACATCCAACAGTTGATCCTCCGTTTTTTTTTAATCTGTTTCAATTGAGCGTTACCCCTCCCCGTTCCACCAGACGTACTATCCCACGCGGGGTCCATTCCGAAATTGAAATCCCCCATCAGGATCAGATATCCTTTCCTGAAGGCCCTCAACTTACGCAGAATTGCTTCGAGGAATGAGATAGGTTTGACGTTGGGAGCATAAACATTGGCCAGTGTGAATTCTACCCCTAGGAGGGAGCCCCTAAGAAACAGGTACCTCCCCTCGGGGTCCGTCATTCTCTCCTCCACCGTGAAGTCGATCTCCCTCGCTATCCCAATAGCCACTCCTCTTGCCCTACTTGAGACAGTATCTCCATAAAACCAATTTGGGAGAGCAGGGGAAAACAGTCTAATATTTGAGGTATGGGTCAGGTGAGTCTCCTGCAAGAACACTATACCCGCACCATATCTCTCTACTTCCTCCAAGATTTTAGAACGCTTGCCAAGCGAGTTTAAGCCTTTCACATTGTAAGATAAAAATTTAATTTCGATGTCCTTCATTTAATCTTTTAGGGTTTTCTTTCTTTTTCTTTCCTTTTTCCCTCTGATATGTTGATGGTGATAACGGCCCCGCAGCGGACGGGGTTTCCCTCCCCCTTTCTCCCATCCCCTCCCCTCCCTTCCTTCCCTCCCTCTCCCACCCCTCCTCTCCCCCCCCTCTCTCCCTCCCCCCCCTCCCCCCCTCTCTTACCCCGACTAGGGTCCCCGGGTCCTTGGGGGCCATCCTTTGTGGCTTCCCTTAGACTCCGGATTCCTGGTGAGGTGGAGTTTGTTTAGCCCTCCCCTCCCCCTCCGCGGCCCGAACTCGGGGCGCAGAGGGGGAGGGGCAGGGCCGATTTGAGCAGAATTCTTTTGCAGCTACATGTGGGCATTCACCCCTTTTATTTTTTTATTTTAGCCCACAGGTCCTCTTTTTCTTTAAAGTAGCTGAATCTGACAATTATGTCCCGGGCCGCTCTGCGCCCCCCCTTTCGGGTCTTCCTACTCGGTGTATCCTTTCTATGTGGGGAAAGTGATCTGAGTCCTTGCCGCTTATGGGGCCCAAGATTTCCCATAGTTTTCTTTCTAGGTCTTCCCCTCTTTGTTCCGGGACGGCACGCAGCCTCAGATTTTGCCTCCTATCCCTATTTTCTTGGTCCTCTATCTTGTAGAGGGTGTCTCTCTGCGTGAGGTAGGTGCCTTTTAATTGCGTTTTCAACTTCGCGATTTCCAGATCTATAGAGTCCACTCTCCCCTCCACCGCTTCGACCCTGGACAACAGATGGCCCATATCCTCCCGTAGGGCGTTAATTTCAAGTTTGATTACATTTTCCAGGCGTAATAGCATCACCTCCATTTCATGTTTATTGGGGATGTGGGTTCCTGATTGTTGATCCTCCCCCCTACTAGGCTCAGTCTCAGTCTCCATTGTGAGGTCCGCTCTGGAGTCGTTTATTTCTCCTTCCGCCCCGTCCCTACTCTCCGGGGAGACTCCGGCCCGGGTTTCTTTTCCCGATGTTTTTGGACTTGCACCCTGTCTTAAATAGTGTTTAATTGTGCTTGTCTCCCCTTTGCTGCCTTTGGTGGTAGCTTTCTTAGGCTGTTTGGCTGAGTCTTTACTCATGTTGGCCCTTTTAGTGGGTCTGATTCTCTTCCCCAGTCTTATTGTAAACCTGGGCCTCCTGGGCCCTTTTCCACCTCCTACCTTTTAATGAGATCCTTACTTTAAGGCTGTCCTTTGCCCCTCTGGGTGTCCCTCTAGTGTATACAGTCAAGTTTGCAAAAGACTGGGGGGGACCTTTTTCGTCTGTAGGGTCTTTGGGTGGGGCACTAGACACTTACGCAATGTCTGGAGCTGTTATATTTGAGTGGGGGGGTTTGTTCGCCCTTCCTGCTAGTTAGCTTCAACAATAAGCAGTTTACACCTTTTCAGTGTCCTACCAAGTATCTGCTGGTGGAATCAATAGATATTTACAATATGTTACAGGAGGTCACTGATCTTGATGACATGGGCAACATACAAACATGTGATTTTATATTTTAACCATGGTTTCGTATTTAAGAAAGACCTGGAGTTTAAATAAGACATACAAAATCTAAGGTACCGGTCCTATTCAGACATCTGTCGTCAGGCAGAGCCACAATGGCCAGCAGGTTTTCGTAGATACCAATCGGAGTCATACTTTCATTCCATAGTGCAGTATTTGGTATATGGTATATGGTAGTATATCTCCATGAACACCAATCAGAATCTCACTTTCATTCCGTAGTGCAGTTTTTAGTGTGTGATAATCGATCTTCCCAGGCACGATCAGAATCACACTTTCATTCGATGGTGCAGCTTTTTAGAATGAAAAAAATAGAGCTTCATAGGCACCGATCAGAGTCACACATACAGTCCCTAGTGCGGCTTTTGATGTGTGTAGTGTCTGTAAGGCAGGTTCAAAGGTTTTCATTTCAGACAATTTTCCACCATTGGGGACTATGATGTCTATAATCTTCCCATAGTCATGGGTTCTAAAGCCAGTATACACCCATGTGAATCTATAATACTTCAGACAGTCACTTTAGGGCTCCAGTTATATCCAGGCTGCATTTAAAGGGAAGGGAACCAAACCCCCTTATTGCAGAGATTGTCCGCTCTGGGGCTCAGTGCACACCCAAGTCTACCTGATGCGATTTGAGTACGCATACAGGTAAATTTTAGCACTGCTGTATATGCACAGAGTGATCAGGGGGCACACTGGGCGCCAGTTGCTGCTCCCCTTTTGATATGGGGTCGGTTTGAGCTATTACCCACCTATCCCCTCTTACAGGAGGGGAGGGGGATCGTGCCCCAGCGAGAGTAGGGGAGAGGGGGAGAGACGAGGGCGCCCAGAAGGATCAATGAAACATGGGGCCAGATCTGACCATCACTCACAAGAGGAAAAAAGAGAAAAAGAGAAAAAAAAAAAAAAAAAAAAAAAAGAAGGAATGACATTTGCACGTTCTCCTAGCACATTTGTATATTCCTAAGCATATCTTCAGCGCGGTACATCAGCATGTGATTTGTTCTTACCTCCAGGTGGACCCGGTTTCCATATAGGTGTGAGGTATACTCACGGTCGGGGCCTTCCTTGCAGCGCTGACCGCATTTATTTGTACAGCATTTGCTGAGGCGGGGTGGTGGGGGGGAGAGCTGGAGCCATACATCAAGATTCACACTGCTGGGTCTGCTGGTTATGTTGGTTTTCCCTGTGCGGTGGGGCGTACGTGTCCTGTGCTGCTTTCCCTTATGCTAATGGCATCCTGGCATACAAAACAGACTTCCCAGTGTATCAAACGTTGCTGTTGTCTTACCTCCGCAAGAAAAGAGCTTCAGGTGGTTGTATAATATACTCACAGACCATGCCTTCTCTGGGGGTTCGTGAGGTCCCGTACCGCTGTGCAGGAGGTGGTGGGTTGGCGGAGGTAGGGTGGGATGGGGGGGCCAATATTTGCGATCCCGATCAGGGTCGCCGCTTCACCGGTCTAGTTGTTTTCCGGGAGGATCCATGCATCCTGCTTTCCTTAGCCCGGGGAGTCGTGCGGGCGTCCGCGGCGTCTCTCACACGGAGCGGTCCGATCCCACGTCCTCCCTGGCTATTCGTCCGCTCTCCTCGGCCCTCGGGCTCAGACTCCTCCCTCCGTGCGGACGCTACGTCAGCACGTCCATCTCCCCTGTTTTACTTTTTATTTTAACGCAAAATGACAAGTAAAATTAAAGTGATGTCTTGGAATGTCAGAGGATTGGGGGATAACAGAAAGAGAAGCGCGGTAAAAGAACTAATTGAATTCTATGATCCCGCAATAATCTGCCTGCAGGAGACACATAAGGGGAAGGAGGATGACAAAATGTTTGATAAATTTAAATATAAACATGGATTTCATGCTATATACTCAACATACTCCTGTGGAGTTAGTATTTTGATCTCAAACTCTATTAGGTTTACCTGTAGGCAGTGTATTAAAGACCCGATTGGCCGATATTTAATGTTGTTATGCTCCATAAATGATAGAATAATCCTCTTGGTAAATGTGTATATTCCCCCACCATATAAGGACGATGTGTTAAAAAAGGTTTTTGAAAAGATGGCGCAATGGCCTGATGTTCCTACAGTGATAATTGGGGACTTCAATAATGTACTAAATGAAGAGCTGGACAGACATAGCAACAAAAAGAGTAATGGAGGGGGAAAGACCACAAGATGGGCCAACCAGATACAAGAGATGGGTCTATCAGATGTATGGAGAGTAAGATACCCGGATAGTAAAGAATACTCATGCTACTCAAGTACATATAGATCATTATCCAGAATCGACATGGCTTTGGGAAATGGTCATTTTCTCCAATTAGTCAAAACAATTCAGTACGAATCAAGGGGAATCTCGGACCACTCCCCATTAACTTTGACTTTAGAGTGGACGGAACAGTTGATCCGGCCAATGTGGAAAGTTAATCCACAGTGGCTGTCCCTGATTCCAGAGAGTAGTAAAATAAAACATCTGCTAATGGGCTTTTTTGGAGATAATAAGGGCTCAGCTTCAGCGTTAATGGTGTGGGATACAATGAAAGCATACCTCAGAGGCTTAATAATTAAAGAAATATCTAAAATTAAACTAGCCACAAGACAGCGGGAGGAAGAGATAACCCAAAGAGTTAAGCAGACCGAACAAGACTACATATTAGATTCTAATGAGGAGAAATTTAGAGCATGGCAGGACGTACAGATGCTATATAAAAATTTGATTATAACTAAGGCCGAAAATCCTAGATTCATGCAGAACCAAAAGCACTACGAAATGGGGGAACAGGTGGGTCATATGTTAGCAATGATAGCACGGAACCAGGAAGGCCCATCCAGTATAGTTGCCATTGAAGACGAAAAGGGGATAGTAAAGTATGATACAGAGGGTATCCAAAAGATATTTGTAGATTTCTATTTACGGTTGTATGAATCTGAAATCCTAAATGTAAAGGAAAAGACTGAACAATTCTTAGACAAGTTAACTATGCCCAAATTGAATTCAATGGAAAGAGAATCCTTGGATACCCCTATAACTATGGTAGAGCTGGAGGAAGCAGTGGGACAAATTCAAAACAATAAATCTCCAGGGATGGATGGACTCCCCGTGGAGATATATAAAATATATGGTCAGATCTTGATCCCAGAACTTCTTGAAGTACTGAATGCAGCATATATCACACGGGAACTCCCTAAATCAATGATGGAAACAATAATAATTATAATTTTAAAACCGGATAAAGACCCACTAAAGCCTGGCTCTTATCGTCCAATATCTCTCCTTACATCTGATGTTAAAATACTAGCCAAGGTCCTGGCAAATAGATTGTCTAGATACATTGATACTCTGATCCATAGGGATCAAACAGGTTTCATCCCCTCCAGATCAGCAGCAACAAACATTCGCAGGCTCTTTCTGAATCTACAATTACCAATGGATAACGGGGGAGCTGGTGCCATCCTGTCATTGGATGCTCAGAAGGCTTTTGACATGGTAGAATGGGAATATCTATGGATGGTACTGATTGCCTTTGGCATAGGCCCAGGCTTTATAACCTGGCTAAAAATACTATATAAATACCCCAGGGCAAAGTTGAGGATCAATGGCACTATGTCACCAGCTTTCCCGTTGTCCCGGGGGACTAGACAGGGTTGCCCTCTATCCCCCTTGCTGTTTGCATTGGCAGTGGAACCACTGGCCGCTGCAGTCAGACAGTCTGCGGGGATAGAGGGATTCCAACGTGCAGGAAGAGAGGATAAAATAGCTTTGTATGCAGATGATGCCTTAATTTTCCTTAGTGACCCCACAAAATCCTTAGAGGAACTCATGAATCTTGTATCTGCATTTGGACAGCTCTCTGGGTTTCGCATCAACTGGGAGAAATCGGTATTAATGCCGCTACATAATGCAAACATTTCTTTACCAGACTGTGCTAAACAAATTCAAATAAAACACAGAATTAGGTACTTAGGGATTGAGGTAACACGGAAAGTGGGGGATTATATTGACCTTAACCTTAGACCATTATTGACTAGGCTCAAAGATAAATGTCAGACCTGGTGCAAACTTCCATTAACTGTGATTGGAAGGGCAAATCTTATAAAGATGATCTGGGCCCCACAATTATTATATATCTTTCACAACTGCCCGATGTGGATAGCTGCATTTTGGTTTAAAAGGATAGAATCGCTTTTTCGCGAACTTATCTGGAAGAAAAAATATGCACGTATTAAACTAACAACTTTAATGCTGGCCAAAGATGAGGGGGGACTCGCTATCCCACATCCAAAAAATTATTTTTTGGCCTCACAAACCCAGCATTTCTATGGCTGGACAGAGGTAGATGAGAATGATCCGATACAAGCATTATTACTCCCACTGGGTAAAGGATACTCATTGATGTCCCTACTAGAGACAAAAACTTTTCAAAAAGATAAGAAATTCATAACAGGCGGACTATTTAATAAGGTATGGCTAGCAATAAAAAAGATTACTAGTATTACTGGCTATACCTCCTATACACCAATATGGAATAACGCAAATTATGAGGAAGTACAGAGATTGGAGGGATTTGGGTTTTGGCAAACTCAGGGGCTGAGATTTGTGGAACAACTGTTTTGGAATGATAATATAAAATCATTTGCGCAAATATCTGAGGAATTTAGGATTCCAAGACAGAGGTTCTTTCAATATCTCCAGCTTAGACATGCCTTTCATGTCCAGGCCCGTACATCTGTATTTATGCTTAACGAATCCAAAATAACAACACTGTTGAAGAAAAGGGACCAAAAGAAGGGACTTATATCTAAAATTTATGAGATAATGCAGAAAAAAATTTGAGGAAGAGGTAGAGGTGCCGGCTAGGAAGCAATGGGAGCGAGACCTGGGTCGGATACTCAAAAACTAACACAAATCTTTATTACGCATAGATCATACTATACTCCTGAGAAATTATTTAAGTGGAAACGCAGAGAGTCCCCTTTATGCCCTCGATGTAGTGGCGCACCGGCTAATTTAATACACATGTTGTGGAGATGTCCCAAACTCCATCGATATTGGCAGGATATAATCCAAAATATAAATAGTGTACTAGGAATAGAAATGTTATTAGATCCAAATCTATGCTTATTAAATATAGTGGCGGAACCAAATATCTCAAAAAATATCCATACCGCACTGACGAGAGGCCTATTTCAGGCACGAAAACGAATAGCCCAGAAATGGATATCTATATATCCTCCGACGGTTGAAGAATGGAGAACACAAATAAAAGAAACTATATTAAAAGGAGGAATTTATTTGTACACATAGAGGGAGTCGAGACAAATTTGATGCTATTTGGAAAAGATGGGTAGAGACCTGGGATAATGAAAATAAAAGATGAACCAACATGGGTAGAGGTTAATATTTGGAGGGGATGGGAGGATGGGGGGAGGGCTGAGGGGGCTGGAGAAGGTGAATACAGGTGGAGGCGGCAGAGGAAAAAATTCTCCCTTTTTTTTTTTTTTTTTTATTATTATTATTATTATTATTATTTTTTTTTTTCTTATTATTTTATATTATTAGTATTATTATTATTATTATTTTTTTTTTTTTTTGTCCTTTTGGGGGGGGGGGGGGTGAGTGGGTGGCTGGTGTGGCAGATGAATGCTAGAAGTTTATGTATCTGGGATGAAATGTATGCTTAAATGTATAACTTGTATTGTTATGAAAAGAATTAAAATAAAAAAAGTACTGAATTAAAAAAAAAACATTATTCAAGGAAGGAAATAAACTGTTTACACCTACTTTTTTTTTAAGGATGTAGACAGGAATGGTTACATCCCACTCACTAGCTGCCACTACCCAAGATGGTTGGGTGGCATTCCCAAAAGCCAAATGCTCAGGGTCAGAAGAAATTGCAACAAAAAGGACGATTACAATTTACAATCTTATTTGATTCTGGAACGTTTTCATGCTAAAGGATACAATCTGGAAGATCTTAAACGGACTAAGGAGAACGTTGGGGAGATGGATAGAGAGGATCTGTTTAACCACTTGCCGACCGGCGCACGACGATATACGTCGACAGAATGGCACGTACAGGCAGGAGGGCGTATATATACGTCCCTCCTTTAGCCTGTCCGTGCCATCGGGAGCGCGCCGGAGCGGCGCGCTCCCGCGCCGGTCGGGACCCCCGTGAGTCCGGCCACGGTCCCCGCGGACTCGATCGCCGCGGGGACTCCCGCGATCGTCTCACGGAGCGGCTAAACGGGGAGATGCCGAGATAAACAGCATCTCCCCGTTCTGCCTAGCAACTAGTGACGCCGATCTCTGCTCCCTGTGATTGGAGCAGAGATCAGCATTCACTAGCTGACAGCCACGCCCCCCCACAGTAAAAAAAACACCCCTAGGCCTACTTAACCCCTACACTGCCACCTTGTGGTTAACTCCTAAACTGCCAGTGTCATTTATACAGAAATCAATGCATTTAAATGCATTAATTGCTGTAAAAATGACAATGGTCCCAAAAATGTGTCAAAAATGTCCGATGTGTCCGCCATAATGTCGCAGTCACAAAAAAAATCGCAGATCTCCGCCATTAATAATAATAAAAAAATTATTAATAAAAATGCTATAAAACTATCCCCTATCTTGTAAACGCTATAACTTCTGCGCAAACCGATCAATAATCGCTTATTGCGATTTTTTTTACCAAAAATATGTAGAAGAATACGTATCGGCCTAAACTGAGGAAAAAAAATGTTTTTTTATATATTTTTGGGGGATATTTATTATAGCAAAAAATAATGCATTTTTTTCAAAATTGTCGCTCTATTTTTGTTTATAGCGCAAAAAATAAAAACCGCAGGGGCGATCAAATACCACCAAAAGAAAGCTCTATTGTGGGAAAAAAAGGACGTCAATTTTGTTTGGGAGCCACGTCGCACGACCGCGCAATTGTCAGTTAAAGCGACGCAGTGCCGAATCGCAAAAAGGGGCCTGGTCCTTTGGCTGCAAATTGGTCCGGTCTGAAAGTGGTTAAAAAGAAGTCTAAAAAACAACAAGATTTTGGTATAGCATTCCTGACTGGTTATAATCGACAGTATAGAGAGTTTAAAAAAATTATTAAAAATCACTGTCTCTGTTGTTGGAAGATTAAGAGCTAAAAAAAGTTTTGCCCACTCAACCTAAGTTTTTCTACACTAAGCCACTGACGTTGAGACTCCAATTGGCACATAATGTTGTGAACAAAACAGGTTTCTATAGTTGTGGCAGATGTGTGATATGCAGGACTTCTAGGTTTAGAAAAAGGAAAACTACACAGTTTAGTTCACTTTCTACAGGGAAGACTTATAAGATTATCGGCGGACCCTGGATCAACTGATAGTGTGGTGGTGCCCTGGGGGTCCTTACCTGTTCTTGATACCTATTCTATGCGGTGATAGTGCTGGGGGATTATCAATCAATTCATCACATGTGGGACCACACATGTTACTTACCTGCTTTCTTGTCTGTGTGGTCTCCAGTATGTGGGGAGAACTACCAGACAATTAGGGGTAAGGCTAAGGGATCATGTGAACAGGATTAAGAAAGGCTACAAACAATCATTTCAGGTCTCTCCAATCATTTCAGGTTTTTCCATAGGCGGGACCCCAGTGTCCTCACGTTCTGTGGGATAGATAGGGTGGAAGAACACTGGCGAGGTTCTAATCTTAAAAGATCTATCTCTCAGAACGAGACACAATGGATCCATAGACTGTGTACTTTAAGTCCTCATGGTATCAACATTGAGCTGGACCTAAACTGTTTTCTTTCCAATTGGTAATCCCATACATATTTTCTATTTATTTATTTTCATTTTATTTTTATTTCATTTTATTTCATTTTTATTTATTTTATTTTTATTATATTTTCATTTTTATTTTTATTTGTATTTTTTTATTTTATTTTTATTATTATTTTTTATTATTATTTTTATTTATTTATTTATTTTTATTTTTTTATTCTTTATATATATATATTTTTTTCAAATTTTTTCTATTTTTGTTTCTTTTTTCTGATATGATCGGATTATCAATTAATATTTATAGACTCTTCATAATTGGTATTTATTGTCCTAATTTCATTATTTACTAAGTTCCTATTTCATTATATGTTTTAGATATATTTTAATATGCTTTTATTGTTTTAAATGTTTATTTAAAGACAAAGGACGTTTTTTTGTCTTTCTGTTTTTTTGTTAATAAAGTTTTATTTATGGCTGTAGAAATCGCTGCAGTATACAACTACTATTAACATGTCTATTCCCATAGTTAGTAGGTCTATTAAACCCTGCTAGGCACACTGATATAAAGTTAGTTACGAAAATACACACACTGCTGCTAGTAACACACTATCTTATTTATTTCCCAAGAATCAGGAACGCTAACATAAAGTATTAAAAGACATTACAATATCACAAAGCTTACAATCAAATCATATAATACAAGAATATCAAAGATACTTATCACAGGGCCCTCCGTGAGGCTTGTAGCCTCAAGATGGCCGCCAGACCATGAGGTGGTCAGGGACACATTCTCATGTCAGGGCGTCCCAGCAAACAGAGACTGACTTCCTGTGTGTGCGAACTCTTCATTCAAACCTACACACCCACTCATAGCCACCCCCCACTTGCCTTCCATCCAATAGGTATCCATAGCCATCTTAGTAGTAACAGTCTCCCTTGAAGCTTGCTTATCTTATAGACAGATCAGAGCAAGCATTGTAATGCAGATCAGCTCTCATAGATATAACATAGTTGTTTAACTGGCTACATTCCGATCCAGGGAGTGTATCCTACTCTCCAAAAAGGCACTGTGAAGGAACCGATGTGAGACTACATGAGTTCATATTGAATCCAACAATGGCAAATAATGATGAAGCAGGATTAAGAGTGAGTCTTTATCCACTGACCGTGATTGGTTAATATGCTCCACCATCCAGGAGGAGTTTTCTCAAATTCAGTATAAATTAGACCTTCCGTCGGCCGGAAGTGATGTCTTTGATAACGCCCTGGAGGAAGGGCGAAACGCGTCAACGTAATTTCCGGGCAACGGCTCAACCAGTGATGCAATTTCCCGCCTCCGTGGAATTCACGCTACAGGAGCAGCGATCGCGGAAGTCTTTTCTGAAAGTTTGCTTTTATCCTTCATCTTGTAAGTAGCGCCTAAGCGCGCAATATTTATACAAGCTTAACGATACTTCACCATATATTTCTCTCTTTCCTATTTACCGGAGGAGTGTGGTATTCCCCCTATCATCAAGTATCCATCAAACATTTTACTCTTGGAACTAGTGCTTACGTTAGTTCACTTGTTTGATATTGGACTGAAAAGTTGGGGATTCTTCTTGTCTGGTGGGTGTGGTCTCCTAAGGGGGATACACTTTATGCACTTGTAGGAATCTTGGACTTATTTAACCACTTCAGCCCCCGGACCAATTGGCAGCCAAAGGACCAGGCCCCTTTTTGCGATTCGGCACTGCGTCGCTTTAACTGACAATTGCGCGGTCGTGCCACGTGGCTCCAAAACAAAATTAGCGTCCTTTTTTTTTCCCACAAATAGAGCTTTCTTTTGGTGGTATTTGATCGCCCCTGCGGTTTTTATTTTTTGCGCTATAAACAAAAATAGAGCGACAATTTTGAAAAAAATGCAATATTTTTTGCTTTTTGCTATAATAAATATCCCCAAAAAATATATAAAAAAACATTTTTTTTCCTCAGTTTAGGCCGATACGTATTCTTCTACATATTTTTGGTAAAAAAAAACGCAATTAGCGATTATTGATTGGTTTGCGCAAAAGTTATAGCGTTTACAAAATAGGGGATAGTTTTATAGCATTTTTATTAATATTTTTTTTTTTACTAGTAATGGCGGCGATCAGCGATTTTTATTGTGACTGCGACATTATGGTTGACACATCGGACATTTTTGACACATTTTTGGGACCATTGTCATTTTTACAGCAATCAATGCTATTTAAATGCATTGATTCCTGTATAAATGACAGTTGTAGTGAAAGAGTTAACCACTAGGGGGAGGGGAGGGGTTATGGGCTCTGACGTGTGTGTGTTTTTTTACATTAGGGGGCGGGGCTGACGTCTGACGTCATTGATCGGCTTTCCCGATGACCGGGAACAGCCAATCAATGACAGGCAGAGTAGGAAGTGCGGGGAGAGGTTTGTTTACACATGCCTCTCCCCGTTCTTCAGCTCCGTAACCCGATCCGATCCGTAACCCGCGGCCGGGGTCACGGAGCTCCCGACCGGGTCGCGAGCACGCCACCGGCGGCGCGTGCGCGACCCACGGGCAGGCATTTAAAGGGCCACGTACAGGTACGTGGTTTTGCCTGCCTGTGCCATTCTGTAGACGTATATCTACATGAGGCGGTCGGGAAGCGGTTAAATGATATCTAGTCACATCTAGGTGTTGCATATATTTTATTATGATTTATAAATTTATGTAATTTGTTGACTTATTTTTACATGTGTGTTTCACTTTTGCATTTATCTTAATTTGCCAGCGCTGCTCTTATCTGTTCACTATATTCAAAGTTCTAGCACTTTTTTGCAGCAGCTGCAATATCCCACTTATTTCACTTTATTTATTACTTCAGCGCCAGTTGTGTGTTCTTGTACTTTTACATGCACATGAACTTTAATGGCATCCCAGTCTAAAGCCTCATACACACAATCGGACTTCAAACAAACTTCAAACAAACTTTTCTGTGGATTTCTGTCCAAAGGGCGTTGGTCGTGAACTTGTTATGCATACACACAGCAGGACTTTTTCAGCCAACTTTCACCAAATCACGTGGTTTTTCAGCTCTTTACCGCCACCCTTTGGTCAACTTCTGTATTGTTGTCTGATCTTTTGCATTGGTTCTGAGCATGCGTGTTTGTACTTTGGACTAAAGTCCTATGGACTTGTGTACACACGATAGCATTTTGCACCATAGGACTTTTGTTGCTGGAAAGTTTGTCTGTTTGCACAGCCAACATTTGTCCGATGAAAACCGAAAAAGTTTGTCCGATGGAGCGTACACACTGTCGGATGTTGCCTTAAAACAGGTAATTTGCATGTTTGTCAAAAAGTCAGATCGTGTGTATGGGCCTTTAGGGTTTACCTTCAGCCAAACCAACACCGCTGGCAACTCCTGCACCACCTGCTAGTGACATAGAATATCTATACTTGTCTGTATTGGTCCTGATTGAACCTGCACTCCAGCCTAAGGTTTGATCCCTTATCACCACACCACTCTGTGCTGTAAAATCTGATTTTCCATCTATTTCTGTTCTGTCATTAAGCCATGTAAATCCAATATACACCTGTCACTAGAAACCATTGCTCCTCTAAAAAAAAAAAATGCCTACGGCCTCTGATAAACTGTATTGCTGCCATCAAATTGTGTTATGAGCCTTGGCTTCTAAAGATATGCAAGTACAGTATGTACTGTAGCTATTATTATGTCTTTTAAAATTACATTTGAAACAACCCATGTATTAAAATGATTGTAAAGTCTTATTTTTTTTTCTGTAAAAATAACAAAAATGTTATACTTACCTCCTCTGTGCAGTGGATTTGTACAGAGCAGCCTGGATCCTCCGCTTTTTGGTTCCCTCTTCTGTGCTCCTGGCCCCTCCCTCTTGTTGAGTGCCCCCACAACAAGCAGCTTGTTATGGGGGCACCCAAGCCGAGTCACAGCTCCCTGTGTCCATTCAGAAAGGAGCCACTGCCCAACCCCCCCTCTCTCTCCTGATTGGCCAACTGACTTTGATTGACAGCAGTGAGAGCCAATGGTGCTGCTGCTGTGTCTCAGCCAATAAGGAGGGAGAGCCTCGGACGGCCGAGACACTCATGGACATTGCTGAACAGAAATGGGGCTCAGGTAAATATTGGGTGGTTGAGGGGGGCTGCTGCACACAGAAGGTTTTTTAACCACTTGCCGACCGGCTCACTCCGATATACGTCGGCAGAAGGGCACGTACAGGCAGATTAACTTACCTGTACTTTGCCCTTTAAGAAGCGGTTTGCGGGCGCGCGTGCACCGCCGGCGGGACATCCGTGAGTGTGATCGCGGGTCCCGCAGACTCGATGTCTGCGGGGATACCCGCGATCGTCTCACGGAGAGGAAGAACGGGGAAATGCTAATGTAAACAAGCCTTTCCCTGTACTGCCTAGTGACACTGATCACAGCTCCCTGTAATCGGGAGCGGTGATCAGTGTCATGTCACACATAGCCCCCCACAGTTAGAATCACTCCCTACACTTAACCCCTACAGCGCCACCTAGTGGCTAACCCCTTCACTGCCAGTCACATTTACACAGTAATCAATGCATTTTTAATTGCACTGGTCGCTGTATAAATGTGAATGGTCCCAAAATCGCGCCAAAAGTGTCCGATCTGTCCGCCATAATGTCGCAGTCACGATAAAAATCGCTGCCATTACTAGTTAAAAAAAGGGCATTTTGGTGTCATTCATCCTGAATCTCGCTTTTTAAATTGGTTGAATCACGCTGTTTACATTGCTAGCCAGGGACTTGCGTTCCCACTAACCAATGTGTGAATGGGGTAACATATTATTTCTTCACCATTTTCCACATTTTATATTTAAAGAGATCAAACATGGCTGCTCTTTCTATCTTTCCATGCAGATCATTTATTCATTCCTATCCACATATTCAATGCAAGCCGTTCCAACCCCCACTCACCTGAAACTGACAACTCCACCAAAGATAGTCAAATCCAAGTAAGAACATGATACATAAGTCTCTATTTTAAAGAAACCCAGTAACTGTAAAAATTATGGAATACATAACTCAAACGACTTGTCTGTTTAGCTACATAAATCCATGAAAATGATATAAATGTACTTTGATCACGATACCTGTGCATGAAACTTTCAAGCCCAAGGGCTTGTACTTGTCTAATTTCCACAATATAATTTACCTTGGCGCAGAAAAGGCTGTGATGAAAAAAAGCTATTTCTACACTACAGCACAAGCACATTTATCATCAGCTCCTATGTGCTCAGTAATACAAGCTCACCACTTTCCAACTTCTCAGTTACAAATCATGAATTGGTACAGCTCAGAGACCCTGTAGAAACTCACTGATTTCAATGTATCCTGGCTCCTGCAGAGATCTAATTTTCTTGAAAAATGTGTATTTGTCACTAGAGAAATAAAACATAACCTTTTTTCATCAGAAGGCAGATACAATTTAAGGGTGTATGAAATGAAAACCCCAGGAAAGAAATTGGCAGGCGGACTAGAAAAGATTTTGGTAGTCCTTTTTCTGAATTTAAGGTGAAGCAGATTTTAGTAAAACATGTATTAAAAGTAAATGACAAAGCTGTCTCATTAGATGTTTATCTAAGACAATTTTAAACTATATTTAAGACTGGAGGCAACAAAGTGTGTTGCTTTATAATGGCTAAAACTAGTTTAAACATCTATATAAAAATATCAAACAATTAAGGTTATCCTATGCAGCAATTGCTATTGTTCTATGCTTATGCCCCATACACACAGTCGGACATTCCGACGACAAAATCCGTCGGATTTTTTCAGACGGATTTTGTCCAAAACTTGTCTTGCATACACACAGTCGTACAAGGAAGGAGGTGACGTACAACACGTACGACGGGACTGTGTAGAGGCCAGTAGCCAATAGCTTTCGTCTCCAATTTTTTTCTGAGCATGCGTGGCACTTTGTGCGTCGGAATTCTCTACACACAATCGGAAAAAGTCTGATTGGATTTTGTTGTCAGAAAATTTTAGATCCCGCTCAAACTTTTTCCATTGGAAATTCCGACGGAAAAAGTCCGATAGAGCCCACACACGATCGTATTTTCCGACAACATAATCCGATCAGACTTTTTCTGTCGGAATTTCCGACCGTGTGTATGGGGCATTAGGCTATAGTGCACCTTTTTCGTTTTAACTTTGGTTTTGTGCCCACTTGCTGTCCTACATTTTATTGTTCTTTGCTATTCGGATGTGATTACATTGGGAGTCTAGGTAAAACTTTTAGCACTGTATATTGCATATATAAATCTACGGTAAATATAACAGGGAAGTGCAGCTCTCATTATAAGTCATTTTGACTATGGTTAACACACGCCATTTAGTTACAGCAACCCACTTATTGTTGTGGTTTATTTTTTAGTCATTTTTCACACTTTGCTCTAGTGTAAAGTGTGACTTTTGATTAGGTAAAACTTGCATGAGCTTTTGTACAGCCATTTTTCTTAACATTTGGGCTTGGATATGTAACAATTAGGACAAATATGCAGCTTGCATTGCACTTAGAAATTTGCCAAAACTTCCGCTGGGACAGAGTTTTGCTCAATATCCCTGCCTTATTTTTCCTGAGGAGGATTTAAAGCGGTTGTAAACCACAGCTTTCAAAAAAAAAAAAAAAAAAAAACTGCATTGCATACTAGCATATTAGGAAATGCTTACCTTAGAACAAAGCCTTCCAGTGGTGTGCTGTCACTGCTGACAGTGCTTCCATCTTCACTTCACCTTATTTTAGGCTTACCTGTAGGTACAAGTTGAAAATAGACTTTACTACCAAGTTATGTATTGTGTATTACCTGCCGCTGTGGGGCAAAATATTGTATTCAGGTATTGGTAGTTTAAAGTTATACTAAAGGTTTGTTTTTTCATTTTCTAAATATGTTCCTTTAACCACTTCAGCCCGGACCAATTTGCAGCTAAAGGACCAGGCCCCTTTTTGCGATTCGGCACTGCGTCGTTTTAACTGACAATTGCGCGGTCGTGCGACGTGGCTCCCAAACAAAATTGGCGTTCTTTTTTTCCCCACAAATAGAGCTTTCTTTTGGTGGTATTTGATCGCCCCTGCGGTTTTTATTTTTTGCGCTATAAACAAAAATAGAGCGACAATTTTGAAAAAAATGCAATGTCATAGTCTTTCCACACATAGTCAATGTCATAGTCTTTCCACACAAGTGATAACAAGTAACAGTGAGTACAGGCCAAACGTGATAATTGCACATTCCAGCTGTTGGTAATATAATCTTCACTATTAGGATGACAGTCCAAATTTGAAATGGTATCTTATTGTAAAGCCATTGTATTCCAATAATGGGTATTAAGGGTTTGCTGCTGTGCTCTCGGTAATACCACACCATGAATGCTGCTGTGCTACGAGAGTTCATCCGAGGAGTTACACTTCCTTTCTCTGCATTCTATACATTAGTTCTCTCTCTCATTTCTCTCATTTCTCTCCTTACCAATTAACAGGCTAATCAAGACCCTGCCACCAAATAACCCAGAAGGGAGAGTAACCCTTTGCTCCAGGCGGAATGATCAGACAGGGAGTAACTGTAACTCGAGTTTACTAAATAGGTGCAAAGTTAGAAGAAATAATTTAAAACAGGTTTATGCAAAGAAAAAGACAAAGAACATTCATACACTGCAGAATAATAAAAAAAAAATGGGTTCAGGATGACAAAGAACATAGACTCTTCACAACAATGGCTCTGTGACTCAGTCAGGGTAAGCATGTATAGTCTAAAAGACTCCTTAACAACACAGAGTGTAGCTGAGAATCACTACTTCAGTAAAACAGTTTCAATACTTGTTATTATTCCCATAAACAGCATCCCTCACATTGAAGTGCAGGGTAATTCTGGTAACACAGGTAAACACCTGAAGGGATCCTAACCCCAAAGACAAAGGTCCAGCAAAGGTCCAGAAGAACTGGAATACTTTGGTAGCAATTGCTGAGATGTTGTCCACAGTAGCTCGGTCCTCTGAAGAAGCTGCATGCTTTTAAGTTATGGCCCAGCTCACCAGTTCTGAAAGTGGAGGGCCTCTCACTGTGGCCCATAGGGCTGTGAGCCCCTCGAGAGTGCAGCCAAACATAATATTTTAGGATGAGTAGCCTGTTGAAGAATGTCCTATATGGATCTTATAACAAAGAATAAATAAAATACTGCGCTATCTGTGTAGAAAAAAGTGATGTACATTCATATGAGTCTGAAAAATCCGCTGCAACCTCTTGTGAGACACACACAATAATATACAAATCAAAAAATTCAGGTTGCGCTGATTAATATTAAACCTCTAAGTGATAATACCAATTATGTGACACAAAACCAATTAAAAAACGTACCTGTGAAAAAAAAGGATTGGATGATACAAAATGATGCATTTAGTAAAAAAAAGTCACTATTGAGTCCTTGAGGGAAAAGAAAGCCAAGAAAGTTCATATGCTAAAAATGGTACATCAATATCGATATATTCTTCTGCGGTGGCATACAAGCATAACACCACAAGAAAAGTTCAAAAAGGAGATAGGATAGTGCCTCCACCTCGGTACACACTGCCGCTGCTTACCAGCTGTAAGTGATCATCTATTACGGGAGATCAAATATGCTTGTGGCTTATTCCCCTGTCTCGGGTCTCTATATAGTAAGCCAATACTCCCAGTGTCCTCACCAAATGAAAAGCCTCATGCAATCAATAGGTCAGTTAGGTTGTTTAAAATAGCTTTAAAAATTGAGCCGGCCGCCTCTTGATAGCAGCCTGTTGCTTCCGGGATCTGCGTACACGTGGTGACGTCAGCAGGTCGCTCCTCCCTACATACGTTTCGTCACACACCTGATGTAATCCTGGGGCACATATATAGTTCTATATGGTTCTATTTCCAAACCACTTTGACTAAGTTATGAGTCCATTTCCTTTTTTTTTAATGAGCTAAGCCTGTCAGAAGTTGTATCAGGCTGTGACTGAACCACTTACATGCCTTATTGTTTTGTGGGGAGTACTGTGCAATGCCTACCATTTTTCGAAGAACTCAATTTCAAAACAGGGTCTCTGGTCTGAATGTTTGTTCTTTGTACAGCCATAAGAGGTCAGAAGTGCTTCCACGTGATCTAGGAGGTGGTCTTGGCAGTCTAATTGTGGGTCTGTAGAGTGGTCCACCATAACTAAAATGTGAAGGTATCCACCTTCTGACTTTTCAAGTGCAAGAAAGTCAATGGTCTACACTTTGGGGAGGGCCAGGTCGTCTCTCTCTTCCCCCCAAAGCTGTAACCTGGAAAGGGTGTGTGAAGATCAGCTGTGTGATTAGGCCTAAGCCATATAGGCCTGTACATGTGCTTGGAGCAGAAGGAGACTGCCTGTCCAGTGTCTGAATGCTTGAGGCTTTGGTCTCAGGGAACCTCACAGGGGACAGGAGAGAACAAGATGACTTTAGCGATGGAGTACCAGATGACTCTTCTGTTTGAGATACTATGAAGGAGGAAGTCCTGGAGATGCTAAGAAAGCATTGAAATGGAGTAATCGAGGCTACTGCTGCTGCTGAGAAATATACGGTTGCTATTAAAGATGGCAACAGAGGTAATGGGGGGTAGGGATGAGATTTGTGGTGGTGGTGGTGAGGGGATAGGATCAGTAAGAGGTGGTGGTGGTGGGAGAGGATGTCACCCCTCTCAACACCACTGATGCCTCCCCCCTCAACTCCACTAATGCCTCCCCCCTCAACTCCACTGATGCCTCCCCCCTCAACACCACCACTGCCACTGATTGCACCCCCTCCTCAACAACACTGATGCCACCCCCCTCTAAACAACCACTGTCACTGATGCCACCCACCTCAACACCACCGCTGCCACTGAAAAAATGTAATGGATTTTAACTAGTGCCGTACCTTGCTTGACCACTGTGAGGGTCCTGGTGAAAAATAGAACCACTTATGAGGGCAAAGGTTGAACAAGCACAAGGAAACCTTGCAATCTCTAAGAGCTAATATGCATGGGGAATATGAGTTCTTGATTAGGTGGTACAACAAACTTAATCAGAAAGGCAACCTTGAAGGGGTTGTAAACCCTTGTTTTTTTTTTTTAAATAACAAACATGTCATACTTACCTCCACAGTTTGTTTTGCACAGAGTGGCCCTGAACCTCCTCTTCTGGGGTCCCACGGCGGCACTGGTAGCTCCTTTCTGCATTGAGTGTCCACGTTGGAGAAGCACTCTACTTGGTGATAACCTGTGCGGGCGCGCTACCGAGTCCTGCATCTGTGTCCATTCACACAGAATGCAGGACTCGGCCCTGCACCCCGTTGCCACGTCATTGGATTTGATTGACAGCAGCGGGAGCCAATGGCTGCGCTGCTATCAATCTATCAAATCGGGACACGAGACACCAGCTACAGATGTGTGCTTGTTCCTAAACAGAGGATGACAACGTCCAGGTAAGTAAAGCGGGGGCTCGGGGCTGCAGCACTAAAAAAGGTTTTTCACCTTAATGCATAGAATGCATTAAGGTGAAAAACCATGAGGGTTTACAACCCCTTTGAGGATGCCAGCCTTTTCCCAAATGTTCACAGGGCATGCACCTGAGCCCTGCAATGATTCCAAGGCATGCAGCAGTTGTGTGATTTACTTAGATGGGTCCATGTGTACAAGGTCTTCCTTCAGCATCTCAGCCCTCAGCCCCAGATGATATTCATGCTCATTAACATCCGAAGCTGTTCCTTGGAATACATGTATTCACTACACCTTTTTGGCCAAAGCCTTTACCCCACATCTTTTTTTCATCCTGGTAATCCTGACTACTTCTATTGGGAGCTCATTGATGAATGTCATGGAGATCCATGGTGTGTTTGGGTTCATCTTCTTGTTAAAAAGGTATCTGTGGATCATTGGCTCTTGCAGGGTAGTGACTTGCAAGCTAGTATCAAAGAGGCACTCAATCTCTTGGCAGTCAAAGCTTCCATGCACAACAGGACATTTGACCACCATAGCTTTGATTTTTGTATAGGGAGTCATTCAATTTTGTGTTGCATTTCTGGACTCCTAGCTGTAGGGCATTTTAGTTTAACTCTTCTTCGCATCCTCTGTGTACGGTTGGGCAGTCTGGTTATTGCTCAACTCCTTTCAGCTCCAGCATGGAAAAGATGACCTTACCTGTCTTGGCCAAGGTGGTATGTGCCTTCTCCACAAAGAAACATCTCCTTCTTGCCTTGCCTTGCCTTGGAGGACTATTCCTGTCTGCGATTCAATGAAGGTGAGCTCTTCATAGCTCTGGAGCTGAGCTATCCCTTCTGTCAATTTCCAGATAACTACCTCCCATGGAGTTATATGTTCAGTTGCAGGTGGGTATATTAATTTCCCACCTACGACAGCCATGGATGCATCCAAGCCTGTACATCTCTGCTACTGTCATGCTATAGTCACCTTTACCAGTTCGCAAAAATTTAATTTGGGGCTGCTTCTATCTTCATCATGTACCTGGTTAGAGGCCAAAGTGATGAGAGGGCTTCCCTTACAACTCTGGTTCAAACACCTCTGGAAACGGTGAAGGAATGAAAGAGCACAGTGTCGTGGGTGCCAAGAATCCATTCCACAGATGACCACTTCTGGTAGGTAACTTGACAGAGAGGTACTTTTGTAGACTGCTGAGAAGACCACCGGAGAACCGGGTGAAGAAGCCATTGGGGGGGGGCAGATTTGAACAATCAGCTGAGAAAGGCATCAGAACTAACAACATGCTGGAGGAAGAGTCTGAGGTAGCTAGAAGTTGACAGCCCAGAAGACAAATATCAGGCATGATGGAACGCAGAAGTGTAGTCAGGAGGCAGTAACAAATAGACAAACAGGAGGTTAGTGAAGAGGAGAATCCAAAGACGAGCCAGGTATGCAATGGGAAAACAGGAATTAATGCAAATTTAGGATACAGTGAACAGTTAAAGATCATCCAGCCACCTCCTACTTCAGCGCTTTCCTTTAAAAAGACTGCCTTGTGCCATGTCTGCAAATTCTCACACAAACGAACATGCTCACATAACATTCTGGCAAGATCCTTATTTTGCATGTTGGCACATATGCACATCATCTCCTGATGCCACCCTGGCACAAGGTTGAATTTGTTCCTTCAGCCATCTGTCTACATCACCCAGCCAGACGATTCTACTACTCAGCCCCTTTCCCTGTGGTGTATTTCAGCTGCTTGCAGTTCCAGTGTATATTGCAGAATGGATTCTTCTGCTCGATGCTTTTTGACAATGAAGTGGGGGCCCTTAGGTCTCCTAATGTTACCGCCTGGCCATACACCGCTTAAGCATTAACTATTTTTTCAAGCAAATCTTAGGCTTCTACTGGAAGGTGCAGAAATACCCTTTTTGCTTCCCTATCTGGGGTGTCAGTAGTCAGCCATTCTTGCTGAGCAGGCAGAATCCTATATTACTGGATCAAGCTCAATGGCGTGACCCAGTCACCCAAGTCCTGACCTGGTCCTGTGTAATTGATTATTAGTTGCGGCCATAAATATAGGGGTGGAAGATTGCCTACTTCCCTCCTCATTACTGGCCACTGCTGTCACACCACTCCTATCACCATTGTCTGACATGTCTGATCCTGTTCGTAGAAGCCAAGGTAAACTGAATAGGTAATTAGCCAGTTTATCAGACAGTAAAATAACTGAAACTTGGGATTATCCTTATAACCAGTGTACATCACAATGAAATCCAGGGTAGCTCTGGTAACAAATGTAATCAGCTGGACGGATCCAGGGCCCATGCACAAAGGGCCACCCTACTGGATTTTGAAAACTCTGATACACACATGCTGGTTTTGACAGTGGAGGGCCCCCCACCTGTATGCAGAGCACTTGTCCTGCTGCCTCACCAGGTGTGGCCTATCTGAGCCCTTGAGAGGTCAGCTTAGGGATTTATACTACCTGTGAGTGTCTAGGATCTTTGGGAATTGTGGGAATCCATGGATTTGTGGAAAATATAGTAAAGGAACTTACATCTGCATCTAAGCATGGTAAATAAATGTGAGCTCTGCTATATATTAGATTAGATATTCAGTAAATAAGTACATTTTTTTCCACAAAAACAGGCTACAGGATTGGGCCAAACAATCCTGACAGTGGTGCTTACAATCACCAACTTTTATACTAATATTTTCAACTTTTTTTCAAAACAAAAAAAAAATCTGTTCCTGCACCGGATTTAAACCAATTTAGCTGTAGTTGGATTTTAAGTGCTTTGTTTCTAAGGCCTTGTTCATACAGGGAATTTTAATTTGTGCCCCGTGCAAGGCTGAGTTTAACAGAATGGGGATGAACAGGTGTTGCACGCATCCCTATGCCGGCAGTCCCATTGTGGTCTATTGGGGTGGAGTGGCTGCATGCTCCCAATATAAAGTAGCACCCTCTGGTGTGCTAGAATGGGAGTTGTACATAGTTGTTTAGTGTAGACAAATTTGGCTTGGCTGGCAGCCAAGCCTGGGTTTTTTCCTTTTGTCAGGGTTTGAGTGACTCAGGGAGGCCGGAATGACTAATAAGGCAACATCTCTGTTACCCCCCCCCCCCCCTACTTGCTGGAAGTTTTGAGAAACTTCCAGAAGAATGAGAGGGAGGTTAGGAGGAGCTGCCTGGAGTATTGATGAGGGGCCCAACCAATCCCCGGCCAAATGGGCTAGCAGGGGGAGGGACTTCTTAAATACTCAGGGTCAGGCCAGCAGCCCCTCACTCCCAGTTTCTGGGTTTTCATTCTCATGTATCCCTGGCAGAGGATGTTGGTGGTATTGGCCTGAAACCCAGACACATTATTCAGATAGGACTGTGCGAGTAGCTTCAGGGGGCCTGTGCCGCCTCCCTGTCACACATTTACCAGAATCGATTGGCTGTATTTTACTTCTGCAGCAGCTGAATGTCAGCTTCTCCTTATTTCCCTCCTGCTGGCATTCTGGTGCTGCAGGAGGAAAATACAGGGGCTCTGTTCTAGTAAACTCAGCCTCCGCTGGCCTTCCTGTCCAGCTTCCTCTTCCTTCTGCTGCCCCCCGAGCTCCTGTGTGCTCCCCTTTGCTGTGTGCCTCTATAGTGTTCGGGTTTGGTCTGAAGAAAAGGTGGCAACCCTAGCATACACGCCCCTGCACGAAGCATGGATGCATACACCCATGTGAACTAGGCCTTGCTTAAAGTCCATCTAAAGCAATGTCCACAGAAATTTATTTTTAGCCATATGACCATCATTTTCAAATCTCATTGGAATCCGCTAAAAATAACTCACTGTTTTTGTTTTTGTTTTTAAATAGGGGTTCCTTTTGTAGCAAGGTCCTGGACCTCCAAATGCCCAATGGTGACCTCCAGAGTCAGGGATAGCTTATATCCGTCTTTGTAGAGTGGGTTACAAGGCATGGTGGGTGTGATGCAAAAGAGATTTATTGGGGTTGATTTACTAAAGGCAAATCCACTTTGCACTACAAGTGCACTTGGAAGTGCAGTCGCTGTAGATCTGAGGGGAATATCTGAAATAAGGGGAAGCTCTGCTGATTTTATGATCCAATCATGTACAGGCAAAAATGCTCTTTTTTATTTTCCTTGCATGTCCCCCTCAGATCTACAGCGACTGCACTTCCAAGTGAACTTGTAGTGGATTTTCCTTTAGTAAATAAACACCATTGACTCTTAACAGAACTGCGGGAGAGCGGGTTAAGGCCAAAACACCCTTAAGTAGATGCAATGATATTTGGCAGACTCCAAAACTTCTATAGGTAGACAGCTATAAAGTGGAAGGCCTCCTGCAGGATACCACTTCTGTATAAGTAGGACTGCTGTCTCCTATGGCAACCAATCTTTCAACAGTCACTAACGTTATTGTACTTAACTATTGGTAACACAGAATAGTTCTCCTCACACTCTACAGTCTCTCACTGTAAGTCTACACTCACGGAGCTCCTAGTCTCTCAATAGACTCTCAGACCCAATCTCCACTGGATTCCCTGAGCTCTTTCACTTCATGACTCAGTATCTTTCTCAAGCATCACCCCCGCTTCCCTGCTGGGTCCCTGGCTTGGCACTCACTGATACTCTTCAAGCGTCAACCCTGCTGACCCGCTAGGTCCCTGGTTTGGCCCTCACTGATGCTCCTCAAGCTGTCCCGCTGGGTCCCTGGCTGGTGAGAAAACTGCCCTGGTACTAGCTCCAGCTCACTCACAGTGGTCTCCAGGTAACAAGGTGGATGGACCCTTAGTGGCGACAGCTTCCCCTCTACCTACGACTACAACTGGTTCCCTGTCCTGCTGAACATTTACTCTGGGTTGGACTCCAATCCTGCAGTCCCAACCCTGTGCTGCTTCTCCTGCTTCTGGATAGGCCCTCAGACAGCCTAGCAGCCAGATGTCCCCGGGATAGGCCTCAGGATTTTGGCCTAGCAGCGCTGGGCAGCTTAACACAGGTCCACCCACCTGTCTCCACCCAAATAAATAGGCTCTCCCGGCAGGCCAAGGGGCTTAAAGAAACCTCTGCCCATTGGCTGAGACACCCCATCCATTTGTAACCTGACCTTGCTAAGCCCTTGTCTATCTAATGTCACCAGCATAACACCACCTAGCGACAGAAGAGAGAAGGTGCAGCAAGTCCAGAATTAGAGAGGAATCAGTGGATCTACTAACAATTAACCAGGGCAAATACTGCCTGGCAAACTAAATTTACTAGCAAACCTGCCTAAACACCAGGGTGCAACACTTTCTCTGTTACTTTAGCTTTGTGAATTGAGCCTTAGTGATCACAATAATTACAAAAGCAAAGCACATGCAAAACTACTTCAATCTATTGATGTTTATGATATTGTAGCAAAGCAGTTCATTGATTTGCTGATACCACTCTTGATTTGCCTGGCATGGGTTCATGAGTCCCACATGAAACATAACACAGTTCTCACTTATTTGTGAATTAGGATAATAAGCCTGTGCCTCTGCTACATGATTCTCCACTGGGGCACACTCTCATTTTCTTCTAACTGGGAACTTATAGGGGGAACAGCCCAGTGAATCAAATGAATCAGGCAGCATTTACTTCCAGGAAACCTGATTACATTGGGATCTCTCTCTCTGAAATGTTCAGTATTAACTGCAAATCCTAATACTCCATTCTACAAAAATCAGAAAGGGGAGCTGCCATTATGAAACACTACAGAACAATAAATCAGAATATGTATCATTGCCAAAAACCAAGAATAAGTCTAAATAAATACAACTAATATCATTATAACTAATTAACTAAAGATAAGCTACTTAAAAAAACATACATTTTTGTTAATGGAAAATGTTTGTTTTATTTATGTCTTTTTATATTATTATATTACACTCAGGTGATTCCTTGAGGCATATTTACCCTGTCAAGTATTTTGTTACTTTGGAAAGTTTTCTTGCCATCTAATGGATGTTTTATAGCTAATCTGGTTCATTAAACAGCAAAAAAGGCTATCAGGGTGCGGTAATTTATAACAACCAGGTTTCATCACTTGTGACATGAACAACTGAAGGTATTTTGTTTGTCAAAAAGTAAAAGACCATAGCACCACCTAACATAAGCAAAAAAGAAAAGTAAATATATAGCATTTTTTTTTTTTTGTCTTACTTGAGACACAAGTTTCATTTATTACAATGCTTTTTGTACAAGTTCTGTTGTATTCAAATTAAAATTTCCCAGTCAATTTTTTGTGTCTTGGCTTATGTACAAACCATGCCTATTCTTCCTCCTGAACATACTCGTGTGTATGCAGCTAATGACTAGCATCAAAAAAATAAATACAAAATTGTAACTTGCTATATGAATAGTTGCAGGTGATTTATGATATGTGGCATCTAAAACAAACATTTTATTAATTGCATAAGTTATGTTTAATCACTAGGGTATAGTAAATGAAATTGTATATAAACCCATAAACATTTTTTTTTTAAATTTGCAGCATAGCTTTTGGGGTATATTTTTCAGGCTTTTTCCTTTATTTTCATCTGGTAAAACACTTCTTGTCCTTGAGTGACGATAATCATTTACCATACTGAATGAAGGAGCAAAATTGTTCACTGAGGACAAAAAGTTTGTTGGGAGTACAGAACACCTACTATATCTTTAACTCTATAATATAGGAGGTTGTCTATGGTACACTGAGAGTAAGCATGGCTGATTTCATTGTTTGAGATGAGGATGCAAAGTGAACTGGGACAGGACAGCACTGAATTTCTGGATTAACAGGTATTTTTTACACTAATTTGACAGATATAACAAAACTTTTCCAATGATATATCCTGCAGACAAAAATTTAAGTAATTAAAGCGGAGCTCCACCCGCACCAAAAATATTAAAAGTCAGCAGCTACAAATACTGCAGCTGCTGACTTTTAATAAATGGACACTTACCTGTTCCAGGTTCCAGCGGTGTCGGCAGAATGTGACGAGAGACCGCTCGTCTCTCGGCTGCCCTGCCGCCATCCTCTGTCAGGGAATCAGGAAGTGAAGACGCAACGTCTTCACTGCCCGGTTCCCTACTGTGCATGCGCGAGTCGCGCTGCGCGTCTCTATTGGTCCCCGTTGTGTCCTGGGAACTGTGTTTCCCAAGACACAATGGGGCATCCTCGGATATGGGCGGGGCAGCTCCGGATATCTCGTCCCGGAAGTGGGTGCAGATACCTGTATTATACAGGTATCTGCACCCCCTCCCCCCTGAAAGGTGCCAATTGTGGCACCGGAGGGGGGGGGGGGAGGAATCCGATAAGCGGAAGTTACACTTTAGGGTGGAGCTCCGCTTTAAGTAAAAAATATTGTGCAGGTTTAACCTCCCTGGCGGTATTATTCTTTCTGGTTTTAGGTGCTAAAAGCGGTACAATTATTTTGCATGGAAATTTGGCGTTTTATATTGTAGACCTGCAATTCTTAAGCCTCATACACACGATCGGACCGTGGACCAACTTTCCTGTGGATTTTTGTCCAAAGGGCGTTGGCCCCAAGTTGGTATTGCATACACACGGCAGGACTTTTTCAGCCAACTTTCACCAAATCACTTGGTTTTTCTGCTCTTTACCGCCACCTTTGGTCAACTTCTGTATTGTTGTCTGATCTTTTGCATTGGTTCTGCATTGGTTTGTACAAAAGTCCGTTGGTTTTGTGTACACATGGTCGGACTTTGGTCCATCGGACTTTTGTTGGCAGAAAGTTGGTCCGTTCGCACAGCCAACAAAAGTCCGATGAAACCTGGAAAAAGTTGGTCCGATGGAGCGTACACACGGTCGGATGTTGGTCCAAAACAGCTAATTTGCATGTTGGTTGTCAAAAAGTCTGATCGTGTGTATGGGCCTTTAGGAATAACTCACTTAAATCTGTCCAAACTAGAGTCTAGTAGACATCCCGGGTATGATAAACACAAAATCATAAATTAAAATATAATAAATAACTATAAAAATTATTAAATAATTTAATCAATTCAAAAACACAGAAATTTGCTCAGTTGCAGAATTTTAGCTGTCATTAGATTTAGTGTTTGATGACGAATTTCCCCACAAATTTCTATCGCTCAATTCTGCAAGTGATTCTAATTTATTATCGCTGTTTTCTAGCAGGTCTAAAATCACTTTTGACATAAAGGGACACTTTTTGGTTGCTATGGACAATCTCCAAATTCCATTGCAGAAAAAAAAAACAGTATTTATAATATAAAACTACATGCAGGGCACTGGACAGACTACTAGGGACAAATGGATTTTTTTTTATACATTACTGTAATGTGTAAGATTACAGTACTGTATGTGTTTTGTGTGTTTTAACTTTTTTGAATTTGGCGCCGATCTCAGATCCCATGCATCGTAACGTCACAGGGAACAGAGATCAGCGGCACTCGGGCACTGTGTGAATCAAACGGAGGAGCTCGCACACAGAGCGGGGAGACATCGCAGGATCCAGGGGACAAGGTAAGTAACTCTCCCTGTATCCTGCAATGCGAGCCCGAGTCTGGCTCGGGGTTACCGCTTATGGTACTGAAGTTCCACCCCGAGCCAGACTCGGGATTACCGCCAGGGGGGTTAAATTAAACTTTAAGGCCCCTTTCACACAGGCTTTCCGATCAGGTCTGCCTGTCAGTTTTGCAGGCGGACCTGATCGAAGCCTCAATTCCCTCCTATTGAGCGGCAGATGTCAGCGGTGACATGTCCGCTGACACCTGCTGCTTTCCTAAAATGGACAGATGGTCTGTTTTCATTTGATCTCCCCATAGAGGAGAGCGGGGCTCTGACAGGTCTGTCTCAGCGGAGATGAACCTGTCATCCGCCTGACAGCGGATCGATCCCCTGCCGAGCAAGCAGAGTCCGCCAAGCGGACAAGCCCATGTAAAAGGACCCTAAAAGAATTATGCCAACTGGAGGAGCAGGAAGCACATTCATTTTCATCATTTGCATCTGGTCAGTTAAAGCCTGGTCCACAGTGCATTTTAGTGGTCATTTCGAGACACAGTTTTCAGGGGCATTGATAGCTTAAACTGTACATTGACTTTCCTTGCAGGGATTTTTGATTCCCTCTTCTCCTCAAAAGCCATAACCAAGGTGTAGCCCTTTTGTATTTCTCTGTTATGTATTCATTGAACATTTGGGAGAATCAGTTTTAAAAGCAGGACACCAGCTGTGTGGAATTGGGAATACTGGTCGGGACATATTACCAGTATATGATTTATTAGTCTAAAAACATATAATGTACATATAACTGTATGAGAAATAATTTAACTGGATGATGAGTTACTGAAAGACAGTGCTATTTTCATTTCATCTTTAATTGAAATTCCTCTAGCTTCCATTTTCTATTTGCCTTGAGTTTAAAAGCAAGCTTTTACGGAAATAATCTCCATAGAATCTATTATCAAGGAACGTTTAATGAAATGTGATCCAGCAAACACTGTAGGGGAGATTTTCTAAAATTGGTGCACACACAGTCTGGTGCAGCTGTGCATAGTACCTAATCAGCTTTTCAGTTTTATCGGCAAACCTTAATTAAGTAAGCAGAAGTTAGAAGCTGATTGATTACTATGCACAGCTGCAGTATATCCTGTGTGCACCAGCTTTAGTAAATCTCCTCCAATCAGGCTTAGGCCCCTTTCACACGGGCGGATTGTTCAAGTCCGCCTGTCAGTTTTTTAGGCGGACCTGAACGGACACTCCATACAGGTCTATGGAGCAACGGATGTCAGCGGTGACATGTCCGCTGACATCCGACCCGCTCCGATCCGCTAAAGTGTGATGGATGGAAACCCTATTTTTTCATCCATCTGGCGGATCGGATGAAAACAGACTCTACGGTCCGTTTTCATCCGATCCCCCATAGAGGAGAGCGGCGCTCTGACAGGTTGGTCCCTGCACAGTGTGCAGGGACAGACCTGTCATCTGCCTGCCTGGCGGGGATTGACGGATTTATCCCTGCTGAGCAAAGCGGAGCCCGTACACGTCCGTGTGAAAGAGCCCTTAGTCACAAACTTGACAAAAACTCTGGTCCACTTTGTTCTGCATTTTCACAGAACAAGAGACTCTCAGTGCCGGTTCACACTACTGCTTTCTGTGGGATTTTGCACGTAATTCGCACCGCAGTGCAAATCACTGATGTCAGTGCGATTTCAGCCATACAGATAGTATGGCTGATATTGCATCCCATTCAGACCAAACTCGCACAGGACACTTTTTTTGGTCCGCACCAGAATCGGATCGCATGGGTGTTCACACCCATGCGATCCGATTCATGTCCGAAATGACAGTTTGCAGTGCGATATGCAAGCTGATATGGGGGTGTCATTAACAATGTTTGTATAGTTTGTATATGGCAATGTGAACTGCCATGCGAGTCGGTGCGATGCGGGAACCCGCAGTGGACTCGCAGGGTTCCTGCAGCGCACAAGTAGGGTTGCCACCTGTCTGGGATTCATCCGGACAGTCCGGGTTTTGAATCATGTGTCTGGGTTTCAGGCGGACTGAAACCTGGACACATTATTCAGATTGGGCTGTGGCTCCCCAAGTAACCAAGATAGTCACACACAAATCTGTTGCCGTCCGGAAGCTATGGATGGCTGTCTGCGGGCAGGTTCGGCATCACTGGGGGGCAGGGTAATGACATCCGCAAAGGGGCAATTTGGCCACACCCACTGTTCTCTGCAGCACACTATACGCGCCGCATTACTACTCTCCTTGGGGCGCCCAAAGTGTCCCAGGCCGCTAAAGAAAAGATGGCAGCCCTACGCACAAGTGTGAACTGAGCCTTAAACTATGTATTCAGTTTTGTGTTACAATTACCTGGCATACTTCAATACAAAATATTTACATAAAGATAAAAGTGCAAGATTAAGTGATTAAATAATCATTCACTCCAAAATAAGGAAATATAAAACTAGATAAAATAGTAAAATTGTTGAAAACAAATCCAAAAATATCAAGTATATTCCAATGGAAAAGTAATTATGACTTATAGGGCGTGATTTACTAAAGACAAAAAGGCTGTTCTCTTTGCAATGACGTCTTTCTAAGAGCTAAGTGAATGATTTGAAGCTTTGCCAACTTATATCATCCAGTCGTGTGCAAGCAAGAAAAGTTATTTTATTTTATTTTTTTAGATTTTCCTTGCAAGTGATTGGGTATTCTTTGCAAAGTGAAATTTCACCTCGTGCTCTGGGGACGATTCCTATGCAAAGAGCAATTTCACTTGCAAAGTGAACAATGTACTTTATTTGCCTTTGGTAAATCAACCCTTTTGAGTTTGAGTCATCACAAATCTTGCTCCATGAGTAAGGAAAACTTGCTACTTTCCTTGCAAAGTGAACAACCTATTTGCACCTATCAA
Organism: Lithobates sylvaticus; assembly: GCA_028564925.1. Taxonomy (NCBI): domain Eukaryota; kingdom Metazoa; phylum Chordata; class Amphibia; order Anura; family Ranidae; genus Lithobates; species Lithobates sylvaticus. The sequence continues at coordinate 210,034,000 of CM053030.1, read as the reverse complement.
ATCAACACCACCGAAACCAAAATACCTTCTTTGTTTTTATAGAAAAAAAAATTGTCTATGACATTGTCAAAATCCTTTATTTTCCAGTCACATGCAGTTACATAGTTGGTGAAAAGTATACAGAAGCTTTTCTTGTCCTTGACTGATCATAAATAATTTTTTAATAGGTTTCAACTTGCTGAAGCTCCTTTCTCAAGATGCAACAGTTACAGGGAGGGTCAAAAATTGTGCAATGCGGTTTGAATGTTCTGAGAGCAATCGGTAAGTAAATAGTCATGTATATTAATCAAAAGGCGTTGCTGACCAAAAATATAAAATTTTAAATTTTGGTGGAAATTTCTAGGGCATCCAGATCTTTGCTGTTCTTAGAAGCCAAGTTAATTACAACTTGCTATAATTCTGTCATTATGACAGAAGAGGGGAGCTCAAAATCCTGGAATGGTTCCATAAGTACTAGTGACTTCCAAGTAAAGTCAATGATTAGAACATCAAAAATTTGCTTAAGATTAATCCTAAAATGGTCATCTTTAATCAGATTGAATTGCCCAACTTGGGACTCATATGAGGCTACGGTTTTATTTATTTTTTTGCCCCTTTTGTGGAAATGTTGCAGGGAAGTTTTTCACATACTTCAGCAGCATTATTATATATTTCCTTTCAATCCATATTATAAATTTCTTGAAAGGTGTGTCTTAGGCCGGTCATACTTTTGAAAATCTTATCTAAGAATTTTTGTTCCAATTTAGCACCATTAGTGGGCCACAGCAACAGCCGATTTTCACTTGCCCATCAAATTTGATTGATCGGGGGGCATGTTGGAAATTTGTTTTGAAAAACAAACATTTTTCTAATCAATGATGGGAGAATAGTGTGAGAAATATAATCGATAAAGAAATGCACATGAGTGCAAGCAAATAAAGAAGATTCCTGGCCACGAAAATTATTTTCTGTAGAAGCATGCGGTGAAATTGGAGGTTTGGTTGGTTGACACTATCGGATCACAAAACCAAAAGAAAATGTTTTTGGAATTCGACCCATGTATGGCCTGCATTAGTCCTGGTTCACATTAATGCAATCAGTTTTGAAAGTGATTTCAGGTGCAATTATGCAGTGCAGGTGCTATGCCATTTTTGTGCAAATGGTTTGTGATTCTAATGTGATTTTACTGGTGTACATTCTTGGCCTCAACTACTACTACTTCCACTATCACTGCTACTACTCTTCCTACTATTATTACTATCTAGACATGAAGCGAATTGGGGGAAAATGCAACAAAATAACATTAAACTTGCATGTACAAGCATTTCTAAAGTGTTTCCATTGAAGTTTATTGGACCATAAAATTGCACTACATCCCACCCAAGTAAACAGGACCCTTCCCCAAAATTGCATTGCAGCTGCACTGCATCGATGGTCACCATTGAAACCAATGTTATTTCTACTATCATGCAATTCTGTGCGACTCAAGTCGCATCAGAAATCACACTAGTGTTAAGGCATTGATTATTTGGAATGCCTTTAGTTTTGAAATCTCTTTCGCTTGGATTGGTTTACTCGAGGCATCTGATTTAAGATTCTGTTCCACACTAACAGTGTATACAAAATAATTAATTTGCAAAAGAAGACTTTCAGCTGTGGACACAGATTAAGGATTCAATGTGTTTTCTGTAATGTTCATAAGCGCTGTCCATACATTGGTGATCTATGTAAATAAAGCTTTATTGTACTTGTTCTTGAAGACCATCAAGTATCTGAATGACTCTTCAGAGTTGTGTTTACAAGTTGCGTTAATGTTTCCCAATGGGATGTGGAATTGTAGAATGTGGTCCCAAAAAAAGTTTTAACCTCAGGACTCACAGAACATGTACTCCTGTCAAGGATAGGCAAAGGGCTGCACATTGACCATATCTTGCATATAGATTATCTTGCAGAATTCTTACCTGTATACCATTGTATTTGCTAGCCATGTTAATGTTATCCCTAGGCACTTGCATTTTCAATCCCATAAGTAAGATGGTCCACTTCTACTTTTCTCTTTGGTATGAATGAAATCTATAAAACTCTCTTCTACTGTAACATTGCCTTTAACAACAATGACATAGAGAGCTGGTTCACACAGGTCTGGGGCGGCCTTGGAACACACTGGAAAAGGGCCCTGTGCATCTTTGGCTCAGTTTCAGGTTCGAATTCAGTCAAATATTTGGACCTGATTCGCTCCTGAAACTGAGAACAGGGAGACACGGTCCCCCTGCTGCGAGCCGCAGCTAGTTTGAACCTGGCCTTAATGTTTATTGGACTCACAGATATACTATGGTGTTTTGAGGACTTTAATATTTTTCCACTTATGTTTTTGTTGGTAACTTTCTCCAGTGCACTGCCAATTTCTTTTTCCATCTTTCAAGTTTTTTTCCTTCAGTTTTCACTTGAAATAGCATTGTTGTTGTTTGGCAAATTTGTGTGTGAGGAAATCAGTATTTAGGTATTTCCATGCACATAAACTAAAGCTGTGTTTCCCAAACAAAATGCATGAAAAGCACAAGGTTTTTGAATAAATCAACCATGAACAATCCATGTTTTTACCACTCGGTTCATTTTGGTATTTTAAAAAATCTCCTTCTTTGCCCTTACCTTTACAACATTGTTGTAGATATACCATAAAAAAAAAAAAAAAAGCAAATGCCTACTTAGAATAGCGTGTGTCAACTACCTTATTTCTAAGAAAATTTTGCCATCTAACCTCTAAATACCTATACAAAAAAGAAGAAGTAGTCACCAGAAACCAGTGACCAAAAAAGTGAAGCTCCCAGACGGACAAATCATTATGATCAAATAGTAAATACTTTTAATAGAATTATACAAAAATGTACGGTATAGTAAAATTTGATAACGCGCTTATTGGCAGAGTCTATATATCATTATCCTAGGTTGATAATACTAAAATGAGGTTGGCTGAATATATAAATTGATTAAACTCAGTCAACATAAGTACAGACAGGGGAGGAAAAAGGACATAAAAAACATGTATTACAACATAGAACAAAAAAGCGCGTCTGGACGCCGGTAAAGTCAGTGGCAGTTTAGATTGGCGTGAAAATGTATGCCAAAATATTCATATTGGATCAAAGCAGTAGAACTGTCACTGAATTCCCCGGGGGCTCGAGCCTGGATGTAAAAATAAAGTAAGGACACTGATTGTAGCGCTAGAGCTAAGGATAAAGGAATTGCGGTATTTGCCATATATTTTGCGGTACACTTTGTGATAAAAGTTCCGTCTAGTACAAGGAAGAGCTGTGGGCAGATATCATATAAATACAGTAGTTAAAATAAACTTAATTTTCTGGAACAGATAAAAGTACTGCGGTATTTGCCATGTATTGCGGTACATTGTGTGGTTGGATAACACAGAGGTTCCGTCTAATGCAAGGAAAAGCTGTATGCTAGCATCATATGAATCCAGTGATTTAAATACACTTAATTTTCTGGAACAGCATAGGGAAGACAGATTAACTTCTATTGCTCCCGTAATAATGTCGAGAGCCTGGAACAGTCCAGAGGTAAGACCCCAGTTGTATTGGTGGAGATGAAGAAGGTAACAAAGTACTCACAGAAATCAGTTCTGTTCCAGAAAATTAAGTTTATTTAAACTACTGGCTCGAGCCCCCGGGGAATTCAGTGACCTTTTTGCGATACGGCACTGCGTCGCGTTAACTGACAATTTCGTGGTCGTGCGACGTGGCTCCCAAACAAAATTGACGTCCTTTTTTTTCCACAAATAGAGCTTTTCTTTTGGTGGTATTTGATCGCCACTGCGGTTTTTATTTTTTGCGCTATAAACAAAAATAGAGCGACAATTTTGAAAAAAAATGCAATATTTTTTACTTTTTGCTATAATAAATATCCCCCAAAAATATATAAGAAAACATATTTTTTCCTCAGTTTAGGCCAATACGTATTCTTCTACATATTTTTGATTGGTTTGCGCAAAAGTTATAGCGTTTACAAAATTGGGGATAGTTTTATAGCATTTTTATTAATATTTTTTTTTTACTAGTAATGGCGGCGATCAGCAATTTTTATTGTGACTGCGACATTATGGCGGACACATCGGACATTTTTGACACATTTTTGGGACCATTGTCATTTATACAGAAATCAGTTAAATATATTTAAATGCATTGATTCCTGTGTAAATGACACTGGCAGTGAAGGAGTTAACCACTAGGGGACGGGGAGGGGTTAAGTGTGTGTGTGTTTTTTTTTTTACTGTAGGGAGGCGTGGCTTTCCGTCTGAGGTCACAGGAAACAGCCGATCAGTGTCAGTTGCGCTAGGAAGCACGGGGAGAGGCTTGTTTACACAGACCTCTCCCCGTTCTTCAGCTCTGTGACCCGATCGCGGGACACCAGCGGCGATCGGGTCCGCTGGTCTCGCGGCCGCGGTCACGGAGCTCAGGACCGGGTCGCGAGCGCGCCGCCAGCGGCACGCACGCTACCCACGGCTGGGCTCTTAAAGGGCCACGTACAGGTACGTGGTTGTGCGCAGCTGTGCCATTCTGCCGACATATATCAGCGTGAGGCGGTCCTTAAGTGGTTAAGGGGGCATGCCAGGGGGTGTGTCATATGCCTGCATACTTTTGCTGATAGGTGTCCCTCTTTCCCATCTCAAAAAGTTGGGAGGTATGGTAAAGCTATGTAAAATATTACAAATACGTGTCCTACATTGTTTAAAATCCAGTAATACACAGTTTCACCTTGCTCTGCACATTTGCTGCTCTCTCCTCAGTTGCTGCTTTCTGCTCAGTTGCTCTCCATTTTTAGGCACTTTTAAAGCGGAAATAAACCCTCCTATCCTTTACAGGAGGGGTCTCAAACTGGCAGCCCTCCAGTAGTTGTGAAACTATAAGTCCCATGAGGCATTGCAAGGCTGACAGTTAAAGGCATGACTCCCACAGGCAGAGGCATGATGGGACTTGTAGTTTCACAACAGCTGGAGGACCGCCAGTTTGAGACCACCTGCTTTACAGCCTAGGAAGCAGCTTCTGTTTGATCTGCAACTGCTATGCCCCTGCACATGTGATCAGTTATGACATCAGCAATTTGTTGGTTTGACAGTTTGGTTGAGGACACAAGCAAATGTGACAGTTAGCAATCCCAGCATTGCAGGAATGTAACTGTTTTTTGAAACCACTAAATCGATGGGTTTAGTTCTGCTTTACCATTTAGACCCCTTTCACACCGAGGGCATTTTGCAGGCGTTATAGCGCTAGAAATAGTGCCTGCAATCCGCCCTCAAACTGCTGCTCCATTGTCTGCAGTGTGAAAGCCTGAGGGCTTTCACACTGCAGCAATGCGCTGGCAGGGCGTCACAAAAAGTCCTGCCAGCAGCTTCTTTGGAGCGGTGAAGGAGCGGTGAACTCACCGCTCATCCACCGCTCCTCCAGCGCTGCTCCCCATTGAAATCAATGGGGCAGCGCTGTAATACCGCCGGCAAAACGCAGCTATTGCGGCGTTTTGACGGGGGTTTTAACCCTTTCTTGGCCGCTAGCGGGGGGTAAAAGTGCCCCGCTAGCGGCCGAAATGCGCTGCAAATCCGACGGTAAAACGCCGCTAAAAATGGCGGCGTTTTACTGCCGACGCTATAGGCGGATCGGTGTGAAAGGGGTCTTACTGCTGGGGCTCTGGGCTTCAGCCAAATGGCATAATTATTAATGTGGAATGTATGTTCCTCGATAAAGAACTTTTTTTTTTATCTCAAGTGGTTATGGGTAAAGTTCCGCCTTGTTTTTACAATTCTGCTCCAGGTGTTTTTTTTATCTTCTTTAGAGAACAATAATGCAAGCAAAGCTCCACTCAAACTATTGGATTATTTTAACGCTTTTAGCCAAAGAATGCAAATCATGCTTTTTGAAGCAAACAAAACATGCTGTACAGGCATTGATAGACCATACTAAACACAAAACAGAGAGCCCACTGGCCTTGTGCAGAATCTTCAATAAACATATTATTTGAATACTTTAAATACTCACAAGAGTACTTGAAAAACAGCATGTTAAACAAAGCATCCTCTTCCTTGGATCTCTGAGGCAGAGGGCTTGGCTCTCGATAATGATTTGAGAGGATGTAGACCTGGACAGATGCTGTGTTTTACATGCTGTTTTTCAAGCATCCTTGTAAGTATTTGACATATTTAAATAATAAGATTCATTGGAGACTGTGCACAAGGCCAGTGCACTCTCTGTTTTTGTTTCTAGCGCGGCTTGAAAGTTTACCAGTCTGGAGAGAGTTGCAAGTTCGAGAACACTACTGTCTAATTGCAGTCCTACTGGAGCATGTGAAGGAACTTTGAACAATTATCTACTATTAGAAAGATATCCTTCAGCATATGAGCACTGGTTGGGAACAATGTTTATACACTGATAGACCATGGGGGTTATTTACGAAAGGCAAATCCACTTTGCACTGCAAGTGCACTTGGAAGTGCAGTCGCTGTAAATCTGAGAGGTAGATCTGAAATGAGGGGAAGCTCTGCTGATTTTATCATCCAATCATGTGCACGCTAAAAATTTTCTTGCATGTCCCCTTGCATTTTTTATTTTCCATGCATGTCCCCCTCGGATTTACAGCGACTGCACTTGTAGTGCAAAGTGGATTTGCCTTTGTAAATAACCCCCATATGTTACATATCGTGCAGATAAAATCAAATGCAGCAGCTATAATTATACTGCATGCAATCTGTGCATCTGTAAAGGTAGGGATGTTCGTGCAGCAGTAGTAAATCAGAAAATGCAGACTAAAGTGTTTTAATACATTTATTATATGTGCATAAAAATAAAATACAATAAACAGTTTTAACATTGAAAATATTCAATGAACACACATACAATGTAAATAAACTAACCAAACATCTTTAAAAAAATGAAAATATACCTAACACTCTCTAGGAGAAATACAATCAACTGACTCCAAGTATGACATCTAAGTAGTCCATCAAGTAGTCCAAGTGATAATGCACAAGACTTTATCAGCTGCACTCTTGATTTAATGACTGTCATCTAACCCGTACCTTTACCTGACATATCATCAATGATTGTGGAAATTTGCATGTTTTCTTCAGACAGTCATCTTCATACATTTCATTGGAACGGCATCAAACAAAAGTTCCAGCATCATCACCCTGCCCAATGCAGATTCGTAATTCATCACTGAATATCACTTTCATCCAGCCATCCACAGTCCATGATTATTTTCTTTAGCCCACTGTAACCTTGTTTTTTTTCTGTTTAGGTGTTAATGATGGTTTTCGTTTTGGGAGGAGGCGTCATGACGTGATAGCGTGCGCGCCGCTCGCCAGAAGCCCTGCGCTCTCCCTGTAACCGCTCCACCACTATCCGCTCCACCACGCTGAGCACGCCGTCCCGCCAGGCGCTTTAGCGGTGCGGGCGAGGAGAAGATGACCGGCGCGGTGTGGAGCCGTCCCGCCCGCTACCCAGCAGACCGCAGACACTGAGTGAGTCTCCCCCACAGCCCCCCACGCCCGGACGCATGGAGACAGCAGTAAGAGAGCCTTCTTTTCCGCTGGGCAGAGAGAGAGATCCACAGCCCCACACAGGTCCTTGTAGCCGCCGCTGAAGCTGGAACACGGCCCCGGGTCAGGAGGGGACGGATGCCGGCGGATCAGGACGAAGTAACGGCTTATAAAGGAGCCACCCCAACCCTGCAGCCAACCCCAGGAGTGGTGAGTGGCCCATAGGGCCAGTGAACTATCTTTTCTCCCTGCTGCAACCTGGTATTAGAGAGGCTTCAGTGCCGGAGCACTGAGTACTACTTAATAGATGCTGACTGTGGGGATAAGCTGCTAAATAATATAATAGATAACATAATCCTGACTGAAAAAAAAAAAAAAAATCTTAGCAGCATCATGTACGGATGGACAGTAAAGGAGGACCGGGACGGTGAATAGCTGATTGGTTCTGTGATTACGGGTGATTACGAAAACGTGACTGCTAAGCATATGTAAAGTGTGACTATAGAGCGTGGGGCTTGAAAACTGTGGCAACAACTACAAACCCTCTTCTTTTTTCCATGGTGAACACCACAGCAATGGCTCCTAAAGGTCTCCTACCCTAAACGGGGAACAGAAGTGTGAAGTACATCCTATACTACATAAGAGGGCGAGAATATAGTTAACCCTAGAGGGCTATACCCCGGACCCAGTGATTCCAATGGACTGTGCAGCCGCTTCGGATCTCCCCCCACCCTTACCCCCACCCCCGACCCCCTGAGGCTTGTATGGTGTAAAAAGACAGGGTCGGTGGGAGAGGAGAAGAAAAGGGAAGGTTGATTTGGGGTTAATAGGTGAAACCTCAGTAACACCAGAGACAAGGAATTCCGGCCCTTACTAGCCATACGGTCCACACTCTTCTTTTGCGCTTGTCCCCCCCCCCCTACTCCTAAAAAAACTGCGGTAGCAAGAGCCTGAGCACCAGAAACCATTCCTGGGCGGTTAACTCAAAAAAAAAGAAAAAAGGAAAAGGAGTTATAGGACCACCTATAGGCCGGAGGAAGTACGTAAAGAAAAAGCAGTAGGACATGCAATAAGAGAGAATATGCAAAGAAGGGAGACTCCTGCTCTCGTGTGGTTTTTCTTATTTTATTTTTTTTTCTTCCTCCCTACGGTCTGGAAAACCCACACGAGTTCTGCCGACCCGATTTGGACTGGTCCCACCGAACCCCCTCTCTCCACCCCTGTGCCCCACCCTTCCCTTTGCTACGGTTTTTTGGTGTCCCCGCCTGTTCCCCCTTGAACCCTTTCTGTTTTGGGGCCTTCTCTCGCCCCCCCTCTCCCTCGGAAAGGAGGACTTAAGGCAAGATTAAGAGACATTCCAGTAGGAAGGTTGAACGTTCAGAGGAAGAAAGAAAAAGAGAAGAACAAAAATGTTATAAATGTTATAAATGTTTATGTGAAGGGTTAAATATTCAGTTTATTATCCTGATAAATGCCAACAGGCCACTCCCCCACCTTGGTACTCTTGGGGGTAATTATAGCAGCCCGGCCAGAAGCCATATAGTACCCCATACACGCACATGGCCTATTGGGCCTTTGGGTAAAATAAACTAATCTGGCAAAGTTGGCAATAAAGGGGAAGAGGAGAGACAGTAAAGGAGTACGCAGGAGGGGATCTGGTCTGAGCTCTCTAAAGGGGAGGAAAAAGGAAAAAGAGAAGAAGAGGCAGGGTAAAGGGGGAAAGAGGGATTAAAATAAATAATCATGAGAGGTAAAACAAGCAAGATTGGCAAAAATAACCCCCCAGCCCTAAGCCCTGGAGGCATTCAGAGATATATGGCCACTAACACTAGCATGGTAGAGGAGGGGCAGGGGAACTCGCGGTTGAGTCAAGGAGGAGCACCCCTCCGATCAGGCTTAAATAGGCAGAAGGGACCTGAGGAGAGTAAAGGAGGGAAAGTAAATGGAGTAAAGACAATAGGACCAAGGGGAGAGGAGAATAGTCTACAAAGAAATGCAAGAATACACGAGGGGACACAGGAGGGGAGGGAGGAGAGAGGTGCGGAGGGGGGAGATATAGAGAGAGAAAGAACGATGCAGCCAGCACCCCAAGAGGAATCTCCACAAATAAGGGAGATGCTCACAGAGATGTTTCTGAAAATGGAAATATCCCTGAAAGGGGAAATTGCAGCTGTAAGGGCAGATATAGGGCTAGTTTTGGGGAGAGTAGAAGAGATGGAGGATAGGCTAGTGGCTAGCGGGGGGGCAGACCGGATTCACCGAGGGATGTAATAGTTAGGTTTCATTACGCAGAAGAGAAGGCCCAGATTATGAGCAGAGTTAGAACACTTCCTGGAGTGGCCTACGAGGGGGCAGAGCTGCAGATCTATGCTGACCTAGCGGCAGAGACTTTGAGAAGAAGGTGGCAACTAAAACCTTTGACCTCAGCATTGTTGGCAGCAGATATCTCCTATCAATGGGGATTCCCAGCGTGCTTGGTTGGAAAAAGGGATGGACGATCTGCAGTTCTGCGCTTCCCGGAGGACCTGACAGGATTCTGTGAGCGTCTAGGCATCCAACCACCCCCCGCTCTATTAGAGTGGGGGGAAGAGGAGGGTATCTGGCTGCCCCAGAAGGAACGAACAGGGAACAATGACAGGCATGGGGGAGAGAGAGGGAGAGGGGGGAGAAGCTAAAGCAACCTCAATAGATAATGGTAATAAGGAAATAAAGGTAATAAGGTAATAAAAGGATAAATTGAGGATGAAAGATGAAATGCTGGACGGGGGGCGGAGCGGTGGGGTGGGGGGGAGAGTGGGGGGGGGAGGGGGGGGGGGGGAGGGGCCTGCATGGCTATGGAGGAGAACCTCATGGAGAATATGGAATGCAGGCAACAATATGAAAAGGTCAGCCTGGCCCATAGACTAAATGATCAAGGGGGGTTCTGTCCAGCCTATCAAGGTGTATCGTTTCAGAATGGGAGGGGGGAGGGATTGTGGAGGGGGGGTGTTGAAGGGGTTCTCTTTTTTTTTTTTTTTTTGGGGGGTCTCGCTCGCTCACTTCCACTACAGTATTAAAACCAGCCCTGGTATCCACGAGATGCTCCCAGTAGATCCATTGATCGAGAACAAATTATGGGGGTGATTAATATAATCACATACAACGTAAGAGGCCTAAATACAAAAAAAAAAAGACATAAAGTTAATGACGAACTTCAATTCCTTGAAGTCGGCATTGTATGCCTTCAGGAGACACATATAACACATACCTCCGGAATTAAATTAACCTCGTTCCACTACCCGACATGGTATTATGGAGACTCTCCATCACCTTACTCAAGAGGTATAGCGATTGGCTTCAGTAGGCTTCTAAAATTCGATCTAGAGGAGCGTCTCGTGGACCCAGAGGGAAGATACTTAATTATAAAAGGTAAACTGCACAATATGAAAGTTACAATTGTAAATGTGTATGCTCCGAATAAAAACCCCGACAAATTCTTTAAGAAAGTACTAAGAAGGCTTGAAGGTTTTAAAGAGGGTAAACTTATTGTTGCAGGAGACCTGAACTGGAGTATTGACCCAAAGGTAGATACTTCAGGGGAGGGGTCCCGAGTCACAGAACAAAGGAAAAAAAAATTATCAAAGCGTTAGCAGAATGGCAATTGCAAGATACATGGAGGATCACACACTTAAAGGAGAGAGACTATACTTGTTTTTCCCAGGTCCATAGATCCTTCTCCAGGATAGACTATATTTTTATAGAGCATCAGCTGATACCTGCACTTAAACATGCAGAAATAAAAACAATTACGTTATCGGATCATGCCCCAGTGAAAATTCAACTGGAGATAAAATGGGACTCTGGACCTGGAACAAACTGGAAACTGAACGACTCATTAATGCAGGACCAAGAGTCGACTAGTAAGATAGAGCAAGATCTAGAGACCTTTTTCACTCTGAATGAGTCACCTAAGATCGCTGCCTCAATAGTATGGGAAACCCATAAAGCAGTGATAAGGGGGAGCTTAATAGGGATTGGAGCGGGGGAAAAAAAAGCAAGGGGAAAACGGAAAAAGGAGCTTTACAGTAAAATACAGGCATTAGAACAGAAAACAAGGCCAAAAGGGATCCCTGAAAAAAAGGAGTTGATAACCATGAAGAGAGAACTAGAAGAATACCTAGAGCAAGAGAGGAAAGCAGCGCTTCATATCATAAATAAGGAAAGATATCAGTGGGGAAATAGAGCAGGCAAATGGTTGGCTAATAGGGTGAAGGAAAAAAAAAATAGGACGTTTATAGAGAAGATCAGAGGCGTAAATGGCGAGACATTAGTATCGTCCCCGGAGATAGCGAGTGCATTCCATCGGTACTATAGTACCCTATATAATATAGAACAGAAAGAAAAAGAGGAAGGAAAATGGAGGGAGAAAATAAGGGAGTACCTTCGTAACTTGGACTTCCCGAAGGGTAAGGCAGACGAAATGGAGGCACTGGAAGCCCCCATCTCGGTAGAAGAAGTCGAGAGAGCCATTAAAAATACAGTCTCAGGGGGAAGCCCGGGCCCCGATGGTTACCCCATCACATATTACAAAAAGTTTTCCAAACAGTTAGAACCTAGACTGTGTAATTACTTTAATGCAATAGGGAAAGGGAGAAATTTAGAGAGGAGACGCTCTTGGCACATATTACTCTGATCTTGAAAGAGGGGAAAGACCCCATGACAGTGGAAAGCTATAGGCCAATCTCCCTATTAAATTCGGATATAAAGCTAGTCGCAAAAATAATCGCTGAGAGATTGAAGTCATATCTGCCAGAATGGATTCATAATGATCAAGCAGGGTTTATTCAGGGGAGGGAAGGTAGGGACAATTCACTGAAGTCAATAATGTTGATTCAGGAAGCGATTAGGAGGGGAGCCCCCACAGTTCTGATGTCAATTGACGCGGAAAAGGCCTTTGACAGGGTCAATTGGGGTTTCCTCTTCGAAACACTGAGATATATGGGACTGAGTGAGAGAATGATGAGATGGATCGAAGCTCTGTATCATCAGCCGTCAGCTAGAATAAGAGTAAACGGCACCCTGTCTTCTCCCCTCGACTTGTTTAATGGGACAAGACAGGGCTGCCCACTCTCCCCACTCCTGTTTATAATTACCCTAGAACCCCTACTGGTCGCAATCCGTAAAAACCTAGACATTCAGGGAATTCGAGTGGGAGATAGGGAGTATAAGGTATCGGCATTTGCGGACGACCTACTGCTCTATATCTCCAACCCCAGAGTGTCAATTCCTATAGTTATGAAAGAAGTAAAACAATATGGGAAACTATCAAATTTTAAAGTAAATATGACCAAATCCGAGATATTGAATTTAACAGTATCAACAGAAGAGCAGAGGGAGATACAAGCTAAATTTCCATTTAAATGGTGTAAAAAAGAACTTAGCTACCTGGGAATAAAACTGACACCTCAACTAGACGACCTATACAACCATAATTATATCCCTCTTTTGAATAAAATTAAAGAACAACTGCGAGGGATGCAATACAAAGCACTCTCCTGGATCGGAAAGATAAATGCGGTTAAAATGTTTACTTTACCCATATTTATCTATATCTGTCAAATGATCCCAATCTTTCTCCCACAGACATACTTGAAGAAAATAAAGTCAATGATAATAAAATTTATTTGGGCACGCAAACGAGCACGTATAGCATTCGGCACAATAGTAAGAGAAAAAGAAAGAGGGGGATTAGCCGTACCGGACTTCAAAAAGTATTACGAGGCAATCGCGATTTCAAGAATAATAGACTGGAGCCATAATAACAAGGAGAAAAGCTGGGTCGAGTTAGAAAGTAGGTTAAGTAGAACACAAATAGGAAAAATAATATGGGTACCCTCACATTATCGTCACTTAGGCCCAAAAACAAATGCACTCACAAAACACTCACTAAAAATCTGGAATTTAGTACATAAGAGACACAAATGGGATTATAATTCCCCACTAATACCTTTATTAGACACAAATTTATTTCCGCCAGGAAAAGAGGAGTATATATATTTTAGAAGGTGGTCCAACAATGAGAATTTGAGATTGATAGATGTGATGGAAGGGAATAGAATGTACACTTATAATGAAATTATTCGGGAATGGGGACATAGAGCATTAGACAAGTGGAGATACACCCAAATACAGCACTTTACACAGACACTGCCAAAACCCCTACGGGGTAAGACAGAGCTTAGACCCCTTGAAAAATTAATGGAATCCCCACATAGTCTGGAGAAAAGAATATCAAAGACATACAAAATATTGTTACGCGAGGCGGAGCACGAGTATCCATCATACTTAGAAAAATGGGAAAGAGAGATCGGCCCTCTAAACAGTGACGACCATAGAAATAAAATCATAAGTCTAGTTTTCTCAGTTGCAAAAGATATACAATCAGTAGAAATGTCCTACAAGCTTCTAGCCAGGTGGTACGTAACCCCACAAGGAGCGAATACATACAGTGGAGATAATTCTCCAAACTGTTGGCGAGGTTGTGCCGCAGTGGGGTCCTTCGCACATTTGTGGTGGGAGTGCCCCAAAATACAAAAATACTGGGACCAAATAATAGAAATTATTTTTAATATAACACGAGTTAGGATTAAGAAACATCCATGGGTATGCCTATTTCACGATACAGAGAAAGGAGGGAGAGAAGCTTGACCCCCTACCTCCTAAATGCAGCGAAAGCTTTAATTCCGCACTTATTTAAATCCCAGGATATACCCTCCATGAAAGAGTGGATAGAGAGGGTAGAGAGGACGAGAAGAATAGAAGAGTCGATATACAAACTAGACAATTTAGAAGGGAAACACCAGAAGATATGGCAACAATGGATTGAGTTTAGAGAAACAGAGAAATATTGGATGATAATGGAAGGAAATGGGAAGGAGTGAGCGAGACGGGGTAGGAAACATTTTTTTTTTTTTTTCCCTAGAGGGGGGAGGGGGGTCCGGGTGAGGGTGGGGCGGAGGGAGGGTGAGGGAAAAGTGAAAATGTAATAGATGTAATGGTGTTATTAATGATTGTAAATGATAAATCACTTTGGAGAAAACAAGAAAATAAAGAATATATAAAAAAAAAGAAAAAAGAAAGATATCCTTTAGCATATGAGCACTGGTTGGGAACAATGTTTATACACTGATAGACCATGGGGGTTATTTACGAAAGGCAAATCCACTTTGCACTGCAAGTGCACTTGGAAGTGCAGTCGCTGTAAATCTGAGAGGTAGATCTGAAATGAGGGGAAGCTCTGCTGATTTTATCATCCAATCATGTGCACGCTAAAAAATTTCTTGCATGTCCCCTTGCATTTTTTATTTTCCATGCATGTCCCCCTCGGATTTACAGCGACTGCACTTGTAGTGCAAAGTGGATTTGCCTTTGTAAATAACCCCCATATGTTACATATCGTGCAGATAAAATCAAATGCAGCAGCTATAATTATACTGCATGCAATCTGTGCATCTGTAAAGGTAGGGATGTTCTTGCAGCAGTAGTAAATCAGAAAATGCAGACTAAAATGTTTTAATACATTTATTATATGTGCATAAAAATAAAATACAATAAACAGTTTTAACATTGAAAATATTCAATGAACACACATACAATGTAAATAAACTAACCAAACATCTTTAAAAAAATGAAAATATACCTAACACTCTCTAGGAGAAATACAATCAACTGACTCCAAGTATGACATCTAAGTAGTCCATCAAGTAGTCCAAGTGATAATGCACAAGACTTTATCAGCTGCACTCTTGATTTAATGACTGTCATCTAACCCGTACCTTTACCTGACATATCATCAATGATTGTGGAAATTTGCATGTTTTCTTCAGACAGTCATCTTCATACATTTCATTGGAACGGCATCAAACAAAAGTTCCAGCATCATCACCCTGCCCAATGCAGATTCGTAATTCATCACTGAATATCACTTTCATCCAGCCATCCACAGTCCATGATTATTTTCTTTAGCCCACTGTAACCTTGTTTTTTTCTGTTTAGGTGTTAATGATGGTTTTCGTTTTGGCTTTTCTCTATGTAAATCCCATTTCCATTAGCCAATGTCTTACAGTTCAGTCACAGACTTTGACTTCAGTTTCCGACCATTTGTTCCTCATTTGTTTCGTTGTGCATTTTCTGTTTTCAAGGCATATTGCTTTAAGTTTTCTAACTTGATGCTTTGGTTGCATGCCAGGTCTGGTAATGACTAAGCGCACGTGAAGTGTGTGAAAAGCGTCTACCCAGCATTCTGATTCCTGTCGTTTTTGGGATGTCCAAATAAAAAGCATTTTGATCTACAGTGGTGTGCGGCCATTTCTTCTAAATTCATTGTGTGCAGAGGTGAGCACCTACTGGATTATTAGGCTTCCTGGTCTCACCTGGAGCAGCGGGTGTGTCTTTTTCCAAAGGTATGAGGGAGATGAAAGTCATTAAATATTCAATAAATGCACAAGTTAATATTGTGATTTGGGACACGTTTCTTATTCCATCAATTGAAAGGATGTTTGGTGATGATTTGCTTGAGCTGCAAAAACAATTGTAACTGACTACAGCTTTCTTTCTTTCTTTTTTCGAACTGTTTCTTAAAGCCAGAAGGTTAGAATGTTAAATGAAAATAGTTTTGATGCATGTCTGTGATTTGTTTTGTTTTCTACACAATTAAACAATTGAATCAAAATTTTCCAAGAGTGGTGATTCCTTACTTTTTGCCAGGGGTTGTATCCTCCCCATAGCCAAGTGCACTAGTTACTCCTTTTTGTTCCCAGCAGCTGAATATATCAGCAAACAAAGGAAAACTGTGTGTTCACTCTACTGGTGGGGCCACCATTAAAGTGAACTTTTGCTTTCCTTTGCATGGTCAATGTATAGGTTCACTTAAAAGTGACACTAAACAATACCCTTATTCTCCAATAATAAATCTATACACATCCACTATGGCCCTGTAATCTATTTTTCATTAAATTGATTCTGACAGTTTTTTTTACCTTGTAATATCATCTGTCAGCTCCCAAACCATTCCTTTCCCCTCACTGCAGTATGTTTGAAATAAGCAGTGCACCTTAGTTGTGGTCATTTGTGTTGCTCTACGTATACACACTACAAATCCCACAGTCTCTAGTCCATCTCAGGAGCGAGAAAGAGAGGGTAGCTAATCAACACAGTAGTAAAAAAGAAAGGAACTTAAAGATCTAGAGTAAAGAGTAGTTTATGAAGGTAGCTTATACAGCATGTTTATCGCTATACATTTTCTATTTTTTATATTAACCATTTCAGAAAAAAACATATTTTCTGATCATACATTTTCCATATTGTATACACTGTGGCATGGAGCCTTAAGCTTTTAAGGTTATCTTTAATTCATTGCATATCGTATATGGCATAACAAGAAGAATTACAACTTGTATGGTTATCATCTAGAATCCTCTAGGTCCAGGAGGGATTTATTTTTCAGTTAACACTATGTCTGTTTTATGTTTTCATTTCTGACAGTTGATATTCCAAAGCATTTATGGATTTCACGTGCCTATTAAAATCCAGATTTATATTTATATTATTAAACCAGTGTATATCTGAAATATATTATTGGGTGAGGATCAGACTGTGTCTTCCCTATGGATGATAAAGGGCTTCTGACAATTGCACAAAAAGAGATTTAAACTTGTTGGAAGAGACAGGGATCCAATTGCTCTATTTTCCATAGAGAAATGGGAAGACATATTTTAACCACTTGACCATAACTAGGAAATGTTTTTGCAATACGACACTGCGCTACTTTAACTGACAATTGCGCAGTCTCGCAATGTTGTACCCAAATTTAATTTATGTCTTGTTTTTCCCACAAATAGAGTTTTCTTTTGGTGGTATTTGATCACCTCTGGGTTGTTTTTTTTTTTTTTTTTGTGCTATAAACAAAAAAAGACCAACAATTTTGAAAAAAACAACAACAATATTTTCTTCTTTCTACTTTAACCTCCCTGGCGGTGTTCCCGAGTCTGGCTCGGGTTGAGTTTTTTCTACCAGGAGCGGTAACCCCGAGCCAGACTCAGGCTTGCGTTGCAGGATACAGGGGGAAGTTACTTACCTTGTCCCCTGGATCCTGCGATGTCTCCCCGCTGTGTGAGCGAGCTGTCCGCTCGCTCGATTCACACAGTGCCCGAGTGCCGATAAACTCCGTTCCCTGCGACGTTCCGACGCACGGGAGCGGAGATCGGCGCCAAATTCAAAAAAGTTTAAAAACACAACACACATACAGTACTGTAATCTTATAGATTACAGTACTGTATACAAAAAATACACATCCCATTTGTCCCTAGTGGTCTGCCCAGTGCCCTGCATGTCATTTTATATAATAAAAATATTTTTTTCTGCCTGGAAACTGGAGATTGTCCATAGCAACCAAAAAGTGTCCCTTTATGTCAAAAGTGGTTTTAGACCAGCTAGAAAACACTGATAAAAAATTTGAATCACAATTTATCATCAAACAATAAATTTAATGACAGCGACTATTCTGCAACTGAGCAAATTTCAGTGTTTTTGATTTGATTACATTATTGAATAATTTTTATATATATTTTTATTATATTATAATTTATGATTTTGTGTTTCAAACTTTATCATACCCGGGATGTCTACTAGACTCTGGTTCGGACAGATTTGAGTTATTCATAAGAATTGCATGCCTACAATATAAAAACGCCAAATTTCCATGCAAAATAATTGTACCGCTTTCAGCACTAAATTCCGGACAGAATCATACCGCCAGGGAGGTTAAAACATTTCCCATAAAAATTTAAAAAAAAACGAATTTCTTTATAAATTTAGTCCTATATGTATTCTCCTACATATTTTTGTTTAAAAAAATCCCAATAAGCAAATATTGATTGGTTTGTACAAATGTTATAATGTCTACAAACTATGGGATAGACACTGGGATTTTTATTTATTTTTTAATACTAGTATTAGCAGCGATCAGCAGCTTATAGCGGGACTGCGATATTTCAGCAGACAGTCTGATATTAACTGACACTTTGTGGGAACCAGTGCTAAAAATATGCACTGTCACTAAACTAATGACACTGGCTGGGAAGAGGGTGAACATCTAGGGAGTTCAAAATGTTAAATGTGTGCCTAACCAGTGTTTGTATTTACTATGTGTGCTGTTTTTAAGGGAAGTGATTGGATTTTATTCCCTGCTTTGCAGGGACATGAAGTCCATCACTTTCCCCCCATCACAACAAAGCTCTGCCTTGTCTCTCTTTGCCCCACAGTCGTGGCATGTGCCCACGCCCCCCCACCTGGGAGTGCCATGATCCATCATGTAGGTACATGATCTAGCGCAAGATAGCTGATCTGCCGCCGTATAAGTTATACGGTCAGCAAGCGGTTGATATACATGTGTTACTGACATGGAAATTTATAGAAAGGTAAATCCTATCCTCATATTCATTAGTGGTTCCAAATGAATAATAACTACTGCAGTAAGGAACAGACACAAAGGATACACTCCGCATCTTTCCAAATAACTGTTCTGCTTTATTATGACGCAATTGAAGGTTTGTAGCTTTAGGTTCTTTAGGTTCCATCTGACATTATTTTCCTGATGTCATAACATAATAAATCATAACAATACCCTGCGTTCATGCAGAGATGTCCATAAATCCAAAATATTCTTCTGCTTATACCACTGCACTTACAAGGAAATGGGGAGCATCATTTCACAATCCACACATTCTGCTTTGGATTTCAAAAATAAAAGAAGAAGAAAAAAAAAAAAACACACAAGGAAAAGGAAAAGACAAAGATTAATCCTAAATAGAGCCTCGATAAAGGTAAAACTAAAATGTCACTCAGTATCTACAGGGGTTGTCGTCCAGAGTCCCCATACCCTTAGGAATTTCCTGTAGTTGCCCTGTTTAATAAAAAATACTCTCTCAATACCTATTATTATATTCATGTTTCCATGCCATTCCTCTAATGTCGGGAATAGTTGCGACTGCCAGTGCTGGGCAATCAGCTTTCTGGCTTGAAATAATGCCCTTAAAACAGAGTCGATGGTATTATTCGGAACCCTTTCCCTCTCCAAAAGACCCAAAAGGCAGGTTTTGACCGTTGCCTCTAGGTTTAGCCTCAATACTTCGTTCATTGCCTCAATAATCTGTGTCCAATATCTAAACAGCTTCGGACACTTCCAAAGCATATGAATAAAATCTCCGACCAAACCGCATCTAGGGCAACGGTCATTATCCCGCCAGCCCAGATTGAACATTTTCCTAGGAGTATAATATACTCTATATAAAAAATAGAGATGTGACATCTTATGTGATGGAGAGATTGAGACCCGTTTTGCTTGACCGATAACACAATCCCATTCTTCTGGTGACAATGGGCCCACCTCCCTTTCCCATATTGCCCTGATCTTAATTGGTCCGCTACGCTCCCCTGTTTTATCCCCCAGTTTGGCATACAAGCCCAGAAATAACTCCTTTAGTTGGGTCCGAGGACACAACTTGCGCCAGCACAGTTATTTGTGTCCAGTGCAGTACTTGGAGTCTAAATTGGGTCTGGGCTGCGTGCCTTACCTGAAGATATTTGTAAAAGGTGTTATTAGGAAGGGAAAATTCCTGTTTCAAGGCATCAAAGGTTTTCAAACTGTCCCCAACATATAGTTGACTTAATCGAGTAAGGCCCTGATTTTCCCAATCCCTAGACTGGGTAATTTTAGCTAGCTCTTATAGATTATTGTTATACCATAAAGGGGCCAGTTCTGATACACCCTGGTAACCTAACATTGCCTTAGCTGTTTGCCAGAGCTTTATTGTTAATTTTACCGTTGGACAACTTATAAAGAAAAAACTAGCCTCGAGAGCTTCTATAAGTGTATTGTGCGGACAACCTATCAACAACAGGCTAGCGCCTGGGCCCCTGGAGAACCCCCCCCCCCTGCTAGGTGTTGTAGCTGGGATGCCACAAAGTACCATCTGGGGTGGGGGATCGCTAATCCTCCCTCCTCCAGCAGAAGCTGAAGCGTAGTCAGGGCTATCCTAGGCTGTCCTTTTTTCCAAATCAAGTCTCTGAAGAAGGAATCTATCCTCCTGAACCACTTCTGCCCAATCCATAGGGGGGCATTGTGGAGCAAATAGAGGATCTGGGGCAACCATATAATTTTAATAAGATTACACCACCCTGCCACCGAAAGGGGGAGACGACCCCACACCTCAGCCTTGTGTTTGAGTTTTAAAAGTAGCGGAGCCAAGTTGTACTTAAAGAATATGTTTATATCTCTAGTGATCCATATGCCTAGGTACTTCAAATTCTTGACTGTTTTGAAAGTAAAACTGTCAAGTACTATATCCCCTGGGATTGGGTCTATTGGCAAGAGGGCCGACTTGTCCCAATTGATTGTCAATCCAGAGATATTCCCAAACTCGCCCATCATTTTTATTGCTGCTTTAAGTGAAGAATGAACATCTCCCAAATAAAACAGGACGTCGTCAGCAAATAATGCTATCTTCTCTTCAACTAGCCCTCGCCTAAATCCACGTATATCCCCATTGGCTCTAACAGCAATGGCCAATGGCTCTATTGCCAGAGCAAAGAGGAGAGGAGACAGGGGGCACCCCTGTCTCGTTCCTCTTTCCAGTCTGAAAAAATCTGAGTGTTCATTATTAATCTTTATTTTTGCTCTTGGATTGGTGTAGCCTCATCTTAATCTAAACGAATACCCTTTTACAAATTTCCCCAATAACCTGGATTTCATTTCCAACCAAAGTTTGTCTAAACCAGTGGTCATCAATCCTGTCCTCAAGGTCCACTAACAGGCCAGGTTTGCAAGATAACTGCAATACATAAGAGGTGATATCATTTGCTGCTCAGTGATTGCAGTATTCTAGTCTGCATCTCCCCAAGATAATACATAAAACCTGGCCTGTTAGTGGGCCCTGAGGACGGGGTTGATGACCACTGGTCTAAACCAATTCAATATATCTATATTATTAATACAATTGTTAAACTTATATTAGAAATTAATACTCAAGTGATAATCTCAATATCACACCCTAATACTAATATATATCCACAGATATATTTCCTTAAAGGAGGACATTTAACTTAGATTCCATTTTTTAAATGCACTGTTTTCACTATCAATGGATATTCAATTTTTGTAATACACGGTTAAATGTAACCTTCATTTTACCATGTTTGGAAAACAGTTTCAAAATAATTTTAATCACATTGTTCATCATTAGATTAATTAACCCGGCACATTTTGTTATTAATGTTTTGTCTAAAAAAATTAAATTGGCATGGTGTCCTTCCAGCTTATCACTGATCTCTCATCCCAGCTACATTCTTTCATAAGAGCGCAAAGGAGGGGGGTCACATCTGCATACATGACACACACAAGAGCTAGAACTAAAAGTTCCAGCATTCGCACACATACACAAATATCTCTCTAAAATCGCTTACATTTTTCCCATTTGTACGCAACACATGCATATCATTCTCTCACTTTATTTTAACTCTTTAATATTCCCTGCTTGAATTCAGCTTTCCTTATTTTGTTCTGATATTCTTTGCATCCCATGTATTGTAATCCCATACTTCACATACTCTAGCTTCTATGATGCTATGAACAGACAGGCAGCCATAGTGCTCATCCCATCTTCCCTCTCTGACAACATATAAAGTATTCTGTTTCACCTCTACTAGTTGTAGTGCCTAACTCCAAACTTAACATAAAAATGTCCCTTTCTGTCTAGTGTTAATTGTCACCCTTGATCACATAGATAGCTGTTTCTCTAGCTGTTTACTCTGCATTATTCTTAGTCCCTGTGGATTTTGGTAACCCAGTTACCCATTGTAGATCCCTGTCCACTCTAACCATTTATCTAGGGGCTCAGTATAGGCGGAACAGCACCTTCGGTTCATATATTTTATAGCACTCCTCTGGCACTGGGCATTTTTGAGGGTCTCTTACCCTTCATTCCCTTACTAATTGAATGCCCATAATGACTGGCCAGTCTTATCTACATGTGCCTATACCCTCTTGCCTCCAAACTACTTTATCTAGCAGATGTATTACATATACCTGTGAAAAGGCACTATTTCTTATCTATAACACTCCGATGGACATTAGACAGTGACAACATAACAAATAACCACTAATCAATACAGTTCGATTAAGGAGAGTAAAATAGGTACCCTTTCTCCCAAAAATGCCTTACCGATCAAAGAAGTCTGATAACTCAAATGTAAGCAAAAGGCTTACCTCAGCCGGCTGATTTTTCAGAAATTCCTGGATCGTCTCATGCTCCTCGTTTCGGATTCTCAGGGTCACCTGTAAATCCCTTCCTAGGCAAAGCTCGCCATCTGACATGTAAATTTATAGATAGGCAACTCCTATCCTCATATTGATTAGTGGTTCCAAATTAATAATAACTACTGCAGTAGGGAACAGACACAAAAGATACACTCCGCATCTTTCCAAATAACTGTTCTGCTTTATTATGATGCAATTGAAGGTTTTTATACACATGATTACGTAGGTATCACATTAATATTACAATTGTACTTTTATGGTAACAAGGGGCGTAACATAGGCAGGCTAATTATAATCAGGACTCGAAAGAATGCAAACATGTACTGGAAACATTATTAGTGCCGTGTGCAGTGAGGGCAGTGTGCAATACATATAAAATAGAATACAATTATATACAGAACTTACAAATTTCCTTTACAGTTACAATCATTTGTTGTCTGAGCTGATTTTTTATTTTTTTTGCAGTGTGTTCTGGAATAAACTACAATTTGCATGAGGATGGAAATGTGTCTCATTACCTATAGGGATGAGCCGAACACCCCCGGGTTCGGTTCGAACCAGAACCTTCGAACGGACCGAAAGTTCGCGCGAATTTTCGAACCCTATACGTTATAATGGACGCGAACGTTCGAAATCAAAAGTGCTAATTACAACGGCCAATATGCATGTTAATGTCATAAAACAGGTTTGGGGACCCGGGTCCTGCCCCAGGGGACATATATCAATGCAAAAAGAACTTTTAAAAACTAACGTTTTTTCGGGAGCAGTCATTTTAATGATGCATAAAGTGAAAAAAAAAAAGTGAAATTTTCCTTTAAATATGGTACCTGGGGGGTGTCTAAAGTATGCCTGTGAAGTGGCATGTGTTTCCCGTGTTTAGAACTGTCCTTGCACAAAATGACATTTGTAAAGGAAAAAAAGAAGCCATTTAAAACCACTTGCGGCTTTAGGTTTGATCTTAAGTAGAATCTGAACAGGTACATTATGAAGTGTAGCTCCATCCCAAAAAAATCTATTTTTAAGCTTTTTGGAGAACATAGGGAGGGGTTATCACCCCTGTAACATTTGCTGTCTTTGCACATCTGTTCAGAACATGTCACCTCACTTTCCGTCCCAATGACAAATGTTTTTGGAAAAGTGGGGTTTTAATTGAAACAAGGATTGGTGATAAAGTATCAGTAGAGAGGAGATACCTTTTTCCCAAATTAAATCTAACAGGATAGAATTTCCCTTCCTAGGGGTAGATTTCCTCTCACTTCCTGTTTTTCTCTTTCCATTTGCAAGTAGGAGTCGTTTGTAAGTTGGATGTTTGAAAGTAGGGGCCTGGCGTATATACTCTGCAGAAATTTGCCCTATTAGATGTTGGTGTAGCCACAAGACTGGTGGGCACAGGAATGGGCCCTGCTGTGAGTTAATAGATCAAGATTTGTAATTGCATGCACCTGTTGAACAGGGCAGAAAAATTGGGGGTGGTGGTGGTGGTGGACGGTGTTGCCACAAGACTGTAAGCTCTCACAGTTACTCTTGGTGGGCGCAGGAATGGGCCCTGCTGTGAGTTATTAGATCAAGATTTGTAATTGCAAGCACCTGATGAACAGGGCAGAAAAATTGGGCCTTTGGCGGTGGTGGTGGACGGTGTTGCCACAAGACTGTAGGCCCTCACAGTTACTCTTGGTGGGCGCAGGAATGGGCCCTGTTGTGAGTTATTAGATCAAGATTTGTAATTGCAAGCACCTGATGAACAGGGCAGAAAAATTGGGCCTTTGGCGGTGGTGGTGGACGGTGTTGCCACAAGACTGCAGGCCCTCATAGTTACTCTTGGTGGGCGCAGGAATGGGCCCTGCTGTGAACTATTAGATCAAGATTTGTAATTACCCGCCCCTGTTAAACAGGGGCTGAAAAATTGTGCCTTAGGCACTGGTGCTGGTGCCACAACACTGCAACCCGGCCCTCACAGATACTGTACTTGGAGCACAGCAGTCACACGTGTTGCGAAGCATGTTTTTAAAAAATTGTAAGTACCCGCCCCTGTTAAACAGGGGCTGAAAAATTGTGCCTTAGGCACTGGTGCTGGTGCCACAACACTGCAACCCGGCCCTCACAGATACTGTACTTGGAGCACAGCAGTCACACGTGTTGCGAAGCATTTTTTAAAAAAATTGGAAGTACACGCCCCTGTTAAACAGGTAGGCAGGACAGGCCAGTAGCTCAATTGCATACTGTGCAAGCTCTGGCCAGTGATCCATCCTCAGGACCCAGTAAGCCAGAGGATTTTCGGTGGGAAAGGTGTCCAAGTCTGACCTTGCCCCAAGGTATTCCTGCACCATGTATATCAGACGCTGGCGATGGTTGCTGGAACCGATCATACCTTGGGGCTGCGGACTAAAAAATTGTCTGAACGCATCGGTCAGACGTCCACCTTCCCCACCGCTCCTTCTGCCACTGACCGAAGCCTCAGCAACTCGTCGCCCAGGACCAGGAGTTTGTAGCCTCCCAGTTTCTGGGAACGCGTTGCACAGACCTTTCTGCAAGGCCTCCCTGAGATGTCTCATCCTCTGCTCCCTCTGCGACGGCAAGATAAGGTCCGCAACCTTACCCTTGTACCGCGGATCAAGGAGAGTGGCCAGCCAGTAATGGTCCCTCTCCTTGATCCGAAGAACACGAGGATCCTTCCGCAGGCTTTGCAGGATCAGGGAGGCCATGCAGCGTAGGTTAGCTGAGGCATTCGGTCCGGAGTCTTCTGGGTCACTGAGGATGACATGATCGCCAGCCACCTCCTCCCAGCCACGTACAAGTCCACTGGCTTGTTGGGACTGTACATCATCCCTAAAAGACTGCTGCTGCTGATGCTGAGTGCCAGGCTCCACCTCCATGCTCACACAATCCTCCTCCTCCTCCTCCTCCTCCTCCTCCTCATCCTCTTCCTGTGTGATGGGTGGGACAGAAGGAACACTGTCCGGATAAAGGGGGCCTTGAGAGGCAAGGAAGTCCTCCTCTTCCTGCCTCTGTTCTGCCTCAAGTGCCCTGTCCATTATCCCACGCAGCGTATGCTCCAACAGGTGGACAAGAGGGACAGTGTCACTGATGCATGCACTGTCACTGCTCACCATCCTCGTGGCCTCCTCAAATGGTGAGAGGACAGTGCATGCATCCCTGATCATGCTCCACTGACGTGGGGAAAAAAAACCAAGCTCCCCTGACCCTGTCCTGGTGCCGTAGTCGCAAAGGTACTCATTGATGGCCCTCTGCTGCGTGTGCAGTCGCTGCAGCATGGCCAACGTTGAGTTCCACCTGGTGGGCATGTCAGATATTAGGCGGTTCTTGGGCAGGTTCAGCTCCTTTTGCAGCTCAGTCAGCCGAGCACTGGCATTATAAGATCAGCGGAAATGCACACAGACTTTCCTGGCCTGCCTCAGGACATCCTGTAAGCCTGGGAACCTGCCCAAGAACCGCTGCACCACCAGGTTGAGGACGTGAGCCATGCAGGGCACATGGGTGAGCTGCCCCTGTCGCAGGGCGGAGAGGAGGTTGGTGCCATTGTCAGAAACGACCATTCCTGGCTTAAGCTGACGTGGCGTCAACCACCTCTCGGCCTGCCCCTGCAGAGCTGCCAGAACCTCTGGCCCAGTGTGGCTCCTGTCCCCAAACACACCAGCGCAAGCACGGCATGGCATCTTTTTGCCTGCGTACTTGCGTAGCCCCTTGTACGCCTACGGAGCACCGCTGGTTCCAAGGACAGAGCACTGGAGGAAGAAGAAGAGGAGGGGGTGGAGGAGAGAGGTGTGTCACAACCAGTAGCAGTAGTCGCGTTTTGGAGGCGTGGTGGCGGAACAACCTCCAACACTACTGCACCTTGTCCTGCATCCCTCCCAGCTGCCAATAGAGTGACCCAATGGGCCGTGAAAGAAAGGTACCGTCCCTGTCCATGCCTGCTGGACCATGAGTCAGCGGTAATATGCACCTTACCGCTGACCGCCCTGTCCAGCGAGGCATGGACATTGCCCTCCACATGCCGGTAGAGAGACGGAATCGCCTTCCGCGAGAAAAAGTGGCGTTTGGGAACCTGCCACTGAGGAACCGCACATTGAACAAACTCACGGAAGGGGGCCGAGTCTACCAACTGAAAAGGCAGCAGTTGAAGTGCTAGCAATTTAGCAAGGCTAGCATTCAACCGCTGGGCATGTGGATGGCTGGGAGTGTACTTCTTTCTACGGTCCAGCAGCTGGGGCAGGGAAATTTGCCTGCTGCAATCGGACGTCGGTGTACTGCAAGTACTTGGTTGTGACACACCGAATTCTACACCTTCAGTCCTCTCAGAGCAGCTTTCAGAGAGGACTGAAGGTGTAGTGGGGATGGAGATCCCAGCTGAGGAGGAGCAAGGAGAGGTCCGCTTAGTTCTTTGGTGTGGGTCTTTTATGTGTGCCTGCCAACGAGCTGCATGGCAGGTCGCCATATGTCTGGTCATGCTTGTGGTGCCCAAGCGGCTGATGTTTTGGCCACGCGAGATACGCTTGAGACAAATATTGCAAATAGCAGTGGTGCGATCTGCTGCACTCGTCTCAAAAAAGGCCCACACCAAAGAACTTTTCTGATAACGTGCAGAGGCAGCGCCCTGCACAGGCGGAGCTCTGCGGTGTTGTACAGTTGCTGTGCTGGCCTCTACCTGGCCTCCAGGGGGCATCCTGCCTCGTTGGACATGTGACGCCGCATCCTCCTCCTCCTCGTCCTCCTCCTCATCCTCTCTCCCTTGAGGCACCCACGTGGAGTCAGTGACCTCATCATCCCCTCCCTCTTCACCACTAGAGCAAACCTGGCAGTAAGCTGCAGCTGGTGGAACAGTACTGCCAGATTCCTCAAGCTGGGTATCGTCATCCGAGCCTTCGAATCGTTGGGCATCCTCCTGGAGCATGTACCCAACACTGTGCTCAAAGAGTTCGGGGGACTCCTCAGGAGGACATGGTGGGTCTAGGGAAGGGGTGGCTGATGATGCTCTGTCAGTACCCTGAGCCTGGGTGAGAGAGGATGAGGAGGATGAGGAGGGCTTGGTCATCCATTCTACCAAGCCTTCAGCATGATGCGGCTCCACATGTCCAGCTGCCGAAAACAAAGACGCGCGTGTCCCATGGCCACGTGCTGATGACGATGCACGACCACGTCCACGTCCACGGCCACGTCCACTAGAAACAGAGCCTGCCTGCCCTGTGTTCTTGGCTCTGCACGCTCTGCCTCCCCTTGGCGGTCTTCCAGCCATTGTAGTCGGTAGTCCTGTGGGTGCTGCTGAGAAGAAAATATAGGAGCTCTGTGTGATGCCACTAACACACTAGAAGTCCTATGGGTGCTTCTGCAAAGAAAATAGAGGAGCTCTGTGTGATGCCACTAACACACTAGAAGTCCTGTGGGTGCTTATGCAAAGAAAATAGAGGGAGCTCTGTGTGATGCCACTAACACACTAGAAGTCCTGTGGGTGCTGCTGAGAAGAATATATAGGAGCTCTGTGTGATGCCACTAACACACTAGAAGTCCTATGGGTGCTTCTGCAAAGAAAATAGAGGAGCTCTGTGTGATGCCACTAACACACTAGAAGTCCTGTGGGTGCTTATGCAAAGAAAATAGAGGAGCTCTGTGTGATGCCACTAACACACTAGAAGTCCTGTGGGTGCTTATGCAAAGAAAATAGAGGAGCTCTGTGTGATGCCACTAACACACTAGAAGTCCTGTGGGTGCTTATGCAAAGAAAATAGAGGAGCTCTGTGTGATGCCACTAACACACTAGAAGTCCTGTGGGTGCTTATGCAAAGAAAATAGAGGAGCTCTGTGTGATGCCACTAACACACTAGAAGTCCTGTGGGTGCTGCTGAGAAGAATATATAGGAGCTCTGTGTGATGCCACTAACACACTAGAAGTCCTATGGGTGCTTCTGCAAAGAAAATAGAGGAGCTCTGTGTGATGGGACTAACACACTTCAAGTCCTATAGGTGCTTCTGGGAAGAAAATAAAGGTCTGTGTGATGGGACTAACACACTTCAAGTCCTATAGTTGCTTCTGGGAACAAAATATAGGATCTCTGTGTGATGGGACTAACACACTTCAAGTCCTATAGGTGCTTCTGGGAAGAAAATATAGCTCTGTGTGTGTGATGGGACTAACACACTTCAAGTCCTATAGGTGCTTCTGGGAAGAAAATATAGCTCTGTGTGTGTAATGGGACTAACACACTTCAAGTCCTATAGGTGCCTCTGGGAACAAAATATAGCTCTGTGTGTGTGATGGGACTAACACACTTCAAGTCCTATAGGTGCTTCTGGGAACAAAATATAGCTCTGTGTGTGTGATGGGACTAACACACTTCAAGTCCTATAGGTGCTTCTGGGAAGAAAATATAGCTCTGTGTGTGTGATGGGACTAACACACTTCAAGTCCTATAGGTGCTTCTGGGAACAAAATATAGCTCTGTGTGTGTGATGGGACTAACACACTTCAAGTCCTATAGGTGCTTCTGGGAACAAAATATAGCTCTGTGTGTGTGATGGGACTAACACACTTCAAGTCCTATAGGTTCTTCTGGGAACAAAATATAGCTCTGTGTGTGTGATTGGGACTAACACACTTCAAGTCCTATAGGTGCCTCTGGGAACAAAATATAGCTCTGTGTGTGTGATGGGACTAACACACTTCAAGTCCTATAGGTGCTTCTGGGAACAAAATATAGCTCTGTGTGTGTGATGGGACTAACACACTTCAAGTCCTATAGGTGCTTCTGGGAAGAAAATATAGCTCTGTGTGTGTAATGGGACTAACACACTTCAATTCCTATAGGTGCCTCTGGGAACAAAATATAGCTCTGTGTGTGTGATGGGACTAACACACTTCAAGTCCTATAGGTGCTTCTGGGAACAAAATATAGCTCTGTGTGTGTGATGGGACTAACACACTTCAAGTCCTATAGGTGCTTCTGGGAAGAAAATATAGCTCTGTGTGTGTGATGGGACTAACACACTTCAAGTCCTATAGGTGCTTCTGGGAACAAAATATAGCTCTGTGTGTGTGATGGGACTAACACACTTCAAGTCCTATAGGTGCTTCTGGGAAGAAAATATAGCTCTGTGTGTGTGATGGGACTAACACACTTCAAGTCCTATGGGTTCTTCTGGGAACAAAATATAGCTCTGTGTGTGTGATGGGACTAACACACTTCAAGTCCTATAGGTGCTTCTGGGAACAAAATATAGCTCTGTGTGTGTGATGGGACTAACACACTTCAAGTCCTATAGGTGCTTCTGGGAAGAAAATATAGCTCTGTGTGTGTGATGGGACTAACACACTTCAAGTCCTATAGGTGCTTCTGGGAACAAAATATAGCTCTGTGTGTGTGATGGGACTAACACACTTCAAGTCCTATAGGTGCTTCTGGGAACAAAATATAGCTCTGTGTGTGTGATGGGACTAACACACTTCAAGTCCTATAGGTTCTTCTGGGAACAAAATATAGCTCTGTGTGTGTGATGGGACTAACACACTTCAAGTCCTATAGGTGCCTCTGGGAACAAAATATAGCTCTGTGTGTGTGATGGGACTAACACACTTCAAGTCCTATAGGTGCTTCTGGGAACAAAATATAGCTCTGTGTGTGTGATGGGACTAACACACTTCAAGTCCTATAGGTGCTTCTGGGAACAAAATATAGCTCTGTGTGTGTAATGGGACTAACACACTTCAAGTCCTATAGGTGCCTCTGGGAACAAAATATAGCTCTGTGTGTGTGATGGGACTAACACACTTCAAGTCCTATAGGTGCTTCTGGGAAGAAAATATAGCTCTGTGTGTGTGATGGGACTAACACACTTCAAGTCCTATAGGTGCTTCTGGGAACAAAATATAGCTCTGTGTGTGTGATGGGACTAACACACTTCAAGTCCTATAGGTGCTTCTGGGAACAAAATATAGCTCTGTGTGTGTGATGGGACTAACACACTTCAAGTCCTATAGGTGCTTCTGGGAAGAAAATATAGCTCTGTGTGTGTGATGGGACTAACACACTTCAAGTCCTATGGGTTCTTCTGGGAACAAAATATAGCTCTGTGTGTGTGATGGGACTAACACACTTCAAGTCCTATAGGTGCTTCTGGGAACAAAATATAGCTCTGTGTGTGTGATGGGACTAACACACTTCAAGTCCTATAGGTGCTTCTGGGAAGAAAATATAGCTCTGTGTGTGTGATGGGACTAACACACTTCAAGTCCTATAGGTGCTTCTGGGAACAAAATATAGCTCTGTGTGTGTGATGGGACTAACACACTTCAAGTCCTATAGGTGCTTCTGGGAACAAAAATATAGCTCTGTGTGTGTGATGGGACTAACACACTTCAAGTCCTATAGGTTCTTCTGGGAACAAAATATAGCTCTGTGTGTGTGATGGGACTAACACACTTCAAGTCCTATAGGTGCCTCTGGGAACAAAATATAGCTCTGTGTGTGTGATGGGACTAACACACTTCAAGTCCTATAGGTGCTTCTGGGAACAAAATATAGCTCTGTGTGTGTGATGGGACTAACACACTTCAAGTCCTATAGGTGCTTCTGGGAAGAAAATATAGCTCTGTGTGTGTAATGGGACTAACACACTTCAAGTCCTATAGGTGCCTCTGGGAACAAAATATAGCTCTGTGTGTGTGATGGGACTAACACACTTCAAGTCCTATAGGTGCTTCTGGGAAGAAAATATAGCTCTGTGTGTGTGATGGGACTAACACACTTCAAGTCCTATAGGTGCTTCTGGGAACAAAATATAGCTCTGTGTGTGTGATGGGACTAACACACTTCAAGTCCTATAGGTGCTTCTGGGAACAAAATATAGCTCTGTGTGTGTGATGGGACTAACACACTTCAAGTCCTATAGGTGCTTCTGGGAAGAAAATATAGCTCTGTGTGTGTGATGGGACTAACACACTTCAAGTCCTATGGGTTCTTCTGGGAACAAAATATAGCTCTGTGTGTGTGATGGGACTAACACACTTCAAGTCCTATAGGTGCTTCTGGGAACAAAATATAGCTCTGTGTGTGTGATGGGACTAACACACTTCAAGTCCTATAGGTGCTTCTGGGAAGAAAATATAGCTCTGTGTGTGTGATGGGACTAACACACTTCAAGTCCTATAGGTGCTTCTGGGAACAAAATATAGCTCTGTGTGTGTGATGGGACTAACACACTTCAAGTCCTATAGGTGCTTCTGGGAACAAAATATAGCTCTGTGTGTGTGATGGGACTAACACACTTCAAGTCCTATAGGTTCTTCTGGGAACAAAATATAGCTCTGTGTGTGTGATGGGACTAACACACTTCAAGTCCTATAGGTGCCTCTGGGAACAAAATATAGCTCTGTGTGTGTGATGGGACTAACACACTTCAAGTCCTATAGGTGCTTCTGGGAACAAAATATAGCTCTGTGTGTGTGATGGGACTAACACACTTCAAGTCCTATAGGTGCTTCTGGGAAGAAAATATAGCTCTGTGTGTGTAATGGGACTAACACACTTCAAGTCCTATAGGTGCCTCTGGGAACAAAATATAGCTCTGTGTGTGTGATGGGACTAACACACTTCAAGTCCTATAGGTGCTTCTGGGAAGAAAATATAGCTCTGTGTGTGTGATGGGACTAACACACTTCAAGTCCTATAGGTGCTTCTGGGAACAAAATATAGGAGCTCTGCCTGCCTGCCACGAACACACTACAAGTCCTATAGGTGCTTCTGGTAACAAAATATAGGAGCTCTGCCTGCCTGCCACGAACACACTACAAGTCCTATAGGTGCTTCTGGTAACAAAATATAGGAGCTCTGCCTGCCTGCCACGAACACACTACAAGTCCTATAGGTGCTTCTGGTAACAAAATGTAGGAGCTCTGCCTGCCTGCCACGAACACACTACAAGTCCTATAGGTGCTTCTGGTAACAAAATATAGGAGCTCTGCCTGCCTGCCACGAACACACTACAAGTCCTATAGGTGCTTCTGGTAACAAAATATAGGAGCTCTGCCTGCCTGCCACGAACACACTACAAGTCCTATAGGTGCTTCTGGTAACAAAATATAGGAGCTCTGCCTGCCTGCCACGAACACACTACAAGCCCCTCTTTCTCAATCAATCTTTGTAACTGAATCTATCTAACTCAATTTCTGTAAGTGAATCTCTCTACCTAACTAAATCGAGCAGAGTGTCACAGAATCAGCCTGCTCAATCTGCGCCGGAACAGCATGTGACCGGCGCAGACGGCGTGGCGGCCTTTTATAGGGGGGGCGTGTACTACAGCCCCTGAGCTGTAATTGGCTACAGGCGTCCTGCCTGTAGCCAATTATGGCTCTTCGAGTTTCCGGGGCTGTGATTGGCCAAGCATGCGGGGTCACAGTGCATGCTTGGCCAATCATCAGCCAGCAATGCACTGCGTCGGCCGCGCCGGCCGCAATGCATTGCGGGGCCGCGCGCCTCACACCAACCTGATGCGAGCGGCCAAAAAAGTTCTGGGCTCGCCGAGCGAGCGACCGCCCGGTGCTCGATGCGAACGTGGGTTCGCATCGAGCACCGGGCCCATCCCTAATTACCTATTGTCTCTTGCTGCTATTGGGCAGGTCACTGCTAAGAATGTGCGAGCTGAGATCGTCCGGGTTGGATGCGTATCATGATCTGAGCACTTAATTTACTTTTTACTTTTCGGGGTTCTGGTTTTCCAGACCCTGCAGAATTGATGTTGCAGACTGTGGTGGTCAAGTTGTTGATGGAGGGTTTTAAAAGTAAAGGTGAGACAGATATTACATTTACAATATTTCCCTTCACAAGAGATTTATGATGTAATGTTTGTTTCCTAGCAGGTATGCTGTAATGTTTATGAAAGGGTGAGATTGCTGAAGAACTCATTGGTGTTGAGGGGTTATTTTTTTATACAGTGTATAACCTTTTAGCATGATGATGTATAATAAAATGTTGTGCTTTTAATACATTTTTATTTATCTTTTTTACTGGTGGCAGGTCGGCTCTCCTGCGCGAACCGACATACCTGTACGTCGGTCCATACAGGTGAGATTGCAGGTACGTGCGTTCGATGTCCTCAGGCCACCCATGATTGTTGTGCACAGATGCAGAACGGAGGTTTGCCTTTGTAAACAAGGCTGAGCCCTGTTCTGACAGGGGACATGTCAGAGATCTTCTGTTCCCAGTGATCGGGAACAGCGATCTCTGTCAGGTCCCTGGCAGTCCATCCCCCCTACAGTTAGAACACACCCAGGGAACACAGTTAATCCCTTGATCGCCCCTTAGTGTTAACCCCTTCTCTGCCAGTGTCATTTATACATTGATCAGTGCATTTTTATAGCTCTGATCAATGTAATAATGTCATTGGTCCCCCAAAAGTGTAGTTTGGGGTCAGATTTGTCCACCGCAATGTTGCAGTCCCGCTAAAAATCGCAGATCGCCGCCATTACCAGTAAAAAATAAATAAATAAATAAAAGTCCATAAATCTATCCTGTAGTTTGTAGACATGATAACTTTTGCGCAAACCAATCAATATACACTTATTGCAATTTTTTTTTACCAAAAATGTGTAGAAGAAGAATTTACATTTTTTTGGATATGTATTATAGCAAAAATGAAAAAAAAAATATTTTTTATTAAAATTATCGCTCTTTTTTTATTTATAGTGCAAAAAATAAAAACTGCAGATGTGATCAAATATCACCAAAAGAAAGCTCTATTTGTGGGGAAAAAAAGGACATACATTTTGTTTGGGTACAATGTCGCACGACCGCGCAATTGTCAGTTAAAGCGACGCAGTGCCGTATCGCAAACAATGGCCTGGTCATTAAGGGGGCAAATCCTTCCGAGGCTGAAGTGGTTAAGGTCCACATCTTTCTCCAACTTTGGTTTCACTTCTTAAATTAGAATGTGGTGCCAAATTTAGGGGACTTTGTCCCTATATTTTCTGAAGAAGGTCCAGGTGCCATTGTTCTTGAGGGAGGAAAAGGTCATCACTTTCCACCAATACAATCCTATCACAGATGTGGCGCTGGTAAGAGTC
This sequence comes from Lithobates sylvaticus, assembly GCA_028564925.1. Taxonomy (NCBI): domain Eukaryota; kingdom Metazoa; phylum Chordata; class Amphibia; order Anura; family Ranidae; genus Lithobates; species Lithobates sylvaticus. Next base: position 209,999,059 of record CM053030.1, on the reverse strand, counting down.
TTTTTGACTTCCTATTGTTACTATCTAAGGGTAGGAGAAAAGGTGAAGAACAGATACGATATTTGGTCAGGGAAATACCAATTCATAGATTGATTCAAGGATGATCCTAAATGCATTGGGGGTGTGAGGAGGCCCCCCCACAGTTTTTTTCAATTGGAAGAGAAAGGGGGTTCTTGTACTATTCAGGACAACCAAAGAACTGTAGGAACTGTCTATGGTCACACTAAAGAAGAGTGCGATGCCAGACAGAAGTGTCGATTCTATGGTGATAGTATTCATCAGGCCGCACAATGTTGTGAGAGTCAAGTAACAGACATATGTAGAGAAGCTTGGCATTTGGCATGACAGTGTGAAAATTATAGGTTGGCCAGGGGATATTGCCTTTTCCGAGATGTGTTGAGTGGAAGTTCCAAGGTACAAATATCAGAGCATGAAGATCAGACAGAACAGGTTGCTAAATTAGTGGGAGAGGGTGGAGATATGTCAGAACTCAAGGATGGTCGTGAAGTGTACCTAGTCAGCATGCCTGTAGTACCAGGTGAAGGTAGTTCTGTGCTTGTCAGGGAAGTGGAAGGGTGGAGGGGGTTAAGGTAACTGACCACCATGGACACTGAGCAAGGTGAAGACAAGAAGGTGGTCGTGGAGGGAAAGGATGCAGAACATATGAATATTAGTCTGACTGTAAAGCAGTGTGATGTGGACTATGGGAATTCTCAGATGGACCCTAGCCCAGTTTTGTTGTCAGAGATTGTTGTTCAGAGACTTATCATCAAGTGATATAGATAAGGAGGATGAGGAGGAAGAAGGGGAGGATAGTGAAAGTAGTTAAGCATGTGGTCAAGGGGTGGTATGTTCATAAAAAGGAGGAGAAAGGAACTTCTTTAAAGAGAGCGAGAAGAGAAAGTGGGAGTGCAGAAGGTTTTGGCTTTATCCAGAACAGGCTCAGGACCCCGCCAGGTCACCTATGTTTGAGGAGAAGTCAGAGTGCATGTGATCTGTGAATGTTGTTTTTTTGTGCCTATAATCATGGCTGGTTTTCGTTTTGTGTTCCTAATGGCCCTCACACTATACACAGGATAATGTGAAGAGTAAGTTCTGCGTACAGTAGGAAGAATAAAGTGTCTTGAAGCAAATATTTTAGGTTTACAAGAATGTTGTGTGGTGAATACTCTGAAAACAGTTTGAGTGGGGGTGTGGTGATATTGTGTGGTCTCCAGTATGTGTATCCCATAATGAAGGAGTGGGAGTATTGCATAAAAATAGAAATGTTAAAGTGATATCATATGATTGCATTTTACCGGGAAGGTAGTTATTATGTCATATGGAATATCAAGGGATACCTTTCAGGCTGTTTAATATTTATGCTCATGCAGACAAAAATGAGAGGAAGAATTTGCTGGAGCAGTTAAAGCCACACTTGTTGGGAAGGACCTCAACAATTGTGGAAGGTGATTTAAAAAAAAAATAGAAATGAACCACCTGTCCGTTTCAATCCGACTGTCATCCGATCAATCGGACAGGTGTGGAATGGGCATTCCCAAGGGGGAGGTATCCACACACAGACACTGGTGTCCATGAACGGTCCATGCAGAGTCTGCTGCGGCCACTGCTGACTTTTTTCTGACTCACTGAGACCATCCCTCCCTCACCCCAGATGTGATGGTTCGGGCCTCAGCTCAGCCACTCAGCTCCAGCCCCACCTGTGTACTATGTAGAGAGAGATGTAGATTGTGTCAGCGTGGCACCAGCATCACCCACTCAACTGGAGTGGTGTGGAGTCCTGCCTGCTTGTGGAGTGATCTGTGGGACTGTCTAGGGGAGGGACTGTGCCCAGCGTGGAAGAGAGAACCGGAGAACAGGCAGGTGGCCTGAGCTGAGGAGGAGGAAGAACCAAAGAGGACTCGTGGAGTGGAAAATATATATATGTATATATAATATATTCTTTGAAGGGGGAGAGGCCGGAGAGCCTGGAGTGTGGTGCTGCAGGAAAACCTGGTGATTCTATTCTTTATACAGGTGAAAAAAAAGCAAGAGTAACAAGACTAAGTAAAGGGGGATCTATTCTAAGGGGGACATGCCATGGCCTGGCCTGATCTAAAGGAGGATCTATATGGTATATGATAATGATTAAGCCCCTCCCCTTCATGACATTGTTGAAAAGGGGTTGGGCATGCGTGCCCTTAAAATGATGACCCCCTTTGAAAAAAGTTCTGCAGACGCCCATGCCCCATCTGTCTTTTTTTGGTGGACAGGATCAGATTGGATGCCAGCGGGTGTCAATAGACACAGGTCCGCTGACATTCGCCTATCCATAATGAGCTATGGATGGTCTGATCAGGTCCACCTGAAAAACTGACAGGCGGACCTGATCGGACAGCCCGTATGAAACCAGCCTTAGTACCTTTTTTTTTTAAATAGTCTCTCAGCTTTCGGCTGAGATCATTTAGGCGATTGACATCATTCCTATTACCTATTTCCGCTGACTCCTGGGATATAGATGTCGGAAATCCTAGGTGTCTTCAATGGTTCAAATCATTTGGTGTAGGGGGGATTATGGTGTGGGGTTGTTTTTCAGGGATTGGTCCCCTAGTTCCAGTGAAGGGAACACATCAGCATACCAAGACATTTTGGACAAGTTCATGCTCCCAACTTTGTGGGAACAGTTTGGGGATGGCCCCTTCCTTTTCCAACATGGCGGCACACTAGTGCACAAAGCAAGGTCCATAAAGACATGGATGTGGTGAGTTTGGGGTAGAGGAACTTGACTGGCCTGCACAGAGTTCTGACCTTGACCCGATAGAACACCTTTGGGATGAATTTGAGTGGAGACTGCAAGTCAGGCTTTCCCGTCTAACATCAGTGCTTGACCTCACAAATGCGCTTCTGGAGGAATGGTCAAACATTCCCATAGACACACTCCTAAAGCTTGTGGGCAGCCTTCCCAGGAGAGTTAAAGTATTTATAGCTGTAAAGGGTGGGCCAACTTAATATTGAACCCTATGCACTAAAACTGTGATGGCATTAAAGTTCATGTGCGTGTAAATACTTTTGACTATATATATATATATATATATATATATATATATATATATATATATATATATATATATATATATATATATATATATATATATACATATATATATATATATATATTGTATATATCAACACATAGGAATACGCCATGTGCATGTATCGATGTACTGCTGCTTTATGGACTTACATTATTATTTGGAACTTTATGAACTTTACATATGAATTATGGTCACAATTTTATATGATTAATTACTGTATGTACACATCTACAGTATATATGCACATGGTGTACTGTATTCTTATTTTTTGGTATATACGGTACTGTGCAAATGTTTTAGGCAGGAGTGAAAAAAATGCTGTAAATGAAGAATGCTTTCATAAATAGTAGTGTTAAAAGTTTCTTTTTATCAATTAACAAAATGGAAAGTAAACAAAAAAAAAACCAGAAGAGAAATCCAAATCAAATCAATATTTGGTGTGACCGCCCTTTGCCTTCAAAACAGCATCAATTCTTCTAGGTATACTTGCACACAGTTTTTGAAGAAACTCAGCAAGAAGATTGTTCCAAACATCTTGGAGAAGTAACCACATGTCTTCTGTGCATGTAGGCTGTAATCGCAGACAGACTCACCGGTACTTAGAATGGGCATGGCAGGAAGCTTTGACATATACAGTGCCTTGCAAAAGTATTCAACCCCCTTGGCTTTTTACCTATTTTGTTATTACAGCCTTTAGTTCAATGTTTTTTTAATCTGAATTATATGTGATGGATCAGAACACAATAGTCTAAGTTGGTGAAGTAAAATTAGAAAAATATATACATAAAACTATTTTTCAGAAATAAAAAAATTACATTTGGGCTGTGCGTATGTATTCACCCCCTTTGTTATGAAGCCCATAAAAAAACTCTGGTACAACCAATTACTTTCAGAAGTCACATAATTAGTGAAATGGTGTCCACCTGTGTGCAAATATAAGTGTCACATGATCTGTCATTACATATACACACCTTTTTGAAAGGCCCCAGAGGCTGCAACACCTAAGCAAGAGGCACCAATAACCAAACACTGCCATGAAGACTAAGGAACTCTCCAAACAAGTAAGGGACAATGTTGTTGAGAAGTCAAGGTTAGGTTATAAAAAAATATCCAAATCTTTGATGATCCCTAGGAGCACCATCAAATCTAACATAACCAAATGTAAAGAACATGGCACAACAGCAAACCTGCCAAGAGACGGCTGCACACCAAAACTCACGGCCGAGCAAGGAGGGCATTAATCAGAGAGGCAGCACAGAGACCAAAGTAACCCTGGAGGAGCTGCAGAGTTCCACAGCAGAGACTGGAGTATCTGTACATAGGACGACAATAAGCCGTATGCTCCATAGAGTTGGGCTTTATGGCAGAGTTGCCAGAAGAAAGTCATTACTTTGAGCAAAAAACAAAATGGCACGTTTTTAGTTTGCAAAAAGGCATGTGGGAGACTCCCAAAATGTATGGAGGAAGGTGTTCTGGTCTGATGAGACTAAAATTTAACATTTTGGCATCAAAGAAAACGCTATGTCTGGCGCAAACCCAACACATCACATCACCCAAAGAACACCATCATGGTGGTGACAGCATCATGCTGTGGGGATGTTTTTCAGCAGTCCGGAACGGGAAACTGGTCAGAGTTGAGGGAAAGATGGATGATGCTAAATACAGGCATATTCTTGAGCAAAACCTGTACCACTCTGTGTGTGAATTGAGGCTAGGACGGAGGTTCACCTTCCAGCAAGACAATGACCCCAAACACACTGCTAAAGCAACACTTGAGTGGCTTAAGGGGAAATGTTAATGTGTTGGAATGGCCTAGTCAAAGCCCAGACCTCAATCCAATAGAAAATCTGTGGTCAGACTTAAAGATTGCTGTTCACAAGTGCAAACCATCCAACTTGAAGGAGCTGGAGCAGTTTTGCAAGGAGGAATGGGCAAAAATCCCAGTGGTAAGATGTCACTCTCAGAAGCTCATAGAGACTTATCCAAAGCGACTTGGAGCTGTGATAGCCGCAAAAGGCTCTTCAAAGTATTGACTTTAGGGGCATAAATAGTTATGCACGTTGAATTTTTCTGTTATTTTGTCCTATTTGCTGTGTGCTTCACAATAAAAAAAAGAAAAAAAACATCTTCAAAGTTGTGGGCATGTTCTGTAAATTAAATGATGCAAATCCTCAAAAAATCCATGTTAATTCCAGTTTCTGAGGCAACAAAACATGAAAAATTTCAAGGGGGGTGAATACTTTTGCAAGGCACTGTATGACAGCTTCCCACACAGTACTTAGGCTAAATTTAGCTGTTCGCCAGGAGATTCCCTGGCCAAAAGCTAAATGTAAACAAAGGGGGCAGGGATACAGGTGATACCATTACCCAAATATGACCATATATCCATATTTGGGAAATTAATTATCACTGGTTGGGCAGATCCTGATGAGGAAATGATTGACAGCTCACAGCAGTGGGCGGATTTAAAAGCCACTATTGAACTGAATAGTGGCTATTGATCCACCAATACTGCATGCTGTTGATTAAAAGAAAAGTATTCAGTCCAGTATGGACACTCTGACCTCAATGCAGACTCAGATTCAGTGCTGCTCCCTGACAGAATTCTAAGGGGTGTTTAAGACACCCTTTATAAATTCCCTGGATAAAGTTCAAAAGAAGAGCTGCTGTGAATGTTCTGGATCCATAGTGAGGCGCCAAGTTTGCTTACTGTACTTCTGTAGTAGAGAGATGAAGACAAGGCACTGGATACAACCCCTTCAGTATATAGTATAATAATAGAGGTCCTTATGAAGCCAATTGGCTTGTGTCCGGCAGCTTTCCACACAACAGTGTCTCTCTCAAGAGACAGAAGTCACTTGATTTCATAGGTCCATATGCATTTCAACCAAAGAGGTCACAAAACAAAAAACAGTAGGCAGCTACTGAGTTTCAGAGGCTCAGCACCAGTAGCGGCCTGTCCATAAGGGGCGCCCCCCCTAATTCCATGCGCCCGGCCCCTAATCTACATGCAGGGTGTTGGACGCATGGATTTTTTTTTCTTTAAGCACACGACTAGAGGCTCTAATTGGCTTAAAAAAGGGGTGGGCTTGGGGCGCAGAGCACTGCGCCCTGAGCCCACCCAGTTGTGTGACAATAGCGAATTAATATTCACTATTGTCTTCCTGATTCTCCTACCAGTCAATCAGGAAGTGGGTCCTGAGACCTGATTGGCCAGGGAGTCTTAGGATTCAGGGTCCACTTTCTGTTCGGCCGGGAGGAGAAGCAACAGCTTCGGAGCGAGGAGTAGCTGGAGCGAGGAGCAGCAGCCCTACCCTGGTTCTTTGTCATCTGCCTCCTAAGGTAAAGAGGCCTCTGATCCCCACCTTCCCATCCATCTCCTGCACGGGGAGGGGGGTGATGCCGTTGGTTTGCCACCCCCCAAAATATTGAGCACCAGCCTCCACTGCTCCGCACTCAACCTTCATCAGGGCTCTAAACTAGATATCAGTTGTACCCAGAGCAAAGCTTCTGGAAAAATGTAATCCAAACCAAGAGGATAATCTTTAAAAAGGTTTCTGAGTAGCACGATCTTCTGTGTCTGTATTCATTTGTAACATCTTAATTTTTTTTTTTTTCTCACATTAAGATTTTTTATTGAAAAATTAAAGGATAAAGAACAAGTGCACATTTTGCAACAAGCAGATGCAACTGCATAAGTAACAACTTTTACATCCATAAAAGCATAGTACAACATCGGTATAGAGTCTGGGTTTGTTTAAATTTAACTAATGTTCCTGAATAATAAACAGAGAACATTTCAAAGATAAAAAAAGAGGGACTTCCTCATGTAGTCATAATCAGTGCTCCATCATTCAACTTAGACTATGATATAACTTTTAGTGGAAATTTTCGATCAACGGCATCCACTTTAACTGTGATTTTTGAGCTTGGTAAGAGGGAAATAAAGAAGGTAAGATAAAAGGATACAAGAATAGATAAGGTAGAGAGGACAGGTACCTTGCTAACTGAGCACTGTCTATGTCTGTCTGTTGGCGGGGCTAGGTGAACACTGGGATCTTTGGGGGTCATCATTCAAGGCAAGCATCTGGCGTTCTCAAAGTCCTGAGAGTATTTGAAAATCAAGCTGGGTTGCCAGGTTTCGTGAAATTTTTCTACAGTGCCCTTGTCTTGGGCTATGGTATCTTCCATCTCATAGATATCCCCTACTTTGCTCAACTATTCCGGGATGGAAGGGGCCCGGGTCGAGATCCAGTGCAGGGGAATCAGTGATTTGGCAGCATTAAGTAGATGTTTTGTCAAGGAGTGCTTGTATTTTTTAAAAGAGAAGTTGGCTACATGCAGTAGGCAGCAGGCTGCGTTTAAAATTAGTTTGGTTTCAGTGATCTTATGAATTAGTCTCCGGACTTCGTTCCAGAAGGGTATAATTAAGGGGCAGTGCCACCAAATGTGGACTAGAGTGCCCTGAGCCGAGTTGCATCTCCAGCAAACTTCTGATTTAAGAACTTTCCATCTGTGGAGTTTATCAGGGGTGTTGTACAAATGTGTCAACAATTTGTAGCTTGTTTCCTGTATTTTGGTACTGATAGAGCATTTGTGTGCCAAAATACAGGCATACCTCCATTTCTTCTCCGTTATTTCCTCCTTCAGTTCCTCCGACCACCTCCTCCTGTGTGCACTGGGTTCCTTGAGTCTAGGATGCTGTAGCCATGTGTATGCTATTGAAGTGGCCTTATCAAGAGATTTTTTGTCCTGGCAGGTCTTCTCTAGGTCAGTCAGGGGTCTATATAAATTTTGGGGGTTTCCAAGTTTGGACAGGTAGCTACGTATCTGGAAGTAGGTCCATTGGTGCATGTGGGGTAGGTTATTTGCAGATTTGAGGGACAATCAGTCTCTAAGTTTGTCCCCCGTTTAGCAGTCGCCCACTAGTAGTTGTGTGGATTGCGTTGTCGATTGGAGAGTCGTGTTGCCTAAACCTGGTGTAAAATCGGGGTTACCCTTCAGTGGAGTCAATGGGCATGGCGAGGTGGTGACCTCTTTCAGTTTAGCAAGAGTATGTATTATCCCCAGAGTGGTCCTCGTAAGGGGATGTCTGTGTAGGCCAGGCGGGAGGCTTCTCCCAAGGACCCATGGAAGGTACCTAAAGGGAAACGGGCTTAGTTCAGCCTCTAGGGTTACCCAGTCCTTCATGTGATCATGGCAATGCCAATAAATCACTCTGGCTATGTGTGCCACGTAGTAATAATGCTCAAAGTTCGGGAGCCCCATACCTCTTGCCTCTTTAGGTTTAGTCAAAGTAGTCAGTTTAATTCTGGATTTCTTTTGGTGCCAAAGAAACTTTAAGATAGTGGAATTTAAGGCTTTAAAGAATTTCTGGGGAATCCTGACCGGTAGGGTACGCATCAAGTAGAGGAACTTAGGCAATATGACCATCTTAATGATTGCTGCACGTCCAAACTATTTAAGGGCTTTAACCCCATTTTAATAAAAAGTTTAGTGTAATGTAGGATAACAGAAAAAGTTTCCTTTGTTAGAGAGCTAAATTAGGATAAACCTTGCCACTTGTCTAAGGGCAACATAGATTTGTGGTAATTGCATGAATTCTTTTTGTTTTATTGTTATTATCTAGTATTGATTTAGGAATGTTCATGCTTCAACGCTATGAGCTTTGGCTCTCAGCTGTGGTGTACAGGGTGAGCATTTGTCTAGCTAAGAAACATTAGTTGAAGGATTACAGGACTGGAAAGTAAATTTTTCTTAACAGAAAGAATTGTACGTGCATCAATCACCATTGGTGATAACAGTTCATAATCAATTCACTGCAATAAGGTTGTGGTATTGCAACTTTTTAGGTTTGGTATTAGTGCGTAGATTTGTTTAAACGTTATTTAGTAATATAATACATCTTTGCTCTGACAAAGTGGAGTTCATAATGAAATGTATTTCTTGTGACAACCGTGAGTGCATGAGAAAACAGGAAACCGCAGCCTGAGACACTTCATTGATCGCTGAAAATACTTTTCTGACATGTTGGCCATCTTGTCTATAAATTAGATTTAATTGCAGTGTTTACTTTCTTCCTGGTGATGACTGACAGTTTAAGTTCTTGACTCATTAAAAAAAAACTTCCGCGTAAAAGAGCAAGCTATAAGTCAGATATAATACTCACTGCACCGAATAAATCTAGAATAAATGAACAATCAATACATATAAATAATCTAATTGAAAACCACATTTGTTTATTTTTTATAAATATAAGTACGGTATATACTGTATGTTCTGTTTCCCAAGCCATAACTAAAATTTAGAGTTTACTATGTATTGAAGGTTAAGCATAAGCTATTTATTTTGTTTTGTTCTAATGGAAGCTTATCATGATTGTATTTTTGTAGCGCATACCCTTATTCTGCTACTACATAGATTTGGTTTAATAGAGGCATTCCTTATTTGATCACCCCTGCGGTTTTAATTTTTTGCGCTATAAACAAAAAAAGAGCGACAATTTTGAAAATAACACATTATTTTTTACTTTTTACTATATCCCCAAAAAATATATATAAAAAAAAGTTCAGTTTAGGCCGATATGTATTCTTCTACATATTTTTGGTAACAAAATCGAAGTAAACGATTATTGATTGGTTTGCACAAAAGTTATAGCGTTTACAAAATAGGGGATAGTTTTATTGCATTTTTATTAATATTTTTTTTTTACTAGTAATGGCAGCGATCAGCGATATTTATTGTGACTGCGACACATCGGACATTTTTGACACATTTGTGGGACCATTGTCATTTATACAGCAATCAGTGCTATACAAACTGGCAGTGAAGGGATTAACCACTAGGTGGCAGTGTAAGAGTTAAGTGTGTCCTAGGGGCGTGTTGCTAACTGTGGGGGGCGTGGCTGTGTTTTACACATCACTGATCTCTGCTCCAATCACAGAGAGCAGAGATCAGTGACACTGTTGCTAGGCAGAACGGGGAGATGCTTGTTTACTTTAGCATCTCCCCGTTCTTCCTCCCCGTGAGACGATTGCGGGTATACCCACGGCGATCTAGTCTGCGGGACCCGTGATCCGACTCACGGAGGTCCCGACCGGCGTGTGCGCGATGGAACGGCTGCAAATTTAAAGGGCCGTCCCTGTACGGCCATTTGCCTGTCCGTGCCATTCTGCCGACGTACATCTGTGTGAGCCGGTTGGGAAATGGTTAAGCTGCCCCCTGGAGGGCATCCTATCTCGCTGGAGATGTGCCTCCTGACCCTCTCTTCTATCAGGCACCCAAGTAGAGTCAGTGACCTCATCATCCCCTCCCTCCTTGTCACTGGAGCAAACTTGGCAGTATGCTGCAGCTGGGGGAACATGACTGCCAGTTTCTTGACCTTCTTGGGCACCCCTCTCTCTAGGCTCACGTTACTCCCTTCCTCAACCTAGGTACCATCATCGGAGCCTTCAACTTGCTGCGCATCCTCCTGCAGCATGTACCCAACACTGTGGTCGAATAGTTCGGGGGACTCTTCGGTGAATGATGGTGGGGCTAGGGAAGGAGTGACTGTTGACATGGAGCCGATGGAATAGGCTGCTCTGGCAGCTGCATTGGCAGGCAAACTACTCTGAGCCTGGGTGACAGAGGATGAGGAGGATGAGGACGGCTTTGTTATCCATGCCACCAACTCTTCTGCATGTTGTGGCTCAATAACACGGCCAACTGTAGAAAAAAAGGACAAGCATGCCCCACGGCCACGTGCTGAGGATGCACCGTGTCCACGACCAGCATTGTCGACTGTAAATACAGAGCCTGCTTGCTCTCTTTTAGTGGCATGTGAGCGTCTGCCTCTCCTTGGTGGCCTTCTGGACATGCTGTAAACTTTGTTTAGCAAAACCACACTACACTGTATTGTGTACTGTGTACACCACCAGAAAAGTAGTAGAAACTGCACTAGGGGTGAACGGTATTGTGTACACCACCAGAAGTCTAATAGCAATTATGGATGCACTGTATGTATTGTGTACTGTGTACACCACCAGAAAAGTAGTAGCCACTTCACTGTGGGTGCACGGTACTGTGTACACCAGCAGAAGTGTAATAATAACTATGGGTGCACTGTATGTATTGTGTACACCATCAGAAAAGTAGTAGCAACTGCACAAGGGGTGCACAGTATTGTGTACACCACCAGAAGTCTAATAGCAACTATGGGTGTACTGTATTGTTTACACCACCAGAAAAGTAGTAGCAACTGCACTATGGGGGCACGGTACTGTGTACACCACCAGAAGTCTAATAGCAACTATGGGTGCACTGTATGTACTGTGTACACCACCAGAAAAGTAGAAGTAACTGCACTAGGGGTGCACGGTACTGTGTACACCAACATATATATATATATATATATATATATATATATATATATATACAGGAGACTGGCTGTTTATATATATATATAAAATACACTGCAGCTAACTGAATAACTTGCCTGCCTGAAGGATATTAGAAAAAGTACACCAGGAACGGCCTGCAGTCAGATATAGCTAAACTGGAAGCGGTGGATATATATATATATATATATATATGTATATATATATATACCAGACTGTCTGTATATATATATATATATATATATTAAATACACTGCAGCTAACTGAATAACCTGCCTGCTCAATCTAAATGATACTCTCGCTCCGTCCACACCAAAAACACACTACACAGGGCCAACGTGCAGGCAGCCTTATATAGTATGGGGCGTGAACTTAGTCCCCCTGAGCCATGATTGGCCAAAAGCACCCTGCATGCTGGCTACCCAGCATGCACCTGCTGAACTTGCACATGTGCAGTGCCATGCCAAGCTGCCCAAGATCTTCCATAGATGCCAATGTTAAATGTTACTGGAGCAGTGCCATGCCAAGCTGACCAAGAATTTCCATAGACGACAATGTTAAATGTTACGGGAGCAGTGCCATGCCAAGCTGACCAAGATCTCCCAGGAGTCAATGCAAAACCGGAAATGACATATGGTTCCCCCGCCCCTAAAGGAGGAAGTGAAATTAGACATAGGCATAAATAAGGTAAGTGAACAGAATTTTTTTTATAAATTGCCAATTCATTTTAAGGATGCACATTAGTGCTGCATGGTGAGGAGTAAAAAAATGCGGGTGGAATCCCACTTTAAAGTTATAGGGTGTTGAAGGGCTCATTCCAATTTCCTCATATAAACAGAGAAGTCCTTAGTCAGTAGAGGAGCGTCATGACGAATTTAATAAATAGAGGAGATTAAGGCCCCTTTCACACTGGGGCGGGGAGCCGCGGTGACGGTAAAGCAGCGCTATATTTAGCGCTGCTTTACCGTCGTTTTAACCGCGGTATTCGGGCGCTCGCGGTGCGGTTTTACCCCCGCGAGCGGCCGAAAAAGGGTTAAAGACCCCCGTAGCGGCGCTTTGCGGCGGTATTGCCGCGGTTTTACCGCGGTTTCCCATTCAAATCAATGGGAAGGAGCGGTATAGGAGCGGTGAACACACCGCTCCTATACCGCTCCAAAGATGCTGCTAGCAGGACTTTTTTGCCGTCCTGCTAGCGCACCGCTCCAGTGTGAAAGCCCGCCGGCTTTCACACTGGAGTTAAAGGGGCCGGATTTTTTCAGGCGGTGAACAGGCGCTATTTTTAGCGCTGTACCGCTTGAAAAACACCCCAGTGTGAAAGGGGCCTAAGTGTTGTTGGAAGGGACCCTAAATATATACATGCTCAAATTTTGTGGGGCAGTTTAGTGTTAAATTATATCATCAGATTAAGGACATCTAGTGGAAGAAAAAAGTACTGCTGGGAAATTTCTGATCCATTGCTACTACTATGCCATTTACTAGGGTCGCTGGTACAACCTCCCCTTAAACTTGAGCTAGAACTTGTAAAGAAAAAAAATGTTATTACAAATTTTAGCTGTCACCCCTACAAATGCCCACTGGAAAATAATAACATGATCTTTGCTTTGGGTCATTAATGTTAATGTAGCCATGGGAATATTATCAAATAAGCATTCAAGTCTTAATTGGTTAAACTGAATAGAACACTCATATCTAGTTGCAAAAACATCAGCAATTTTGCAGACAATATTTTTTAATTCAGATTTTACATAAAGCCTTAATTGGTCTGCACTTTTTATAGACTGCCTATAAATTTCTGTATGTTTGGCAACATATATATAGTGTGCTTTTTATGTATTTATTTATTCTTATTTTTTATTTTATTTTTCCTTGATAGGTTGTTCTATTTTCAAGCATTGCGTTGTTCTAAGTTTGCTTACATACACAATTATTGTTATTTATAAATGGTACAATGAAAATGTGGCATAACGTTGACTTTATTATTTAGAAAACTGTTTTATTTGTTACAGACGAAAAAATATGTCAATAAAAATAAATCCACTGCATATTTAACCGCCTTTCCATGGGCTGCCAGCTGGTGCGATATATTTAGTTGTACTAAAATGCCTTGTCCTAGAACAACCTCTATGAAAGATAAATAAGGATTGAAGAAAACCCTGCTCAGAGAAGATTAATTAACCTTGTAATCTTTCAACCCTGTGATGAAAATGTTATGCTTACCTATATATACATCACATTCAGCTCTTTTGGAAGAGACTGCTTGAGCAGTTAAAAATTGTTATCTTCAGTCTTTCTTGTATTTTCTCTAGGGCATAATACTAAAAGGCAGTGCTAGTTTGGCTCTTGAGGTTCGGAGGCTAATACAAGTGTATGTGTGATTAATACAGTTGGACAGCCTTTACTTTACATTAAACTGATCCTTTATAAACAGAGTTTAGAAATGGTCAGTTCATTTAAATCTAAAAAAAATGAAATAAGTAGCCCAGTAATTGGTAAAAATTAAAGCACTTTCAATCCAGAGCTGCCCCACCTTAGTACATCTTTTTCACCAATAAATGTCCTCAGTCTTCTGGGTTGAATTTTGGTCAGCATCAATTGACAAATTTCCTGTGAGCCCAGAAGAGAGCAGACGGACCAATTTGAAAAGATGGGAGCGGCACACTAGTTTGTTCAGTCTATACAAGGTTTTATTTTGGCAGCAAAAACCAACGTGTCTCGAGGCTCAACACTCCGCCTTCATCAAGGTTTGTAGAGTAATCACTCCGCCTAAAGGATACCATCCTGAGCTGTAAAGATACTTTCACACTGAGGCAGTTTTCAGGTGTTTTAGCACTAAAAATAGCACCTGTAAAGCACTGGAAAACTGCCTCCCCAGTGTGAAAACCTGAGGGCTTTCACACTGGGGCAGTGCGCTTGTGGGACGGGAAAAAAAGTCCTGCAAGCAGTATCTTTGGGGCTGTGTGGGAGTGCTGTATACAGCAAAGCTCCGCTAAAACAACGGTAAATCACCACTAAAACTAGTGGCGCTTTACCGCTAACCAACCCGCCGCCCCAGTGTGAAAGTACCCTTAGTGGGAACCCAGGTATTCATATAAAAGAGGGACCTGCTTGCATTCAAACTCACTATACTACCTGTTCACTGCTAGCTATTCAGGTTTAAGTTGAATAGCTGCCAGTGAACAGGCAATATAGTGAGCTTAAAAGCTAGCCAGTCCCTACTTTACATGCCTTTTGGGTTCTAACTGACAGTCTTACAGTCCAGGACAGTATCTCTCATGCTATGGTCATTACTCTACAAGCTCTGATGAAGTGCCAGAAATGCATTGGCTTTTGTTAACCACTTAAGCCCCGGACCAATTGGCAGCCAAAGGACCAGGCCCCTTTTTGCGATTTGGCACTGCGTCGCTTTAACTGACAATTGCGCGGTCGTGCGACGTGGCTCCCAAACAAAATTGGCATCCTTTTTTTCCCACAAATAGAGCTTTTTTTTTGGTGGTATTTGATCGCCCCTGCGGTTTTTATTTTTTGCGCTATAAACAAAAATAGAGCGACAATTTTGAAAAAAATGCAATATTTTTAGCTTTTTGCTATAATACATATCCCCAAAAAATATATAAAGAAACATTTTTTTTTTCCTCAGTTTAGGCCGATACGTATTCTTTTACATATTTTTGGTAAAAAAAAATCACAATTAGCAATTATTGATTGGTTTGCGCAAAAGTTATAGCGTTTACAAAATAGGGGATAGTTTTATAGCATTTTTATTAATATTTTTTTTTTACTAGTAATGGCGGCGATCAGCGATTTTTATTGTGACTGCGACATTATGGCGGACACATCGGACATTTTTGACACATTTTTGGGACCATTGTCATTTATACAGCAATCAATGCTATTTAAATGCATTGATTCCTGTATAAATGAAACTGGCAGTAAATAGTTAACCACTAGGGGGAGGGGAGGGGGTTATGGGTGTTTTTTTTAACATTAGGGGGCGGGGCTGACGTCTGACGTCATTAATCGGCTTTCCCGATGACAGGGAACAGCCGATCAATGACAGGCGAAGTAGGAAGGTTTGTTTACACAGACCTCTCCCCGTTCTTCAGCTGGTCCTGCGTTCGTGGTCACGGAGCTCCCGACCTGGTCGCGCCGCCGGCAATTAAAGGGCCATGTACCTGTACGTGGTTTTGCCTAGCCGTGCCATTCTGCCAACGTATATGTGCAGGAGGCGGTCGGGAAGGGGTTAAAGAATAAAATCTTTCATGGACTACAAATTAGTGTGGTGCTCCCATCTCTTAAATTTTTTAGTAATCTCTTATGAAGGTCCAACAGGACAACACAGTTGATGAGAGACCCTCCAGGGCATTACAACAAATCCTTTAGCGCTCCTATACCACAAAAAGAGAAAAGAGAGAAGAAGAAGGCCTGTGACATCATTGCGCCCACCAAAAGACCTCTGGAAAAAAGATATGCATGTATTTTTTTTTTTTTTGCTTTAGCTTTAAGAATGTAAATCCAGGAAAAGGACAGCATAGTATAGGAAATTAGCAATAGCAAATTAATTATAGTAAAGCATTTAAGGAATGCTTATCCATATTTGGTATTTTATTTTAGCATTCTGTTTCAATATATTCAGGTAAAGAAGGAAAAAAGCATTGTCAAAGCGATACCTTTTTAGATATCACTTTACCGTTCTCTATCTGTGTATTTATGCCTGGTTAACACAACAAGAAATAAATCAAATATATATTTTTTGCTTGTTTTATTAAAGGGAAATTTATCAAAACTGAAGCAGCTTTGCATGGTAATCAATCAGCTTCTATCTTACATTTTCAAAGCTTAACTGAATAAACTGACTGTAGAAACAGATTGGTTACTATGCACAGCTGTTCCAGATTCTGGCTGCTCCAGTTTTGATATATTCATACATTTTCATAAATTATGTTTACAGGTGAATCATTTTATACTGATGTTCTAAGAATTAACTACAAGACTTGAGTTTTGCTATTTATTTATTTTTTGTCAAAGTAATGTGCACATTTAGATGTTGTATGTACTGCTCAGCCCAGTCACGTAGACCCTTAAAATACAATTCCTCATCCCCAAACAACTTGTTCTGATTAATTTATATAGGTCTGCTGCAGGAACTGAAGCAGTAGCTTAGGCAAGTTTGACTTTAAAGAATGACTAAAAAAGTAGAATTATAGGCAAAACTTTTATTTGTTTATAATAAAGTTTGGATAAAGTAAGGGAAGGAAAACAGGAGAAATAGAGAGGGTGAATGTACCTAATGGGGGCACAGGCAATAAAAACCTTATAGATGTTCTAATTCCTCTGCGCTCTATCAAAAAATAAAAAAAAGTTTTGCCTTTAGACTTTCACACTGAGGTGCTTTTTAGGTAATTTCAAGCTAAAAAAAAGCACCCGAAAAGCTCACGAAAACCTATCTCCATAAAAATCAATGAATGCTTTCACACTGAGGCAGTGCTCTGGCAGGGCGGTGAAAAAATTCCCCTCTCCATTGAAATGAATGGAAAGCTCTTCAAAAGCGCCTGAAAAGCTCTTCAAAAGCGTTCAGTGTTTTACTGTCAGTTTAGAAGTGCCTCAGTGTGAAAGGGGCCTATAGTTATACTTTAAGTTGGCCATACATTGTTCCAATTCCACCCTATTCCTGATGAACCAGGTAAAATTAGCTTAGGCTACTTTCACACTGGGGCACTTTACAGGCACCTGTGTAGTCCCTTTAAAGCGCCTCTCCTGTGTCTCCATTGTGAAAGCCCTCGGAGCGGTGCGCTTTCAGGACAGTCAAAAAAGTTCTGCAAGCCGCATCTTTGCAGCGCTATAGCTTGGCTATATTCACCGCTCCTAAAGCGCCCCTTCCCATTGAAAACAATGGGGCAGCCCCGCAGACCCGCTGGCAAAGCGGCTGGAGGCAGATAAATATAGGTACAAAAACATAGTAGAAAAACAATTTCATGAAAAATAGATTACAGGGCCATTAAGTAGTCAATGTATATAGATTATTTTGGAGAATAAGGATATGGTTTAGTGTCAATTAAAAAAATCCTGAATTTGTTTTACCACTTACTGAAGAGGAATGTGAAGGGATTTTTTATGTTCACTAAGGAACAGGAACAATGTTATCAGTGTATATAGTGATGCTGAAAATACTCCTACTGAATTCGCTGACACCACAAAAAGAGATTTATGGTGTCCTCGGCAGGTCAACTTTTACAAACTGTCCAAGAGTTTATCTAAATACACAAGTCAGATACTGATTGCTATTTCATCCATCATTCCCAAAGTTTGTACTCTATGGTCAGAAAAGGATGAAGTGAGTGGAGGTTCTAGGTTAATTCACCAATTTTTCTTTTGAAGAATACACACATCAGTACTTTATTACTCCTTTGTTTGTAATGTCATATAACTGCTGTACTGAATCACAGTTTTTAGAAATGTGTTTTACAGCTCATGGTTATACTATCTAATCTAGGATGATTGTTAAATTTCAAAGCCCCATTTGACATAAAGCAATAACATCATTAGCCTTTAATCTGCTTGCATAGTATCTCTCAATCCACTTGAGCAGAGTTATATAATGAACGGTATGTCCCAATTTAGTTCAGGTTAGAATGGCCCATTGTCTCATGGCACTGAGCAGATAATGATCTTTATCAAAACTGTATTAGGTTTCATAATTAAATAATGCCTTTCAAGTTAGGATATCATGGACTGTCTGAACGCAATGATCACAGAGATAACAGAACTCATGTTCTATAAATAAAAAAAATAAGAAAATAATAGCTATGATCAAGATGTGTAAAATGACAAGATCAGCCCTAAGTAGCCTGAATTAACATATTGTTCTCATTTTAGGTTTCAGAAATAAATATAATTTTTAAACAACCACAAACCCATTTTATAATGCAGTTAATAAAGTGGACCTTTCAGTAATTGTATGCATTTACATGAATAAATTCCTGACATCTAAAACTATAAAGCAATGTAATTCCTTCAACAAAGCTGTCCGTTTTAGTATTGAAAAAAAAATTTAAAGTAGACCTTCACCCAAAAATATAAAGATGCCATCCTCCTTCACAACTTAATAGGAAATTACAGATTTTTTTTTTTTTTTTTCCGGGATGCAAGTACCTTTTTTTGAGGTACTCATTTCCAATTCCCTATTCCTTGCCTAGGCGAGGATAACATACACTTGGTTCACTTCCCCTCTTCCCCTCCAGCCCACAGCCTCCTGGGTTAACATTACACATCCCAAGAAGCTACAGGACCAGATCCACTTCTGGCCATGTCTCTCACATGCATGGGCGTCCGCAGAACTTTTTTCAGGGGGGCATCATTTTAAGGTCACCCATGCTCTGACCCTTTTCGACAATGTCATTATCACATTATCACAGTCAGAGACTGCAGAGGTAGTACAGGAGATGGTCAGAGACTGCAGACATGGCAGAAGAGACTGTCAGAGACTGCGGACATGGCACAAGAGACTATCAGAGACTGTATATATGGCCCAAGAGACTGTCAGTGACTGCATACATGGCGCAAGAGATGACCAGAAACTGCATACATGGCTCAAGAGACTATAAGAGACTGCGGACATGGCACAAGAGACTCTAAGAGACTTCATACATGTGGGGGGTGATAGAGAGAGACAGGGGGGTGACAGAGAGAGGGGGTGACAGAAAGAGACAGAGGGGGTGACAGAGAGAGACAAAGAAGGTGACATAGGGAGAGGAGTGTGACAGAGAGAGACAGAAGGTGAAAAAGACAGAAGGGTGACAGAGAGAGAGGGGGTGACAGAGAGGGTTGATGGGGGGGTCAGAGAGAGGGACCCCCTAGCCCTGTGCAGTCCCTCAAGTGCCTCTATGTCCCAGTGGTGTGTGTAATGCTCAGTACGGTACCTTGCATGCCAGTAGGATGTCCATGATGTCCAGCAGCTGGCAAGACCCGTTTTCTTTATGGGTGAGGACAGGAGGTGCTCTGTACCTTCCATCGGATCTATGATGTGACATGGAGCGGTCCCTGGCTGCTTGCATTTCCTGCCTGTCCTTGTTCTCTGAACCCCCATTCAGTCTGTTCTCTAGGCCTTGGAGCAGTGAGGAGGTTTCGGGGACGTTGTGCCCGATGTTCCTGGCGTCGTGCTGCTCTCCGTTACCGTGGCTTCCGTCTCCTGGGCCGTTTGCTTGCACTATGTAGACTGGGGGATGTCATCCTACCCACCCCTTGAGGCCCTCACTTTCCCGCTCCTCGTAAAACTGTGTACATGTGCGAGCAGGGCCGGCCGTCGGTGCTAGGATAAAGACTGAGTGGGGAACTCCTGATCCGATCCCTGATTCCAGGGGGGGAGGCACTTCCCCCCCTTGCCCCTACCTGTGGACACCCATGCCCACTTGGGCAGTAGGGGCCCCAGTGGTAAGTCATCAGGAAATGACAGCTGGCTCATGAAACCAAGATGGTAATGCAGAGGAACTGGAACCCTGAAAAGAATTGGAAATGTAGAAGACAGTGCTGGACTTCTTTGCCTGGTAAGTATGTGTTTCCTAAGGCTGGGTTCACACTGTTAGGAATTGGATGCAGGTTTCCCCCATCAGGCGATTGTGACTGGCTCCCTATGGAACTGGTTCACACATCTCTGAAGTGAATTGCACAGGAGTCCTGTGTGTCTCCTGGTCCATTTCAGGTAGAAATTCAGCCAAAAATTCTGATTGAAATCGGGCCTGAAATAGTGAACAGGGATGCACCGAACCCCTGCTGTGAGCTGCTCCATGTGGTAGTGTGAACCCAGCCTAAGGCCTCATGCTCACGGGCGTTTTAAAAAACGAGCTGCAAAGCTAGTACCGACGCCAGGAAAAAAGTGTTAAAAAGTGTTAAAATCGCGTTTTGCATTGGTGTCAATTCACGTTTAGCCACGCTAGACTTCAGCTGCGTTTCTCTGTCTCTATTCAAAATCAATGGTTCCCTATGGGAGCCCATTGATTTGAATAGAAGTCGCACCAGAAGTCGGATCAAAATTATCAGACTTGCGGTGCGATTTGTGTGCTGAGAATCTTGAAGGGGAACCCTGCCAAAATTTGGCGTGAGGTTCCCCCCAAGATCCATACCAGACCCTTATCCGAGCATGCAGCCGCCAGGTCAGAAAAGGGGGGGGAACGAGCGAGTGCCCCCCCTCCTGGACCATACCTGGCCACATGCCCTCAACATGGGGTGGTTGGTGCTTTGGGGCAGAGGGGGCCCCTGCGCCCCCCCACCCCAAAGCACCTTGTCCCCATGTTGATGAGGACAAGGGCCTCTTCCAGACAACCCTTACCCGGTGGTTGTCGGGGTCTGTGGGCAGGGACTTATCGTGATCTGGAAGCCCCCCAGATCACGGCCCCCTCCCTCTTCTGGCGATGTGTTATGTCCTCTCCTACGGCCCCCTCCCCTCTCCGGCTCTTCTCCCCTTTCCAGTTCTTCTCCTCTCTGTGCTGTCCTCTCTCTCCGCTATCTTCTGCTTTTTTGCTGGGTCTTCTCCTTCCGTTCTTCTTCCGATGTTGACTCAACGCAATCTTCTGGTGTAAATGCTGGGTCCACCGTGTGCAATGACTTATATTGGCATGGGGTGGGGCCACCCAATGATGTAAGTTAGATGCCACGCCCCTTGTGATGCCATCACCCGGGCCCCAATGCCAAAAGTTGTCCATTTATAAGATATTTCCAACACATGGCATGTACATAGCAAAAATTACACCCTAAAATACATTCTGCTAGTATAGCGATACCACAAATTATACATATATTTTCCTGACTACTGGTCACATTTTTGGAGGCCCTACATATTTCTAACACATAGCATGTACATACCAAATAACAAAAGATTACCTGTAGTTTTAGTAGTGCAGAGGTCTGCAGAGGAGAGCATCGGTCCAGGCAGCAGGCAGGGATGTGGTCAGTGACAGCAATAGCAATCGTCCAGGCAGCAGGCAGGAATACTGTCCATAGTTAGTACAGGCAGAGATGCTGTCAGCACAGCCAAAGCATTGGTCCAGGTAGCAGGCAGAGATGTCCAGGCAGAAATACTGTCCATAGTCAGTAGAGGCAGCAGGCAGAAATATGGTCAACACAGCCAAAGTATTGGTCCAGGCAGCAGGAAGAAACATAGTCCATAAAGTCCTGGGTCATTACTGACAGCGATATGGTCAGCACAGCCAAAGTTATGGTCCAGGCAGCAGTAAGAAACAGTCCATAAAGTCCTGGGTCATTACAGGTAGCGATATGGTCAGCACAGCCAAAGTATTGGTCCAGGCAGCAGGAAGAAACATAGTCCATAAAGTCCTGGGTCATTACAGACAGTGATATGGTCAGCACAGCCAAAGTATTGGTCCAGGCAGCAGGAAGAAACAGTCCATAAAGTCCTGGGTCATTACAGGCAGCGATATGGTCAGCACAGCCAAAGTATTGGTCCAGGCAGCAGGAAGGACCATCAAGCTTAGGGTCAGGGGTAGAGGCTTCTCCCACCCAAATCTATTTGAAGCCTCTGGGCAACCAGACCCTGCTCTGGAAACACAGAAAACCAAAAACGTATTCTCTCTACTCAAAACGCTATTCTGAAGCCCCTCACATATGTGAGACCTCTGTGTACTAAAGTAGATGGGCAAAAGATCAGTCTGAGTGGCAGGCAAAAACATTGTCAAATAACAGGCCAAGGTCAGTGCACGTGGAAGTCAGAAACGTGGTTTAAACAGCGGACAAAGGCATCAATGGTAAACAGGCTGAGGTTGGTGCACGTGTAAGTCAGAAACGTGGTTGGAACGGCAGGCGAGGACATCATCGGTAAACAGACTGAGGTTGGTGCATGTGGAAGTCAAAAACGTGGTTGAAACGCCAGGCAAAGACATCATCAT
Source organism: Lithobates sylvaticus (assembly GCA_028564925.1). Lineage (NCBI taxonomy): Eukaryota > Metazoa > Chordata > Amphibia > Anura > Ranidae > Lithobates > Lithobates sylvaticus. The sequence goes on along the minus strand of CM053030.1, from coordinate 209,976,712 downwards.
TGACATGGAAGGTAGAAACATGGTAGCAGGCAAATGATCCACACAGGTATTTGAAATGGGGAAATGGCAGTCTGTTACTAATAAGGGGAACTAATATCTGATGGATGTGTGATAATTTTTGAAGCAATCACCGAGGCCAGGTTGGGAGGGACATTGGGGACAATAATAACTTGTATCTCTTCTAACTTCTCCACTTGTGCATACACAACATCTCTTTTGGCATCTTCTTCCGGATTCTGCGGGGGGAATGTTATAGGGAAAATGTTGCTCATGAAGTCGACTCACACTATCAGACCGAATGCTTCCTGGGGCAGGTCCTTGATGGTAAATCAGGGCAGTTACAATGTCTTCAATATATTTAAGGTAGGTGGTGGGTTGGTTTTTGGATGATTTTTTATAACAGACAAACAAATTGAACAGGGCCATATGAAACAGATGAAATGCAACTTTCTTATACCAATAACGGGACTTGCGGGTTGACATATATGGTTGTAGCATCTGATCATTTAAATCCACCCACATTCAGGCTTTACTACTGGGCCACGTCTTCTCTGAATCTCCACCAAGGTGTCATTGTGGATGGTAGTCATCATGTGAACATCTTTCCCGCCACTTCATGACCAACACCTCCTCATTCCTCATGAATGCAGATTCTCCTTTTTGTAGCCGTTTTGATAGTAAACTCTGTGGGAAGCCCTTCCTATTTTTCAGAAGGTACGCAGGCCAGGGTTTGTTTACGATACAGGTGACGGAAAAGGGGCAAGCTGCTGTAGTAATTGTCTACATATAAGTGGTATCCTTTTTTGAACAGGGGGTATGCAAGGTCCCAGACAATTTTATCACTGGCACTCACAGGGCTGGAGCTGGGAGTCTTTGCATTCATAAATCCAGAATCTATAAACGTTCCCAGTTGCTCGATCACACAATTTGTTCAATTTCAACCCATACCTGGCTCTCTTACTTGGGATATACTGCTTGAACTGCAGCCGGCCATTAAAATGTATAAAGGATTCATCTACACAAATATTTTGGTCGGGGATAAACACTTCAGAAAATCGTTTGGTAAAATAATTTATTAGGCGGATAATCTTATACAATTTATCATGGTAGGGATGATCTTGTGAAGGGGATCGGCGAATTATCGTTAAAGTGTAGAAAACGCATAATCATGTTGTAACGTGTCCTGGACATGACAGAAAAATATATCAGCATGTGGTGGATGGGATTTGTGGACCAATAGCCATGCAGTTTGTTTTTCTTTGTAAGCCCCATATTGAACGTAAAGCCCAAAAACAATTTGAATTAGTCTAGTGTGAGATGTCGCCAATGGAACATATGGGCGTAGGACAAATTGGGGTTGGCAGCAATAAATTGCTCTGCCTAGAGATTTATTTGGTCCACCATGTACTGCAACAAATCTTTGGGGAAAAACAAATAAAAATATATTCCAATTGTGAAAAATTTGAAGTGTTGGGCTGCACACCTGGCTGTGCGGTGAAAGGGGGCTTGGCAGGGCATCAGAAAGGTAAGACTGGGTCTGGATTCTTCGAGTTGGGCGTGTACTTCCAGTACTGGTACTGGGCTCCTCTTCATGGAGTCTGGCGCTGCTGGTGGTAGGCAGGTCTTCAGATCTTGGTCCCGATCTCTTTATTCTTTTAGGAGAAACGGATAGTGGGAGTTCCCCGCTGCTCTCATCATCCGACATGGTAAGGATGTTATATGCCTCCTCAGCTGTATAAACTCTCTGAGACATGATTGGTGGGCCTGTGTGATGAAACTGGTGGTGCTGCTAACAGCTCACTGATGGCGGGCCTGCATGACGGAACAGACAGGTTACTGATGGCCTGTGTGATGGTACTTATGGCGGGACTGTGCAGCGTTACCCATGGCAGTACTGATGACGGGCCTGTGTGGCTGTAGTGATGGCAGTACTGGTGATGGCCTATGTGACAGATGGGCTGTGACAGATTCAGATAATGGCAGTACCGATATCGGTACTGATGACGGTACTGATGGTGGTACTGATGATGGTACCGATGGCGGTACTGGTGGCGGCCTGTGTGACAGATGGGCTGTGGCAGATAGGCTGTTACAGATCCAGATGTTCTGTATGACAGGTTCTCTTTATTGGAGGGGTGGGGGGCTTTGTTGTGCAGACAGTAATGTAGTAAACATTTTCACTCACAGATCTCAGATCTCTCCTTCTCTCTCCTCACACGATCGGTGTGTAAGGAGAGAGAAGGAGAGATCCCTGGAAACCACCACAATGTTTATACTTGTGACCGGCTGTGATTGGACACGGCCAATCACTCCGATCGGCACGGTGCGCGCCCCCCGGGGGCAAGCAATAGCGGCGCATCCTGACCGATGTCATATGATGTCCAGTCAGCATAATTAAACCACTCTGCGCACGTCATTTTGTAATATGCTGGACGGGAAGTTGTTAAAAGGGTTGGAAACCCTTGTGGTTTTTCACCTTAATGCCCCCCAGTGCCCCCGTTTTACTTACCTGAATCCAGGTTTCTTCTCCCAGGGACCAGCACACCAGCTCTAGCTGGTGTCTCGTGTCTTGATTGGATAGATTGATAGCAGCGCAGCCATTGGCTCCTGCTGCTGTAAATCGAATCCAAGGATGTGGGCGCCGAGGGGCGGGGCCGAGTCCTGCTTTCTGTGTCAATAGATGCAGAAGCAGGACTTGGGAGCGCGCCTGTACAGGTGTCCCATAGGAGAGCGATTCTCCGGTGGGTCACTCGATGCGCGTAGGAGCCGCTGAGGGACCCCAGAAGAGGAGGATTGGGGTCACTCTGTGCAAAACTAACTGCACAGTGGAGGTAAGTATAACATGTGTTTTTTTTTTTTTTTTTTTTAAACACGAGGGTTTAGTAACCCTTTAGGCTCCATTCAGTTGACTGTACCTAGAGTGAGGAAATGTCCTCAATCTGCTGCAGGCCAAAGGAAGCATTTCCTCAAGCTCCTCTTCCCCCAGTTATTGGACTGTAACCTTGTAAAGTTTTCTACAATCAATCTTTGATCTGTGTTACAGTCCAGGAAGTACAAAGATGGCTCCAACCTTGTGATATGAAAAGAAAATGAAGGCATTGGCTCAGTGAATAATAATACATGTCTGCAAGGCCTTGTTCACTCGTGGTGTACTATAGCTTTTGCTCATGTGAGGACTGTATTTACCCACACGGGGATGCACAGATGTTCCATGAAGATACAACAGGTTCCAAAATGCAAACAGTGTGCATTCTGAGAACAGAATCTGCATGCACCCGTACACGCATTGGCATCAATGGGATTGCCTGCACAGGGATGCAAAGAACATTTGTCCCTAAACTCAGATTGCCTGGGTTTGGGGACCCGCACCTGCACACACCTGTATGGATGTCAAATTGGGAGCATTGGCTGTGTCCATGCAGCTGCTATATCCCAATTGACATCAATGGAACTGCCTGCTTGGGCATGTATGGAACACCTGTGCCTCCCCGTGTGAGTAAACACAGCCTTCGCATATGGTTTAGTACACCCCTTGTGAAACAAGGTCTAAGCGTAATACTTACACACACACCCTTAGACATCCTTTTGCTCTGTAGGTGGCACTGTGCCAATAAGACAGGAGAAGAGAAACCTGTTAAGGAAAATTGTCCTCTTAGAAACTCGGTTAGTCCTGTATAGGTGTAGCAGGGTTTTACCCCTTTTAGGGGAAGAGACTACATTTCCCATAATTCCCCAGGCTCCCAGGCTGCTTGCTTCCGCCCGGGAGGCTGCTGGGGGAGGTTATAAAAAGGAAGAGCGGAGACCGCCTCTTCCTCTTGGGACACTTCCTCTTCTGAGGCCGGACAGGACTGGCCTGCCTCTGCTGACAGAGCTGGTGACGCGGAGAAGACAGCCAGCAGAGACACCTGTGCGGACCGGAGCTGAAGGTCTGAGGCCTGGGCCTTGCAGCCGATGGAGTGAGACTCTCACCCCTCGGAGTCCACAGCAGCGGGGCGGAGACTTCCCCTTACTGTCGGTCGGACGGAGCTGATGACCGGAGTTCAGGGCTGTGACTGAGGAGACCGGACGCCGCCATTGAAGAGACCAGAGCCACCATTGGAGGGACCGGACCTGAGGACGGTACCCAAGGATTGGTGAGAGAGCCGAGAGGCTCATCCTGCATTGACACACACGTTTTATGCCTATTGAACTGCCTAGGCGCAATTTACCTCAGAGCAGCAATGTTACTTTTTGTGGATTACAAAGACACCATTTAAAGCTACATGTGCACCACCTCTACAGATTCATTGCCGGTGAAGAACACTGTACCAGTACAAGGACTGAGCTCTATTGCTAGGGATCAGGCCTGGTCCATTAGGTAGGCGCAGATAGATTTATTGCACCTCAGGGGTGCATAGCAGACGGTCGCCACACTGGGCGCTCCGTTTCCCCACTACCAGTTGTTACATATGTGTGTACATGTTAAAGTGCATATTGCAGGGACCTGCTAAAGTATTGTAAGTCATATGTTCAAACGCATGTTGCTATTTCTTTTCCTTACTAACAAAAGTAAAGCCAGTTATTCTTATTTCAGCAGTCTGCTTGTGAGTTCATACCAATTACACTTAGAGTATAAGCTAAGTTTTATGTGCATAGGGACATACCCCTTTACTAACTGTGCCAGAGCGGGTAGAGCCAAATTGCCGGGGGTTGGTGGAGCTGTACTCAGGGACCCAAAACAAACCAGCGGCTCTCTTAACTGGGGGTAGCGCTACACGTGGGGGCTCGTAATCCGGGATCCTGAGTCAGCGGGAAAAGCCGCCAGAAGGTACCGGCATGGACCCAATAGAAGTGGGACGGTGGTCCGCAACATGGGCCGCTGACCCAGCCGCAGCAGCAGTTATTGAATTGCCAGGGATATGGCAGAGAGAGGCAGTCAAGCAGCTCATAATGTCATTATCCCCATGCCAGAAGTCATGGATAATGGACATGAGAAATTATGCTGGGTACACATACGCCTTAATAGAATGGAAGGAAGAGACTCCAGAGCAGTTCAGGAGCCAAAGCATACAGGCACCGAATGGTCAGGCCTACCAATTGCTGCATGCGCTGCCGCGCAAGGGAGAAGGTTCTCCTATGAAAGCCATTCTATCCCCAAAGAAGGAAGAGCAGAAGGGCGCGGAAAGTCCCGCACAGACTACTCTTAGTGCAGAACTGTGTGCTGTCCTAGGGGAGATTGTGACTCAGTGCAGAAGAGACCCCGGGGATTACCCAATGTCGGGATACAGGAAACTCCGGATGTTTTCAGGGAGGACACCTGTACCCTCGGGAGAAGAGGGATTTGAAGAGTGGTTAGATGGTGCCACGCAGGCCCTAGAAGAATGGGAGGTCTCAGAAGGCAGAAAGAAGCAAAGGATTGTTGAGAGCCTAAAAGGACCTGCTTTAGAGGCCATACGCAATCTGAAGACAAGCAAAAAGGATTGCACTGCCCAGGACTACATAGACATCCTGGAAGGTGTGTTTGGTGGGACAGAAAAAGTCACAGAACTTACCTATCAACTGGAACACTGTTACCAGAAGACAGGGGAGAAGCTGTCAGAGTACATGGGACGCATAGACAAGATCCTGCATAGGATTATCCTGAAGAAGGGGATAGATCCAGGGAAGGTAGATGAAGCCCGTGCCCAGCAGGTGATGAGGGGAGCCCAACCCTTGGACCCTGTCGCACTAATTCTACGCACCCGCCAGGATGGGAAGAGCCTGGACTACCCTGACCTCATCCGAATGGTTAGAGAAGAAGAGGCCATGTTGGAAGAGAAACGGGAGAAGCAGGTGATGGGGTCTACAAGGCTTCCAGTGGCCACGGTCAGGTCGGCCTTAACCCCTGAAAGAGACACAGAGGTAGATGCCCTGAAGTTGCAGATGTCCCAGATGATGGAGATACTGACATCTCTAGTGGCGAAAGAGACGCCCAGTCCCAAGAAAGAAACAAGCAGGAGGGAATTGTTTCCAGCTGTTCCAGCACCAGCATCCCCACCTGACTACGGTGAGATGATTTGCTTTAATTGTGGAGGAATTGGTCATATTGCAGCTGTATGTTCCAGTCCCAAGAAGAAGAAGGCAGAAAACCGCCAGCCGGCGGGAAACGCCAAAGGGCCCCGGTGAAGGAGTCAACCGGGTGCCCATCACCTTCAGTGAGCTCCAAGAAGCACAACAGGAAGAGAAAGCGAGGAGACCAAACCCCTCGGAAGGAACCCAGGGATCCTCAACCAAGGTGCACTCCAGAGAAAGGGGGCAAGACCCCTCCGGAGAGACACAGCACCCCCAAGCGTGAACTCTTCAAAGTGAGAGATAACAATATCCCTCAACGGGTTCACACTCCCAGTAAGAGGGAGAAAATCAATGCATACCAGGCTCAAGAAAGGAGCAAGTGCAAATCAAGTGCTGGTAAAGCAAAGAGTCCAAAGAAGAGGACAGCATCAACTAGGCCCTACCCAGAGGAGCTAGTTGGTCCATCCCCTTCTGTACCCATCCAGGTGGAAGGAGTGTACACAAAGGCCCTCCTAGACACTGGAGCACAAGTGACCCTATTGTACAGGGACTTCTATGACAGATACCTGAGTCATCTGCCAATACAGAAGATAGAAGAGCTGGAGATAAGGGGATTGGGAACTCAGAGTTTCCCCTATGATGGCTACCTACCCATACGGTTGACGTTTGACCCATCCGTAGCTGGGAGGTCTGAAGTGTTTGACACCTTAGCAGTGGTGTGTCCCCGCCCACCAGGAACCAGCAAGACGTCCCTGATTATAGGGACGAACACGGACCTAGTCAGAAGGCTTCTGACCCCCCTGGTGAAGGAAGAGAATCTTTCAGCTCCCAAGATCCATCCCATGCTGAAGGCGGCCTACCAGCGGTTGGTCCTAGAGCAGAAGACCCCAAGTGAGGGGATAGGAAGGGTATGGAGGCTTGGAAAAGAAGGAGCAGTGTTACAGCCTGGAGAGGTGACCTGCATGAGAGCCACGGTGAAACTTACTTGGGAGCAGCCTGGCCCCTTTGTAATGTTGGAACCCGACCCAATGGAGGGTCACTCAGGTCTGGAGGTGATACCAGAAGTAATCTCATTGAAGGACCTGAAGAAGGCTAGAGGAAAAGTCCCTGTCAGTGTGAGGAACCCCACGGAGCGGCCCGTGGAGATTCCTGCCAGGATGCTTCTGGGACAGGTGAGTCCTGCTGTCCCAGTTGGCTGGTCAGAAGTGAAGGGGACGGGTGAAGGAGAAGATGTTTGGAAGAAACTCTCCATGGAAAACCCAAACCTACCTGGAGCTTGGAAAGAGAGAGCCAAGGCCCAGCTGACCAGATGGGAGAAGATTTTCTCCAAAGATGAGTTTGATGTGGGGTGTGCGAGGAGTGCCACCCATCGAATCCGCATGCAAGAGGACAAGCCATTCAGAGAGAGAGTGAGGCGAGTTCCGCTAGCAGATCTGGAGGATCTGAGGGAGCAGCTTGCGGAACTGAAGAAGACGGGAGTGATTAGGGAGTCCAGAAGCCCCTACGCCTCCCCAATTGTGGTAGTCAGGAAGAAGAATGGGTCATTGAGACTCTGCATTGACTACAGAACTCTCAACAGGAGGACCATTCCTGACCAGTACACCACGCCAAGGATAGAAGATGCCTTGCAGAGTTTATCTGGAGCTAAGTGGTTCAGCGTGATGGACCTCAAGAGTGGGTATTATCAAATCCCCATGCATCCAGAAGATAGAGAAAAGACTGCCTTCATAACCCCAGTGGGATTCTTTGAGTTCAACAGGATGCCCCAGGGCCTATCTGGAGCTCCTGCTACGTTTCAACGCCTAATGGAAAGGACAGTTGGAGACATGAACCTCATAGAAGTCCTTGTGTATCTGGACGATGTCATTGTCTTTGGAAAGACTTTGGAAGAACATGAAGCCAGATTGGAGAAAGTACTGAAGAGGCTCAGTGAAGAGGGACTTAAACTTTCTCCCGAGAAGTGTCGGTTCTATCAGTCTTCTGTGAACTATCTGGGACACATAGTGTCTGAAAAAGGAGTGTCTACAGACCCTGAGAAGTTGGAGGCAGTTACTTCGTGGCCAAGGCCCACAACAGTTACAGAACTTCGGTCTTTCTTGGGGTTCTGCTCCTACTACCGCAGGTTTGTGGATGGATTCGCCCGCATTGCCAAGCCCCTCAACGAGCTGCTGAAGACAGAAGGAGAGGAGGATGGAATGGGGCCTAGGAGGTCCAGTGAGTCGGTCAAAGACCAGTGGAATTCAAGGTGTGAAGAGGCTTTCAGAACCTTGAAGAGAAGTCTCACCACAGCCCCAGTTTTGGCCTACGCTGATCCCACTAGACCATATGAGCTACACGTTGATGCCAGCCATGAGGGCCTAGGTGGAGTACTCTACCAGGAGTATGAAGACCAGCTACGACCAGTGGCTTATGTGAGCCGGAGCCTGACCCCCTCCGAGAAGAACTATCCCACCCACAAGTTGGAGTTCTTAGCCCTCAAGTGGGCAGTTGTTGACAAACTGAGAGACTATCTGTATGGGGCCGAGTTTACTGTAAAGACAGATAACAACCCCTTGACCTATCTATTCACCACCGCCAAGCTGGATGCAACTGGACACAGATGGTTGGCGGCGTTGTCTGGATTCAATTTCAGTCTCAAGTACAGACCAGGGGCTGGAAATAGGGATGCAGATGCCCTGTCCCGAAGATCCCATGTCATGGTCAGTGATTGGGAAGACTGGACCCAAGTGGCACCAGATGGAGTGCGAGCCCTTTGTCAGGGGGCTGAACTCCAAGCCAGAGGAGGATCCAGAGCTGAAGAGATAGGAGTTACCACAGTGGGAGTCCCAAAGTGTTACTGTGGGGTAACTCAACTAGCAGAAGAGTGCCTACCGAAGCTGTCCAAGAAGGAGCTGAGGTGTGACCAATTGGAAGATCCCATGGGGAGATTGGTCCTGGAAGCCCTGGAAGACAAGAGTCCAGAGGGACTTCGCCTTCACCCTTCTAAAGAAGCTCGCCTACTGAGGAGAGAGTTGGACAAGTTGCAGGTGCATCAGGGGGTAGTCTACCGAAGGGGCCCCTCTGATGGACCAGAAGACAAGTGGCAGTTGTTTCTCCCAGAGAAGCATCGAGAGACTGTGCTGATTGCCTTACATGACCAGCATGGTCACTTGGGAGCAGAGAGAACCTTCCAACTTGTCAGAGACCGGTTTTATTGGCCCTGCATGAGGGCCGAAGTGGAGGAGTATTGCCATTCCTGTGCAAGATGCATTCAGAGAAAGACTTTACCCCATCAAGCTGCCCAAATGGGCCACCTACAGAGTGAAGGCCCAATGGATCTGGTATGCATTGATTTTCTCTGCCTTGAACCCGATTTGAGCGGATTGGGAAATGTTCTGGTGGTAACCGACCATTTCACTCGTTATGCTCAGGCTTTCCCAACCAAGGACCAGAAGGCCTCTACAGTAGCCAAGGTACTCTTGGAGAAGTACTTTGTTCACTATGGACTGCCACAGAGAATCCATTCAGACCAAGGAAGGGACTTTGAGAGTCGCCTGATCAGGAAGCTACTAGATTCTCTGGGAGTAGAGAAGACTAGAACCACACCATATCACCCTCAAGGTGATGCCCAGCCTGAAAGGTTCAACAGGACCCTATTGAACATGTTGGGAACTTTGGAAACAGAGAAGAAGCAACATTGGAGTCAACACATATCAGCTCTGGTGCATGCCTACAATTGCACCACAAGTGATGTGACAGGTTTTTCCCCTTACCGACTTATGTTTGGGAGAGAAGCAAGATTGCCAGTGGATTTGGCCTTCGGCATATCTTTAGACCATGCCTCTGCTGCCTCCCACAAAGGATATGTGGACAGACTGAGGCGCAGTTTGAAGATAGCTTACGAGAAAGCCCAAGCGGCCTCTGACCAGAGGGGGGCCCGAAATAAGAGGAACTTTGATTTGAAAGTTAGAGTACAGGACCTACAGCCTGGGGACCGTGTACTGTTACGGAATCTAGGGATCCCTGGAAAACACAAGATTGCTGATAGATGGAGATCAGAGCCATATATCATCTGTAGGAAACTTCCAGGATTGCCTGTCTACAAGTTGAAGCCAGAAGGAAGAGTGGGGCCTTTGAAGACCTGGCATAGGAATCACTTGCTCCCGCTCACTGAAGCAGTCAGAATGCCTCCAGCAAGAGACGTACCTGAATCTGTTTCCATTCTGGATACCCCCAGGCCTAATACTAGGTCTCAGACATCCCAAGCTAGGGGTGGATAGGACCCCCAATCAGAGGAAGAAAGAGGAGAACTGGAATGGCTATGGCCTTCCTCAACCCCAGGAAATTCTGCCATAGATCTTCCACCTACTGAAGATGTGGAAGATGGAACATTGAACCCAGAAGCCACAGAGTTTGTGCCATTCAGTGATGTGCCTGAGTGCTGGGAAGATATCCCTGGTCTCTACTCAGAGGAAGAAGTAGATGTTCCAGAACAAGAGATGTTGCCGGAATGTGTTCCTGAAGAAGTTCCAAGAGAACAGAGAGCTCGCAGAGTTGTGAAGCCTCCCAAGAAGTTAACTTACCCCAAGATGGGAGAAAGTTCAGAGGACTCTGTTACTACAGCAAGGAGAAGTGCTGAAAGCCCTGACCCTTCCGCTGTTCATTTAGTGGAGGGCAACCCCAGCTCACTCTCTGGCACAGTTAAACAGGTCGCCCACACTGAAGTGACCTGTAGACAGGACAGCTCCCCATCTTATGCTAATTGGTGGGAGGCTCCTCTGTCCAAATTATGTGAAAATGTTGTTCCCGAGAAAGTTTGTAGTTTGAACACTGTCTTTGGGGACCAAAGATTCAAAGTGGGGGGAGTGTGTAGCGGGGTTTTACCCCTTTTAGGGGAAGAGACTACATTTCCCATAATTCCCCAGGCTCCCAGGCTGCTTGCTTCCGCCCGGGAGGCTGCTGGGGGAGGTTATAAAAAGGAAGAGCGGAGACCGCCTCTTCCTCTTGGGACACTTCCTCTTCTGAGGCCGGACAGGACTGGCCTGCCTCTGCTGACAGAGCTGGTGACGCGGAGAAGACAGCCAGCAGAGACACCTGTGCGGACCGGAGCTGAAGGTCTGAGGCCTGGGCCTTGCAGCCGATGGAGTGAGACTCTCACCCCTCGGAGTCCACAGCAGCGGAGCGGAGACTTCCCCTTACTGTCGGTCGGACGGAGCTGATGACCGGAGTTCAGGGCTGTGACTGAGGAGACCGGACGCCGCCATTGAAGAGACCAGAGCCACCATTGGAGGGACCGGACCTGAGGACGGTACCCAAGGATTGGTGAGAGAGCCGAGAGGCTCATCCTGCATTGACACACACGTTTTATGCCTATTGAACTGCCTAGGCGCAATTTACCTCAGAGCAGCAATGTTACTTTTTGTGGATTACAAAGACACCATTTAAAGCTACATGTGCACCACCTCTACAGATTCATTGCCGGTGAAGAACACTGTACTAGTACAAGGACTGAGCTCTATTGCTAGGGATCAGGCCTGGTCCATTAGGTAGGCGCAGATAGATTTATTGCACCTCAGGGGTGCATAGCAGACGGTCGCCACACTGGGCGCTCCGTTTCCCCACTACCAGTTGTTACATATGTGTGTACATGTTAAAGTGCATATTGCAGGGACCTGCTAAAGTATTGTAAGTCATATGTTCAAACGCATGTTGCTATTTCTTTTCCTTACTGACAAAAGTAAAGCCAGTTATTCTTATTTCAGCAGTCTGCTTGTGAGTTCATACCAATTACACTTAGAGTATAAGCTAAGTTTTATGTGCATAGGGACATACCCCTTTACTAACTGTGCCAGAGCGGGTAGAGCCAAATTGCCGGGGGTTGGTGGAGCTGTACTCAGGGACCCAAAACAAACCAGCGGCTCTCTTAACTGGGGGTAGCGCTACATAGGGAAGACAGGTATCTGACTTGAGAGTTGAGACAGAGTTCCTGTGAGAGTTTGTTCAGCAATCTTAATGAGGGAGCCTTTAAATAGGGGATCCCTCATCATTCAAGTGCACTCTGAGTGAGTGGACAGATCGGGGGAAAGGAACCAACTGGTTAGGGACAGTGCTTAGCATAGGGAAAGGTTCCTGAGTAGGGACACTGTCTGATCCTGGAGAACCTCTCTAGGATTCCCTTCTGTTGGTAAGTGCATTTGTGTAGCATACCTCCACCCCTCGATCAGAGCTATTCTTTGGTAACGTTACAGTGAAATAAAATAATGAGTGCTGTTCTAAACTGCCTTGTTCTACAGTGTGCAAACCATTTACTCATTATGACTCCTACATCTCTAAACAACAATCATAAAGTTTCAACTTTTCTGAAGCCTGTGTGCATGTAATCCCTCCCAAGCAGGTGCCTTGACTGAGGCCCTGCCTCTACACATACATATACTGTATGCTAGATGTGCTAGATGCTAGGTCCAACATTCTACACAAACCGAGACACAAATTTATTTTAATTACCTTTTTTTTGTTCCCCAGTTCTTATCACATTTAATTAATTTATCTGATTTAAGATGGACATGCACTAATAGATTTGCAGATGGACGAATCACCCGCTGAGGCTAATGTATTCTGACAGCTGGCTCTTAGGTCTGTCAGATAACAGTGTTTTCTGCTAAACAATGACTGCAGCTGATTGGCTGCAGTCACTGTTTGGCCAAAAATGATCCGCCTGCCTGCTTCGATTTTCAGATAGTCAGGCATAAGAATGCTGACAGGGCCACTCGCTACTCAAATTTCTGCTGCTTTGTCAGAAAGGTCTCAGAAGACTACGGGACTATTTACAAAGCGCAGAATGGCTCACGCATGCGCAGTTGGAAGCAAGGCTTCACTGCCAGTTTCCCTTAGTCAAGGTGTCGGACCTTGACTCAAAGCTGACTCAAGTGAGGACAGTGCTGGATCCAGGGGCAGGTAAGTGTCCTTATATTAAAAGTCTGGAGCTCTCTTTACTAAGACAAATAGACTGATGTATAATTGTTACATTTAAAATGAATTGCCTTATTATATTAAATACAATGCTAGAATAAAGTCAGTTTTTTTCCATATTTACTTAAAGTTCAGCTTTAGCTAATAAATCATTTTGAAATCACATTTAAACACACTGGGGTTTACGAGATTTTGTAATTACACATACATACAGTCAGGCATCCACAGTATAACTAATGGAGAGCAGCAGAGGCAGATGCCAAGAGAGCAGAGGAGAGAAAGGAGTGCTAAATCACATCAAAGAGGAGAAAATGTGCTGTGGCCTGTAGGTGAGACTGAGAAACATTTTCAGTTGTGACAATAATTTTTTAACAGAAATGTCATTGTTTGAGGAAACGCAGCTTGCAAAAGGAGCACATAATTTTGTTAACTTTATGAAATTAAATAAATCGTGCAAGGACTGAGTTTTTACATGTTTCATTATTTGTGGTTCTACAGACCTCAAGGTCTGTATCAAGGGTGCTAAAATGCCTAGATAGACCTCTGGAGGAAATGCTTAGATCAAATATCACAACAGATGTACAAATTTGATCCTTTCTCAGAGACAATGCATGAAATAAACCAGTCAGTGTCCCTGTGCGCAACATTCATGTCTTAGGTTACACATTCTAAAGAGAAATATTCTACAAGTGGTTTCATACATTTTTAAGAGAATTTGTTTAGCATTCTTTCAATTGTAATTGAGAAATCGGAACGCAAACCTTTCATAAAGTTGGAAAATTCAAAATGGGCATATAATAACAAAAACATAAGCCAAAGTTGCCTTAACTGGAACATGACCATTAAGCTGTGTGCACTCGGGGGTATTAAAATACTCCCATCTACTCCGCCCTTTTTGCCGTTTATGTATAATTCTGAGTATCTAGAATTCAACAGTGTATGTGTAAAAATTTTCTTGGCTAGAATATTTGCTCTAGCAACTAGAATTAATTATGCACATTTGCATGCGTATGTGTTTACATGTGTATGTGTATAAATAGTGCCTGTAAATTCCTCTCTGATTGCAGGTTTTGGGCATTCTTTATGCCCCTAAATGCTGCTCTAAAATATGAATCTAAACACCATAGTGTGCATGGACACACTGGCTGAAATAGAGCTGCGCTTAGAGACAAAAAAAAATGCCTTTAAGGGCTTTGGTCACATGACCACCCAACACAACAAAGACATGCAGCCGCTTAGGACTATACACATACCTAGGTCACTGCAAAAAGGAAACCATCTGTCAATGGCCCCAAGTGAATAAAACCACATTGTGGCACAGTGGTTCAGCCTTTTCAGGGTTAAAACAGGCAGTGAGGAGGAGCCTCTTCACTGCCTGTCAACTGCCCTCTGAAAAGCAGTCCACCGCAGATTGCTTTTTTAATGGGCAGCAAGGGCTGCCTCGTGTCTGAATGAGCCTTGTAAGTGTACATTTTTTTGCCCGTGTGCGAGAGGCTTAAAACTAGATCCAGAAAAAACTCAGCTGAATTTATGTGCAAATCTTACAATCACTTAATCGTTTAATAACCATAACTTACCTAGGCTTGTGAAATGAAACCAAACTGGACTTAGGCCTCATGCACACTGGATGTTTTGCAATCTCTCGTAAATGCCTTTCTTTCAGACAGCAGTGTTTTGGAAGAAAAAAATGCTTCACGCTTGTAAACCTGTGTAATGCATTAATCAGCCAGAATAATAATTTGTTCTGCCCATTGAAATGAATTAAGGCTCAATTGCTAAACGGGCCTAGCGTTAACTGGCGTTTACACGCGTTTGCCAAAACGCTGCTGCTCCTGGACACGCTGTCAGTGGTTCTTTTCTCTGCCTCTAAATGCCCCTGCCTAAACTCTTCCAAACGCCTGCATGTGCATGGACAGATAGGCTAACATGCAGGGGCATTTAGAGGCGGAAAAAAACCTGCCAGATGCCCCTAACAGCCCCATTAAAAACGTACAGTGTGCAGGAGGCTCTACAGGGAAGGTTGAAATTCACATTTTTATTATTATACAGGATAGAACAGCTTGCGCTACAAAATAAAGGAAGACAGTTCAGTTACAATACAATTCAATACAAGAAAGTTCAGAAGGCCCTGCTCACAAGAGTTTACAATCTAAAAAAGGAGGGTCAAGAAATACAAAGGGTAACTGTGTGGGATGAGCTGATGAAGAAAGTATACTGTAAGTACAGTTTATTCGGTGAAGGGGAGATATTGCATACATACTGAAATGTAGTTACCTTTATCTCTCGGTCTACTAATTATTCCGATTTCACTAAAGGTCACCTCTACTTTTGTATTTCTTTTTAAAATGCAGATGCTTTAATTTGAGCCGTTTCGAGCAGAGTTTACTCTTAACTGTGCATCAAGCGTGAAAATATTGCCATTGTTGGACAAATTGTTAGCATGTTTTACAGATCGGCCCCTAGGGCCACTGCGGAAACAACAGCTTTTAAAATTTTCACTGTTTGCACTTACTTTATGTGTGGGTTGCGGCACTCTTATTCCGCGTACACACGGTCGGAATTCTCGTCAGAAAAAGCTCTGATGGTTTTCCCGTCGGAATTTCGACCAAACTGTCTTGCCTACACACGGTCACACCAAATTCCGACGGTCAATAACACCACGCCTTAAAAAACGTTCGACTGCACTATAAAAGGGAAGTTTAATGCTTCTGAGCATGCGTCAAATTGTTTCCGAGCATGCGTTGGAATTTTGCGTGTCGGAATTGCATACACACGATCGGAAAATCCGATAGAAAGGTTTTCCGTCGGAAAAATTAAGAACAGGTTCTCAATCCAAAGTCTGTTGGAAATTCCGACAGAAAAAGACAGATGGGCATACACACGGTGGGAAAATCAGATGAAAAGGACTATGTCTTCTCTACAGCTGGTGACATTGTCTATTCCTACCAGGGCTGCTAATAGAAATCACTGGGCTCTGTACAGCCTACCTGACAGCCCCCCCCCCCCCTCCTGAAACTATCAAAATAATATTTCTGCTATAATGCAATGCCTGCAATGCTATGCTTTGTATCCATGGCAGAAATGATACCCCCATCAAACAAGACCTATTCAAGTGAATGACGGCATGGAGGCAATATCTGCACCCCCACAGTGAGCAATCGGTACCGATTGCTCAGTGTGTTCATTCAGGGTGGTGTGTTCATTCAGGATGGTTAGCCCAGCTGCATACCATCCTGAAATAACCTGCTTGTGTGCAGCTGAGAGAAAGAGGAGGGAAGACAACAGCACTACAGGGGGAAAAGGTCACTCAGGGGTCCCAGACAGCAGGGGGTGCAGATACTAGAACCGATCTTCCTGCAGTACAGCCAAAGGAAAAAAAGAAAAATAGAAGGCAGCAGCACTGCACAAGTGTCAGCAATAAGGCAGTAGTGCTTGCCCTCCTGCTCGACAGGTGTCCGGGCCCCCCTTTTGAACTGATGAGGCCTGGGCCCAGTCCAGGGGGCTGGCTGTACTGTCCTATCAGCGGCCCTGCCTACCTGTCCCAGCACTAGAATACAAAGTCATTTTAAGCAAGTAGCACAGAATACTAGACTGACTCCACCAGCTCTTCTTGAAAGAACACGCTGTACTCTTACTTTTGTACAGGCTGAGGGCACAGGGGGAAGCCACAGTACTTCATCTCACAAGGCTATCGTGACTCACAGGCTCTGTCTCTAAGAGGGCTCTGTTCTGAAGCGGGCTCCAAGATACAGGCTCTGCCACTTAGTGAGCTGTGTGAAGTACCAGTCTACCCCTCAATGACAGAACCTTTGTCGCCAGCTGTGGCCTTATTTCGCAAGCTGGCTGCTTCACCTGCTATCTGTTCTCTTCTCCATAACCTTAAGGGTTAACCAATACATACATTTGAAATCCATGGTTAACCTCTTTGATTGTATAGCCCAGAGGGCAAAGCATGGCTGTTATTCTCTATTCCTCCGTTCTTCGGATACACCATGAATACTCTTATGTATTGTACACTCTCTTCAGCTTCCCAAAATAACGGAGACCTGGCAACTTCTTCCTTAGCAAGAACTGAGTTTACTTGTTGAAATTATAATTATATGCTGGGGTAGTATACATAGCATTCTGGAATATGACACTGTCCCTAAGTTGTGTTACTGTGCATTTGGCTGTGCATTTTTATTGGCTGTGCTATCTGGCCTTGTGGTGCTGCCCATATCTTAGGATAGGTAAGTCCATCTCCAGCAACAATAATCAGAAGCTATCTTTGTGGGCCTTCACGAAAGGGTAACGGGTCATGCTGTTGCCAAAACCAGATCACATCACTGGTTCTCACAACACAGCTCTCATGTCAGACTGCACCACAAGGCTGACCCTCTCATGTAAATATTTCTTCCAGAAGAGAAGTGAGACACACAAAGGAAGAGATGTCACAGCTTAACCCCAGCAGCATGAGCCATCTTTTACCAGGGCAGCATTAATAACAACTCTATGTAGGCAACTTCCTACAAAATATTACAGTAAAAATACAGTTAAAAAAACAAACACTTTTCTAAAAGCTGAGCTCCAGGCAGAAATAAAAAAAATATTGAATGCCGTGTATAACTATATATATATATATATATATATATATATATATATATATATATATATATATACTATAATAATTATATATATATTTTATATAGTAATATACATAGTAGCATAAGTGCCTTATTCTGTTTTGATATCAGACTCTGCACTGCACAAAATAAGAAAGCGAGGGACAGCACCAGGATTTAATCCTCTTCTGCTGCATGTGCTGATAGGGAACATACAAACAGGTGGAGATAGCAGATATGATGACTTCTAAGCGTGTTGTTGCTCCTTCATCGTCCAATCAGGAGTCTATGGTTGGGTAGGCTACACCACTGTATTCCTTATTTCAGAGAATGTAGAGTCAGCCCCCCTGATTGTGCTGCCTGACAGATCACAACAGTGGCTTTGCAGAATTTCTGGAAAAAAAATGGCAGATAATACAGTACATATGATATGCTAAAAATACTCAAGCGCTGCTATGAAAATGAATTGAAATAAGTAACAGCTGCAACTATTGAGTAGTGATCTGACACTAAATAATATGTAAAATAAAATAGGGATAATAATGTGCTAAACCTAAATATCTAAAATAAATGTGTAATACACTGTGCAGAATACATCAGTGCAAAATAAAAGCAAATTAAGTCAGTGCAGCAATCATAAATATAAAATATAAACATTAATGTAATAAGTCCACATGCAATCCAAGATATATATGCAGATTCTTCTGTGATGAAAACGTGTAGTCAATCCTTTCCAAAATCCATGCCACACATTAATAGAATAGGTGATAGAAAGAAAATAGTTGTCACCGCCACCTTTGAGTGCAATGTCTGCTCACCTCAATGACAGACCCCCTTGGTTCAAATCACGTATTAGTAATAATCCAGGAGATCAGCCACATAGGAAGCGGAACATCAGCTGTTTAATCAGAAATCCTGACAATTCCTTCCAATACACTTTGGAACACTAATCCTCCGCTCAAGCTTGGCTTGCATACACACGGTCACACAAAAGTTCGCTGAACTTTCGACCGTCAAGAACGTGGTGACGTACAACACTACGACGAGCCGAGAAAATTAAGTTCAATGCTTCCGAGCATGCATTGAATTGTTTCCGAGCATGCGTAGGAATTTAACGCGTCGGAATTGGTACAGACTATTGGAATTTCCGATCTAAACTTTTTCCGACCGAAAAATTGAGAACCTGCTCTCAATCTTTTGCTGGCTGGAATTCCGCCAGCAAAAGTCAGATGGAGCATACACACGGTCGCATTTTCCAACCAAAAGCTCACATCGGACTTTTGCTGTCAGAATTTCCGATCGGGTGTACGCGGCATTAGTCAGAATACTACATGTGTTTAACCATATCTCTAACAGAATTTGTCTTGTTGATTGTTTGTATAAGTACACTTGCTAATCTTCCCTTTATTTAGGCTATGCTTGGCCTAATAACCCCTATGAAATACCTTAAGGTGTGTCGGTAAGAGCTGGGTGAGTGAGGTGTATCTTTTCTTTAGGTGTGCAGAGAAATTACACTTTACCACTTCAGCCTGGGCCAATTTTGACTTATATGTCAAAGTAAATTTTTATTTTTTACTGGAAAATTACTTAGAACCCCCAAACATTATATATTTTTTTAGCAGAGGCCATAGAGAGTAAAATGGCGAGTGTTACAATTCTTTATGTCACACGGTATTTGTGCAGCAGTTTTTAAATTTTTGGAGAAAAAAATTAATTGTAATGCATTTTAGTGTACATAAACCCTACATAATACCCATTTTTTTATTTTTTTGGTAAAACATAAAAGATGGTGATACTATGAGTAAATAGAAACCAAACATGTCATGCTTTATAATTGTGTACGTCCGTAGAAAGGTGCCAAAATATGGGGCCTAAAAATCTCCCTAGACGAAGCTTTAAAAGCTTTTTGCAGGTTACCAGTTTAGAGTTACACAGGAGGCCTGGACCTAGAATTATTTATATCACTTATTCAGGCATATTACAATAAATAATAATATATAATAATAATAATAAATATTACAATACATGGTTTTCAATTGTATGACCTTATTAAGAGTCTTTTCTTTGGGTCCTTTATCATACATGTAGTCTGTGTACACCATTGCTTCTTATTATATTTTATTGCTATAAAGACCCCTCTACTGATCAGTTTACGTTCTTTGAGTACATAGTTAGCTGTCTTACTTTGCAGCTCGAGGTTCTGGATTTTTGGAACACACCAAAAAAGCACTGTTATGCTTATTACAAAGTGGTGTTATTATTGCACCAAATTTAAAAATAATTATCTCCAGTTTATAGATAACAAAACTGGAGGTAATTAATACCTACTCAAACTTGTCGCATGGAGATACGAAGAGTAATGTAGAAAAAATTATCCACACTTGAATAGCCACAGTGAACAAACGCAGATTAAGTCAGTTGGCGCGTTTCAGCCTATGAGGCCTTAGTCATAACCATTAAGGCCTTACTCATAACCTATAAGGCCTTAGTCATAACCATAATTGGTTATGACTAAGGCCTTATAGGCTGAAACGCGTCAACTGACTTAATCTGCGTTTGCTCACTGTGGCTATTCAATAAAATTAAGAAATGTTAAGAGCAACAACCAGAGTGCGGATCATTTTTTCTACATTAATCTACTCAGCTAGCGACTGTGGATCGAGCACCTGGGAGCTCTGCTATCTATGTGGTGTATGGGTAGTAGCACTGACTTTTCTGTTTATAGATAGGGTGCCTATTTCTCTATGCAGTGTAGCATAATTGCTGCTGCTACCCTCTCCCTGTCGCTGGTTGTTAAGGATGCTGTCAGCTTCACAGCCAACACCTCCTAGCAACCAGTGATACAGAGGTGGCCAGAGCCTGATGTTAAAGCTGAGACACTAGTTCTCCAACAGGTCCGCCTTGTAATTCACAGCAGGCAGTGGGTGTATTCTATAGCCCGTAGCAGGCTCTCTATTGGGAAAGGATCTGCCTACTGCCTGCTTTCAATCACTTGATGAGGACTAAAGTATATGAATTCTCATCTGACTTTGACCCCCCCAGATACAAAGCTCCCTGCCCCTGCGCTGTCTGACAGGTGCAGCATCAGAAAGGAAGCACAGGGTGGAATGTCCATATGGATGCTCCGGTCCGAGTGCACCACCACACTCAGTGCATGCCCCAGATTTATGTACTTGTCTACAACAGGTACATGAATTTGTCACATGCACTGACCTTTGTCATCTGGAGGCACGAATTCTCAAGATTGTCTTAAACACTCTTTATGAATTCCCCTTGATTGTCAAGCTTTTTGGGTGCGCCTGGATACTCTAAATCAGTGGTTCCCAAACTGTGAAGCTAATCTCAGCCTCATTGTCCAAGTTAGAGACCAGTGATGTAAGTAACTGAGTTAAAATAAACTGAGTTACCTAACGCAGTTACTTTAGAGGGTAACTAGTAATCTAACTGATTACTTTTCCCCTCATGGTAACTCAGTTACCATTACTTTGGCTTAGTTACCCCAATTACATCAACCGCCACTAGATGGCAGTAGTGTAATTCTGGTGTCCTTGCGAAAAAGTTCCCCCGCCGGATAAGGACCCCCTGTACTGCGCAGGCGCAGGGCTTGCGCAGTACGAAGGACTACGGAGCTTCCGAAAATTGCCGAACCTAAACAGCTCTGAGTGAACTCTACCCGCATGCGCCTGATGCTCGTGCTACTCTGCAAGGGGCGTCTATCGTGTAAGTAAAGGGCGTGTCTAGTATTACTGTAACCAAGGGGCGCATTTATTATTATTGTTATATATCGAGCTCTGCCCGTTAATTTAACATTCGCCCTCTTCTGTAGCCATCCGCCCCTTACACGATATAATAATAGACCCGCCACTTGCTTACACGCTATAACAGATCTGCCCCTTGGTTAGAGTAATAATAGAGTAGCCCCTTGGTTACACAATATATAACAATAATAATGCGCCCCTTGGTTACAGTAATCCTAGACCCGCCCCTTAGTTACACGTATAGAATATTTTTAAAAAAAGTCAGTTACTTTGCTGCGTAACTAATTACTTTTCCAATGTAGTAACTGAGTTACTAACGCAATTACTTTTTGGGAGAAGTAATTTGTAACTTAACTAATTACTTTTTTAAAGTAAGATGACCAACACTGTTAGAGACACATTAAATGCTTTTAACTACAAAATGTATCTATTAATTTAACTTAATTTTTCTGTTTGCTGTTTTATGACTTAACATGACATTTAAATGTGTATATACTGTTCATAACAGTACCATTTATTTTATCTCTTACATGCATTTTATTTTTTACTGATGAGACCCAGTGACAAGTATCTGAGTCTTTGGTGGAAACAGTTTGAGATCTGCTGGTCTTAAAATCAAACTATAGAGACTTCACTTAAATACATTATGACATGGAATAGCTGGACTGAAGAGAGGCTAAATCTGTTACCTCACTAATCTCTTCTGGGAGTTGATCACCTGCTTACTACAGCATTTAGTACACATATATTATTTTACCATCCCTTGACATGCTAAGATCTGTGTAACAAAACATTATCCCAAAATCACTTGAGAGAATAAAGCAACACAACTTAGTAGCTCTGTAATAGCTTTTTGTATAGAGGGCTTTATGACTTATTTTGTTGCAGGTTTTTGGCTCGCTAAGAGCAGCTATAGAGTATGCATTTGACAACACTTATTTCAACAAGATTATAGTCCCACAAAGCAGATCTCAATGGCCTTATCCACAGGGGAGGAGAGATCAAAGGCTTTGCTTGTCAGCACAATTTACAGTCCATTGCTCAAGCAGATGACAGAAGCAATGAGAATATCCTTCTCCCTGAAGGATATTGATCAGCCATAGCACTGAGAGAGGAGAGATGTTTCTCATCATGTGGAGGGACACAGGAAGGAATGTCAGTCACTACATTTAGCTATTTCTGTGTATGCATAGTTATGCAGAAAAAAATCCTGTAAAATATTCATGCCTCGCTGAATTGATTCTCGGAACTAGACAGCTGTGCTTGTACTCAGTAGAAGTGCCTGTGTGTATTTTACATTTATGAAAAATAGAATTGGATACATTTTAGCCATTGTGGTTGTTGCATTGGAGTTGATTTACTAAAGACAAATGGGCATTGCAAGGGAATTTTTGCAATGGAATGTTCCCCAGAGCTTATTGAATGAGGTGAAACTCTGCTGACTTCCATCATCTAATCATGTGCAAGCAAAAATGTGTGTTTGGTAATTTTATGCAAAGTAAAATTTTACCACATTCACTAAGGTCTGGGGAAAATTCCCTTGCTACGTGCGACTTACCTTGCAAGTGAACATCCTATTTGCCTTTTAGTAAACCAATCCCATTAACATGGCAACCATTAGTGACATCAGAAGCAATACCTGAAATGACGTACAGGTGGTGACGATTCTGGTGTGGGTGAGACACTGTTACATGCCGAGTTCGTTGTGACCATGCTTGGCCAGTTCTATCCTGCTGCATTGTATAAATTTCATGCGTAATTTAAATTCAACCATTGTGAGTGCAATGTTTGGAACCTTTTTAATACATTTTTGATCAAACGTTACTGCACTATTGGAGCACTTTGTTTTCATATATGTGGATCTTTTCATGGGATCAATTACATGAATGGGAGATGCTATGATTTTAATTACATTTTTGAAATAAAGTTGAATAATTTGGAGCTACATCTTTTCTACTTCATGAATGGGAGATCGTTGGATGATTTAACCCTTTATGGGCTGAGGCTTATTTTCTGAGCATGAGAGTGCAAGGCAAAGTCATCTGGTGAGTGGACACCCAGAGGGGAGTGGAATGCTTGTGTACACGTGGTGTGGTGGATTAATTATATTGAACCTGCTTACAACACATTGTGGATCTTTATTGATCAATCACCGTCACTTTTAAGGACTTATTTAACTAATGGTCTTTTGTTTGTTTTTGTGTTTTGTTTTATATATTTTTATCACTTGTCACTGGGTGATTTTTGTATTATATTATGTTAATTCCGATATATATTTACAGCACCACTATTCACTTTAGAAGTTTATACGGGAGTTAGCATTCATTCAAGTGACAGCGGTAGCTTTCTATTTTAGTATTCACTCATCTTTGGCACAGTGGTGGGATCTTCAGTGTGGGTTGATGAAACCTTGGACCCTTTGATTTTATTTAAAGTGGTTGTAAACCCTTTACAACCACTTTAACCTACAGGTAAGCCTAGATTAAGGCTTACCTGTAGGTGCTTGAAATATCTCCCAGACCTGCATGGTCTAGGAGATATTTGCAAATCGCCGTAGGGCAGTTTCTTCTGTGCATGTGCCAGAGTTAGAAAGGGCACGCTGTGCCGTTTCTAGCTCGGGTCATGCCGTTAAAGGCGGCTCCCGCGTGCAAGCACGGGAGTGATGTCATGCAACTTCACTCAACTCCGGCCAGTCACAGAGCCGTAGTTTGCGGCCCCGGAAGGAAGAGGGGAGAAGAATGGACGCTCGCTACTAGTGAGGAAGATGGGGACATCACGGGCTTCTCCTGCAGGTGTCACATAATGGGCTAGTAGCCCATTATGCTTTACCTTTGCAGGGAAACAAAGAGGAAGTAACACCCATCAGGGTTTACTTCCTCTTTAAACCAATCCCATAGCCTTCCATCTGCTGACTTCCATCATCTAATCACGTGCAAGCAAAAATGTGTGTTTTTGTTTTTTAAATATCTTTGCAGGTGATTGGTTATTTTTTGCAAAGTGAAATTTCACCACATTCACTAAGCTCTGGGGAAAATTCCCTTGCTAAGTGCAACTTACCTTGCAAGTGAACATCCTATTTGCCTTTAGTAAACCAATCCCATTGTTTTTAAAGCAGTGTTTCTGAAAACATGTGTAGCACTGTGATTTCAACAAAGTCTTTGGCTTTATTTGACATGCTGGTCCTGGAGCTGACTTAAAGAGGAATCCATCATTGTCCCACTGTGATCCGATGTTCAGGGGCCACAGCCTGGGTCCTATGCTGTCATCTTCTTCTCTGACAACATCAAGCACTCGGCTCTCTATTCTGGGTTCAGACAGAAAACCCTGGGTGGCGCACTCCAGCTCCACCCACTGGGGGCTGTATGTCCCTGAAGCCTTCTGGAATATGTGAGAGGAGGAGCCATCATTCTTGCCTAGGCAAGAAGGGCAAAGGGCAGCGGTTGGGGGGAAATAAAAACATACACTTTTTTTAATTTTTTGGGATTGCAGAGGGGGGAAATTGATGCCTAGTGAAAGTCTGCTAAGGTTTACCAAGCTAGTGCACAGGTATGAAATAGTGGGCATGTAATAAAACTTCCTTTTTAACCCCTTAGCGCCGGCCGTACACAAATATGTGCCCTTTTAGCGCCTGGTCCTTAGCACCAAGGGGCCGCATATTTGCCTGAATTGTTGCCTATACACCTGTGCCGCACGTGGCATCATAAAACTCTTAAAGGGTCAGGAGGCTAAAGTACCTATTTATCTTTTTAACACTTTCTTCTTGTTCAAACATTTTATTGACACATATGAAAACAGCACATACAAAAAATGTACCAAGAATTTATCAGTGCCTGTCATCTCCTCATAGGGAGGGATAGCAAACAGGAAGTAGGTGATAAGAGAGCATTAAAGAGGAAGTAAAGCCTATGAAAAAAAAAATGCACCCTGCAAGGCAAAGGCATGATGAACTAGTATGCATAGCATACTAGCTCATTATGAATAACTTATCTGAGAACGAAGCCCCCAAAGCGGTCCTTCTTCTTCATCTTCACCGCTGCCATGTATCCCGGAGTGACATTCCCGGGTCTCGCTGCTCTGGCGCTGTGAGCCACGATGATGTTACTCCCGCGCATGCGCACGGGAGCCGCAACGAGCGGCATATCCCCCCCCCCCTATTAGATTGTAAGCTCTTCTGAGCAGGGCCCCCTTAATCCTCTTGTATTTTATTGTATTATAACTGTATTGTCTCCCTTTTTATATTGTAAAGCGCTGCGTAAACTGTTGGCGCTATATAAATCCTGTAATAAATAAATAAATAAATATCGCCGTTAGCTGCGGCATGCTCAGCCATGCCAGGTGATCAGCCAAACCACCCACTGCAGGAACCAGGTGATCAGCCACACCACCCACTGCCACACCACCCACTGCAGGGGCCAGGTGATCAGCCATGCCACCCACTGCCACGCCACCCACTGCAGGGACCAGGTGATCAGCCACGCCACCCACTGCCATGCCACCCACTGCAGGGACCAGGTGCTCAGCCACGCCACCCACTGCTTATCCAGCCACCCACTGCAGGAACAAGGTGCCAGTTCAGCCACCAACTACAGAAATTAGGTGCTCAGCCATGCCACCCACTGCAGGGACCAGGTGCTAGCTCAGCCACTGCAGGGACCAGGTACTCAGCCATGCCACTCACTGCCATGCCACCCACTGCAGGAACCAGGTACCAGCTCAGCTACCCACTGCAGGAACCAGGTCAGCCACCCACTGCAGGTGCCAGGCCAGCCACCCACTGCAGGAACCAGGTGCCAGCCCAGCCACTCACTGCAGGCCCAGGTCCAGCTCAGTTACCCACTGCAAGGCCCAGGTGCCAGCTCAGCCACCCACAGCAGGGCCATGATCCAGGTACTAAAGCAGAAAGGATGAATAAGCAGAAAAGACTAGCATATAAAATTTATTTTAAACTGCAGGTAGTAAAATATGCTAAGGAACATGGAAACAGAGCAGCAGAGAGACATTATGGGCCACCTCCAACTGAAAAAATGATAAGAGAGTGGAGGAAACAGGAGGATCAGCTTCAAAAAGCAAATAAAATAAGCACACTTTTCATGGGCATGCTGCAATGTGGTCACAGTTAGACGTTGCCATGAAAGAATGGATCACACGTCACCGAAATAATGGCTTCTCAGTCTCTACAAAAATGAAAGCCAAACGTGTTGCTGTAGAGAAAGGCATTCAGGATTTTACTGGATCCCCATCGTGGTGCTACAGATTTATGAGGTGATGTGACCTTGTTATGCGCACCAAAACTAGAATTGCGCAAAAAATGCCAAAAGAATATGAATCCTAAGATTTTGTCTTTTCAAAAATTTGTAATTGATGCTAGGAAGAAAAAAGGTTTTGAAATTGGCCAGATTGGGAATATGGATGAAGTCCCGCTAACTTTTGATGTGCCATCTAATAAGACCGTTGATCTGAAAGGTGCCAAAACCATAATCGTTAAAACCTCAGGACATGAGAAAACACATTACACGGTTGTGTTGTCCTGCTGTGCAGACAGCACCAAATTGCCACCCATGGTAATTTTCAAAAAGAAAACATTTCCAAAAGAAGTGATTCCATGAGGAGTTGTCGTACATGTTCATGACAAAGGATGTAAAAATAAAAGTGTAGCGCTAAGATGTATCTGGACAGCACTAGTACATCAGAACAGAAATCTGGATACAAATAGTGTAGTCAAGATATTTAATGAAAAAAATACCATCCGGGAAAAAATGTGGGAAAGAAATAATATATGTGAGTAATACCATATATTGGAAAAAAGTCAGTGTGACTAAAAATGAATCCAATCACTTGACCAACACCGTGAGGTGCTTTTAAACTAATATATGTGCATATTCATATGCCTAAAACCTAGAAAAATTAAGCATATGTGAATGATAATCAACAAATTTAAAATGAATGTGAAAATTAAATCCACTCAATACAAAAGTGAAAAAATTATCACAAAAAAATAAAATTAAAAATAAAAATTTGCAGGAGAAATGGGTCATCTGATCCCAGATGTCACTATAGATGGCAATATGACACCAACCTATTAAATGAGACCCCTTATCTCAGCAGAAATGCATGTGAAATACATCAAGTAAAAAAAAATATACAAGCAAAAGTGCTGACCAATGTACTCATACATGGACACTGCAAGTGTTCAATGACTAAATCATAAATACTGACTTATATCATAAGCCTTGTGAACCACATGTCCGTGACAAATGAAGTTCATACGTGAAAGATGTGTACACGAATATCTTATAAATCACATATGTGATGTCCTGAAGTTGTGTCTTCATATGATATCTTGAATCATAACATGCAGTAAAGTAGAGACTGGGTACGCTTACCGTCAGGGGTGGACACACAAGCCGGTGGCTGTGGGTCAAACGAGCTTTAGTGGGCCAACAGGCGGTGCCCTTGGATGAGACCCACTTGGACCGTTGGAAATAGGAAAGACTGTGATGGCACACCAGTCTATACTCACCGACCACTAGGCGTTTGAACGGTAAACGTCCAATAATCGATTCAATGCCCCCAAAAATCCTCAATATGTCAGGAATATGGAAATAAGAAACAAAAAGAGAGCCTCCTCATGGTGTAAAAACCCGTTTGGCAGGATAAAAATGTATTTGAGGAGTAACTTCCAAAAATTATATTCCATAAAATTTTATAAAATCAGGTAAAACTGAAAAAGGTGCAGTACAGGTGGTGCGGCTGGCGTATTCACCCTACGCGTTTCGTCCTCATAGATTTCTGCTGGGGTATAGGACAGATGACCACCTCTGCGCTATAAATACAGTGTAGAAATATTACAGCCATATAACACCTGGGTTTGTTCCGATCAGCCTCACTTCCGGGTAAGCCTGTGAGCATCTCATTGGATGCATATAAGATGCCAACAGCCTATAGGAACTAAGTAACCAAGCCTCAAAGTCGTAATCCAATGAATAAGCTTGAACCGCACACTAGCTTCAAGCCTCTATGTGGTGTACCAATAATGATAAGCATTGCTTATGTGGGCGGAGAGAAAAACTTCTGTTTTTGGAGTGAATTCTAATCATATGATGATCGTGCGTGTCACGTGTTTGTGAAGACCTGTTAAAAGGACCCAGTGCGCTCCAATCGGGCGACACTTATAGAGCATGGTACTAGTGACGCTCGTACATGTCAGGTGCCGTAAACAGCCTATGGAGGGAGAATCGTCCTTTCCCATAGAATGGTGCTGCACCACGTGTATCACGCATAAGCGTCAACACGTGTACGTCGCACTGGCTCAACTGTAAACGGCATAATGGAACGCAAATGCGCCGACACCAAAAAGGTTAATGGCGGTACCAGTCCACGTGACTGAAAAAACAAACCCCACACATGTGACGTATGTGGCGGCCCATGGATGGTAACAATAGACGGGATAGACAGGAACTGGAACAACAAGATTGAAGGCAAATCATGGAACACAGCTGGCGGCTTTCTTCAACATAGCTAGAAAAGCATGAATCTTAAGTGGAATATATGAAATTAATTATGTGAATAAGGGAACTAAGTGAACTAATTTAGTAACTACCAGAGTCAGGCTGCTCGAAATTAGCCAGAAATAAACAGGGAATGCAGTTGTAGTAGAAAAAAGATACATATTCCCCATAAGACCTGTAAATGGGGAACCTTGATCTCTGTGCATGACGCTACAACATACTTATACATTTATTAAAAAGTACTGCAAATTGTCAAACACATCTATAGATGTCCCCCATCACTGTCTTGTTGTAAGTGACAAGAAAGAGAGTCACTAAACAGTGACATGATTTATCAGTGATCGTGATATTATAATGATCATGTATAGTAGATATTATAAAGGACAATAAGCAAATAGACACAGTGCTGACTAGGCCCTGCTGTCTAAATAAAAAGGAAACTGAAACCATATATGGCTATAATGGTGAAAATGGAAAACAGTATAGAATGGCAATGAATACATATGCATATCTAAAATGGTCTTATTCAGGTTTTAGGAGAGATTTCTAAAAGCATTTATATCCCATTCAATATTGAGTCCGTGTGGGATGTAAACATCTCATTTGGTGTATCCAAAACATCTCAAGTCTGGACACTCCTCTTGACAAAGAGGAGAAAGGATGGATGGACGAAAATGGAATGAGAGTATGGGTTTAAAAAGTGTGGTCCAAACATCCTGGAGGGCTTCTGAAAAAAACTGCCTTATTAGTGCTTGACCAGTTTAGAGCACATATTAGTGAAACGACAAAAAAGTGCTTTAAAGAAGTGAAGACCCATCTAGCTGTAATTCCTGGGGGGTCTTTCCAGCCAGTTGCAACCCGTTCAACGTTTCTATCAACAAACCATTTAAAGTGTTTATGCGAGAAGAGTGGAACAAAGGATGGCTACTGGTAATCATAATATGACACCTACTGGACGAATGAAAAGGCCCACTATCACTGAAGTTTGTGGATGGGTGAAAACATTGCGGCACTCAGTGAAGGAGGAAATTGTTGTACAGTCATTCAAAAAATGTGCCATTAGCAATGCCTTAGATGGAACTGAAGATAGTATCGTATATGAAGATGGCGAAGAAAGTGATGTCAGTGATTGTGAGCAACTGAGCTTCATAAATTCTGACACTAGCGATGATGAGTTCTTGGGGTTCCCAGAAAACTAGAAGAGTACTCGAACCTTAAAGTCTCTCCTCATTTGTTAATGACAGTGATGATGGTTCTTAATGTCATTGTTGACTGCTGTTCACTTTACATGGCTGAAATATTATTCTGTTATATTTTATTAAACATTTTTGGCTCAAAAAAATTTTTTTCTTGTTTTCCTCACCTAAAACTTAGGTGCGTCTTATGGTCAGGTGCGTCTTATGGAGCGAAAAATACGGTATTTGCAGGTTTAGTGTATAATCCTGTGATGAGGGCTATTTGTCATACCCCCAACATCTTTGTGTATTTTCGAACACCAATATTGTTTCTGTACAATAAAACTAACAGTATCCTGGTGTTTTGCACTGTGTTAAGCACTTTTGCTATATTCTTTAATGTTTTTAAATAAAATTTGCCAGACAAATGAAAGTTAAACTCCTGGGATGATATATTTTGCATATATACATTGGGCCAGCTGTGCACAATGTAAGTATGCATATGTGATACCTGAATAGCCTATGTGCAAGCTGTAAATCACTGTAGTAGCTTAACCACTTCAATACAGGGCACTTTCACTCCCTTCCTGCCCAGGCCAATTTTAAGCTTTCAGCGCTGTTACACTATGAATGACAATTGCATGGTTATGCAACGCTGTATCCAAACTCCATTTTTATCATTTTCTTTCCACAAATAGAGCTTTCTTTTGATGGTATTTGATCACCACTAGGTTTTTTATTTTTTGCTAAACAAATTAAAGTTTTTCCTTGTTTTTCTTATAAAATGTTGTTTTCTCCTGCATTGATGGGCACTTATGAGGTGGCACTGACGAGCACTGATGAGGTGGCACTGATAAGTTGGCACTAATGGGCACTGATGAAGAGGCACTAATATGCAGCACTGATAGGCGGCACTGATATGCAGCACTGATGGGCACTGATATGCAGCACTGATGGCACTGATGGGCACTGATAGGTGGCAATGATGGGCACTGATAGATGGCACTAATGGGCTCTCATAGGTGGCACTGATGTGCACTAATAGATAGCACTGATAGGCAGCACTGATGAGGAGGCACTGGCAGTCATTACTGATGGGCTCTGATTGGCATCTGTTATCTGCACTGACAGATGTTACTGATGGACACTGATTGGCATGGCATTTTTATGGGCACTGATTGGACGCAATCGACTTATCCTGCTGGATGTCATATGATGCCCAGTCAGGATAATAGGCCCACCTTGCAGATGTCATTCCACAATAGGGGGGCAGGAAGTGGTTTAGACACTACAGTAATGTCCACAGTCTACTGAGTTAGTCTACTGAGTCTACTGAGTTAGAAAGTTAAAAAGGAAAAAATGTATAACCTGGACTGTAGTTGATAACTGCTGTGGAATTTCTTTCTTTGTTGCAGTGTGGACCAGTGTTGGTCATCTTACTTTAAAAAAGTAATTAGTCAAGTTACAAATTACTTCTCCCAAAAAGTAATTGCGTTAGTAACTCAGTTACTACATTGGAAAAGTAATTAGTTACGCAGCAAAGTAACTGACTTTTTTTTTAAATATTCTATACGTGTAACTAAGGGGCGGGTCTAGTATTACTGTAACCAAGGGGCGCATTTATTATTATTGTTATATATCGTGTAACCAAGGGGCTTCTCTATTATTACTCTAACCAAGGGGCAGATCTGTTATAGCGTGTAAGCAAGTGGCGGGTCTATTATTATTATATCGTGTAAGGGGCGGATGGCTACAGAAAAGGGCGAATTTTAAATTAATGGGCAGAGCTCGATATATAACAATAATAATAAATGCGCCCCTTGGTTACAGTAATACTAGACCAGCCCCTTACTTACAAGATAGACGCCCCTTGCAGAGTAGCACGAGCATCAGTAGCGTCCGGCATTGCCTCGTACAATTACATGTTAACTGCACCTGTGCGGTGTAGAGTTCACTCAGAGCTGTTTAGGTTCGGCAATTTTCGGAAGCTCCGTAGTCCTTCGTACTGCGCAAGCCCTGCGCCTGCGCAGTACAGGGGGTCCTTATCCGGCGGGGGAACTTTTTCGGCAGGACACCGGAATTACACTACTGCCATCTAGTGGTGGTAGATGTAATTGGGGTAACTAAGCCAAAGTAATGGGAACTGAGTTACCATGAGGGGAAAAGTAATCAGTTAGATTACTCGTTACCCTCTAAAGTAACTGCGTTAGGTAACTCAGTTTATTTTAACTCAGTTACTTACATCACTGGTGTGGACAAGGTTAAACTGAATTTTCATTCATTTAGAAGTGCAGCAGCCATCTTCAAGGAGAAGGCTTTGCAATTCTCCTCTACGGAGAGTCTCCCGTGCAGGGGGCAGCCAACGTGCTTGGTCTTGATTGAGTGATTGGATGATGCAACAGAGCTAGAAGAAGTGATCAGCAGGCTGAGGGGGGGCTGTAGTCCCTTGAGCAGCACAGCCCTGGCCTGGGGAGGAAGAGAAGGGCTACATCTCCCAGAGGGCACAATAATGTTGCAGTGAAGAGGGAACAGATACAGTATATGTGCTCAGAGTTTGCTGGAGCTATCCAATGCTATGCTGCCAGGAGAAGTGTGCTGATCAGAGACTGCTGCTGCCACCATACTCTGTGCAGTGCTACTTGTGAGGGGACATGGATCCTGAGAGTCTGCCTTGGGGATCAGTGTTTAACTTGCTGGGCGTGGTGAGTGACTATGACCATCAGTAGACCCCTCACCATCAGGAGAGGACAACTGGCTACTGCTGTTGGGTGCTAGCTTGTGAGGGAGGACCTTTCACAAACCTACATGGAAACGCCTAGAGTTTAGAGACTGACTACTGTGGTGAAAGGCTGACTGACTCACATTTCCTTATTACCTGAAATAGGTCGTCCCCAGTGGGGTTGCCTTAACTTCCCTTTTTTTGGGAAGATGTGCCTGGTCCTGGGGGCTGGACAGGTAGTTACCCCTCAGCACATCTGGGCATGCGTGGCATTGAACTCAACACCATTCTAGCCTAGGCAAGAAAGGAAGAAGGGCTGCACACAAAAAAAGGAAAAGAACATAAAAAATAATACATTTAATCATGGGAGAGGGAGGGGGCTCGATCCATGTGCAAATACAGTAATATGTTTTTTGGTGTGAAGGTCTGCTTTAAGGAGGAGTCAACTGTTATAGTGCTAATGTTGGGCTCTTTTATCAGACCACCCCATGTGAACTCAACACAGTGAAGTATGGAGGCACTCAGTATTAAGTGTTTATTTGTAAAAAAAGGATTGTATACAAACAATAAAATTATTGATATAGAAAATCAGTGTAAAAACATATAAGCTTGAAAAAAATAAGGAAAATAAATGTACTGTGTTTTTCTTTTAACTAACCTGAATGTATAAAATGTACATGTGTTAACTTGTCAATTGTCATTAGAAATTGGAACAGTACATTTAAATATTCACACACATACATTAACCACTTTACATCTGCGCTATGGCCGAATGATGGCCACAGCGCGGATCTCAATTCCCGGGATGCCGTCATATGACGTCCTCCCCTGTGCATGCTCCTTGCGTGCGCCCTATAGGGCGCACACGGATCGCGCTATGATCACTGAGTCACTGTGACTCGGGTGATCAGCGATCCGAGTAAGGGGCGGGTCCCGGCCCTTTACCATGTGATCAGCTGTCAGCCAATGACAGCTGATCACATGATGAAAACAAAAGCATGGTGATCTTTTTTTTTTTCTCCTTACGCTGACAGCGGAGGAGAAAAGAAAAAGCCGATCACCGGCTCATTTTAAAGGGACATCGGTCCCGAAAAGTCAAAGGCAATTATGCCTCATGTAATGCCCACAAGTGCCACCTGTCAATGCCCATAAGTGCCACCTGTCAATGCTCACAAGTGCCAAATATCAATGCCCACAAGTGCCACCTATCAATGCCCACAAGTGCCACCTATCAATGCCCACCAGTGCTGCCAATCAGTGCCACCTAAAAGTGCTGCCTATCAGTGTAACCCATCAGTACCCATCACTGCCACCCATCAGTGCACATCACTACCACCCATCAGTGCCCATCACTGCCACCTATTGGTGCCCGTCACTGCCACCTATCGGTGCCCGTCACTGCCGCCTCATCAGCGTACATCAATGACGGACAAAAATTACCCATTTAAAATTTTTATAACAAAATTTAAAAAAAAAAACATTTTTTTTTTTTAATTATTTTTTTTCAAAAAATTTTTAACAAAAAATAAAAATCGCAGAGGTGATCAAATACCACCAAAAAAAAGATCTTTTTGGGGGAAAAAATTATACAAATTTAATTTGGGTACAGTGTTGTATGACCGCGCAATTGTCATTCAAAATGCGACAGCGCCGAAAGCTGAAAATTGGTCTGGATAGGAGGGGGGTTTAAGTGCCCAGTAAGCAAGTGGTTAAAGATAATTTCTAAATTTCCATTTTCATCAAAGCTCGTTAAATTGTGCAGTATTTTAGAATACTTGTTACTGAATTGTCCTATACATTTTTTTATTGTGTCATTTTACAAGATTCACGGTTCTCACTGTTTTCCATGGGAGTTTGCAGTCAACCCCCAAACTTAAAATTACTTTTTTTTTATCTAAATGAAGATGAGTATGACACTGTTTTGTGCATGTGGGATGACTTTCAGCTGATGTTATCAAATGTGGGGAAAAAAGAACAGTAAAAAAGGTGACTAAACTGTGTTTCTTCTGGGAAAACAAAATATGTTAGTCATATTTTTTGCAATCATTCAGTTTAGAACGTCAGATGTTTTCATTAGTGATTTCTCACACTATTGTTCATAATAATGGACTGTACAAGATTAAATGTGGGTTTAGGTGTTCTGTTATTAAGTGAGTAGGTAGTATGTGGCTAAAAGATTGGTTGATTTCCCTAACAGATAACTTTACAGATATTTTACTGAAAGCAAACCATTTCCCACATGGCCTGTGTTGTAATTTCCCAAATGGCCTTAGTGGCCATTTCCTATAAACAGAAGCCAACATGTAAGATATCGTCAGCAGAAATAAGGAAAATGTTCCAATCATGGCAGAATTTTCCTTTGTTCTCCCACTCAGGCTTCCTGTAAAAGAGTACCGAAGGTTCAATGTATCATCTATAAACTGGAATTCTTTGCCCTCAGCTGCTAATCAGATTAACACGTTCATGGCAGGTTTCTATTTCATTGGTGGTAGAAGGGAACTCCAGTTATTTAAGAATCAGCACATTCTCAGTACATTCTCCAGCAAACAGTTTACCATATGTATAAAGTATACAGTGCCCTCTGATTCCTATTTACCAAATTGTATTGTAACTGTAATGTCTGCCTTCATTTTGTAAACAGCTGAGCAAACTGTTGGCGATATATAAATTCTGTACTATAATAATAATATTTGCTAAGATGATTGGTTCATACAATTTCTGGATTTAGCAATATATACTGATATTCAATGGTGTCCAAAATAGCTTATTCTTTAAGGGGTGTATATATAGCCAATGTTGTTTTTTTTTGTTTGTTTTTTTTAGTTTTTGAGTACGGAAGGGTGTAAACCTCTGCCACTTTATTTTTGATGTTTGCATATCACTGGGGAAATTTCTGTTCACTTCCTAGCTCAGAGGCGCAAGAGGAAGTTAGTGGAAATCTCCCAAAGTCAGGGTAATTTACCTATTTATTTATTTATATTAAAAAACTGGGGACAACTCTAATATGTTGTACAGTGTTTTCCCCTGACTTTCTTTCTAGATGACAATTGTCACCACCAGTACAAATAAAGAGGTTACTCTCCCTAATAGAGAAAAAAAGATACCTAAAGATACACTTTAATAGGAAATAGTGATAACTGTTTAATCCATACTTTATAATACAATAAGTCTTTTATGTTTTTAGTTTTCAGTCACCCACGTTATGTGACATTTGGTGCTAGAAAATCAGCTGAACTGGCTGGTAAATAGTTTGCTGCTCATCCAAGTGTGGTGTCTGCTCTAAGAAGCCAATTGGATGAGTGGTGAAACATTTTCAGGAATATTTAGCCAGATCAGTTTTTTGATTCACCATACCACATAATACGCATGTTTGTACGTTTACCCACATTCTTTATTTTGCACATTCTCTATAATGTAGTAATGGATCTGTGTTTTTAGAGACACTTGTTGTTTGGAAGTGCTAGAAATTAGCCATTTGGTACTCTGTAGTGATGTCAACCCTAAATCTTAATTTCTATGGGCATGATGCTTATTTATAAAAACTTTTGTTTGGCAGTTAACATGGTTTTGGACACAACTAATGATCTGCTACTGTTTCTGGCTGCAGTTAAAATGTGTGAGGATGCTTCTGAAGAAAAAGGTCATGTTATATTTCTTTCATTCGGTTTAGACAATCTCATCTATACAGAACTTATGCTTATTCTCTGGAAGAGCTGTCTGATGATGAGCTAGAGTGAAGCTCCTTTCAATCCATTAACCTTTTTGACTTTGTCAGAGAGGATATTGAGCCACAAGAAGAAAAAAAAAAAAGCATTTGCCTGCATTGTGCAAGATACTTGTGGT
This sequence comes from Lithobates sylvaticus, assembly GCA_028564925.1. Classification (NCBI taxonomy): domain Eukaryota; kingdom Metazoa; phylum Chordata; class Amphibia; order Anura; family Ranidae; genus Lithobates; species Lithobates sylvaticus. The sequence continues at coordinate 209,940,130 of CM053030.1, read as the reverse complement.
TTTGTACTTTGTTGGTGAGTGCTATACTGTATACCACTCGGTTGCAGTATGTTTTATTGGCTAGGGTATCTATCTTTCCAGAATTCCTGGAAGAGGGAATTTGAGGTAGTTCTCAAACCTATATTTACCATTATATATCTACCATAGTTATAAGAAAGTAGTAAAAGTTAAAGAACTGCAAAGACCACACCTAATTCACACATGACCCACCTCAGAGGAGGGAGTTTAGATACAGAAACAGGAGGTGATGTCAATACCTTAGGAGGTTTGCAATTGGCAGTAGTTTATTTTGAGTATAAACTTGGTTCTTCCTACAAGTTTCCACAATTTCTTCATGCTGCACCAGCCATCTGTGAGACAGATTCCACCATTAAGAAATGCTGTAGAGCTGACTTGTGTGGTAAATGCCTTAATTGTTAGATTACTTTTGTATATGATAGTTTCTCCAAGTCAAACTGGCCACAAATGTGTTGTCTTCTATACAGTTGGTAACTATTAGCTTCTATGAAAGAGGTTAGGAAGTGTCCTTCTCTAGAATGGCAGAAAACCACCATGGCCATATGCAGAGGGCATTGGGTAAAGAGTGGGCAAATAATAAATCACTTGCTTCAACATAATCACACTCCTTTCTGGCATTTGACCAGTACAGTTTGCTTTCACATCTCAACAAGACCACACCGGTTATTTAACAAGTTCTAATCTACTTCCAGTACTCAATAGGCTATTTGAGAAGGGTGTCAGAGACTAAGCCCCACTCCCTGCAATCGTCATGGGTATTGCCCATTTGTCTCTAAACAATTCTGGGGGTCTCTTGTCTCAAAATGTTATTAGAGTTATCAGCCACAACACTTTTTCAGGTACCAGAGGTAAAAGGAGTCCTCCATCTCAGTATAGCCCCCATACTATTTCATAGTGGTGGCACTCTAACACTGTCATTGGGTCTTCTTTCAGTTCCCCAAACAAATACACTTCACTTCCCACACATTTTTTAACTTCATAATGTAGCTTAACATGAATCAAAGACATGTATCTTTTGGCTGCTGAACTTTTAGTAAACTTTAAATGTTTCTGGAATAACAGGAGCTTTTTGGTCTGTGCAATCCTTCTGTCCTAGTCATTGATCCGGATAAAGCCTCTTAGAACAAAAGAATCATTGGGTGAACACAGCCCCTCTCCTCATGTACCCCACAAAGAGGAAAACTCAATGTATTGCTTACTTGGAGGGTACAGTTGTAGTTTTCACCCTCAGAGCAAGGTCCTGCTCTCTTAACAGCTTTAGAAAAACTCCTTCTGAACCCAGAAAATGAACCATTTCTCTGAACTGGAGGAAGATTTCATCCAATCAATGAACTGGACCTCAGTTAGACATTATGGTGGGAGATAGGGGCCAGAAAGCTGTAAACACCCTTTACTTATCAGTCTTTCTTTCTATGTGTGACATTGGCACAGGAAATAAAACCTTATTCAATTCATGCCATGTATAAAAATTTTGTTCAAATTCCCTAGAAATTTTACTTATTTTAAACTAACATTGAAAGCGCTTTTTCTGACTTTCAACCATTTGAACATTTACCAACACCACATTTGCTCCTTTTAAATAGAGTGAATCTTATTAGCAAATGTTACAAAATCTAGATGTGTGAATGAGCCTGGATGCTCTGGAATTATATACATGTTCGCTTATATGTTTTTTTTCTGACAACTTGAGGAAAGATTCAGTGTTTACAGCTTTATTTTTAGGAGACTTATCAGAAACCACAGGCACATTCAAATGGGATTATTAAATAGGGAATTACAAAGACAATTAATATTGTGCAAAATGAAATAGTCCATTCAAACCAAACAACAAATCAGATTTAATTGTTTAGACTACAGTAAACTAAAATCAGGAAAGATTTTTTTCTCAAGCCTGCTTATGGAGAATTTAGGGTGGGCTCCAGGCAAGCTGCTAAATACACAGCCTGAATGTCATATACCTGATTGTCATGCTTACTAAAAGATTTTCAACTCGGCCCATCCAGTCTTGTGATCCAGACACAATTTGTCAAACAGCCTTAGCCGGTCAATGCTAATCAGTACAGCTTGGACAACCATTAGAAAATACAGGAACATCATTACATTACTGAGGTCAGAAATATGCTGATATCTTCATCTCACCCAGATGAAGTGTCAGAGGCTTGTATTAACTATTATGCCAATGTAAACCTTTATATCAAACAACTAGTTCTAATATTTCTCTGCAGAAGCCATATGAAATATATATTATTTTTCCAATCACTTTAAAAGATCCTATCACATACTATCTTACCTATAGCTGTACTGTGGTGGAGCCTGCAGTTCTAAAATTCTCAGAACTGGAGGTAGTTTCAGGGCAGAAACCTCATTGTGTGAAGCTTCAAAGGTAAGCATTGTCTGGAAGCTACTATGAGTTGGATAATGTCAATATTAGCTGCATTTGCTGAATCAATCAAAGCTCATCATACACATAGGCTGCTTTCACACTGGGGCGGTTTTCAGGCGGTACAGCGCTAAAAATAGCGCCTGTACACCGCCTGAAAAAAACGGCCCCATTCACTCCAGTGTGAAAGCCGGCGGGCTTTTACACTGGAGCGGTGCGCTAGCAGGACCGCAAAAAAAGTCCTGCTAGCAGCATCTTTGGAGCAGTGAAGGAGCGGTGTATTTACCGCTCCTATACCGCTCCTTCCCATTGAAATCAATGGGAAACCGCGGGGATACCGCCGTCAAACCGCCGCTGCAGCGGCGCTTTGCGGAGGTTTTTAACCCTTTTGCGGCCGCTAGCGGGGGTTAAAACCACCCCGCTAGCGGCCGCATACCGCGGGTAAAACGATGGTAAAGCAGCGCTAAATATAGCGCTGCTTTACCGTTGCCGCCCGCACCGCCCCAGTGTGAAAGCAGCCATAACAAACTAACTGTACAATCAACTTTAGATTTTCTGTTTAAATAATTGGATTTCTCAACATACAACCAAAGAGAATGGTACATTGAAACATATATTCATCCAGATGGTGTTGTAGAAAGCTAGAATAACCTTGTCAATCAGTAGCCAGAACTTCAATAAAGAGAACAAGTACCAGACAATCTCAAACCCTACCAGACAATCGTCACAAATTGTTGTGTGTACCCAAGGAGTCAATTTATTTTTTGGTGAGGGAAGGATAGGGGAGAGAGGAGACTGGGGAGGGGAGGGAGAGCAATGGGACCATGGGATTGGAATTCAGGACAATCGTCAAAATATATCTGTAAAGCAGAACACAGCCCATTATAGGTAGTTTAAAGGGTTCAGCCAAAAAGCTTGCTGTCCCATGTTTAGATTTTCAAAAACTTTGTGATATGAGCGCCCATCTGAACTACACATTCAGTCTTTTTTCAATCAGACGGGTCCTCATACTGCATAGTTGTTGGTAAAGCTAAAGGATATTGCACAGTCAGATTGTGACTTATTGTCACAATCTGACTTTAATATTACCATATGTCAAGCTACTGTGCAATGATCAACTCATAGCTACCAGTAGCAGAATGGAAATAAGTGAATTTCCTGTGAACGGCAGACTATCAATGCAAATATTATGTAACAAGGACTTCAGAAGAAGCTAAATCTGACTTTAATAGACAACCTTCATTTATAGTGCTTTCATCAAAGATATCCATCGGACGCAAAGCTTTTTAAATATATAATCTGATTTTTTTTTAAGTCAGCAAATCAAAAGAAGCTGTGAAAATCCAGTGTGTTATGTAAAAAGAGAGTCAAACAATATGATCAAGGGGATTAGTTTACAGTACAAGAATCTGAGGAATGAACCCGACATGTGCTTTTGTTGTGGATTAGTCAGCACGGAAACATTATGAATTTGCACCGCAAGGAAACATATGGTACTTTTTGTGCAAACAACAAAAAAAATAAATCTAGTAACGTGATGTCAGTAGGCTGAGTATTTCTGTGTTCTGAAAATGTAGAAAATGTTTTGTACCAGAAATACATTTAGAAAGATCAACAATGAAAGTCACAGCATGCTATAGTACGTGCTGCCAAGGACATTTCAAACTGGTTTCTAGGAATCCATTTGAAGTTGCATTTTATACTTGAAATGCAGAGTTTCTACTTTATGTACAAGAAAAGATTGAGCCAGGTGAGAGCATTTACCTTGCTTATATCTTGGATTCTTAGATTGTTTTATTAATAATATTATTGAAGAAGCCTTTAAGGAAAAACAGATAATACATACAACTTGATATCACAGTAAGAACGGCTTTTGATAAACTACTTAAGTCCAAGCATAGTCACAGTATGTGGGCATTAGTTGCTCAAATCAATAAGCACGATTTTCACTTTCCATACAAATAAAGAGCAGCTTCCCCTGGATATACAGCAATGGTCTGCAAGGGTGTAGGAACTGTGTACATGTAATTCATTTAAATGTTATAGGTTAAAATAAATGTAAAAGATTTTAAAACTGGCAATTAAATATTTCCACTTGTGCTATAGCTGAGAAAGGGAAGGAAGCCTAAGTGGCATAGAGGGCTTGCCTTGATTATAACTCCCCATGTGAAAATCTCATTAATTCACTCTGGCTCTTAAGATCAACTACTAAGTCCTTGTATTGTCACTCATCCTCTGGTCCTTTCAGGATTTCTAATGCCTAACTAGACATTTCACTATGGCAACCATATACTTATGCTTTGCACATCCCTAGAACTTTTGTCTGTGACAAAGCTTGAAAAATCCCTTGCAGCATGGAGACTTAACATTGTGATCCAAGTCTTGACCCAACTTCACACAAATGATGCACCACGCCATCCCACATGTACGATCAGTTATCCTACAACAGAATCTGATTGAACATTTCAGGCAACATTGTGTGAACAAGTTAAATGTATAGGATACCAATACGTAACGTGATTGATACCTGTAACTCTAACAGGTGCAGATGCTAAGCAATAAGAATAGCATGAATAACTCATAATTGATAGTAGAGACGTGTGGTTATTACTTTCAGCATTAAGTAGGAAAAGGTTACACTAGTAGTATTTATTTTACTTATTCCTGATGTGTGATATTAAAATAAAAATAAAGATAGACTGGTGAGGGGTCAGATTTTTATTGCTGTCTGTGCTTCAATCTCTGCAGCTGTCCTGATCACCAGTGTCAAGGGACATGACAATGACAGTAAATCCAAAATTGTGAGTTGCCACCAGAACAGGAATATAGGGATAATCCTCTAATGGCAACACTTCTTTATATGACAACTGTCTAAAGCCCCATACACACGGTCGGAAAATCCGACCACCAAATCCATCGGATTTGGTCCGACGGATTTAGTCCGACACTGGTGTTGCATACACACGGTCGGACAAAGTTGTCGGAAAATCCGATCATTCTGAACGTGGTGACGTTTGTTGCCTGCGACGGGACTACGTAGAGGCTAGTAGCCAATAGCTTTGGTCTTGTAATGTGATCTGACATGCGTGGCACTTTGTCCGTCGGAATTCGCTACACACGATCGGAATTGATGTGATCGGACTTTGTTGTCGGAAAATCTTTAGAGCAGGAGATACAACTTTGTCCGTCGGACAATCCGATGGAAAATGTCCGATGGTGCCTACACACGGTCGGAATTTCCGACAACATTGTCCGATAGGACAGAATCCATCGGAAAATCCGACCGTGTGTATGGGGCTTAAGAGGGGATACATTAAAATAATGAAATATCCCTAATAAGACAAAGATAACAAAAAAATAATGAGTTTTAAACCTTTTCCTACTCTGGCCAAAACAAAAAAAAATTGTTTTGCTTTTAGATATACTTTGGATCCAACATCATTTAAACATAAAATTATATCTTAATAAAATTAATGTATAGTCATGACTATTTTCTTAGTGTGTACTTATATTATTTATATGCACATGTGTGGGCAGCCTTATTTATTTAATACGTTTTCTGTGCTCTGCTCTTTTTCCTGATTTGCAGTACTACACAGTGGTTGTGTTTTACTTCTTACAAGGCATACATATTAGTCAAACAAACTACAAAGCAGCGCTCTATGGGTAAAACCAGAACGTACATATAAACTGTAACTGGACAAAAACTTGTTTATTGCACTGTAGAAAAGATGAACAAAAAACGCAGAACACTGTAGAAGCCTTAGAAAGCTGCAGGAAACATAAAAGCATATAGCCAAAGAGTGATAATAATAATGTTTAAAAGCAAACGATACCACAATAACATCTGGGGGAGGAAGGGTTAACACCAGAGGCTTGCTGATCAAACATGGAAAGAGGGTGCCATAAACCATGTGAAGAACGATGAAAGCCCTGGTGGGTTGCCCTGACTACATGTTTCAGACTTTGAAAAAGCGCATGCGCGCGAAACATGTAGTCAGGGCAACCCAGCAGCTTGCTGTCCACCATACCACACAGTCTCCACCGGCTTTGCTCGGCTCCCCAGTTCCATCTTCTCATGGCGGTTACAACATTCCACTGCCCCAGTCAAGATTGGCTCCCTCCTTTCATTGGCTCAAGATATCACAGTAGTCAGCACATTGTCCCCCCGCAATTTGCAATTTCCATCTTGGACACCAGCGGAGTGTGACAATGAGCCTGCTGGCAACAGACAGATTACCATCATTCCTCCACTGGGCTTTCATTGTTCTTCACATGGTTTATGGCGCCCTCTTTCCATGTTTGACCAGCAAGCCTCTTGGATGGTGTTAATCCTTCCTCACCTGGATTTTATTGTGGTACTGTTTGCTTTTAAACATTATTATTATCTCTCTTAGGCTATATGCATTCATGACTGTTTTCTGCAGCTTTCCCAAGCCACTAGAGTGTTCTGCAGTTTTTGATCATCTTTTCTACAGTGCAATAAACACGTATTTACTTTCTGGTTTTACCCATAGAGCGCTGCTTTGTAGTTTGTTTCCTTGTCTTCCATTTTTTCCATTTTTTTGCAGCAGCAATGGGTGTTAGTCTATTTGACCTCTCCAGTTTGTGACATCCACATATATGACTGACAGCTTTAGCACTTAAGGACTTTGTGTTGTTATACATATTAGTCAGTGTACTCACTGAAGACAATATGCTCTCTCTGGGTGGCTCATTTAATGGGTTAAGTTACTAAAGATGTTAAGATTCTTCATCCAAAAAATGTGTGGGCATTCACCTGAATTATCCAGTCATGTGGAAAGCAAACTCCTAATCACTTTGCATACCCAATCATTTGCAGATGCTTTTCACATGATTGAATTTGTAGTGAATATTCATACATTTATTCAATGTTGTTAGTAAATAGGCCTCCTTATCTCAACAATGTTAAGCTGAAAGGTTCAAAGAGACTAAAGCCAGGTACATACTACAGCTCCAGCCGGAGCCACTGTACTAACCATGCAAGGTTAGTCCATCGATCTCCCCCGCTGAGCGGTTGTGTTCTTGCAAGGGGGTGCCACCCCGCCAAAACACTCTGATCAGCGCTCTCTGCCATTGGCTGAGAGCACTGATCGGGTGTCGGTCAGCTGCTGGTTTTCCAGTCCGCTTCTGTTGGACAGACCGGCACACACGGGCTGAATGTTGGCCGTTTTTTTTTTAACCGGCTGTTGTCTCCCGACATTCAGCCCGTGTTTACGGGGCTTTAGGTAATACAGATCTCCCTCTAGTAATTCATCTACAAATCTCAAAATTGAATGCAATAATATAAATATGAAAATGCAAACATGAAAAATTGGAATGTCACATGAAAAATAGATTTAAGGTAAACATTACAATTGAAACGCTAAATATAAAGTTTTTCGGTTATGATGTGCTCACCAAAATATACCATATTTCCCTTTAATATCGAGGCCTCCTTTGTCATATTGTGTTAATTTTTACTCACAATGCACTATAAGTAGTTTATTTAGAAGTCCACTAACCTTCTTTTACAGCACAAAACTGTAGTGTTATATATAGGGTTAAGCTTCTTAGCGGAAAAAGGATATACTTTGAGTTAGAAAATAAAATATTTAGTTTAAGTCTTTTAGACATTTGAGGGGCTCCATGGTCAGCATCAATGACCTCAAGTATGTACTGTACCCTACAATAGTCTTGCCATATGGCTAAAAAAAAATTGCATGTATATACTTGTAGCCTTTAGCCTTTTTCCAACAACTCATTGGTTATGCCCAAGAAGGATATGTTCTTCAGCTTCCCATCCTCGGCAGCTCACAGAGGCCATGCTGGGCTGGGCAAGTGATCTGAAGAGGCATAAGGCAGCTAGGCCAGATCCTAATAGCATGCAGCCTCTCCAAAAGACCCAGCAACTGTGGTGAGCACCTCCCAATTGCTTCAAGAGTACTGCCATTCCAGTGAGGTGTTGTTTTGTCCTAGGGCCTTGGATTCATCCAGCTATTCACCTTGAGAGCTTCTCTGCACTTCACTGAGAGGGATGCTTTCTATGAGAATAATCATAAGTAGCTGTGTTCTGTACTGTTTTATTAAAGAATTGATATTCATCTATAGAATTTTCTAGCTACAGATTACTTTGCCTCACCAGAAGTGGAAATGTAATCCTGGCAGCAACGGTAATGGTGCTGTAGCACAGACTCCAATTCCTGCCTGTAGGTTTATTTTTAAGCATTGTAAACTGTGGGGAAAACATAGGAACACCCTTGTTTTTTTTTCCTTAGTTTATGCTGCTTGTTTAATTGTTCAGAATGCTCACAAGAAAATACATTCAACATAAATGCATATATATATATAGATATATATTTGGGAATGAACAAGTTCTCTGCACCATGTATCTATGGGAATTGACTTATTCAGTAATGCATTGCAAAGAGCAAAAATTTTAAAATGGATTCTTAGAATGTTAAAGTTGTATAGTAGGTGAGGTTGAAAAAAGACACAAGTACATCAAGTCCAACCTATGTGTGTGATTATATGTCAGTATACATTGTATAAATCCGTATTTTGCTTATCTAATAGTTTTTTAAACTATAGATGCCCCCTGCTGAAACCACCGCCTGTGGAAGGGAATTCCACATCCTTGCCGCTCTTACAGTAAAGAACCCTCTACACAGTTTAAGGTTAAACCTCTTTTCTTCTAATTTTAGTGAGTGGCCACGTCTTATTAAACTCCCTTCCGCAAAAAAGTTTTATCTCTATTGTGGGGGGAACCAGTATGGTGTTTGTAAATTGAAATCATATCCCCTCTCAAGCGTCTCTTCTCCAGAGAGAATAAGTTCAGTGCTTGCAACCTTTCTTCATAACTTATATCCTCCAGACCCTTTATTAGCTTTGTTGCCCTTCTTTGTACTCACTCCATTTCCAATACATCCTTCCTGAGGACTGGTGCCCAGAACTGGACAGCATACTCCAGGTGAGGCCGGACCAAAGTCTTGTAGAGTGGGAGAATTATCACGTTATCTCTGGAGTTATATATATTCTGTTTGCTTTGCTTGCAGCGGCCTGGCATTGCATGCCATTGCTGAATCTATCATCTACTATGACCCCCAGGTCATTTTCCATCCTAGATTCTCCCAGAGGTTCACCCCTTATTGAGTAGATTGCATTCATATTTTTACCACACAAATGCGTTTTTTTACATTTTTCTACATTATACCTCATTTGCCATGTAGTTGCCCACCCCATTAATTTATTCAGATCTTCTTGCAAGGTTTACAAATCCTGTGGAGACGTTATTGCCCTGCTTAGTTTAGTGTCATCCGCAAATACAGAGATTGAGCTGTTTACACCATCCTCCAGGTCGTTTATGAACAAATTAAACAGGATTGGTCCCAGCACAGGACCCTGGGGAACCCCACTTCCCACACCTGACCATTACGAGTATTCTCCAAAGTTTGTGATAATATTTGATACTATACACAGGGGTTGGTAGGAAAGGCAATAGTTTGACAGCCGTGAAACCTTGAAGTTCTAGCAGTCATACTGAGATAAAGTTAGCTTAACTTACTTTGTCTCAGTAAGTAAGGGTAAATATAAATCTTTAATAAAGGTGTGGTTTTGGCATGAGACAGTGAGGATGCTTCTCCTGTGAGCTCCGGCGCTGGCACTTGTTATAACAGCATATTTCACAATAAATAGCAAACTACCTTGTATGGCCAGTATGGGAAAGAGAACGGGTAAGACCCTGCTCACTGCGTGGCTCATGCTCTGGCTCCCCCTCCCGTCATAGGCCTGATTCTAGACGCCGATCTCCAGTATCCTCTGTCGGGAGTTGCAGAGTTGGTGAGCGGCCTCCCCACCAAGTCTGACCTGGCCTCCATGCTATTCAGCCTTGAGAGAGCCATTAAAAAGGAAGTCTCAGCGGTCCGATCCAACCTTGCACAAGTGCTGGAACGTGTGGTGGAATTGGAACAGCGCCTTGACAGACATGCGGCAGCCATTAGAGACCTGCAGGCTATTACCTGCAATCTCTCCATAGCCCACAGAATGTCTCTCTACAAAATTGAAGACCAAGAGAACCACAACAGCAGAACAATATACGGATCAGAGGCAACAAGGGACGATGACCTCCCCATCTCGATCCGTGTCATCTTTAACAGTTTATTGGGCAATCCGGCAGATCGCCCTTTTAAGCTGAAAAAGAGTTCCCCGGCTTCTTTGACCCCACGACTTGTCTTCGGACACCACCAGGGATGTCATCTGCAGGGTCTATTACTGAGAAGAAAAGGAGCTCATCATGCAGAAGGCGATGAAACTGCTACCGTTGATTTTGATGGAGTCACCCTGTCCTTCTTCCCTGACCTGGCTAGGGAAACCCTGGAACGTTGGAGGGAGCTTAAACCCCTAACAGAGAAGCTACGCTCTGCCTTTATTGACTACCGATGGGGATTCCCCGCTGCCCTCATAGCAAACAGAGATGGTAAAATGGCTATTCTCTGCTTCCCTGAGGACTTAAACAAATTCTGCATGGATCTCAGCATCGAGCCCCCGGAGCTCCCTGGCTGGCAGGATGCCGTCCCTACACCTTTTAATACATCAGAGGTACATTGGCAGAAAGTGTCACGAAAACGCTGCTCTGCCACACGGGGGCTTTACACCACAAATGGGCTAACTCCCTATACTGTAGATGTGATACCCCCAAGTGGGGTCTTCTTCCCAGATTACCACAAGCAAGTATCACCCTGACTAACGTGTTTACTCCTGCAGTATTTTTTGTTCAGTTGGACAATGTAACCACTGTTTGTTAGTGTACTGGTTGTGCCTTTTACGGCTAAATGTAAGATACACACTTTAGAGTATTTACCTGCAACTAACGTTGACTGTTACAGATTTGTTTTGTGTTCAGTGCCCTGATTAGGGTAATGTGCTCAGGGGCATAGGACCCTGCGCTTGCCCTGTTGATGCACTGCAAGGCTTTGCGTGCATACCATGGAAATGCATACATATCAGTTAAAGTTCCTTGATTGACTTTCTCTATTCTTGCTCTATGCTATCTCGTTTCCTCTTTCTGTTTTCCCATCCCTTTTCCCTACCCTGCCTCTACCCCAGACACCTTGGATGTTTATTTACCACGAGTCTCTCAGATGGATCCAATGGCCATGACAAACCTGATCTTCCTCAATGTAAGGTGACTTTATGCCCCTGGTAAGAGGCATAACCTTTATAGGGAGCTCAATCGCTTGCAGGGGGACATTGTTTTCTTGCAAGAAACTCACATTACTCACACTACCTCAGTCAAGCTATATTCACAACAGTACCCTACATGGCTCTGTAGCCTCTCAGATGTTCCTAAGGCAAAGGAGGTGGCCATTGGATTCCGGAAGGGAACATCCTTTACGTTGGATACTACTTTAAGTGATCTCGTTGGAAGATATTTATTCTTGAAAGGCAGCCTGGGTAACTTGCCCTGCACTCTAGCTAATATTTACGCCCCCAACCATGACCAAGTGGGTTTCTTGGCTGCCACTCTAACCAAATTGAAGGACTTTGCTCGTGGATGCATTCTCCATACTCCCATGGAACCCACCATGAATACCTCTCAGGGTTGATCTAGCATCCCTCACTAAATCCGGGCATTCATTTGCAAAAGGCTCCATGATGCTCAACTCATGGATATTTGGAGGATAATGCATCCACGAGAGAGAAACTACACACACTACCCGCACCTCCATTGTTCCTACTCGAGGATAGACTATTTTTTATAGACCATCACCAATTAGCGCTGTCACAACACTCCCATATTGAAACCTGAACGATCTCCGACCATGCCCAGATTAGGAGAAGGGAAGGGGATCAACGCTCCAGGTGGAAATGTGGATATAGAACTCTCCTCGGAACTGAACTATAAAAAACCCCTATGAGTGGGACTTTAAAGGCACAACCTCAATCAAGTAAGTAGAAAATATATAAATAAAGTATACAAAATTTATTAAACTCAATAGGAAAATACATATAATATACAAAATGACGAATGCATGGAGATATACAAACAAAAGTGAAAAGGACAAAAATGCAGTTGCCTAAACCCAACGGCGTTTCGGAGATGAGCTGTGTTCTCCTTCATCAGGGGTTGAATATCAGATTGCAAACTGTCTATAGGATTTAAATGTAAAATAGTCAGCAAATAAATACAGAATACAATATTACATGGTTATTTCAATTTAGACACATACAGCTGTACTTACATAAAAATCACTAAGACAAGTACATCAAAGCATCCAAATAAGGTTATTAAAACATAGAAGGGCAAATGATGTAGAGCCGTCCACAAATCTTGTCCACCAGGTACTATTGAAACAACTAATTTCAAAAAGAGAGGGAATAGAAAATAAATCTTCCTCTCCTCGGAACTGGAACACCAGGGGCCAGCTAAACATAAAGCGACATGAGGCAAAAAGGAAGTTCTGGATAGCCGCACTCTGGAAAATAGCCGTTTCACACTTAACAGTACTTAGCCATGCCCCGATTAGCCTTAAATTAAAAATCCCGTCCCTAAACTTAAAATCAACAAACTGGAAATTGAATGACTCCCTTATCTCGGATGATAGTGACATAAAGCAGATTGGGGATGAGCTCTCTCTCTATTTTAAGGAAAATATGACCCCAGATGTGTCACCTGGTGTACTCTGGGAAGCTTACTAGACGCATATATGTGGAAAGCTCATAGAACTAGGTTCTAGGAAAAAGAGAGAGAGAACACATCTGCAATCACAGCTCATCAATGACATAGGATCCCTAGAGAAGAACCAAAAAACGTTACACTCATCATCACTCTATCACTCTCTAACTTTGAAGAGAGAAGAATTAAAAGCCCTCCTCCACTCTGAATGTAAATCCCAACTCTGCATAGTTTCCCAACACTTCTACGAATGGGGTAATAAGCCCAGTCGACTCCTAGCTCGCTCATTACAGCAGAAAAAATCGGCATCTTATATAGCCAAAATCAAGTCAGCCTCAGATACCCTGCTACATGAAACTACGGAAATAGCGAAAGAATTCCGAACCTTCTACCAACAACTCTACCACATTCACAATAATACGGCGGATCCCTTATTCAAGAGTACCTCAAGAGTACCTCACACAAGCTAACCTACCGAAACTCCCCGCTCCTGCTCTGGAAGCTCTGGAAGGGGAATTCACTACCTCAGAGATACGGGTGGCATTTAAGACCGTGGCAACGGCAACCTGATGGTCTAACGATAGCATATTACCGCGCCTTTGTGGACATACTACTTCCCCAACTAACGTCTTATGCCAACTCGATTTCCACAGGCAGTGCCATCCGACCAGAGACTCTCCACGCTCACATCATTGTACTTCCTAAAGCAGGTAAAGACCCCAGCCTTTGCAGCAGTTATCGACCAATCTCCTTATTAAACATGGACGCCAAATGATATGCTAAAGCCATTGCACTCCGAGTCATGCCTCACTGCCTAAGAACATTGTCCCTGATCTCATACGTGCGTATGTTCTCCCAGCCCACCCTTCTCTTATCTACTGATGCTGAGAGAGTGTTTGATAGGGTGGACTGGGAGTATCTGATGTCAACGTTATCTCACTTACAGTGGTGTGAAAAAGTGTTTGCCCCCTTCCTCATTTCCTGTTCCTTTGCATGTTTGTCACACTTAAGTGTTTCAGAACATCAAACCAATTTAAACAATAGTCGAGGACAACACAAGTAAACACAAAATGCAATTTGTAAATGAAGGTGTTTATTATTAAAGGTGAAAAAAAATCCAAACCATCATGGCCCTGTGTGAAAAAGTGATTGCCCCCTAAACCTAATAACTGGTTGGGCCACCCTTAGCAGCAACAACTGCAACCAAGCGTTTGCGATAACGTGCAATGAGGCTTTTACAGCGTCCTGGAGGAATTTTGGCCCACTCATCTTTGCAGAATTGTCCTAATTCAGTTACATTAGAGGGTTTTCGAGCATGAACGGCCTTTTTAAGGTCATACCACAACATCTCAATAGGATTCAGGTCAGGACTTTGGCTAGGCCACTCCAAAGTCTTCATTTTGTTTTTCTTCAGCCATTCGGTGGTGGACTTGCTGGTGTGTTTAGGATCATTGTCCTGCTGCAGAACCCAAGTTCGTTTCAGCTTGAGTACACGAACAGATGGTCGGACATTCTCCTTCAGGATCTCTTGGTAGACAGCAGAATTCATAGTTCCTTTTATCACGACAAGTCTTCCAGGTCCTGAAGCAGCAAAACAGCCCCAGACCATCACACTACCACCACCATATTTTACTGTTGGTATAATGTTCTTTTTCTGAAATGCAGTGTTCCTTCTACGCCAGATATACTTGGACACACACCTTCCAAAGAGTTCCACTTTTGTCTCATCGGTCCACAGAATGTTGTCCCAAAAGTCTTGGGGATCATCAAGATGTGTTGTGGAGAAATTGAGACGAGCTTTGATGTTCTTTTTGCTCAGCAGTGGTTTTCTCCTTGGAACTCTGCCATGCAGGCCATTTTTGCCCAGTCTTTTCCTGATGGTGGAGGCATGAACGCTGACCTTAACTGAGGCAAGTGAGGCCTGCAGTTCCTTGGATGTTGTTGTGGGGTCTTTTGTGACCTCTTGGATGAGTCGTCGCTGCGCTCTTGGGGTAATTTTGGGCGGCCGGCCACTCCTGGGAAGGTTCACCACTGTTCCATGTCTTCGCCATTTGTGGATAATGGCTCTCACTGTGGTTCGCTGGATTCCCAAAGCTTTGGAAATGGCTTTATAACCCTTTCCAGACTGATAGATCTCAATTACTTTCTTTCTCAATTGTTCCTGAATTTCTTTGGGTCTCGGCATGATGTGAAGCTTTTAAGGATCTTCTGGTGGACCTTACTGTGTCAAGCAGCTCCTATTTAAGTGATGCCTTGATTGTGAACAGGTGTGGCAATAATCAGGCCTGGGTGTGGCTAGAGAAATTGAACTCAGGTGTGGACAACCACAGTTATAGTATGTTTTAACAAGGGGGGCAATCACTTTTTCACACAGGGCCATGATGGTTTGGATTTTTTTTCACCTTTAATAATAAACACCTTCATTTACAAATTGTATTTTGTGTTTACTTGTGTTGTCCTTGACTATTGTTTAAATTGGTTTGATGTTCCGAAACACTTAAGTGTGACAAACATGCAAAGGAACAGGAAATGAGGAAGGGGGCAAACACTTTTTCACACCACTGTAGGTGTTGGCCCGTCCATGCTAACGAGAATTTCCACACTTATGGCTATAGCTCCCCCTCAGCACAGCTATGAATTAATGGCACTCTAAATGATCCCTTCACCTTACACAATGGCTCTTGTCAGGGCTGCCCCTTTCACCAATTCTCTTCGCCCTCTCCCTGGAACCATGCCTCGCGATGATACGGAACAACCCCAACATTCATGGAATCAAAATAGGCTCTATGGAGCATAAGTATGCGGCGTATGCGGATGACATACTATTTTATGTCCAGCAACCCCTTACCTCCCTTCCCAACCTAATGTCGGCCTTCACAAAGTTTGGAGTAATTTCTAATTTTAAAATTAATCTATCCAAGTCAGAAATACTAAATATCTTGATCTCGCACAAAACAGCAGAACATCTGAAACCAGAGGCGTCGCTAGGGGGAGGCTATAGCCCAAAATCTGGGGCCCATAGCCCCGAGTCTCTAGGGCAGGGGTCAGCACCTGGCCCACCACCGCTGAATGCGGGCACCCGGTCCGCGGACATTATCACAGGGCTGGATGGGGGTGGTGCAGTGGGGTGGGGTGCAGGGGACAGTAGACACTACAGTTGGGACTGGGGACCCTGATGTAAGTGGGGGGGGGGGGCTCTCTGGGGACCCTGATGTAAGGGGGAATCCGCACTCAGATATGTAACGATATTTTATTGTAAATATACACACACGTATATTCTATACATGTGTATGCCCACCCAAGCATATGACTTTCTTTACTTTGCTGCTATGGGCTCTAGCCCCAAATCTTTTATAGACCTAGCAATGCCCCTGTCTGAAACCATCCTTTCCCTTTACTTGGCAACCTCACTTACTAAAATACCTGGGAATATTCCTTACACCTAACCCAGCCTCTCTATTCCGTGTGAATTTCATCCCTCAACTGAATTCAATTAGAGCAGACCTCCATAAGTGGACCCAGCTGGCTCAGTCGTGGCTGGGGAGAATTAGCTTTTTACAGATGAACATTTTGCCCAGGCTGCTTTTCTTATGCCAAATGATCCCTTACAATGTCCCCCCAGGGTTCTTCTCAGTGTTACACCCAATAATATGCAAGTATGTATGGAACTGCAAGTGCCCCCGAATTGCTCGAAAATTGCACATTAAACCTAAAAGGGAAGGGGGTCTAGCATTACCGGATTTTAAGAGTTACTTTTTGGCGATTATATGGAATAGGATATGAGATTGGAAATACCAGAAGGAATCCAAACTATGGGTGCAACTAGAACTAGACCTGAGCGGTGTGGACTAGTTTCCTCTGATCTGGATACCTAGTAAATTCCGAAAACTATCCTTGTCTACCTCCCAACTTACCAAGTCCTCCTTTGCGATGTTGGACTCATTGTGTAAAATGCATAAGTGGCTTCCCAATTCTCCTTTAATGCAACTAACGGGACATGACTATTTCCCTCTGGGAAACCTTGACCATAAATTCAGCGACTGGATCTCCACGTCCCCAATCCTACTCCACCAAGTGACAACGGCCAATGGTATCATACCTATATCCACATTTTTACCATCTCCCACAGCCTCATTCATGGACCAGTGGAAATACCATCAACTCTTAAGGTTTGTCAAATCTCTACCACAACCACTATGCTCCCTATCAGATCTAACTCCGGTGGAGACATTACTTGTTGATGATCAACCACCTGAGAAACCTATCTCCTACTTCTATCAGGCTCTACTGGCCCTAACTTCACCAGCTCAGCCCTCATTCCTGTCTAAATAGGAACAAGACCTACAAAGCCCTCTTTGAGAAATGCAATGTTCAACGATCCTTCAACTAACTCACATTTCTTCAATATCCTCCAAAGCGGCATAGGTGAACTACAAAATGCTGACAAGGTGTCACTATACCCCTGTGGTGCTGCACAAAGTCTTCCTGTCCAGATCAGCGCTATGTTGGCGAGGATGTGGAGAACAGGTGACACATGCTCACATCTGGTGGTTCTGCCCACGCATCCGACCATATTGGTATACTATATTATACTGGATCAAAGAGATTCAGGGCTATGCAGTCCCAAATGATCCATGGGTGATACTGTTTAACTGTACAGGCAAATCAATAGGACCGTACAAAAAAAACATAACACCACACCTCTTGAATGCAGCCAAGGCGCTTATTCCCAGACTATGGAAACAACAGAACATGCCTACATTACGCCAATGGCTAATGGAAGTAGATCACATATACTATATGGAAGATATCACTTACTTCCTTAGAAGTAAATCCAAACTATCCAAGAAGATATGGTCCTGTTGGTTTGCCTTTAAATTTTCTGCCACATATGTGGAAATAATATCTCAGACAGTATAAGCAGACGACTAGTTAATTACTATGTAAGGTGGTGTCCTACTGAGGGAGGTTACCCTTCCCCCCTAGCTCCCACCCCATTCCTCCTACCCCCCTACCTCCTCCCACTCATCTATCTCACTCTCCCTTTCCCTATTCTCGCTATCCTTTTCTACTCCCTCCCTCTGTTATACACAGTTCTCTAAATTGTTACTTTTATAATGTAGTACTGTTTTTTCCCTTGTAAGGCAATTATTTTTGCATTTTATACTCTATTAAACCAAGGAGTCACAATGGTCTATGCCTAATGACCGGCCCTTAGTCCTCATAGTCGCTATGAGCATGCATTCTGCTCCTGCAAGTTTTTCCCACTCCATGTAGAGTTGTGTGTCTATTGTATTGGCCTATTGGGGAAATATACCTGTATTTCATTGTAAACTGTTTTATACCGTTCAATAAAAATGTATTATACAAAAAAATCTTTAATAGGCGAAACTGTACAAAAAGAAATCTAAATTTAAAGGACATCCATACTTTTAACTTCACTGTACCTATCCACTCCCCCACTTCTTCTGAACTAACCTGTACTAGCAACTTCAACCTCAGCTCCTTACTTACCTCTGCCCTATGCAATACTTTGTTAATCTGGGGCAGAAATCCTCTTTGTCACAGGCCTGCACATTGAGCCCCTATAGAATTGCATTGGGCTGTCCTGGACACTATAGCATCTTCTAGGTGCACCCCCATACGCAACCAGCGCTAAAGACAATTTATGTTGTGTATGATGTAAACAATACATAGGATACAGCACTTGTACACAGATAAGTAAGAAGCTAAAGTGGGGGCTGTTAGTGCAAGCTATTCCAGAAGGGATGGGGGAGTAGATAAGTGTAGGTTATCTTAATAGTACAGTTCTTTAGTGGAACTTTATCCAAAAGGGGAAGTTTAACTTTATGTCCTCCTCCCTCCCTCCTTTACCACAATTGGCAATTTGGCACATTATATTTTTTTGGGGAGAGCGAGTACCTGGTTTTGACAGGCAAACCAAATGGAAGTTCAGCCCCCCTCTATTTGCCAGTAGCATGTACATGTGCAGTGGGAAGCCGGCTATGAATTTGTAGTATTTGTAGCTGCTGTCTTTTAATTATTTTCTTTTAAGGGTGAAGATCCTCTTTAAGAATGATTGTTTTCATTCTTGGATTAGCACGATGTGACTGTTTCTTTTTAATATAATAAAATTAAGTAGATAGTAGGAGGACAAAATATAATTTGCAGCACATTCTCTTCAAATTTACAGCTCCAAAGTCAAAATTTACGTGGAGTCAAAGGTTTTTTAATAATGTTCTGGGCACAGACACAGGAGGCATTTAATCAGGTCTCACAATGAATTTATCATTACTTTGAAAATGTAATCTAGAGACTAACAAACGTGTTATTTTATGTAATTAACAAACAGTCGCATTTCAAAGTACTCTTTTAAAGAAAAGGTTCCCTATTAAAGAACTCTAATCAAAATATAAAAACTGCTAATCATAAAGTAACTATTCTTCAGAAGTACTATACAATTTGCAGATTAAACGTGCTGCATAGAAACACACTCATTATATCAGTTTTGTGGTGGAATAACCCATACAAATTATGCTGCTGAAGATGTTAAAAGAGTTTTAAACTGAAAACTGTAGACTGATTTATTTGGTAGTACTGATCTATAGAAAATAAAAACAGAACATTTTTGTTAAATTAGTTTATCCTTTATTTGGTGTCTTGAGATTGTTGAACTGACCTGATTTAAAATGTCTGCAACTAATACATATAAGCGCACTATGGGAATGTACTATATAACATTCTCCCTGAGAATGGTGCCAATAGAAATGATTACACAAGTCCTGAAAGAGCAAGAGAAATGGCCCTAATGACTTGTAATACATGGTGAAATCTCATGTCAACATGCAGCTACATGTCAGAGAAATCTCTGCTCCAGCATCTGAAAGTGTTACAGGACAAAACATGTAGGTGCCCATTAAATCCAATGTGATGTGCCTTAAAGGGACACTATCACTTTTTTCTTTTAACGCCAATTGTTTGTGAAATGTATTGTCAACCTTGCAAAAAAATATATATATATTCATATTTGAAATGTATGTGTACTATGAATATACTGTGTGTGTATATATATATATATATATATATATATATATATATATACTGTGAGAACTAGTTGCAATTGGTAGAGCTTTAAGGCTGAAATTAGTCTTTTTAAGGGCTTCTCTTTTTTATTTCTTTTATTAAAAGAAAGTTCAAGAAAGTTCCAGAAGTTCAAGAAATCAAAATGTGTCAAAGGAGGTCGAAGGAAAGAAAACAGCTCAGTTCCACCATCAACACAGTCAGCTATGATGGGATCCCTCCCACTGTGCTATTATACTCAGACAATGGGAGGTTTTCCAGCCGTCAAAATACAATGATCACTACTAGCCACTTGCAGTGATCAAACGCAAAAAAATAGCAATAGATCGACTTTAGTACAACCAACCTGCACATAGATGGATTTAAATTTGGCCAGTTCCTGCTGAACCGGCTGAATTTCGATCCATCTATGGTCAGCTTTACACATACATCACTGTGGCTCTAGCCTTACTCTACAGGCCCTTGTCTGGCTCTTACAGACCATCCTCTCACAAATGCTTTGTCCTTAACCACTTCAGCCCCGGAAGGATTTACCCCCTACCTGACCAGAGCGTTTTTTGCGATTCGGCACTGTGTCGCTTTAACTGACAATTGCGCGGTCGTGCAGCGTGTCTCCCAAACAAAATTGACGTCCTTTTTTTCCCACAAATAAAGCTTTCTTTTGGTGGTATTTGATCACCTCTGCGGTTTTTATTTTTTGCGCTATAAACAAAAAAAGCAACAATTTTGAAAAAAACACATTATTTTTTACTTTTTGCTATAATAAATATCCCCCAAAAATATATAGGCCGATATGTATTCTTCTACATATTTATTGATTGGTTTGCGCAAAAGTTATAGTGTTTACAAGGGGATAGTTTTATGGCATTTTTATTAATAATTTTTTTTTTACTAGTAATGGCGGCGATTTTTATCGTGACTGCGACATTATGGCGGACACAATTTTGACACATTTTTGGGACCATTGGCATTAATACAGCGATCGATGCTATAAAATTGCATTGATTATTGTAAAAATGTCACTGGCAGTGAAGGGGTTAACCACTAGGGGCCAGGAGGGGTTAAGTGTATACTAGGGGCATGTGTCTAACTGTCTGGGGGTGTGGCTGTGTATGACACCACACTGATCGCTGCTCCTGATGACAGGGAGCAGACGATCAGTGTGCTGTCATTGTCATTAGGCAGAACGGGGAGATGCTGTTTACATCAGCATCTCCCCATTCTTGATCTCCGTGATACGATCGCGGGTATCCCCACGGCGATCGAGTCTGCGGGACCCACGGGCACGGTCACGGAGCTCGCGGCAAGCGTGCGCGCTGCCGGTGGGAAGTTCAAAGTAACGTACCGGTACATTACTTTGCCCAGCCGTGCCATTCTGCCGACATATATGTGCAGGAGGCGGTCGGGAACCGGTTAAAGCTAGCAGCCCCTTTCTGGAGCTGGAGCCCTCCTGACTGCTGGACAGAGACCTCCTCTGTCTGCAGGGGTGGAGCCCAGAACCATTCTCAGGTCTGTTCTAAAATCCCAGTAAACACCTGCCCAATCAGTGTGCTGGTTATTAACAAAACAAAGACCCTGGATTGGAGATTTAATTCATCCCAGATCTCCACAAATATAATGATCAGGGGTCAGGCTCAAAGACACCTTACTCATCTCTGAAATTATGTGCCTTTTTCCTAGACTTAATTAAAATCTTTCAATATTAAACAGGGTAAGTCTGACAGAACTGACCTACAGTTGTACCATTATTGCTTTTATTTTTTTATATTTATCAGACCAATAGGGAGCAAAAAAAAATTTTTATTGTTAGAGTCTATATCAGGTGTATATATGATGCGTCACTGGCATTGATATAGCAGTCTTTCTTTTTCTGAGTTCTGAGAACATATACTTCCTCAGAATTATGGTGAAAATATGAATCAGTTGTTTTAGCTGATATTTTGTGGATTAAGGATTCAGGAGGAAAAATGTGACAGATAAGGTAAGTATTGTGTAGAATGGATATATATGTGTAAAACTCTCCAATCGATCGATATGCCAGACTTAATCCACTCGAACTCCTGTCTCCTTTACCAGTTTAAGGCTCTACAAAGACGGCTCCACCAATGAGCCACAAAGAGGCAGATGATCATGTAATACCGTTTTTTATTTTTGAACAATGTTAAAAACTATTGTGTATTGCACTCACATGGTGAGCGCAATTGATATCTCACTTTGGGTGTAGCACTGTGTTTTTGATACATTGGAGCACAATATTTCATATACACAACAGTGTTGGAGTTATATAAGTGGACTGGATCGTTTTTTCCATATATTCTTTTATTTTTTATTTATTTATTTTGTATTGACTTTCACATTTTTATCAATGGACACATTTTATGTCATTTGATGCTCAAGGTCACTTTTTGAACATTCATGTTTGTTTCATGGTCATTTGTTGATTGGTGTATTCTATATTGAGGTTTATTATTCATAACACATTGGTTAGGGAGCACCCTTTTTTCTATACTTTATTTGCATTTTAGTGGTTCACTAAATTAGGAGCAGCGACCATCATATTAGGATTCATTTTATTTTAGTTAACCAGTTGGTTCCCATTTCTTCTCATTCTTGTGTAGAATGGGTTTGTTTAGTGATTATTTTAGGCAATTTTAATACGTTAGCAATAGGGTCAGGGGTTACCAGATCTAGTTTACCTATTGCAGTTAAGGTTAGGGTTTAAAGTTTTAATTTAGGCACTAAGGAGAAGTTAAGAGCTATTGGCTCATTTTAGAGGCTAGGTTAAGTGTCAGAGTAATGCCCCATACACACGCACATTCCGACCACAAAATCCGTCGGATATTTTCCCACGGATTTTGTCCGAAACTGGTGTTGCCCACACACAGTCAGACAAAGTTGTCGGAAAATCCGATCATTCTGAACGAGGTGACGTACAACACGTACGACGGGACTACGTTGAGGCCTGTAGCCAATAGCTTTTGTATCCAAATTTCTTTTGCGCATGCGTAACATTTTGTCCGTCAGACTAGGCTACACACGATCGGAATTGACGCGATCGGACCATGTTGTCGGAAAGTTTGAGATCCAGCTCTCAAACTTTGTGCGTCGGAAATACCGACGGAAAAAGTCAGATGGAGCCCACAAATGGTCAGATTTTCCGACAACATGATCTGATCGTACATTTTCCGATGGAAAATCCGACCGTGTGTACGGGGCATTACAGGGCTCAATCCTTCCACCACCCTGTAAGCCCTACATAGAAACCTACCAACTCTGGACTCTTAAAAATGAATGCATGCAAAAGTATAACCTCAGAATCACACTCATTCTCCAAAAAAAAAAAAAAAAAAAACCTCTAAAGAAGGTTTACTTGGTTTGTGGGATTTAATCAATATTGGTAAATGCACCTACAATTTTCAAAACCAAAATACTTTGGATGATCATTTTTGTGTATACGTACATAATAAACACATGACACTTATTCAAGTGCAGAAGATTAAATATATATATATATATATATATATATATATATATATATATATAACTACATCAAATGTGAAATGTGCACGTCAGCCGAAGCTGGTCATGTTAACATGACATTGGGACCTTGAAGTGGTTTGATGTTTTGATGGAGGATCCCCATCTGTTATCCCATTGACTTGAAGTCATTATGGTAAGACCTTTATTCATATTTCATAACTTGTGTGTCCCTTTTGGGAGAGCAACTCATTAATTGTGAATGTGGAAAGCAGATGTGTTAGTCCTTGGATGCTGGCAATTTGTTCTTAACTGTCCTGCCACATAAGTAAAACAAAACATTTGTCAGGTTCCTTCTTATTGATTTCATATTGGAATACAAAAACCTAAGATTTAAAAGGGTCATAAAAGGTAGCTATGGTGATAAATATTGTAGGATGATAACTGTATTGGGTTATTACACAAAAAATATAAGTATTCAGTATACTCCCTACTGTTTCATATGCGTTATTTATATTCTCCATATCTACAATAACTACAGGTCTAATAAATGTTAAACTGACAGTGGTTGGGTAAAACTATAAGGCCTCCTTCATATGACGGATTATGTCCATACAGAAGATTCCAGCTGCAAGAATCAGCGAAATCCTGCAACTTGAATCTCAGGTGTATGCTTGTGCTCAGCCTGTTCAAAGTTTACTGAACCGACCTTCCCTTCTTGTCACCCCCTGCTTAACAAAAGTCTATTTTTCAATTGATTTTTGTTGAAGGAGCCATTTCAATAAATCTCAGCTGTAAAGCACTTGCATCCAATCAGATGCAATCACTGTTCAGGTATTTAGCAGCCGCTGGAATGGTGGATGCTAAATACAGTAGCTGGCAGTTGACATTCCTCTCTCTGCCCTGCTTAAAGCAAAACTAATCTTAGCCTCTTTATGATCTGCAGTTTCTATGGTTCTGCACATGTGAGCAGTAATCACACCAGCCATTTGATGGTTTGACAGTTTGATTAAGAGCACTAGCAACTGTGACAGTTTGCATGCTTTGAATGTAACTGTTTTGTGAAACAGTTAACAGAGAAGTATGACCAAAGCTTTTTTTGTACATACTTCTTTTGTTTTGCACTCCTGTGACCCATTTTCAGTCAACAGTGGGCTTAACAGTTAGAATCCACCCACAGTTGGGATCCACCCACATGCCTGGATCGGCAGCTGGCTCAGCCTCACAGCTGCACCTCTGGGGAGCTGAGCCAGCCGCTCCCTTCCCTCCTCAGCCCAGCTCTCCAGTGAGCTCCGAAGGGGCAGAGCAGAGAGCGGTTGACTGATAGTCACAGCTCTCTGCTCAGAGCAGAGGGGAGAACTAAGTAATCATCAGTGTTTGAATGCTCAGCTATCACCGCAGATGCGGCAGGGGACAGATGCAGCATAAAACTGATGCTGCATCCACCTAGGTGAGTATAAGTTTTTTTTTTTTTAAAACCCCATACTTCTCTTTTAACCTCTTGCCAACCAGCCGCCATTGTTATATGGTGGCAGGTTGGCAGGGCTGCACAAACCGCCGTAGGTGTACTTTGGCCACTTTAAGAGGCATAGGGGGCAAGCATGCGCCGTGACGTGTGCCGGAGCAGATGCTCATATCCGGCATCCACAATGTTCGCCGGCCACCCACGATCGCTCCACTGAGAGCCAGAACAGGGATCTATGTATATAAACAAAAAAATCCCCATTCTGACAGGGGAGTAGAGAGAGATCTGCTGATCCTAGTGATTAGGAACAGCGATCTCTCTCCTCCTCCAGTTACTACACTCCCCCCACAGTTAGAAACACCTCCCTAGGACACTCGTAACCCCTTGATAGCCCCCTAGTAAAAAATAAATGCCATAAATATATCTCCTATTTTGTAGACGCTATAACTTGTAACTTTTTTTGCGTTATTTTTACCAAAAATGTGTGGAAGAATACATATAGACCTAAACTGATGAAGACATTTTTATTTTTTGGATATTAATTATAGCAAAAAGTTAAAAATATTGTGTTTTTTTTTCAAAACTGTTGCTCTTTTTTCGTTCATAGCGCAGAAAATTAAAACCGCAGAGGTGATCAAATACCACCAAAAGAAAGCTCTATTTGTGGGGAAAAGGGACATACATTTTGTTTGGGTACAACGTCCCACGACCGTGCAATTGTCAGTTAAAGCAACGCAGTGCCGTATCGCAATAAATTAGGGGGCAAATCCTTCCAGGGCTGAAGTGGTTAAAAAGATAGAGTTAGTTCCACTTTAAGGTGGATGGGTGGATTGATGGATTTCTCTTGTTCAGCCTACAGGGCTAAACAAGAGAAATTCGAAACATATATGGCCAGCCTTACAAGATAATTAGTATGCATGCACCTAACAATTAAAATGCATCTGAAGCTGGGTTCACTTTAATAAAAAAAGCAGTGGGCACAAAGGATAATTCTTTCATTTTTCATTGCCACTTACTGTACCTTTGAAACATTTTATTTCTATGAGTTTGTTAGTAGATTTTGTAAATTTCCCACTGTCCTTAGTGAGAGACCATACAAGCTCTCTTTTTGGCTTCGTATCCTATGATTTCCTGCCACACATCTATATTAAATACTGTATAGAATTTAATTTCGCCATAAAATCTGTACAGTAATTGACACACTGGATTCTACATACTGGCAATGACATCTCCAAATCAGGACAAAAGCTTGTTGTGTGACAGTATAACATGCTAAGGTATGCTAATTTATACAGTAGCATAGACTGATTTTATTATGCATAATATACATAAAAAAACACTCAAAGTAAATGTACCTCTTTGTCATTATTGCAAATAAGATAGAACACCCATGGATTTGAAAAAAAATAACAAATGAGTGTCTAAACCTCAAGTAATAATTGTTACTGAGCTACTGCACAAAAGAGGAGCCCGTGTTCAGTACTGTTTGTCATAGAGATAATGCTTTCCCAAGACAATAATATTGCTTCATTATTTCTGCAGAGAATAAAACTGTCAGTCTGCTCTTGCAGAGTTACTGTCCCCTCTCTGAAAGAAAGGTATGACGTACTGCAGATCCCCACTTGCTCACCAGTAATTTGGACTGGGTTTGTCCAAGGCAAGCAGTTATTCCACAATCCCCTGAGGGCCAGGTTTATTGGACACAGTTAGAGTAGGAAGTGAAATTAGAGCAGACACCAAGCAGTCTAGAATTTCTGTCGTCTGCATTCTCATTAATCTGGAGGTTTAGTCTGTACTGTTTTATCAGCAAAAACCATCAGACATCCCTGTGCTCGTGTACATGTTTTCTGTAAAGTATCTTGGGGACACGGCTAACAAAGAAGAAGCTAAATAAGAGAGCTGTAACTATGTTAATATAACCTATGTGAAAAATGACCATGTTTTACTCTTTATAGAAGCACTATACTGTGTGTACTGTGTAAATCTTCATTTTTTTTATGTGGCTATTGCTGTGTGCAGGCAGTCTATGTGACTTCAGGGATGCAGCAGTTTTTTTAACACAGCTGCAGGTTTTGATGGGTGTGTGGATGCAGTTTTGATAGGTGTGTGGATGCAGGTGTATGGCCTGAAGCACAGACAGTATGCATTTGGGGCCACTCACCCACACCTGAAAACCATTTCAATTAAGACCCACGGTAGAGTTTATGCATTCATTTTTAAAAAACAATTTTACAAATTTTAAAAATAAATTTTTAGAATTTGTTATTTTTTATGTTTAACCACTTCCCGCCCGGTCAATAGCAGATTGACGTCCGGGAAGTGGTTTTGTTATCCTGACTGGGCGTCATATGACGTCCTTCAGGATAACAGCCGCCGCGCGCCCGTGGGGGCGTGCATCGCGGCGATCGGTGGAGCGGTGTGTCAGTCTGACACAACGCTACACTGATCTCGGTAAAGAGTCTCCGGTGGAGGCTCTTTACCACGTGATCAGCCGTGTCCAATCACGGCTGATCGCGATGTACACAGGAAGAGCCGTTGATCGGCTTTTCCTAGACGCGAGTAGAGGAGAGCAGATCGGCGGCTCTCCTGACAGGGGGGGGGTATGCGCTGATTGTTTATCAGCGCAGCCCCCCCCTCAGATGCCCACACTAGACCACCAGGGAAGCCCCCAGGACCACCAGGGAAGCCCCCAGCATGTGGATGGCCAGGTACATCCCCCATGGCCATCCACATGTTAAAAAAAATGCCAAAAATATGCCAATCAGTGCCCACAGATGGGCACTGATTGGCACATCATATTTATTAAAAAAAAAAAGTTTAAAAAAGGGATGCCCAGCAATGCCACCCATCAGTGTCATCAGTGCCACTCATCAGCGTCCATCAGTGCCACCTATCAGTGCCCATCCATGCCCACCTATCAGTGCCCATCCATGCCACCTATCAGTGCCACCTATATGTGTGCATCAGTGCCACCCATAAGTACCCGTCAGTGCCGCCTATGAGTGCCCATCAGTGCCGCCTATGAGTGCCCATCAGTGCCACCTGAGTGCCCATCAGTGCCGCATACCAGTGCCACCTATCAATGCCCATCAGTGCCACCTATCAGTGCCCATCAGTGCCGCCTATCAGTGCCCATAATCGGTGCCACCTCATCGGTGCCACCTCATTGGTGCCACCTCATTGGTGCCACCTCATCTGTGCCCATCAGTGCCGCCTTATCAGTGCCCATTAGTGCCGCCTTATCAGTGCCCGTCATTGAAGAAGAAAACGCACTTATTTACAAAAAAAAATAACAGTGACAAAGAAAAACTTGTTTTTTTGCAAAATTTTCGGTCTTTTTTTGTTTGTTGCGCAAAAAATAAAAATCGCAGAGGTGATCAAATACCACCAAAAGAAAGCTCTATTTGTTGGAACAAAATGATAAAAAAATTTGTTTGGGTACAGTGTAGCATGACCGCGCAATTGTCATTCAAATTGCGACAGCACTGAAAGCTGAAAATTGGCTTGGGCGGGAAGGTGTCTAAGTGCCTGGTATTGAAGTGGTTAAACTCGATTTTATTATGTTTTGTAGTACAAAAGACAAATGCCCATAATGGACCAGAAAAGGTACAAACATATCCAGAACAGAAAAACATAGGCATACCTATACGTATAAGTGCTTTACAATGAGATCAGTGGAAACCATAACAATTTGGTCATATTATACAGAAGAAAGAGGAAGCACAAAAACCCTAACAGAGGGACAGATTTTTCTGCCAGGAACACTGGGGGCCAATTGATGACATGAACTGTTGGAGAGCCTGAGGAGAAGTATAAAGGACTGTGGGAAATTTAGTGCAACCAAAGAGACAACCTGGATTATAGTTTGTTCTTGGACTTCAACTCCCAGTTACACTGTGTTGTGGAGGAAGGGCAGTGTTTTTAACTATTTTCCTAAGATGAAAAGAGGAAGAATGAGCATTCTATAGAGACTGGGGCTAAGACAGGCCCACTGCACCTAGGGAGAGAGAGGAGAGGAGACTTCTAGCTAAGGCATAGAGACTGCAAGTGAATAGTGGCACCTGAGAGCAGTAGAAACAGAGCAGCAGCTAGTGGGGAGCAGAGCAGCAGCTATTACAGAGCAGTGAGGTGGGCCTGGATGCTAGAAAGCCTGCTGTTTAACTGTGGAGCCTGATGTTGAGAACACTGACAGAAAGGGATGCTTTGTCTGGTAAGCAGAAGGTGACCTCCTGCTGACTCCACCGCTGATCAATTTTGCACTACACCTTAATAACAGAGGGACAGAGTTGTCTGCCAGGAACACTGTGTTATTTCCCGCATCAGCTCTTAAAGGAAAACTACCCCGATCGCTGCAACATAATGTTTTGGTCCCCAATGACCTGGCCAGCAGAAGAAGAAGAGTAGGCTATTACTGACTGCTGAACTGATAGTGTGGTATAACTTTCCCTTAGTTAGGCTACATTCACACCTAAGGGTCAAGTGTTTTTGAGCATTTTTTCTGAGCAGAATTGGAAATTTTTTGCAGCTTTTGTCAAGTGTTTTTTAAGTCGTTTTTCAACTAAAAGTTGTGGAGTGCTGCTGAAAAAGGGTCACAGAGCTGCTGTTTAAGCAAAAAAGTGCTTGAAAAAATGAAAACAATTAATGTAGTGCTTTTCAGGCACTTCCATTGAAATCTATGGGGACAAAAACGCTAAATTTTGCCTGAAGAGTAGCCCATGTACTTTTTTGAGTGGCAGGCGTTTTGCTACAAGTGACAGGACACTCAGATGTGAACGGCTGTTGAAAACAATAAGTTTTTGCTTGTTGAGCGTTTTTGAGCTTCGAGCTACAAGCTACAAAACACCAAAGTGTGCATAGGGCCTTAGAGTTACCCAGTATAGGGGGCACAAAGGTATTGTGTTCTATACCTATCATTGTGGTTGCAGCAGATTTCTGCTCTCACCTAATAATTTTAATGTATTTCTCCAACTGCCTAATTTTTAAAGTAGCTTTGACTTTCTGTTTATCATATACAGTATATGTACCATATATATATATATATATATATATATATATATATATATATATATATATATATATATACAGTGGCTTGAAAATGTATTCGTACCCCTTGAAATTTTCCACATTTTCTCATGTTACAACCAAAAACTTAAATGTATTTTATTGGGATTTCATGTGATAGACCAACACAAATTGGCACATACCGTATTTATCGGCGTATAACACGCACTTTTTCCCCCTTAAAATCGGGGGAAAGTCGGGGGTGCGTGTTATACGCCGATACCCCCCCAAAAAAAAAAAATGGCAAAAAAGGCAAGCACCGCTGAAAAATAGCGAGCGCTGCCGAAAAACCCGAAGTGCGGCCGAAAAAGAACGAAGCGCCCCCGGAAAAAGCCGAGCAGACTCTGCTCTGCTCGTAGTCCCGCCTCCCTGCGCTCGCTTCGGAAACAGCAGGGAGGCGGGACCGCGAGCTTAGCCGT
This sequence comes from Lithobates sylvaticus, assembly GCA_028564925.1. Classification (NCBI taxonomy): domain Eukaryota; kingdom Metazoa; phylum Chordata; class Amphibia; order Anura; family Ranidae; genus Lithobates; species Lithobates sylvaticus. The sequence goes on along the minus strand of CM053030.1, from coordinate 209,909,555 downwards.
CCGAGTCGGCTCGGCTTTTTCCGGGGGCGCTTCGTTCTTTTTCGCCCGTGCTTCGGGTTTTTCCGGCGGCGCACGCGACAGCGTCTCGGCGGCGGGAAATTTAAACCAGGAAATGAATGAAAATGACGCTGGCAAGCTAGAATGGCACTGGGCAAGGCTGCAATGATGCTGGGCAAGCTACAATGACGCTGGGCAAGGCTGCAATGATGCTGGGCAAGGCTGCAATGATGCTGGGCAAGGCTACAATGACGCTGGGCAAGGCTGCAATGACGCTGGGCAAGGCTGCAATGACGCTGGGCAAGGCTGCAAATGACGCTGGGCAAGGCTGCAATGACGCTGGGCAAGGCTGCAATGACGCTGGGCAAGGCTGCAATGACGCTGGGCAAGCTGCAATGACGCTGGGCAAGCTGCAATGACGCTGGGCAAGCTGCAAATGACGCTTATATGTAAGTTGTTTTTTTTTCCCTAAACTTCCCTCCTAAAACTTTTTTTTTTTTACTCTTTATGATTGACAGTGCTACACCCAGAAAGCAAACCTGTCTTGTTCACTAACTAGCAGGGATACTTTCTAGCCAAAATTGCATTTAATTGTCTGTGATGACCAATGCTTTTTTCAACATTGTAAACACTTAATACAGCAGCTCTATAGGCATATAGGGAGTCGGGAGGTCCATGGTTAAAAACAATACTGGTACGGACTTGTGCTACCAAGGTTTCCCAGAACTCACCTCGCCTAAACACATGAAAGCATTATATATTAAGTCACACTTAATAACTTGAGATGATTGACACGTGTGGATGACTGGGATATGGCTGAGCTCATGGACGTTTTTAAGTGACAACGTTGTCAGTTTTTACCACGTGCAATTTCCTATTGTTTATGCTTTCCTTTCAATGATAAAAAAATAAATTTTCTACTAATTGTTCTAATAAAGTTATATCAGGTTAAACTGCAGTTTGTTCCTTTTCCTTCACTGAAGGTAAGGACACCTTGGGTCCTATTCCCACTCCCCTTTTATTTTGACTACTTCTCCTGTCTTGATAAGGAACACCACCCTATTAGGTTGAGCCGGTAACAGGTTACCTGAATTGACCAACAATACTGGTCATCAGGACCCCGCCCATTGCGTTTTTTACTACGATTTGTATAAAAAAATATCCCAAACTTTGAACATCTCACGGAGCACTGTTCAATCCATCATCCGAAAATGGAAAGGGTATGGCACAACTGCAAACCTACCAAGACATGGCTGTCCACCTAAACTGACAGGCCAGGCAAGGAGAGTATTAATCAGAGAAGCAGCCAAGAGGCCCATGGTAACTCTGGAGGAGCAGCAGAGATCCACAGCTCAGGTGGGAGAATCTGACCACAGGACTACTATTAGTCGTGCAATCCACAAATATAGCCTTTATGGAAGAGTGGCAAGAAGAAAGCCATTGTTGAAAGAAAGCCCATAAGAAGTCCCATTTGCAGTTTGGGAGAAGCCATGTGAGGGACACAGCAAGCATGTGGAAGAAGGTGCTCTGGTCAGAAGAGACCAAAATTGAACTTTTTGGCCTAAAGGCAAATTGTTATGTGTTAGAAAACTAACACTGTACATCACCCTGAACACACCATCCCCACTGTGAAACATGGTGGTGGCAGCATCATGTTGTGTGGATGCTTTCTTCAGCAGGGACACGGAAACTGGTCAGAGTTGATGAGAAGATGAATGGAGCCAAATTCAGGGCAATCTTAGAAGAAACCTTTTGGAGCCTGCAAAAGACTTGAGACTGGGGCGGAGGTTCACCTTCCAGCAGGACAATCACCCTAAACATACAGCCAGAGCTACAATTGAATGGTTTTAAATCAAAGCATATTCATGTGTTAGAAAGGCCCAGTCAAAGTCCAGACCTAAATCCAATTGAGAATCTGTGGCAAGACTTAAAATTTGCTGTTTACAGATGCTCGCATTCCAATCTGACAGAGCTTGAGCTATTTTGCAAAAAATAATGGGCAAAAATGTCACTCTCTAGATGTGCAAAGCTGGTAGAGACATCCCCAAAAAGACTTGCAGCTGTAATTGCAGTGAAAGGTGGTTTTACAAAGTATTGATTTTTCACATATTTGATTCATTGTAAAAAAAAAATGAAAACCATTTATCATTTTCCTTCACAATTATGTGCCAATTTGTGTTTATTGGGATTTCATGTGATAGACCAACACAAATTGGCACATACCGTATTTATCGGCGTATAACACGCACTTTTCCCCCCTTAAAATCGGGGGAAAGTCGGGGGTGCGTGTTATACGCCGATACCCCCCAAAAAAATGGCAAAAAAGGCAAGCGCCGATGAAAAATAGCGAGCGCTGCCGAAAAAACCCGAAGCGCGGCCGAAAAAGAACGAAGCGCCCCCGGAAAAAGCCGAGCAGACTCTGCTCTGCTCGTAGTCCCGCCTCCCTGCGCTCGCTTCGGAAACAGCAGGGAGGCGGGACTGCGAGCTTAGCCGTCCGAGTCGGCTCGGCTTTTTCCGGGGGCGCTTCATTCTTTTTAGCCCGTGCTTCGGGTTTTTTTCGGCGGCGCACGCGACAGCGTCTCGGCGGCGGGAAATTTAAACCAGGAAATGAATGAAAATGACGCTGGCAAGCTAGAATAGCACTGGGCAAGGCTGCAATGATGCTGGGCAAGCTACAATGATGCTGGGCAAGGCTGCAATGATGCTGGGCAAGGCTGCAATGATGCTGGGCAAGGCTACAATGACGCTGGGCAAGGCTGCAATGACGCTGGGCAAGGCTGCAATGACGCTGGGCAAGGCTGCAAATGACGCTGGGCAAGGCTGCAATGACGCTGGGCAAGGCTGCAATGACGCTGGGCAAGGCTGCAATGACGCTGGGCAAGCTGCAATGACGCTGGGCAAGCTGCAATGATGCTGGGCAAGCTGCAAATGACGCTTAAATGTAAGTTGTTTGTTTTTTTTTCCCTAAACTTCCCTCCTAAAACTTTTTTTCCTTAAAATGCCCTCCTAAATTGGGGGTGCGTGTTATACGCCGGTGCGTGTTATATGCCGATAATTACGGTAATTGTAAAATGGAAGGAAAATGATAAATGGTTTTCACATTTTTTTACAAATAAATATGTGAAAAGTGTGGAGTGCATTTGTATTCAGCCCCCTTTACTCTGATACCCCTAACGAAAATCTAGTGAAACCAATTGTCCTCAGAAGTCACCTGTGTGTAATTTAATCTCAGTATAAATACAGCTGTTCAGTGAAGCCTTTAGAGGTTTGTTATAGAACCTTATGTATATATACTTACAATCTGAAAATCGGATGAAAAATACCGCTTTCGAAGTGATCGTACGATAATCAGATTGTTAGTACAGAGCTTTCAAGAGCCGATCATGACAGTTCCTCTGATATTATCTGATCGGACAATAACAACATTTTTCTCGTACAATACCAGATCGTATGATTTTCGTTTAATCAGTACAGTTGTCATCTGAAAATACAATCGAAATAGACTATAACACATGACATCACTTATGATTTTTTATTCTGTCGTACGAGAATTTTCGTCACTTTAGTAACCTCTCCATTTTCGATATGTGACTAGCATGCAAAAAAATAATGGACGGCCTGTCGTCTGATTTTTGATCGTGTGTATGGGCCATTAGTAAACAAATAGCATCATGAAGGCCAAGCAACACACCACACAGGTCAGGGATAAAGTTGTGGAGAAGTTTAAAGCAGGGTTGGTTATAAAAAAATATCCCAAACTTTGAACATCTCACGGAGCAGTGTTCAATCCATCATCCGAAAATGGAAAGGGTATGGCACAACTGCAAACCTATCAAGACATGTCCTGAAGAAACCCACGTCACAAGTGGGTGAAACATGTCAGTGTGTGCGCCTAAACATGCGCCTACACATGCCCTCTGCAGATAGCCAACCTGGGCTTTTCATCATCCTCTAGCCCTCATCCTATCTCCGCAAACTGGAAATCCACAAATCACAGAAAACTGGAAGTAAACGGCCAGGTGGCCCCATGCTGGTTTTGAGTGGATAGCATCCTGTGCGTGTCACCAGGACTAGGAATACAGGGATTTGTATCCTGCACACCTGTGGACCCCTGCAAAGGACTCTGGATTCACCACCTTGTTACTGCAATTGAGGACCAATCTATTATCGTCCAAACAGTGAGTCTCTTTTCAACTGGTATATCAAGCAAGCGATCACAGCTTATTGTGGATCTATTGTTTCTCCTTGACTCAAGTCGCATGCTTACATCACAGCGTGCTGCATTTTTTACTCTTTATGATTGACAGTGCTACACCCAGAAAGCAAACCTGTCTTGTTCACTAACTAGCAGGGATACTTTCTAGCCAAAATTGCATTTAATTGTCTGTGATGACCAATGCTTTTTTCAACATTGTAAACACTTAATACAGCAGCTCTATAGGCATATAGGGAGTCGGGAGGTCCATGGTTAAAAACAATACTGGTACGGACTTGTGCTACCAAGGTTTCCCAGAACTCACCTCGCCTAAACACATGAAAGCATTATATATTAAGTCACACTTAATAACTTGAGATGATTGACACGTGTGGATGACTGGGATATGGCTGAGCTCATGGGCGTTTTTAAGTGACAACGTTGTCAGTTTTTACCACGTGCAATTTCCTATTGTTTATGCTTTCCTTTCAATGATAAAAAAATACATTTTCTACTAATTGTTCTAATAAAGTTATATCAGGTTAAACTGCAGTTTGTTCCTTTTCCTTCACTGAAGGTAAGGACACCTTGGGTCCTATTCCCACTCCCCTTTTATTTTGACTACTTCTCCTGTCTTGATAAGGAACACCACCCTATTAGGTTGAGCCGGTAACAGGTTACCTGAATTGACCAACAATACTGGTCATCAGGACCCTGCCCATTGCGTTTTTTACTACGATTTGTATAAAAAAATATCCCAAACTTTGAACATCTCACGGAGCACTGTTCAATCCATCATCCGAAAATGGAAAGGGTATGGCACAACTGCAAACCTACCAAGACATGGCTGTCCACCTAAACTGACAGGCCAGGCAAGGAGAGTATTAATCAGAGAAGCAGCCAAGAGGCCCATGGTAACTCTGGAGGAGCAGCAGAGATCCACAGCTCAGGTGAGAGAATCTGACCACAGGACTACTATTAGTCGTGCAATCCACAAATATAGCCTTTATGGAAGAGTGGCAAGAAGAAAGCCATTGTTGAAAGAAAGCCCATAAGAAGTCCCATTTGCAGTTTGGGAGAAGCCATGTGAGGGACACAGCAAGCATGTGGAAGAAGGTGCTCTGGTCAGAAGAGACCAAAATTGAACTTTTTGGCCTAAAGGCAAATTGTTATGTGTTAGAAAACTAACACTGTACATCACCCTGAACACACCATCCCCACTGTGAAACATGGTGGTGGCAGCATCATGTTGTGTGGATGCTTTCTTCAGCAGGCACACGGAAACTGGTCAGAGTTGATGAGAAGATAAATGGAGCCAAATTCAGGGCAATCTTAGAAGAAACCTTTTGGAGCCTGCAAAAGACTTGAGACTGGGGCGGAGGTTCACCTTCCAGCAGGACAATCACCCTAAACATACAGCCATAGCTACAATTGAATGGTTTTAAATCAAAGCATATTCATGTGTTAGAAAGGCCCAGTCAAAGTCCAGACCTAAATCCAATTGAGAATCTGTGGCAAGACTTAAAATTTGCTGTTTACAGATGCTCGCATTCCAATCTGACAGAGCTTGAGCTATTTTGCAAAAAATAATGGGCAAAAATGTCACTCTCTAGATGTGCAAAGCTGGTAGAGACATCCCCAAAAAGACTTGCAGCTGTAATTGCAGTGAAAGGTGGTTTTACAAAGTATTGATTTTTCACATATTTGATTCATTGTAAAAAAAAAATGAAAACCATTTATCATTTTCCTTCACAATTATGTGCCAATTTGTGTTGGTCTATCACATAAAATCCCAATGAAATACATTTACCTTTTTGGTTATAACATGACAAAATGTGGAAAATTTCAAGAGGTATAACTTTTTCAAGGCACTGTATATATATATATATATATATATATATATATATATATATATATAATATTGTTTTCTGATTGTAATTTACTTCTCGCTGCTGCTTATCAATTCACTGTTTTATTTCTATACAGCTTAAGTCATTGAGTAGTATATCCAGACATCTGCAAAAAAATATTTCTCATCTGCCAGGTTTATCAGAGAGTGTGATGCTAGTCATAAGCATAGAAATGGGAGACCCAATGCATCATGCAGCTCCTTCAGGGGTCAGCGCTACACATGAAAGCTGAAATGTATTTAGCTGATTTGGGTTACTGCAAATTGTTGTTTTTTGTGTTGTTTTATTAAAGTGACTATTTTAGAACCTAACATTAAAGCTAACAAAAGACTTACACCCTCTGCGTCGCTGATCTATTTTGTCTTCATGTGCTTTGCTGCTTGAAAAATCTTAAGCATTCAACATTTCCAGGAGTGTTGTATGTCTGGTGCCTCTCTGCTGCCTTATAGTTCTTTCCTCTAGCTGCATCAATACAGGACCCAGTAGTGGTTTAGGAGCTGGAGGAAGGAAACACAGAGATCACCAGGGAACCAAACATTCCTAGTAGAGCGCTAGATGCTAGAAATGTTTCAGCTAGTGTATCTTGTAAAGACCTGGAAATGGAAGGAGGATAGTGCAGTCTTAGGCAAGGTGCATTGGAGATGAAGGTATAGAATGCTCCAGAACTGGTTTAACCTAACATTTATACAGACTGTTTGTAAGTGTTTCTTGGAAAAAGGTTTAAGATCACTGTATTTTGCACCTCACTGTTTATTTAAAAAGCCCAGTTAATTTACTCCCATAATCTCTTCAGTGTACCCCCAGACTCTGTTTTGTCTAAACGAAGGGGAAAGGTGGCATAATACAAGCCAGCTGTGCATGAAAAGGAAAAAGGAGACATTGACATCAGTGGCTTAGACACCAAAGTGCATTGGTATTATTTTGGGTATGTCATCTATATTTCCCTCAATTTCAGGCAAACTTGCTTGTTTGTCCATATGGAGGAAAAAGGGAAGAGCACACTGGGTGCCTGCCTGTCTGGGGGTAAACAATAGCGATCAGGAAATCAGGCAGTGATCATCAGCTAGGTTGATGGAGTTTCTCAAGTTGACAGTTAATGGTGAATGTTCTGTACTACCTGAAGGGACCATTCATGTCCTAAAAAACAATCCCAACACCAAGACATCCAACAAGATATGACGACTCAGAAGATTTAAAAAAATACAATTTCCGAAGCTCAGTAAACTTGCTGAGCTAACAAGTGTAATTTATTTGTCCTGCTGTTATTTTATTTTTTCTTTTCCTATCTCCAGCAATTTTCCTTCCTCCATTTTAACAAGTTTTCTTTAAATCCTATGTGTTACGTTAGGAGAGGCAGAACTCCCAGTGGGATTCTCTTCTGTGAGAGTTCAGATAATTAATAACCGTAGTGTATGTCTTAAGATCAGGATACAATGAAAAACACCTTCTGACACCCACTAACTGGAGCTTTAATAGCAGGTTTCATTCCCCTCATGGGTAGGAAACAAAGAGAAAAACAAACATGAAACCTATAAAACAGAAGAGGCAAGGCTGTTAATAATAAGTGAGGAGAACAGCAGCTGTTGTATTCAGCTTTAATCAGGTGTACTTGTTTATGTATATGTACATCTGCCTACTGCTAATACAGTAACCAATCACACAGCAGAGGTGAACAGCAACACATTTTTTAAGACTTAAAAAAAAAAGTAATAAAAATACAATTTAGAGTTGCCACCAGAAACTATTAATTTTCTATATTTTATATAGTAAAATGTAAAAAAAATCGAATTGGTTGCTTTGGGCAGCAATTCCAGATTTGCACTTTTTTATCTATTTGTAATGATACAGCCCCACACGAGAAATCTGGAGCTGTCTAAATAAAAGGGGGGCTGCACCTGTGAATAATTGGTAGTTGATTGCTATAATAAGGGCTGCCCATGCAGAAGTTGGGGACAAGGTGTTTTATGTGGTTAGTTAAAGCGTAAAGGCAAAACTTTTTTTTTTTTTTTGATGGAGCGGGGAAGTGTTAAAGTCTCTGGTGACATTTTTGTTGTTTTCTGTGTCCTCACTGGAGAGATTCACCCCTTTGTTTGTACTTGAGACCATTGTCGCTAAAACAGAAAGTTAGAGTCACCAGAACAAGAGTTGAGGGTAAACCTTTTAGTTTCTAGATGGGAAAATGTCCTCACTTTGGGGAAGTTCACTCTTATATCCTGTTGCGTCTCTGGGAAAAGAAGTGAGAAAACTCCCAAAGGGGATACAGACAACAAAAAAATAAACCTAAATTGAACTAAAATGTGTTTTAACCCTTCCTTACATTATTTAAACAAAAAAGTTTTATATTTTGCTTTGACAGGTAAGCAGTTTATGTACACAAGCTGTTGGATGAAAATGGACTGCATGTCCATTTCCTTTTCCATCCTTTTGTCATCTGATCTAATCTGCTGGGTGGATGGTGAACGTATTGCCATACGTCTATTTTAGCGGATTTTATCGGATACCATGTGTCCGCTGACATCCGCTGCCCCATAGAAAACAATGGGTGGTCCGATCGGGTTCTGCTTTTGCAGGGGGCCTTAGGGAGAAGTCTGCTATATGCATGAGACAGTTCATTGCTTACCTAATCTCTTGCCTTGGGATCAGATACCGTAGCCAGTTGGGTCGATATTTTTCATTAAGGGGACGGAGAGCTCCTACAGGTTGGGACTTTGCTGGAAATCCACTCAGGAGACACCAAATTCCTAGGAGGAGATTCCTTTGCTAAAGACTGTTGCTGTTATGGATGGAACACAGTCAAGTATCTGTCATTTGCAGTGTGCTAGAGAAGGAAGTTGTTCTCATTTTGTTGTTCTTCGAGTCAAGTTGGGCATCCCATAACCCCTTTTTCCCTATCCAAGTCGAAATCCCTTATAAATCCTCAAAACCAAGCCCATGGACTGTTTCTTGTGTCTGGAAGCAAAGCAAATATAGAAAATGCGTGTTAAAATAAGGACCCAAAAGTCAGTGGCTCCTAAGGGAATAGTGCTACATTTTAATAGTCTATTTTTCTCATGAATCAATATTTTTAATGATTTCCAGCCCTGTGACTCTTATTTTCAGATGTTAGTGCTAGTGGCAGCTGGTGTTTGTTTTGGGGGGCGGCAAACAACCACCCTCCCCCGAGCATCTGTGGCACCTCCCCTCCCCCCACTGTTTGCTGGTCGGTCCGGCACTTACCCCATCTAGGCGGGTAGTGGGTGGTGAGCAGCGGCTCTGTGTCCTCTCCTCCATCGGTGGCTTCCAGCATTTGGCCCCTTCAATCAGGTGACGGGTCTCAAAACCGGCTTCCTAATTGGTCGGGAGGAGCAACAGCAATCGCTGTTGTAAAACACACGGGTGGGCTCCGAGCACATTCTGTGCGCCCTGAGCCCACCCTATTTTGAAGCCTTTTAGAGCCTCTGGCTCTAATTAGGTGCTTCAGAAAAACACCCACTCCCCATTGGAATGCATGCATCTGGCATTCTGCAAGGGGCCAGACGCATGTGATGGATGGGAGGTGGCGCCCATGCACCCTTAATGAACGGGCGGCCCCTGCTTATTTCTGAAAAAAACAGTCATAATGGCAAAATAATATTTTTCTAGCTTTATAAGTTGGGGGAGACTCAAAAAATTTCTGCACAGGGCCTCTTTTTGGCTTTGTCTGCCACTGCACCCTACTTTGAACTTAATTCCTTTCCAGTTACTTCCTAAATTGTAAGATTGTAAAATTACTATAATTCATATTACGTTTAGTAAATTACTTGTGTAATCCAATATTTCCTTCATTTGTTATGTGTAGGTTGGTTCAAGTATCTCTAGCTGTTAAAAGTTGTACTGAAGATGAACAAATCCATAAAATTACTTTGTTCATTCCATAGACAATAAAATGTGCAGCATCATTGGTCAATTTGAGTAAATTAAGAATGCAGACAGTTTGTCCATCCCAGAAAGGGTATACATGTAGCGTTTCTATCAGATTTACCTCTCTTAATACCTCTCTTAATACTTGCATGTTCAGTGTTTCCCATCTATTTCTGGATATTTTCTGCTGAGTATGCTCAACGGAAAAACTCTGATTGTGTGTCCTTTACTTGGGGGCATTATTATCAAAAGATTGTCATGGCAGCTGGAAAGTCAATCAAGACAAAATGCAAAGCACATTCTTGAATTTTAAAACATTGACACATTTCATTTATAAACTGTGGTTAACTCTTTAGTTAACTCTTGTAATTAATGTATTCAACTTTGACATATAAAAGCCAGCAGGAGTAGGAAAGTAAACCTCTTTGGGCTTTCAATTAACATGGGAGGTCTGAAATCTTACAAGGAAATAAACACTGCTATCTTATGTCATGTGTAAAGCATGGTGGATATAACATTTTCATAAGATCTGTTTCAGCATATCCGACAACCTGAATGCAGCTGTTGGCTGGCCATGCCAGACTAAAGATATTCTTTTTGCAAATGGCTTTTTGAAAGGAAATCATTAACAAGTCCCACTTGGAGCCTGTTTGTAGTTGGTAACGGTGCTATATCTTTGTCAAACAGCTGCAGCCTCACAAGGGCATGCCTTGGCTGTCATGTAAAGATATCGTTCATGGTCTGCCATGTAGGCTGAAGTGTATACATTGCTGCAGTAAATACTAGTGACGTTTCCTGTGCTGTCCATTGTAGAATACTGCTGACACTTTTATTGAATCAAAATAATGTACAGAATTAATTCAATAAATTGCTTGAGTATAGCAGCTGGATGGAGCTGGAGATAACAGCACACCTTTGTCTTTCGACCTACTAATTATAAATTGCATTACCATATGGAAGGCAAAGCTGATTGGTGGCCCTTGATTTATCATATGGGCTTTGCACAGAGGAATATTTATTAAATTGCCCCCCTCATTAGGCTATATCTGAATACTAAACCTACATTGTAGTGTTTAATAGTCAGTGGGACTTAGAACCAGAAGGAAACAGATTAGATTAGGCTGAAGAATGTCTGATATCTTCAATTTTTTGGCATGTTTCACAAAATGAAACAAATAATACTTAATTGTGGTCAGACTGAACCTCTGACATCAAAGCATATCTCTCCCTCACTTTCAAATGCCAGCATTCAACAATTCAAGGCCATACAGAATAGCACAGCTTGTGAAAGATATTCTCTCCTCAATTTCCACCTTAGGCTTAATGTAATGCAGAACTCCAGAAAGATATATAACAAAATAGGCCATTAGTTCAGCTATGTATTTTACGCTGTTTCTGAGCACCACTATCCAAATACATTTAATGTATTAAACATAATATTCAAAGCAAACTCACTCATCCATCTATTTTGTTGAGAAATCACTTTGAAAACCACCTAACTAGCACTTCTAGTGATGGCCATCTTGAATAAGAGCAGATAATTCATGTAGCAGTTACATTCAGTAATCTATCCGCCCTTAGCTCATGCATGCAAACAGGAGTGTGTTAAGCATGCGAAAATAAAGCCAAAAACAGTTTTTAGCGCATTAAAAATACTTGTGGCTATAGAAATATAAATTAATATGCATGTGGGCAAAGCAGTGGGCATGGCTACATGTTTCAAAAAAAACTCCTACCTCCTTTTTTGTCAAACCCAGCTAGGGGGAATATTGTGATTGCTTTATACAGGAGAAAGGGTGGATGCGTGCCACAACACTGAAAAAACATATTCTCAATGCTAACAAGGACAGCAGCTGGTGGACCAGTTGGACCATATTATTACAGGTACTTATATAGCACCGTTAATTTATGCAGCGCTTTACAAATATATTGTACATTCCCCATAAAAGAACATCTAACAAAAACAAATACTTTCAAAAGATGCACATAAAATAGGATAACAGTGGAATACTGAAATTAACTGTCCAGCACATTCACAGTGTACTGGGCAGTAGCTAGCAGACTACATTATCCAGCAGACCCTGCTTAAATGGTGTCTTGCTCAAAGCTATAAAAAAAAAACTCTTCTGAATGGCTATATTTTGTATATTTAGACTCTAAATTATGCTTATAAATAAATAAAACACATAGGGATATGTCATTACTATGTGTCATCATCACCAAACTTCAAATATAAAGCTTTAAGAGGTAAAATATAAAAAAAGTAAAAGCACAGTTGCCAACTGGCTAGCACCTCTGCCTGGCAACAGCAGAATCATTGATTTGAATGCCACCCATGGCTCCACCTGTAGTAAATGGACATATGTATGATAATAGCTTTCCCTACAATTAATGTAAAGGAATAACAGTAACCTATATACTAAGGAATGTTTCAATAATGTACATATTCCTGAACCCATAGTATTACAATATGGTGTTTAGTTCTCGTTCCTCATTGAGTTCCTTTGGTGCTACAGAGTCAAGGGTAAAAATCCAATATGTCTCTTTACAACATAATCCTCTTTGTGGTTTTGTCTCGATCACCCAGACTTTGAGACCCTCTGTAGATTTACTGTGTTTTAAAGTAAAGTGTCTGGGGATGCTATGATCTATGTCTCCCTGTTCTATTAACCTGCGGTGCTTGGTGAACCTCCTACGAACTCTCCTAATCATGTGACATATAAGAGGTAAGAGGAACAGGTAAGACAGTAGACTGCCAATTCAGAGAAGCAAATATAAAACTCTTTGAGATGAAAAGTTTTTCCTTTTTTGTCAATAAAAATGTTTTGCTTATGTTGAACAAAGGGACACATTTTACACTGGATGTTTTACACTGGTACATCCCTGTGATGCTGAATAAAGAATTTAACACTCCATCTATCAACCTGTTCTTTGGTACATTTTATCTTGCTTGGAGACATTTTATTTCTAATGTTTGGAGCCCTTCTATATACAAAACTTGGTCTCCCAGGTATTACTGGACTTAATTTGGGATCTTTTTCTAGAATATGGAGTTTTGAGTACATGTTTTTTCTATTATAACCACTTGACCTCCAGAAGGTTTTACCCCCTTCATGACCAGGCATTTTTTTGCTATTCGGCACTGTGCTATTTTAACTGACAATTGTGCGATCATACAACACTGTACACAAATGAAATGTTTATAGTTTGTTTCACACAAGTAGAGCTTTCATTTGGTAGTAGGTGTTAACCACAGCATTTTTATTTTTTGCCATATAAATAAAAAAAGACCAGAAATTCAAAAGCAAAACAAATAACAACAATATATGTTACTTTCTGTTTCACTTTCATTGCGTTACTACAAGTTTAATGCCATATAGTTCTTTGTGTTACTGCAAGTTTAATGCCATATAGTTTTGTGCTTTACTGCAAGTTTAACGCCCTATATTTCATTGTGTTACTGCAAGTTTAACGCCACATATTTTATTGCGTTACTGCAAGTTTAACACCATACAGTTCTGGGCGTTACTGCAAGTTTAATGCCATATAGTTCTGTGCTTTACTGCAAGTTTAATGCCATATAGTTCTGTGCATTACTGCAAGTTTAAAGCCATATAGTTCTGTGCATTACTGCAAATGTAGCGCTGTGTATTTCATTGCGTTACTGCAAGTTTAATGCCATATCTTTAATTGCGTTACTGCACGTTAAATGCCATATAGTTCTGTGCATTACTGCAAGTTTAACGTTATATAATTCTGTGTGTTACTGAAAGTTTAAAGCCATATAGTACTGTGCGTTACTGCAAGTTTAACGATGTATATTTCATTGGGTTACTGCAAATTTAACGCCATATAGTTATGTGCGTTACTGCAAGTTTAATACCATATATTTCATTGCGTTACTGCAAGTTAAATGCCATATAGTTCTGTGCATTACTGCAAGTTTAACGTCATATAGCTCTGTGTGTTACTGAAAGTTTAAAGCCATATAGTTATGTGCATTACTGCAAGTTTAACGCTGTATATTTCATTGCGTTACTGCAAGTTTAACACCATATATTTAATTGCGTTACTGCAAGTTTAACGCCATTTAGTTATGTGCGTTACTGCAAGTTTAATGCCATATAGTTCTGTGCGTTACTGCAAGTTTAACCCCCTATATTTCATTGCGTTACTGCAAGTTTAACCCCCTATATTTCATTGCGTTACTGCAAGTTTAACTCCATATAGTTCTGTGCATTACTGCAAGTTTAATGCTGTATATTTCATTGTGTTACTGCAAGTTTTAACCTTCAGTAATGCACAGAACTATATGGTGTTAAACTTGCAGTAACGCAATGAAATATGTAGCGTTAAACTTGCCGTAACGCACAGAACTATATGGCGTTAAAGCTGCAAGTTTAACGCTGTATATTTCATTGCGTTACTGCAAGTTTAACGTCATATATTTAATTGTGTTACTGCAAGTTTAACGCCATATAGTTCTGTACGTTACTGCAAGTTTAACGCCATATAGTTCTGTGCATTACTGCAAGTTTAACGCCCTATATTTCATTGCGTTGTTTAAAGACAATTTTCCTCTGGGTGGGACTTTAAAAGGGCAGTCAACAGCTAGGAGCTCACACGGAAGTACACAAATATATCAAGCTTTAATAGATTGGAGTTAAAATGAGTAATCATATATATACAAAACATAAAGTATGCTGGATGCTGATACACAATTTAGACACAGTTATATAGCAGTTGACCACCACAATTGATCTGTTGAAATACAATGAGGACAACAGAAATACCAACGCGTTTCGAGTCTGTGATATACCGTATTTATCGGCGTATAACACGCACTTTTTTCCCCTTAAAATCAGGGGGAAATCGTGGGTGCATGTTATACGCCAATCCCCGCTGATCCCCCGCTGATTGTGAGGAAACGAGCGAGTGGAGCCGAGATACACAAAGCCGAAGTACACTCAGCTTTACTCGGCTCCTTTCGCAGTCACGCCCACCTCCACTGATTGTGAGGAGGAGCGAGCGCCGCTGACATACAGAAAGCTGAATGTACTTCGGCTAGTCTCGGCTCCTCTCGCAGTCCCGCCCCTGACTGTGAGCAGAGCCGAGTCTAGTCGAAGTACACTCGGCTTTCTGATGTCAGCGGCGCTCTCTCCTCTCCTCTCGCAATCAGTGGAGATGGGCGGGACTGTGAGCAGAGCCGAGTAAAGCCGAAGTACACTCGGCTTTCTGTATCTCGGCTCCGCACGTTCCTCTCCGCTCACAGTCAGCGGAAATCTGTGCCAATTTTAAATCAGAGCAATTCTGCAAAGAGACTGGCAATGCTGCAAAGAGACTGGCAAGGCTGCAAAGGCACTGGGCAATGCTGCAAAGGCACTGGGCAAGGCTGCAAAGGCACTGGGCAAGGCTGCAGATGGACACTGGGCAAGGCTACAATGATGGACAAGGCTGCAGATGGACACTGATAAGGCTGCATTGATGGGCATTTCAAATGTAAGTTTTTTTCCTTAAACTTTCCTCCTAAAAGTTTTTTTCCTTAAAATTCCCTCCTAAACCTGGGGTGTGTGATATACGCCGGCGCGTGTTACACGCCGATAAATGTGGTAGTATCTATTTTTCAGGGGTGTGCGGTTAACAGGACGTAAATACGTCCATCTACAATTGATAAAAGGAATATGTATAAATAAGAGTATATATAGTGCAACATCATAGTAGACATGCATAGTATCACAACATTTCATATTATATTTCACAATTGTATATACACTGACCATGCAAACTGTGTCAGCATTCAAGGTATCTTACATCCGGTTAAAACAGATACTGAAAGCATGCTGCGGTTGTAGACCCAACCGGTTCCAGTCCAGCGACAGAAAGAACCTGTCCAAGGTGCACCTGAACCAGAATGTAGTTACCCACAGAGGGTGCCCTTGAGATAGCCCACTAGGGGTCCCCCTCGTGTGTCTTGGAGCGACAATTGTCGCTATAGAGGAAAGAAGAGAGAGTTGTTTGGTCTGATGTATAAAACAAGATCTGTGAAGACACAACTCACATTATAATGTATATTGGTATATATATACAGTGGTGTAAAAAGTGTTTGCCCCCTTCCTCATTTCCTGTTCCTTTGCAAGTTTGTCACACGTAAGTGTTTCGGAACATCAAACCAATTTAAACAATAGTCAAGGACAACACAAGTAAACACAAAATGCAATTTGTAAATGAAGGTGTTTATTATTAAAGGTGAAAAAAAATCCAAACCATCATGGCCCTGTATGAAAAAGTGATTGCCCCCTAAACCTAATAACTGGTTGGGCCACCCTTAGCAGCAACAACTGCAACCAAGTGTTTGCGATAACGTGCAATAGGCTTTTACAGCGTCCTGGAGGAATTTTGGCCCATCTTTGCAGAATTGTCCTAATTCAGTTACATTAGAGGGTTTTCGAGATGAACGGCCTTTTTAAGGTCATACCACAACATCAATAGGATTCAGGTCAGGACTATGGCTAGGCCACTCCAAAGTCCATTTTGTTTTTCTTCAGCCATTCGGTGGTGGACTTGCTGGTGTGTTTAGGATCATTGTCCTGCTGCAGAACCCAAGTTGTTTCAGCTTGAGTACACGAACAGATCGGACATTCTCCTTCAGGATCTCTTGGTAAACAGCAAAATTCATAGTTCCTTTTATCACGGCAAGTCTTCCAGGTCCTGAAGCAGCAAAACAGCCCCAGACTATCACACTACCACCACCATATTTTACTGTTCTTTTTCTGAAATGCAGTGTTCCTTCTACGCCAGATATACTTGGACACACACCTTCCAAAGAGTTCCACTTTTGTCTCATCGGTCCACAGAATGTTGTCCCAAAAGTCTGGGGATCATCAAGATGTGTGTGGAGAAATTGAGACGAGCTTTGATGTTCTTTTTGCTCAGCAGTGGTTTTCTCCTTGGAACTCTGCCATGCAGGCCATTTTTGCCCAGTCTTTTCCTGATGGTGGAGGCATGAACGTGACCTTAACTGAGGCAAGTGAGGCCTGCAGTTCCTGGGACGTTGTTGTGGGGTCTTATGTGACCTCTTGGATGAGTCGTCGCTGCGCTCATGGGGTAATTTTGGGTGGCCGGCTACTCCTGGGAAGGTTCACCACTGTTCCATGTCTTCGCCATTTGTGGATAATGGCTCTCACTGTGGTTCGCTGGATTCCCAAAGCTTTGCAAATGGCTTTATAACCCTTTCCAGACTGATAGATCTCAATTACTTTCTTTCTCAATTGTTCCTGAATTTCTTTGGGTCTCGGCATGATGTGTAGCTTTTAAGGATCTTCTGGACCTTACTGTGTCAAGCAGCTCCTATTTAAGTGATGCCTTGATTGTGAATAGGTGTGGCAATAATCAGGCCTGGGTGTGCTAGAGAAATTGAACTCAGGTGTGGACAACCAGTATGTTTTAACAAGGGGGGCAATACTTTTTCACACAGGGCCATGATGGATTTTTTTTCACCTTTAATAATAAACACTTCATTTACAAATTGCATGTGTTTACTTGTGTTGTCCGTTACTATTGTTTAAATTGGTTTGATGTTCCGAAACACTTAAGTGACAAACATGCAAAGGAACAGGAAATGAGGAAGGGGGCAAACACTTTTTCACACCACTGTATGCTTGAAGGTACGTATAAACTACATCCATGTAAAAAACAACATGGATAGTAGTTGCATATATGACATATGTATGACAATATATAATATATCTGTATATAAATATATATACCTGCCCAGCCACTTGCATTTAACTCGATGGCAATAGAGGAACCTGTTGGATGTTACACAAGCCACGCTGTTCGTCCGGGGGCTCTTATGTGCTCCCAGAAACCAGACAAACAAAAATGTCTTATATTTCATTGCATTACTGCAAGTTTAACGCCATATATTTCATTGCGTTACTGCAAGTTTAACGCTATATATTTCATTGCGTTACTGCAAGTTTAACACCATATAGTTCTGTGCGTTACTGCAAGTTTAACACCATATATTTCATTGCATTACTGTAAGTTGAACGCAATATAGATGTGCTTTACTGCAAATGTAATGCCATATAGTTCTGTGCATTACTGCAAGTTTAACGCCATACAGTTCTGTGCATTACTGCAAGTTTAACGTTGTATATTTCATTGCGTTACTGCAAGTTTAACGCTATATCGTTTTGTGCGTTACTGCATGTTTGATGCAGTATATTGCAGTATATTATAGTGTATCGAGTGTGTCTGTGTCATGAATACTCAAATTAAAGTGCATCAAACACCACTTACCATTGATTAAAGTGCATCCATGTACACATTTACACATCTTTGTTACATTTTGTTAAAAAGCACACCCCACTCCCCCCATCATGTCTGGGAGGACAGCAATGAGAGGCAGACATTTCCATGGCACTGTAAGGGGGCCAGCAGCGTATGTGTCCACAGGCAAAGGTGTCATAGTCAGTCCTCAGGCAGGGCATCATTCCCTCTGTTTAGTGATGTTGCCCCGTGCTATCCAGCCACAGCATGCAGAGGGCTTACTAAACTAAAACCTTACTAAAACCTGCCTCTTGTCCAGAGCTATTGCTGCCATAGCCCCCGCATCAGGCATGGAGGTGTCAGCTGAGTTTTTTTAACACAGCGTCAGCCACTTGCTCCTTGACGATGCACAGCCATTACTCAATTCAGATGTTGGT
Organism: Lithobates sylvaticus; assembly: GCA_028564925.1. NCBI lineage: Eukaryota > Metazoa > Chordata > Amphibia > Anura > Ranidae > Lithobates > Lithobates sylvaticus. Next base: position 209,890,863 of record CM053030.1, on the reverse strand, counting down.
TCTGAGTCTGAGGTTGAGGAAGGCAGGAACCTAAGCCTACAGAGAGGGGATAACACTGGAACAGAAATTGGCAGTCATGTTCCCCCAGCTGCAGTGTATTACCAAGTTGTCTCCACTGGTAATGAGGATGGAGGAGAGGATGAGGTCAATGACTCAACTTGGGTGCTGGATAGAACAGAGGAGGAAATTGAGGGTGAGGCACAACCCCAACGAGGCAGCCATCATGGAAGAGTAGAGAACAGCCACCCTATTTCATCACATTGTGGAGCTGTTATCTCCTGGCCCACTTTCCACAGCTCAGCTGTCTGGGCCTTTTTTTAGTACATGTGCAGCCGATTGCACTGTTGCAATTTGCAAACTTTGCCTCAAGTAGATCAAGCATGGCAAAAACACCAGCTGTTTGGGTACCACATGCTTGACAAGGCATTTAACCTCCCACCACTCAGCCCATTGGCAAGAGCACCTAAAAGCCACACAAAAGGGTCACAAACCTGTCCCTCCTCCTTACACACCTCAGTCTGTCCCTGCTATACCTCATGACCTGAGGTATAGCAGGTAAACCATCATGATTACTGCCAGCTCCTCTGTTATACCAATGTATACTACACAGTGTAAATGTTTGTTTAAAATAATGCCTATAAATATCTGATTTCACATCGCCTCTGTGCAGTCACTTGACCTTCTCCACCGATCTAAGAGCTACAGCGAGAGGCGCTGAGACCCCCCCTCTGACGTCAGTCGGGAGGTCATGTGACCGATGTGCTGTCCAATTAGCCTCTCCCACTGTAGCTCTTAGATCGGGGGAGGAGAGTGGCTGGAGGTCAGAGCTCAGCCTCTCAGAGAGCCACTGAGAGCCTAAGCCAGCTGCTCCAAACCCCCTCCACAGCCCAGCACTCTAATGAGGAAGGGGAGGGCAGAGCAGAGAGCGGTGACTGACAGTCATTGCTCAGTTCTCACTGTTAGAGCAGACGGGGGACAGATACACCTAGGTAAGTATGATTGGGGGAAAAAAACTCCATACTTTTCTTTTAAGGTTTTTTTTTTTTTCTCTATCATGATTTCAATTAGTTCGAAAGTAGAAGGAATAGCAACAGGTTGGGGATGCCCCAAATTCTACATCCAGTATTGCTTTTGGTATTCTTTATGCTTGATAAGTAAAAATCTACATGTAAATACCTTTTTTCATGTTTTTATCTGTGGTCATGCGACTGTTACCCACCAGTTCTAGTGCAGCGTGTAGTGAGCAGTGGGTAGAGATCTTTCTTAAGACTGGTGTCAAGACAGGAGGTGACAGGCAGAAGTTTATGTTTCTAACTGCAAAAAGCAATGGCTGAATACCAGCACATGTGCATTAACACTGTCAGAGCTCAGATTACTGGAACATGCACAAATGTTAGTCTTAAAGAGTTATAAGTAAACACCAGTGCATACAATTGAATGTGGTTGATGCTCAGCATACTGTTGAATGCCCAAGAAAAAAGCAACTCTGATGGGTACAGATTTTTCGAATGAATATTAATGCTCTGAAACTTCTGGGCATCATGAATTAACCATTTGAACAGCAACTGAGAAGCATTGTTGGCCAAGCTCCAGAAGCCAGGCTCAAAGAAGAGAGAAGACAGGATCCCAAAGTAGTTTATTTGCATTAGCTTATGGTGATCTAAATTAGGGTGCTAAGGATGCAAATAGATTATGGAAGGCTTGCATATGACTTTTTTAACTTTGCCTGGAGAAACACTTTGACTAATGAATAGCTATCTGTGAAGAATTATTTATTTCTGGTGTGGTTTCACAACCACTGCTTTTAATCAAGACAACAGTATCAACAGCAGCTCTGGAGGAGGTGAAGTTAGGTAGGCTGATGCAGCTTTTCTGCTAAAATTGCCTTCATAACTGTCATGAGTGTTGAACAGAGAATGAACAACAAAACTTGTGACAGAGATAGAAATACAGTTATTTTTTTTTTCATTGTGTGCTAATTTACATTCATCCTGTGGATTAATGTGTTTTTCAAGCCTAAACTTTTTTTGTTTAATTTCAGATAGAATGGTGAGGGTTTAAAAGCTCCACAAGGTTCTACTTTTTCGTTTAACCCTTTTTGACCCTGCTAGGGAGTTTAACTGTCTCTCCAGTTGTCACCAGAACAGGAATAAAGAGGACGTTCTCCAATGGAGACACTAGTTACATTGACAACCGTTTTAGAGGGCATTCCTGGATTACCAAGAGATTTCCTCTAACTTCCTGTTATGTCTATAGGACAAGAAGTAAAGGAAAATTGGGCCACAGAGGTTGATTTACTAAATCTGGAGAGTGCAACATCTGGTGCAGTTTTGCATGGCAGCCAATCAGCTTCTAACTTCAGCTTGTTCAATTAAGCTTTGACAAAAAAGATTTTGCGCTCTCCAGTATTAGTAAATCAACCCTACAGATCTCAACACGAAAATCTGACAGGGGTTTTAACCATTCTCTAAGCCATCCAAAAAACTGTCAGATGCACGTGACACTCTTCCCTCTGGTAGCTGTAGGCAGCAGCTCTCAGAACATAAGCACGGGATCTAGAACCCCTCTCCCCTGCAACTCTGGTCAGTCACACAGTAGCTTAGTTCAGCACTTTCTTGCCAGGCAGCAAACCTTTTTCTGGACTCAGTGGCTATTCCCAATCCTGGGCCCTGTCTCCCTGGGCTCACTGCACACTTTTGCCCTTGAGACTCAGACTCAGTGTGGCTTTCAAGGGCACACGCAACAAGATTCAAGACAGGATCATTCAAAAAAAATGTCCAGGGCACTGTCCAGCACTCCAGGTAGCTCAGCAAGAAGAGACATTGCCTGATACAGCAGAGGTTCTGTGATCAAATACAGGCCCTGATGCCAGCTTCCCTCTTCTTGTGCTCTGTACTAGGACAAGGAGGAAGGAATGTTCTGCATCTGGGAGAGACTCAAGGAGCTACATGCATATTTATACTAGTGAGGCAGCCCATCATAGTGATAGACCAATAGGAATGTGAGGGGGGTAACACATAACAACTAGCTTTGACATCCCACAGTGGGTTGGGACTTTGTGGCAAAGCATTCTATCATCTATCATACATGTAGGAATTTTAAGGCTGCTAAAAATGAAGCATAATTTCTGTGCAGAAAAAAATATTTTCTTTTTTGTGTTATGTACCTATTGTAAATCATGTTGTTTCATTCCTGTTTCAGCCTGCTTGAACAAATTAGCTTACCATAGAAATTACCTTCTCTGCCTGTTAACATCATCAATTACAAGAAGCTGAATTACATGCACCAAGCAGCAGCTTGTTGCCACAATTAGAACCATTGTTCATACCTTAAAAAAAGGCAAACTTCACCAATTACTAACTCTTACGGCTGCTGGGCATAACCAATCCATTGCTGGGCTGGGTGCTGGAATTAATAGATGTTCCAGCCCCAACAACTATTGGCACTCACACTAATGCCCCATACACACGGTCGGAAAATCCGACCACAAAATCCATGGGATTTTGTCCGACTAATTTAGTCCGACACTGGTGTTGCATACACACGGTCGGACAAAGTTGTCGGAAAATCTGATCATTCTGAACGTTGTGACGTTTGTTGCCTACGACGGGACTACGTAGAGGCTAGTAGCCAATAGCTTTGGTCTTGTAATGTGATCTGAGCATGCGTGGCACTTTGTCCGTCGGAATTCGCTACACACGATCGGAATTGGTGTGATCGGACTTTGTTGTCGGAAAATCTATCCAGCAGGAGATAGAACTTTGTCCGTCGGACAATCCGATGGAAACTGTCCGATGGTGCCTACACACGGTCGGAATTTCCGACAACATTGTCCGATAGGACAGAATCCATCGGAAAATACGACCGTGTGTATGGGGCTTTAGACGAGATGCTGCACAAAAGGATCTGGTTGCAATCACAACTGCATCAGCAGCTGTAGCAGAGAACCAGACACCTGGACACAAGCCTTCATTTAACCACTTGCTTGCTGGGCACCTAAACCCCCCTCCTGCCCAGACTAATCTTCAGCTTTTAGCGCTGTCACTTTTTGAACGACATATGCGCGGTCATACAACACTGTACCCAAATGAAATTTTTATAATTTTTTTTCTCCTCTTGGTTTTTTATATTTTGTTAATAAACTTTGCAAACAGGTAATCTTTCTCCTTCATTGATGTACGCTGATGAGGCTGCACTGATGGGCACCGATATGTGGCACTGATGGGCACCGATAGGCTGCATTGATGGGCACTGAAAGGCGGCACTGTGGGCACTGATAGGTGGCACTGGTGGGCACTGATGAGGTGGCACTGAGAGGTGGCACTGGGTGGCACTAATGGGTGGCACTGATGGGAAGCACTGAAGGGCATTGATAGGTGGCACTGAAGGGCACTAATAGGTGGCACTGATAGCTGGCACTGATGGCCACTAATAGGTGGCAGTGATGGGCATGGATTGGCACCACTGGTGGTCATTGATAGGTGGCACTCGTAGGCATTGATAGGTGGCACTGATTTCTGGCACTGTTTTGCACTGGTGAGCACTGATTCATGGCACTGTGGGCACTGGCAGGTGGCACTGGGCAGGCGGTACTGGTTGTCACAGATGAGGCGGCTTCACTTCTTCCTCTTCAGGACAGATGTCCCTTGCACAGAAGCTGGTGATCGGCTTTTTTTTTCTCCCCATGCTGTCAGAAAAAAAAGTGATTACCGATCTTCTGTTTACAGCACGTGGTCAGCTGTCATTGGCTGACAGCTGATCCTGTGGTAAGGGGCCAGGATCGACCCCTTACTCCGATCTGTGATCACCCGAGCCTCACTGACTCGTAATCACATTGCACGCCGCGTGTAAAGGGGAGGACGTTTATTGACGGCCTCTCGGAAAAGTAGGTCCACGCTGTAGCCGTCATTCGGCTATAGCGCGGATCTGAAGGGGTTAAAGGAAACTCCACTGTTGTGAAAAAAAATACAGCAAACAAAAAATAATATAGCATACAGTATATGATTGCTACACAAGCCATAAAAACTATCCTTCTTTTTCAAAACTGCAGCTGCTGTGATTTTCTATAAAGTCAATGCAATATAGCTAAGTTGGTGTACAGAAGCCCCCCCCCCCCCCCCCAAAAGGTTGTGTCCTGCTTGTGTGGAGAACTCTGCAATAAGACACAAGTCAGGTTTTAGACATTCTGTGCAACAAAAATGCAATTTTGGTGAGAGGGTTATATACTGGTACTTCTAAAAAGATGCAGACACTGCAACTTTTCTCATCAGGATACAGAAGGTGTGCCAACTGAAAAAATGTCATTGTTGTCATTCAGAATCAGCATCAAAAGGATATAGTGAAACAAACCGATTTTTCTTCAGAGCAAAAAAAAAAAGGTAGGAGTCTACAAGAAAGTTTATTAAAATCCCTGCAATGTACATTGATCGCTCAGAGGGGATTGTTTTGCATCACTATTATACCGCGTACACACGAGCGGAATTTACGTCCGAAAAATCTTGGATGGTTTTTCCGACGGAAATTCCGCTCAAGCTTGTCTTGCATACACACGGTCACATAAAAGTTCTCTGAACTTTCGACCATCAAGATCGCGGGGACGTACAACACTACGACGAGCCAAGAAAATGAAGTTCAATGCTTTCGAGCAAGCGTCGAATTGTTTCCGAGCATGCGTGATTTTTTGCGCGTCCGAATTGCATACAGACGATCGCATTTTCGGATAGGAACTTTTCCCGACCGAAAAATAGAGAACATACTCTCAATCTTTTGCTGGCTGGAATTCCGCCAGCAAAAGACAGATGGAGCATACACATGGTCGCATTTTCCAAGCTCTCATCTGAGTTTTGCTGGCGGCATTTACGATCGTGTGTACGCGGCATTAGAGAGATTTTCTCCAATTTCCTGTCTCCAATGTGGACACTCACAAAAACGCAGTGTGTGGAAATTTTTTTTATTTTTTTAACAATGTTGTTATTGCTGTCTGTGCCTTCTTATCCCAGTGACAACTGTACATCACATGGGTAGGAAGTTAGAGGAAATCTCCCCAATGGGCACACTTAGGGAAAAAAATGTTGAGCATTTTGAATTCTTCATGTCCAAAACTAAAAAGGCGTTGGATTGTTCTTGAGTCAAAATCATATGAATAGTGAATATACAATACTTTTGCTGATGGGTTTCACTTACTAAAAATTTTTTTTCCAATCTTTTTTTTTAAATAATGTATTTTATATATTTAGAGTTATGTTTGTGTGTGTATATACACACATATTTGTAAGCTCCGGACACTGTTGGACACTGTTCATGCTGAATACAATACTATTCTGTATATTTGGCCTATGTAGACAATTGTATATGGTTTTACATACTGTAGCTGCATAGACTGCATTAGCCATTTTATTACTGTATTACTAATATACTATGGTATACTAATGGTAGCCATGTGTAATTGAATTTAATAACTTTCATAAAATATGTTCAAGGACATAATTTAAACTATTTCCGATTCAATATAAAATAAAGAAAGAGGAACTATATGAACTGTCAGAGCACAGTTGGAATGCTGGTACATTAAATGTCCTCTGTTACAATCATGTCATGCTCTACTTGTTAAATGTTGTGTCTTTATGCTATAAGCATAATAACATTTCAAAGAAAATCAAATTCTCACAGCCTAGCTGCATGGTGTGAGTCCATTACACACTGCTTGTCAAAATAGAAAGCAGTGGCTGCAGTAAGAGTTTATACATTTGGAAATCTAAATATAAGGCCATAGAAATCTGTAATTTGTAGTAGAAGTACATATGTTCACAATTACATTTTAAGTATTAACCAATTGCCTACTGGGCACGTTCACCCTCTTCCTGCCCAGGCCAATTTTCAGCTTTTAGTGCTGTTGCACTTTGAATGACAACTGCGCGGTAATGCAACACTTTACCCAAAACAACATTTTTATTATTTTTTTGAGACAGATAGAGCTTTCTTTTGGTGGTTTTTAATCATCACTGTTTTTTTTTATTTTTGCTAAACAAACAAATAAAGACTGAAAATTTTGAAAAAAAAAAAACAGTTTCTGTTATAAAATTTTGCAAATAAGTAATTTTTCTCCTTCACTAATGAAGCTGCACTGATGGGCACTGCTAGGCTGTACTGATGGGCACTGATAGGCAGCAATGGTGGGCACTGATAGGTGACACTAATGGGCATTGATAGGCGACACTGATGGGCACTCATAGACGGAACTGATAGGCATCACTGATTGGCACTGACAGGCGGCGCTGATGGGCACTGATTGGCAGCACTGATGGGCACTGTTATGGCTGCACTGATCATCAGGCCATTGATGATCAGTGGCCTGATTATAAGTTTAGATGTCTCCTGTGTGGATTGCCACTTACTGGACTGCCGATAACTGGCAAATCCTGTTTACACTGTGATCAGCTGTGATTGGACACAGCTGGTCACATGGTAAAGAGCGATTGGCTGGCACTCTACAAAATCAGAAAAATTTAGTGGAAGGGTGCAACAGGCTCTTGTTGTCATTTCTTGGGTTCCAACATTAATATGTCTTTTGGATAATATATAATTCAGTACCAAAGTGTTTTAACCATTTGAGGACTTTAAATGTAGGCGATATGCCCTAAAAAACTTTAAAGTAACATTAAAGGTTCTGATTTAAAAAACAAAAAAAACAAACATAGTATTCTTACCTGCTCTGTGCAGTGGTTTTGCACAGAGCAGTCCTGATCCTCCTCTTCTTTAGTCCCCCACCGGTGCTCCTGGTACCTCCCCCTTGACCAGTGACCCCAATTGCAAGCCACTTGCTATGGGGGCACTGGTGCATGCTTGCTCTCTAGCCCGCCTCTATGCATCCTTAAGACGACTTAAGGCAACTCGGCCCCGCCCCCTGTTTTCTTCTCATTGGCTCACTGGCCAATTGTGCCTGCTGCTATCTCGGCCAATGAGGAGAGGGAGTCCCGGGACAGCTGAATTTCTTGTGCACATTGCAGGATCAAGTGGGGGCTCAGGTGAGTATTAGGGGGGCTGTGAGAGGAGCAACACATCGCAAAGAAAACATGAAGGTAAAAAACTTTCAGCCTTTACAACAAGGATGTTGGCTCAAACTTGTCTTGAATAAATGTTGTTGGAAATTCCTAACGTCCAGAACACGGTGACGTACAACACGTACGATGGGGCTATAAAAAGGAAGTTCAGTGGCCTGGGTTTGGTGTGGTCTGGCAAAAGACGCAGGCTGTTGTAAGACCACAGCCTCGGCACATACATGTCATCTGCTGCTACTCCCGATCTCTCGGAGTCCTGGACCGGATTGTGCTCCCTATTAAATGGACTCCTCAGGCTACCAATTTTGCCTGTCAAATAATTGATGTCTGCCCTGGGGTACAAAGTCTTCACCAATTCCAACTGTTTCTCCAGCGTTGCCTATACAAATACCAACCAACCTCTTTGAGGTTAACCTCCCTGGCGGTATGATTCTGTCTGGAATTTAGTGCTGAAAGCGATACAATTATTTTGCATGGAAATTTGGCGTTTTTATATTGTAGGCATGCAATTCTTATGAATAACTCACTTAAATCTGTCCGAACCAGAGTCTAGTAGACATCCCGGGTATGATAAAGTTTGAAACACAAAATCATAAATTATAATATAATAAAAATATATATATAAATGATTCAATAATGTAATCAAATCAAAAACACTGAAATTTGCTCAGTTGCAGAATAGTCGCTGTCATTAAATTTATTGTTTGATGATAAATTGTGATTCTAATTTTTTATCGGTGTTTTCTAGCTGGTCTAAAACCACTTTTGACATAAAGGGACACTTTTTGGTTGCTATGAACAATCTCCAGTTTCCAGGCAGAAAAAAATATTTTTATTATATAAAATGACATGTAGGGCACTGGGCAGACCACTAGGGACAAAGGGGATGTGTATTTTTTGTATACAGTACTGTAATCTGTATGTGTATTGTGTTTTTAAACTTTTTTTAAACTTTTTTTAATTTGGCGCCGATCTCCGCTTCCGTGCGTCGGAACGTCGCAGGGAACGGAGATCAGCGACACTCGGGCACTGTGTGAATCAAGCGAGCAGACGGCTCGCTCACACAGCGGGGAGACATCGCAGGATCCAGGGGAAAAGGTAAGTAACTTCCCCCTGTATTCTGCAATGCAGCCCGAGTCTGGCTCGGGGTTACCGCTTTTGGTACAAAAAAACTCAACCCGAGCCAGACTCGGGAACACCGCTAGGGAGGTTAATAAATACAAGATAATAATGGTGTGGTAACTTGACACAGAAAACGACCAAAAAAAATTATGGAGATCACTATAAAAAAAATAAAGTAGATCACTATAAAAAAAAAAAATAAAGATTGTTCTGGAGATCTTGCGAAAAATGTGTCACATAATCTCCCCAGTGGCCAGCCTCAGTGAACAGAAAAGATCACCATTAACAGCTGCAGAGCCTAGGCGATGACGTCAATCATAGGCTTACTATGGAGCATCCGTTGTGGGCTGTGCGTCCTCTACACTGAAGCTTCTGCTGAGAGTCGATCATGTGACCAGACCAGTGCGCCCTTTTTTTTTATGTCGCATTAAAATGAAATCGGCAATATTTTAATAACTTTGCCATGATTTATACCAGAATCATAATTTTATAAAAGATTCAAATTGTACAATTAATAGAACAAATGTTAACCGTAACATTTTTTAATCTAACACAGATCAAAATAGATATTTTTTAGTATGTGTTTTTGTCTATAGATTACATAGAATATAAAATAATGTTTGCAAGGCAATGCCAGGAAAGGAAAGTCTAGTTTGTCTCCAAAACAATGTATGTATTACTTTTGTATATTTAGTAATGACAAAGCTATAGCTGAATACACAGGCCATAGTGGGAATGTAAAAATTGCTCTTTTCCATAAGGTATTGTATATGAAGGGACCAGAACTGAACTGATTAATACAGAGGAAACACACTAAGGGGTCTATTTATAAAGGTTTATACACAACTTTCTCCAATAATTCTTACATTTTTTCAATTTAATCAAATTAGAAAAATGGGTGAAAACTGTGAGAATCTTTGTTAAAATAGACCCAGTGTCACATGGTCAACATTCCTGTAAAGCATTCTCTCCTGAACAGAATTTAAGTTATTAAGTTCCAATACATTTAATATATATTTGAGATTCGTCTCCACAATAGTCTTCATGTCTTGGAGACAATTTAGATTTTTCACAGTGTGTAAAGCTGCTTTTGCTTGTCAGTCCATCATTACTAAGAAAATATGCAGGGCTCTTGATGCCATGGGATACTGCAGAAATAACTCAATCTGCTACTTCCAATTGGTGGAATTGTGTAAGTTATCTTTGGTGAACTGTGTATCAGCTGTCAGTTAACATTCCCAAAATGAAAGAACATTTACTAGCATACTGTATGTGAAAGTTATATTTAAAAAAAGAACAGTTAAAACTGTATTTGATCTGATCAATGGTCAGCTCTCAGAACTGGTAATAATAGATAAGAGAGTTGTCCCCACTGTTATTCATTATCTTATTTGAGCTTTTTATCAAAATTATTAATCTAATGGATCCAATAAAGGATTAAAAAATTTCAGATAGAGAATATAAGATTGTGACTTACACAGAAGATCTACCCCCATATCTCTATCCCAAATTAGCTTTCTTCTTTTGATACTTTTGAAAAATCTGAAGTACTTAACCTCTCACTCACAGATGAGTCTTTATCCTCTGTTAAACATTCCTGCCACTCTAAATGGGTCTCTCAGACAATAATATATCTTGGGGTTTGACTCACACCAAATTTGACCAGTATTTTTAACAGAAACCTCCCACCTCCATTAAATTAAATAGATACAGATTTACAGAGATGGTAAGTTTTTTTCTGTGGTTTGGAAGAGAGGCCATACTATAAATGGTGGAGCTATCTAAATTATTATTTGATACAAGCCCTACTCTTTAAAAAAAAAAAAAATATAATATATATATATATATATATATATATATATATATATATATTTTTTTTTTTTTTTTTTTTTTTTTTTTTTTTTTTTAGAAAACTTCAGTCCCTAGAGAATATTTTTTATGTGCTAATAAAAATCCAAGAATAATACATTTTAAAATGTTTAGCAAACCTAAACTGTTAGAAGTTATGAGCTTACCCAAATTTCATAATTACTGTATTACCTTGCCACACATTTAACAAGAATTATAGATTGGATTTACCATTATATCAATAAAGTTTTGGTCCAATTGGTAGGCGTACAATCACTACCACCTAAACTGGTACCCAAGGATTTAACTAGTTATAAAGCACTTATTAAAAACTAACAGTTATATCTAATCTAATTGAATTCCCCTACTCTCTATTTTTATTTCTTACCAATTTCCTACAAATTTTCTATGTTATTTTATTTTGTAAAACATTTATGTAGCACCCTCTAGTGTTAGAAGTGTAGATAGTGTTTAGAGTAGGGAAATTTGTGCAGGCTTGGTTCATGGGTTAGGCAGAGATCCAGGGAGAGCTGGATGACTCACAGGCAGCATCACTGAGACCTCCCCCTATTTCTAGAATGTACTGGAACCTTCTAGAAAAATGGAAAGGGAAGTAAGGTAGAGTTGCCTGGAGTGTTCTGAGGGCCCTGACCCATCCCCAACTTGGGTTGGCAGCTGGAGATGGAATGTTAGGCAGTCGTGGCCTTTAAGGAAGCTCCCCAGTCTGGGGGGTGACCTTGGGCCTGGGCTCGGGTGCGGACCTTCTAAAAACCCATGGAGATGTTCTGGACTGGAGGCACTGGGAGCAAGGAGACGACAGCGGGAAAACACTGCCAGGCAAGTCTCCAGGAAGAACATGAACAGCCAAGAGGGCTGGCGAGTGACACACAGTCAGGAGGACTGGGAGGCACACCTGAGAGGACTGGGATGGGTGCAGAGCCAGTTAGGCACAGGCAGTGGAAAGTGGCAGTGGAACACCCCCTGTATACAGGTAGGGAGCATCCAAAGTATTACATATGTGCCAGTGTTAATACTTTGAAGGCTCCCTACCTGTGGGGTGTATATGCTCACACACTAGTTTGGGTTAATACTATCTAATGGTTTTAATTTGTTTTTAATCAATTTTCTAATAAAAGACAATATTTACATGTACAGATGATTTTGAGTGTTCGATACAGTGTCAAATTTTCTGTGGTCTCTATTTTGTTCTGTATTATTTAGGGATGAGGCATAGTGTATCACTTTTTATGTCCATGATAGCCATGTCATGGTGACAAAATGTATTAATTGTTAATGTAGCACTAACCCCCGAAGAAGCTGCTGGTTTGATTTGGGCTTCCCGTTACCTTCTTGACCTCGTAGATGTCTAGGGGTTTCCCGAGGTAAATGGCCCGAAGAACTGTAGAAACTGACACTGGATCCGCTTTGGGATTTTTATTTGCAAAAAGGGTAGACAAACAGTCTCTCAATAGGGATAGAGGGTTCAGGTAGGAAGCTCAGGTACTCTTGGAACTGCTCAAAACTGAAAGTCTCTCACTATAGAATCCAGAGAATAGCCATTCACCACTAAATTCTCACAGCTATCTGATAAACCTCCTCTCACTAGGTTTAGCAGCCGATAGATTATTCAAATAGAGCAAAGTCTCTGCCACAGACTTGGTTGTAGAACTTGTGAATAAAAGTCTCTGCCACAGACTTGGTTGTAACTGAAGGATATAGACAAACTTAGAGGACCCTCATACGGTACCAGTATCTTGCAGCCGGAACGGCGATACCATACGAGTGTGGATTCACATTCCCTTGCTGAGGAACCAGCCTTGTGCGTGGCCCTCTTCCGAAGAGTCCTCCCCTAGTTGCTCTCTCAGTTGCTGGGCCTCTCCACAGACGAGACGGCACCGGACCACCTTGAAATCCTCCTTCCAGTTACTTTGCCTCGGGCTAGCCAGCCCCGAGACTCGGAATTGGATGGATCCGCACCCCAGGCCATGAGGGCCCTGAGGGCTGATCAGGAGGACCAGGACCAAACAGACAGAAATATCTTCTGGACGAAGAAGCAGGTGATCTCAGTACCTTAAGTACCCTCTCCCAGAATTCACAGCAAGGCAACACACTCACTGGTTGGTTCCGAGAGAGATTGGCACCTAATACGCCCAGCCAAACTGCGTTCTCGTGCCTGCCAAAGGTGACAGCGACACCTATGGCCAAGCAGAACCCAGTGCAATCCAGCCAGACTGGTACTGAAACCATAATTTGGTACAATTAACCCCAAAGCCCAACTGTCGTTCCAGGAACATTAAATTTACAAAACATATAGCGCGTGCTTGTTAGGACCCCAGCGCTACATTAATAAAAATTTAGTTGAAATGTTTGTATAAAAAACACTTTCAAAATTCAACGTAATAAAGAATCCTGCTTCTGCTGTGACTCATCCCAGAAGCTAAAAATAAGTAGCTTAAGGACCCAAATCAGGCTTTGCAGTACAAAAGTCAATGGGCCTGATTTACTGAAGAAATAAAAAACAAAACAAAAGGGTAGGTAATAATAGCTATAGTACCCCTGTGTGAAAACAACTGCATGAGTGTACAAATAAATGTGTGCATAGAAATTCCAATCCTTAAAATGAACAGGAAGATCATACACTGATCTTCAATGCATACAAAGCTTGCAACGTGCATTAAATACCTAAACAACTCTGCATTTGGTTTTGCTGTTTCAGTAAAGTGTACTAAGGAGTAAATGTGTCAACATTGCTAACAAAGGGACGTATAAACGTGTACAAAGCAAAGCAGCAAGTCATAAAGACCTTTAAGCTGCACTGCAATGTATATATGTGTATTTATCATTTGAACCCTCATCCCAAGGGGCAGCATATGACATTGTGTAAACATGCATCCTTAGCCACAGTGGGCATGCCAACCCTTGCATACCATCAGCATAGTGTATGCTACGACTTCTTTTACTTTACCTTTAAAGTGCATTTGAATTTTTGTTTTTTCTACCCGTTATGTTGTTGGGCTGCACAAAAAGTAAAGACTATGAAACGTTTTATTTCTTGCTTAACATGAAAAAGAACGGTATTGCACAGAGCAGTCTCTTACCTACTCTTCTGGAGTCCCCTGCCGGCACTGTATCATCCTCTTTTCTTCAGGTGCCCCCTCATCAAGCCATGTGCTGAGGAAGCACCAATGCCTGAAGCCTTGTTTTGAAGCAAGTGTAAACTAGCCCTTACACTGGTGATAAGATGCTCCTAGGATGCAGTGGTTGAATGACCAGGAGCTCCCAATTGTCTTGAGTAGCCTATTCGAAGCTTCCCCAGCTTTTTTGAGAGGCAGGAATGATTGTACTAGTTAACACAAATCATTAGCTTGAGGCATTAAAACAGTATTAAACCCAAAATCAAACATTTATTATATAGAAGCTTACCAATTCTTAGATATGATGACTGCATTCATTTTCTTTTTTAGACTGTGCCTTTTTTCCCCCCGGATGATCTAGACAGTAACTCTGTTGTTTTTTTAAAGGATCAAGTTATCCTGCAGATGTAGCACTTACTAATCAGCTTTGATTTATGTAAAAAAAAATGTTTGCTTTAACTGCTTATAAAGTATTAGCTGGAGTTTGGCTTCAATTTGTTAGTGCATTTACATCTGCTAGTACATCTATCACTCCCCTCCCTCCGAGACTGACAATCTTGCTGTCCAAAGGTGCCCCTGTGCTTCTTCATCCAGAGTGGAGCACTCTAATACAGGGAGTGTGTTACTAGCCAGATCACCAGGTGAAAACAGAGGGAAAAAGCATAAAAAAGAATATTGCAGCCACCACATCTACAGTTATGATTGGTAAGTTGCAAAATATAAAATTTTTGTTTTTCGGTTTAATACTGCTTTAGTGTAGTGAGTGAAAAATACTTCAGTTTGCATCGACTGCTGCCATATAAGCATTTTCTATGTCCATAGGAGGCCTCTACATCATCCCTAGAGTCTCTTTTGACCCAGAAAACATATTTGTGCCATCCATCAGCCACTCTTAGCTCAGCCAGTCAGCCTGGTAGAAGTGTGTATGCACTCTCACATAAAAAAAAGACATTTACAGCTAGCAGCAGGCACGTTCATGTGTTTTAAACTCTGGAAATTTGTAGGAGACTGCTGCTGTAGGGCTTTATATGTTCTCATTGTCATTCTTATTTTTTAATCTGCAAGCAAAAAAATCCAGTATTATTTTGTACCAACAAGATTCACTCTATTAACCACAGAGCCAGTACATTTGGCAAACTGCTGACTGAATTTCAAAAGGCTTGGCAGTGTTCTTGTTGTTCTTTTTAACTCCATTTAATGCCTGTTGAAGTTGTGTTCAACTTTTCCAAACTGGATCTGAAAGGTACTTTAAGACGTTGTTTACTCTTGTGGTGGGGGCAATGAAAACACATGGCTGAGCGCTATTTTTTTACCACCCCAACCACTCCCCCTGCAAAGGCAGTGTATGTGGGTGTATACATGCAGTGAGCAAACCATATGCCCAATGTCACACTTGGTAGGCACTACCACCCGCTGAACGAGATCCATTCAATTTGAATGGGGATGCTTGGCCACTGCATGCAATTCTAAATGTCGCAGCACAGTGGTGCTTATGTTTAGGGGTTAAACCATGCAGATTGTTCCTCAGAGGGCAACACATGTTTTGAACAAGCCATTAAAGGCTTCAACAAGTTTCACAAAACTTCCTGAAAGCTTCACAAAGGCTTGGTGCTCTTACACGAACCATGTAAACAAGACACCAGGCCATCAGTGAACAATTTGTTTAAACTTTTATAGTCCAAGCTGGAAAATATATGTGAACCTCCACCAAATGTTTCTTGTAGTTGCTGATCTGAATTGCACAACAGTTATGAAAAATGTGTTGCTAAATCTTTTTCAGGTAATTTATATTTCTGGAATTCCTTGCATGAGCAACAAATTTTGGCACATGCCTATCTATTTGGTTAAGGTCTTGGCTGTAGCTTAGCCATCGCAGAATACAGATTTTTTTTTTCTGTTAAAGCCAGTCTGTTGTTGAGTTACATCTGTTTTGCTGTTATTTTTTTGGTTTCACTACCCAACTTCAGATGATGATCCTAGCAATTAGTGGTAAAATTTCTTGATACAATATAGAATTTATTATTCCTTTTATGATAGCTACCTGTGCAGGCCCTTATATAGTAAATCAGGCCAAAATATTAATGCTCGTAATGCTCCCTCTACCATGTTTCAAAGCTGGTTTGAGGTTGTGATGTATGGCGCTTTTTTCTCTTCAAACATTGGGTGTTATTTACTAAAGGCAAATCCACTTTGCACTGCAAGTGCACATGAAAGTGCACTTGGAAGTAAAGTCACTGTAGATCCGAGGGGGGCATGCAAGCAAAACAAAAAACAACATTTAAGCTGGCACATGATTGGATGATAAAATCAGCAGAGCTTCCCCTCGTTTCAGATCTACTCCTCAGATTTAGAGCGACTGCACTTTGCAGTGCACTTGTAGTTCAAAGTGGATTTGCCTTTCGTAAATAACCCCCATAGTGTTGCAAATTTCTGCTTTTCAACATTTGTCTCATTCCACCACAGGACATTGCCACTGAAGATCCAAGTGGTATTTTGCAAAGCTGAGGAACATTTTCCTCTGCAATGACTTTCAGTGAACAACATTCTTGTGCAGTGATGCTTTTTTAGTCAGCATATGAACAGGGATTTTGCAAAGTTGAAGAGATTTCTGCAGGTCCTTTTACTTTTATTGTGATACTTGCAAAGCACCACTTACAGGCATAGTAGCCATGTGTCCTCTTTTTGTCTTATTGTGGATTAGTAATTTTCCAGCTTTATATTTCGCTATAATGTTTCTCTGAAAAATCTTTTGATTGGGTCAAGGTTCACAAGGAAGGTCTATTTTTTTAAGCTGGGTTCACACTATTGTGAATTAGATGTGGGATGTCAGGAGCCTGTGGCCAGCTCTCAATGAAGCCAGTTCACACAGCTCCAGGATGGCTGCGGAGCAAATTGCGCAGAGGTCCTGTGTGTCTTCTGGTCTGGTTCAGGTCAAAATTCAGCCAAAAATTCTAACTGAAATCAGACCTCAAACCAATAAAACAGCGCTGGCAAACAAAAATTGTGACAAAATAATAAATGATCCCACAAAATTGACAAACATCAATAATGTGTGTGAAGTGGTTACATGTCTGACACAAACCAATCCCATAAAAAATAAACTAGCATCAAATAATATGTGTGATAAATTATTACATAAGTGACATGATTGAATAATAACCATAAAATTATTTCATAGATACCAAAATTGAATAGGTGATCAATGTGGTAAGAAAATATAAAAAAAAAAAAAAAAAAAAAATAATGTGAGTAAGTCCAGTTATTGTCCCAAAAAAACAAGAACCAAAATAAATGTACATATGAGCTCCT
The DNA here is from genome assembly GCA_028564925.1 of Lithobates sylvaticus. Taxonomy (NCBI): domain Eukaryota; kingdom Metazoa; phylum Chordata; class Amphibia; order Anura; family Ranidae; genus Lithobates; species Lithobates sylvaticus. The sequence goes on along the minus strand of CM053030.1, from coordinate 209,873,393 downwards.
TCTTGGAATAGACTCACCGGGCTAGCAGACAGACAGAGCAGCAAAGCAGAGGGCAGATATGCAGACAAACTGTGGTTCGGCAAGTAGGCACAAAAGCAGAGCTGAATAAACAAGCCAGTGGGATGAGAGGATCAAGGGAGCGATGCATGCACACAAGGCACAGTGATGTTCTTGGAGATATTGTACCGATAATAGAAGAGAGCAAATTTTAAAGTGTTGTAGAAGGATTTTTAAAATGTGCGCTCTCCGCTACTTACAGGATGCATAAAGGAAGGCAAACTTCTCAGATACTTCCGCGGTTGCAGCTGGTTTAGCGTACGCTCCACGGGAACAGGAAGTGGCGTCAGTGGTTAGATCCTTGGCCGGAAATTACGTCGACGCGTTTCGCCCCTCCTCCAGGGCGTCATCAAAAGACATCACTTCCGGCCAAAGGGATGTGATATTTATACTAGATGGAGAGCAGAAAACCCCTCCTTTTACCAGGTGTAGCTAGATGGAGATCAGAAAACCCCTCCTTTTAACAGGTGGAGCTAAACGCCAAAACATGATCAGAGGGGATAAGATCACTTATTGTCCTGCATGATCATCATATGAGTTTGCATAAAGCCTTTAATAAGCTGGCGATAAAAAAAGGGGGGGGTAAACCCCGACAATTACAATGTACAGTAAAAACAAATAACACATAGTGTATACAATATACAATATGCCGTAAATAAGCAAAATTGTTAAAAAATATATATATAAAATGTAATTAGAATTACATATATATAAGAACGTAATCCCAGGATTAGGAATTTGAACTTGCAGTATAATATATTATCCCATAAAAAATTTATTTTAAAATGAAAATTGAAATTAAAGTAATTGATTTGTCCCAAAAGTTTGGAAATCCCTCTCCCGGACATTAACTGAAAAAATAATTAAAAATAAATAATATAAAAAAAATATATAAATAAAATAAAATAAAATTAAAATAAAATAAAATTAAATTTAAAAATAAAAAATAAAATAAAAATGAAATGAAAATAAAAATAAAATTAAATTAAAAAAATATAAAAATAAAATGAAAATAAAAATAGAAATAGAAATGAAAATAAAATTAAAATGAAAAAGAAAGTAAAAAATAATAATAAGAAAAATAAAATTAAAATAAAATATAAAAATAAAAATCTAAATAAAAATAAAAAAATTATATATAAATAAAATAAAATATTAATAAAAAATAAAAAACAAAACAAAACTGAAATGCCCAGAAATAGGGAGGGACCAAACTACCAGTTGGACAAAAAGCTATTTAAATCCAAATCAATATTGATACCCAAAGGACTTAAAGTCCGCAGTCTATGGATCCATTGTGTCTCGTTCTGGGAAATTGAACGTTTTAGGTTAGAACCTCTCCAGTGCTGTTCCACCTTGTCAATTCCACAGAACGTCAAGACACTAGGATCTCGATCATGGAACATTCTGAAATGGTTGGAGAGGCTGTGGTGTTTGTATCCTTTCCTAATTCTGTTAACATGCTCCCTCAACCTCACCCCCAGTGGTCTAGTGGTTCTCCCCACATATTGGAGCCCACAGGGGCAGGCAAGCAAATATGTCACGTGCGTGGTCCCACACGTGGAAAGTCTTATGAGATCAAAAAGTTTATCACGTGTGGGACCACGCAAGTGACATGATTGAATAATAACCATAAAATTATTTCATAGATACCAAAATTGAATAGGTGATCAATGTGGTAAGAAAATATAAAAAAAAAAAAAAAAAAAAAAAAAATAATGTGAGTAAGTCCAGTTATTGTCCCATGATCGAGATCCTAGTGTCTTGACGTTCTGTGGAATTGACAAGGTGGAACAGCACTGGAGAGGTTCTAACCTAAAACGTTCAATTTCCCAGAACGAGACACAATGGATCCATAGACTGCGGACTTTAAGTCCTTTGGGTATCAATATTGATTTGGATTTAAATAGCTTTTTGTCCAACTGGTAGTTTGGTCCCTCCCTATTTCTGGGCATTTCAGTTTTGTTTTGTTTTTTTATTTTTTATTTATATTTTTTTTTATTTATATATAATTTTTTTATTTTTATTTAGATTTTTATTTTTATATTTTATTTTAATTTTATTTTTCTTATTATTATTTTTTACTTTCTTTTTCATTTTAATTTTATTTTCATTTCTATTTCTATTTTTATTTTCATTTTATTTTTATATTTTTTTAATTTAATTTTATTTTTATTTTCATTTCATTTTTATTTTATTTTTTATTTTTAAATTTAATTTTATTTTATTTTAATTTTATTTTATTTTATTTATATATTTTTTTATATTATTTATTTTTAATTATTTTTTCAGTTAATGTCCGGGAGAGGGATTTCCAAACTTTTGGGACAAATCAATTACTTTAATTTCAATTTTCATTTTAAAATAAGTTTTTTATGGGATAATATATTATACTGCAAGTTCAAATTCCTAATCCTGGGATTATGTTCTTATATATATGTAATTCTAATTACATTTTATATATATATTTTTTAACAATTTTGCTTATTTACGGCATATTGTATATTGTATACACTATGTGTTATTTGTTTTTACTGTACATTGTAATTGTCGGGGTTTACCCCCCCTTTTTTTATCGCCAGCTTATTAAAGGCTTTATGCAAACTCATATGATGATCATGCAGGACAATAAGTGATCTTATCCCCTCTGATCATGTTTTGGCGTTTAGCTCCACCTGTTAAAAGGAGGGGTTTTCTGATCTCCATCTAGCTACACCTGGTAAAAGGAGGGGTTTTCTGCTCTCCATCTAGTATAAATATCACATCCCTTTGGCCGGAAGTGATGTCTTTTGATGACGCCCTGGAGGAGGGGCGAAACGCGTCGACGTAATTTCCGGCCAAGGATCTAACCACTGACGCCACTTCCTGTTCCCGTGGAGCGTACGCTAAACCAGCTGCAACCGCGGAAGTATCTGAGAAGTTTGCCTTCCTTTATGCATCCTGTAAGTAGCGGAGAGCGCACATTTTAAAAATCCTTCTACAACACTTTAAAATTTGCTCTCTTCTATTATCGGTACAATATCTCCAAGAACATCACTGTGCCTTGTGTGCATGCATCGCTCCCTTGATCCTCTCATCCCACTGGCTTGTTTATTCAGCTCTGCTTTTGTGCCTACTTGCCGAACCACAGTTTGTCTGCATATCTGCCCTCTGCTTTGCTGCTCTGTCTGTCTGCTAGCCCGGTGAGTCTATTCCAAGAAGGAGCTCATATGTACATTTATTTTGGTTCTTGTTTTTTTGGGACAATAACTGGACTTACTCACATTATTTTTTTTTTTTTTTTTTTTTTTTTTTTTTTTATATTTTCTTACCACATTGATCACCTATTCAATTTTGGTATCTATGAAATAATTTTATGGTTATTATTCAATCATGTCACTTATGTAATAATTTATCACACATATTATTTGATGCTAGTTTATTTTTTATGGGATTGGTTTGTGTCAGACATGTAACCACTTCACACACATTATTGATGTTTGTCAATTTTGTGGGATCATTTATTATTTTGTCACAATTTTTGTTTGCCAGCGCTGTTTTATTGGTTTGAGCATTTTTTGAAGGTTATAGCACTTTCTTATCAGCAGCTGCACATTTTTTGTGTTTTCTTTTTCTCGTTCAATATTGCACACGTCTATTCCAGCGCCGTTTCTTTGTTTATATATGAAATCAGACCTGAAACAGTGAACAGGCACACACTGGACCTCCGCTGTGAGTCGGAGATGTGGACCCAGCCTCAAAGTTTTCTTGACAAAATTATACTCTGTCACTTATCAGACTCTGTGTTCCTTTGCTATAGGAGAGGGCATATTCAAAGCACACCTCTAATCGTATTTCCATGACTGAAATAATTGATTCCTATTACTCTACTTTCAAGATGTCATACCTCACACACTTTTACAAACAAGGACCTTGAATGTTTAAACCATTTGTTCAATAAAGCTATGGCAATGTAACATGTTGTATGTATTCTTTGTTAAATAATACTTTTAGATAAGAACATATTTAGCCTAGAAAAAAATCAGATCTTAGGATCCATTTATGCCATATTACAGAAAATATAAACTTTTTCTTGCAGCTGTACATTATCATTTGTATTTGCACCACCTAATTTACTAAGCATAGATATTAAAAAGAATATTTTTTTCACATTAAACTATACCACTATATAAAAAGCCCATGGAGAAGTAGGTAGGCAGCGCTCAATGGGTTATGTATAACAGTAAATGCCAAGTCAATTGGACCATAGGATGGTATGTAGAGAAAATGGGGGTGATTTACTAAAGGCAAATCCACTTTGCACTACAAGTGCAAACTACAAGTGCAAAATGCACTTGAAATTGCAATGAAAGTGCACTTGAAAGTAAAGTCACCGTAGATCCGAGGGGGACATGCAAGGGAAATAAAAAACAGCATTTTAGCTTGCACATGATTGGATGATAAAATCAGCAGAGCTTCCACTCATTTCAGATCTACCCCTCAGATTTACAGCACTGCACTTCCAAGTGCACTTTCAGTGCAATTTCAAGTGCACTTTCAGTGCAATTTCAAGTGCACTTTAGTAAATAACCCCCAATGTTTATTATCTTCAATGTACGATAAAACTTGTAATAAAATTGCAATAGAAAATTGATAAAAATGCCTATGATACCACTGGAGATCTCCTGGGCAACGAGGAATTAACATCAACCGAGAATAAAAACAGCAGAGCACGGGCGGCACCAAAGACAATATTAAAAAAAAATTTATTTTTCTATTGGGTTACTTTCTGGTTTAATCTAATGGCTACTATTTCAATATAGCCTTCTATAAACATTGTTCATGTATAATGCATAACAGTTTAATGTATGCACTGTTTTATTGCTCTATTACCAGTGCAGTAAGTAGTTAACAAGCTCACTGTAGCTGTTCTGTATCTCTGCCCACTCCCTGCCCCCACATCGGGTATATATGTCTTGATTGCCGTCATCCGTGACTATGACAAAGTGCATGCGTGCGAAACGCGTCATCACGGCAACAGACGAGCCTGTGTTCCATGCTGGTTTATCGGTCCTCACTTCCTCCGCATTTCCGGCTGACATCGCCTGTCATCCCGACAAGCCTGTTCCATCCGAAGCTCGGCTCCCCTGGCTTCCAGCTCAGCTGATCCTCTTCCATCACGATCAGGCAGGACCATCTGGCTTCCCCCTGGGCTTCCGGTGTTTACACATCACTCTGCGGTCTGCAGTGACACCAGACTCCCAGCCAGCCCACACTTCCATCTCCGGCCAGTGAGCCCTCTCTTCCTTTGGCTTCCACTCTGCACAAGCATGGTCTTTGGCGCCCCCTGTGCTCTGCTGTTTGTATTTTCGGATGATGTTACCTCCTCATTGCCCAGGAGACCTCCAGTGGTATCGTAGGCTTTTTTATCCATTTTGTATTGCAATTTCATTACAAGTTTTATCGTACATTGAAGATAATAAACATTGGGGGTTATTTACGAAAGGAAAATCCACTTTGCACTACAAGTGCAATGCAAGTGCACTTGGAAGTGCACCTGGAAGTGCAGTCACTGTAGATCTAAGGGGGACATGCAAGGAAAATAAAAAACAGAATTTTAGCTTGCACATGATTGGATGATAAAATCAGCAGAGCTTCCTCTTATTTCAGGTCTTCCCCTCAGATCTACAGCGACTGCACTTCCAAGTGCACTTCCAAGTATACTTGCAGTGCACTTGTAGTACAGAGTGGGTTTTCCTTTAGTAAATCAACCCCATCGTCTCTATATTTACCACCCTGTGGTCCAATTGAATTGGAATTTACTGTAAGGCCCCTTTCACACTGGGGCGTTTTTCAGGAGCTACAGTGCTAAAAATAGCACCTGTGTAGCTCCTGAAAAAAGCCAGTCCTTTTACTCCAGTGTGAAAGCCGGAGCGGTGCACTAGCAGGACGGTAAAAAAAGTCCTGCTAGCAGCATATTTGGAGCGGTGAAGGAGCGGTGTATTCACCGCTCCTATACCGCTCCTACCTATTGAAATCAATGGGACACCGCGGGGATACCGCCGGGCAAAGCGCCGCTACTGTATCGGCGCTTTGCGGGGGTTTTTAACCCTTTTTCGGCCGCTAGCAGGGGTTAAAACCACCCCGCTAGCGGCCGCATACCACAGCTAAAACGATGGTAAAGCAGCGCTAAATATAGCGCTGCTTTACCGTCACCGCCCGCACCGCCCCAGTGTGAAGCCGGCCTTATACCTAACCCATTGAGCGCTGCCTACCTACTTCTCCTTTGCATGTTACAGCTCCATATGTTTTTGCCCAGCTGCACTGGGATTGGTTATTCTCCAGTGACCTAATTAATCTTCTATTCCATGATCCACGGTTTTAGAGCTTGAGGTTTCTATGTTTCTTTTATATAAAAAGCCCATAATTATCATGTATTATTGTTATGTTATGTTATGTTATTACTTAATGACTGTAATACTTAAAATATATATATATAATGGTCCAAAAAAAAAAAACAAGCCCTTATGTTTCTCACAAACTATGTATACCTTTATTCTTTTTTAAATATAATTACGTTTTTGCGAGTACCCCTTGACTCTAACAAATGTACATGTACCACTGGTTGATGAGCTGGGTTCTAAGGCAACAAAGCTAAATGGGCAGTAAAGAAGCTGATTTAATAAATAATCAAGAATATTCACGTATAACATTGTGAGAATGTTCACTTCAATTATCCAATCACATGAAAAGCAATTTCCCATAACATTACAAATGAAAAAAATAAACAGAAATTTGCTTTTCATATGATTGGATAATTGAAGTGAACATTCACACAATTTATCATGTGAACACTCTCAAGTAAATCAGCCTCAATGTACGCAAGTGTGAAAAATACGTTTTATGTTTAACCCCTTAGAGCTGACCCCTTCCAGCCCTTTAAGGGGTTCAGAATGCTGGGAGGTGGGGTGGGGCTTATGGTCATGTGATCTCCGTGATTGGCTGTCACGGTGGTCACATGATCGGAAAGATCCCAATTGCAAGCAGCGAACGGGAGCTTTCTGTTAGTCTCGTAACTGTGCTGGGAGCGTGCAGGACACACTCTCTCTGCACAGCTCTATTGGTCCTATTGCACGCAAATATGCGGCCACTCAGCACCAAGGCCCAGCCCCCCGAGAGGCCACATATTTACGTGCTCTCGGCACAAAGAGGTTAACCTGGACTTCATTTAACAAGCAACTGTAAAGGGAAAGTCCCTGCAATGAAATTGATTTCATTTTATTGAAGTTGGTAAAAAAATTAATTGTTACTGGTTTCTGTGTGTTACTATACTTTGCATGTTGTCAAGGCTACAACTATGAATTCTTTACATGTTTATTCCATCTATGAGAACCATTGCCATAATAAAACATATTTTTTATTATTGTTAAATTCTTAGCAAGCCTAATTAAAATGAAACCGTAGATGGTTCGTGTGTGCTAATAAAATATTTTCTGCATAGGAATTTTCATCCCTGTAATCTACGATAAGACCCTTAATCCATAAACCCCTGTTTCTCAATGTCAGTGACTTATTTCTGCCAGCCTATAGTCCATGTAATGCTTACTAATGTGGTTGCAATGTAACTTAATAACTGACACACATACATGACCTGTTTAACGTCTGCTAATTCTATGATATAGTATTACAAGTGGTCCAGAATATCCAGCTGGATGTACAGAAAGGAATAGGCACATTAAGGTGTTTATGGTTCAGACCTATGTTACATGAATTAAAGGATGCATTACCTTAGAAAACAGTGCACATTACATTTAAAATTTCTACAGCTGAACAGCACTTGCTACAGAAGGAAACCAGTTGTCCATATGAAAATGTACATTATATGCTGTAGTGAACAAACACACTTTAAATGCAGGGCACGTTTGCACATTAGCTAGCAAAGTAGGATATATATATATATATATATATATATATATATATATATATATATATATATATATATATATATATATATATATATATAAGCACATTTTACCTCTGTTAAGTTTTTATTGCTGTCTTTATAGGGAAGAGATTTCACCTCATTTTACCTCCCTTCCTGTGGTGTTACCTTATCAGGAAATGAGGTACCAGGCAGCAATAAAAATTTTTGTTAGTGTCTTTTGTAGGAAGACAGACAGTCAATAAAACATGACAGAAGTGCTAATACTTCCCTACTCTATTCAACACTAAGAAACATTTTAAAATGATTGGTGGCCTGGATGAAGTCGTTTTTTTTCTTTTTTGAAAATCTTTTTATTTTGTAGGATGAAGTCATTTATCAGAAATATTAATGAATATTTTAAAATAGGTAGCAGACATGTTAGCAGGCAGCGATTTACAAGCTTGTACATATTTGTAGATTTTTGCTGTTGCTGCTTTATTAGAGTGGAGAAGATTTAGGTAAAACATACAGTATATCAGCTCATGACCAATTATGTTTTTTTTTTTTTTTTCTAGTGAAAGCAACTAGATAGTGGAAAAGTTCACAGTTGGATAGAATTAAATGTAGGCTGTTATCTGAAAAATCACAGGGTGATGTTGTCATAAACAGGCTTCATTTCCTGCTATATGCTCATATAAAACATTATTTTTCTTCAAAACCATGCCTTCGTTAATAAATAGCATTTTGAAATGTTCCAGCTTGTGGCTATTTTTGATAAAGTGACTGGAAGTAGGAATCAGTCCCTAGTGACAGCTCAGCTTGTGAAAGCATGGCATCTCTCAAGCCAGCTGTGCGGGTGTACCAAAATATGTGAGAAAATTCTTGATTTGATAAAAAAAAGTTTAAAACATTAAAGGGGTTGTAAAGTCAGAAGGTTTTTTATCTTAATGCATTCTATGCATTAAGATAAAAAGTCTTCTGTTTTAGCAGCCTTCCTCGGCCCCCCCTAATATTTACCTGAGCTCCATCTCTGTTCAGTAATGTCCACGAGTGTCTCGGACATTCAGGACTCTCCCTACTGATTGGCTGAGGCACAGCAGCGGCACCATTGACTCCCTCTGCTGTCAATGAATGAATGATTTGTATAGCACTGCAAATGTGAACTGAATCGCCTCAAGGCGCAATCAAAGTCAGTTAGACAATCAGGAGAGATAGGGGTGGGGTTGAACCGCAGCCCTGTATCTGAATGGACACACGGAGCTTGGGTGCCCCCAGAGCAAGCTGCTTGCTCTGGGGGCACTCAACAGGAGGGAAGGGCCAGGAGCAGCAAAGAGGGACCTCGAGAACAGGAGGATCTGGGCTGCTCTGTGCACATCCACTGCAACAGAGCAGGTAAGTATAACATGTTTGTTATTTTTATAGAAAAAAAAAGCGAGACTTTACAATCACTTTAACCAACCTTAACCCCTGGAAGGATTTACCACCTTCCTGACCAGGCCACTTTTTGCGATACGGCACTGCTTCGCTTTAACTGACAATTGAGCGGTTGTGCCACGCTGTACCCATACAAAATTGTTGTCCTTTTTTTCCCACAAATAGAGCTTTCTTTTGGTGGTATTTGATCACCTCTGTGGTTTTTATTTTTTGCGCTATAAGCAACAATTTTAAAAAATTTTTTACTTTCTGCTATAAAACATTTCCAAACCAAAATGTAAAAACAAATTTATTCATCAGTTTAGGCCAATATGTATTCTGCTACATATTTTTGGTAAAAAAAAATCCAAATAAGCGTATATTGATTGGTTTGTGTAAAAGTTATTGCATCTACAAAATAGGGGATAGATTTATGGCATTTTTACTTTTATTTTATTTTTTTAGTAGTAATGGCGGAGATCAGTGATTTTTATCGGGACTGCGACATTGCAGCGGACAGATCAGACACCCAACTGACATTTTTTACACTTTTTTGGGAAATACACAGATCCATCTTCCTGCTTAGCAGGAAGACAGTATCTGTGTGATATCCTCTGTCAGAACGGAGATCTGGCTTATTTACACAGACAGATCCCCATTCTGTCACTGCGGGTAACGATCACGGGTGGACGGGGACATCGAGTCCACCGGACTCGCTGATTGGCACCCCCCCTGGCCAATGGGAGCACACACGCCCACACGAGTTTCCAAGCCGATGTATAACTACGGCGATTTGTGGGATCATGCCACCTTGCCGCAGTATAATGATGGTGGCTGGTCGGCAAGCGGTTAAAGGGTTAGTTCACTTTTACCAAAAAACTGCCTATGTAGATAAGGAGAGTCTGTACAGAAAAACAAAGTGTAGCTTTGACTAATGTTAAATAATGCCCTTGCTAAAGGTGTAGGGCAGTGATGGCGAACCTATGGCACGTGTGCCACAGCTGGCACACAGAGCCATTTCTGTGGGCACACGAGAGGGTCCAGGACAGAGCTAGAGGTCTCTTTCTCCTCTCAGCCCCTCATCCCTCTCTTTCAGCCCCCCCTCTGTTCCCCCTCTTTTTCAGCTCACCCCTCTCTCAGCATCTCTCTTGCACCCCTCTCTCTCTGTCCCTCTTCTCTTTCTGTTCCCCCTCGCTCTCTCTGTTCCTCCTCTCTCTCAGCTCACCTCTCTCAGCATTTCTCTCACACCCCTCTCTCTCAGCCCCTCTCCTTCTCTCTGTTGCCCCTCTCTCTTAGCAGCTCTCTCACACCCCTCCCTCTCTCTCTCTCAGCCCCATTCCTCTCTCTCAGCCCCCTCCCTTTCAGCATATCTCTCACACCCCTCTCTCTGCCACCTTTCTCTCAGCATCTCTCTCAGCCCCCCTCCCCCTCTCTCTCTCATAGCCCCCCTCCCTCTCTCTCTCTCTCGAATTGCTGTGTTGGCACTTTGCAACCAAAACCAATGTATTTATTTCAGTTTGGGCACTCAGGCTCAAAAAGGTTCACCATCACTGGTGTAGGGCATTTAAATACCTCATGAAGCCTGACCTGAAAGCTCCCAAGACATTGCTAGGAAATTGTTAAGCAAGGATCAGATATTACTGCTCATCTTCACCATTACAGAAGCAAGCTCCCAAATTCTGAGCTCAGCTACTTAATCAGGGGAGAGAAAGAGCATTAATTATTGAATTAGAGAAAAGGCTCACTCTTATTATCATAAACTGAGTTACGTAACGCAGTTACTTTAGAGGGTAACGAATAATCTAACTGATTACTTTTCCCCTCATGGTAACTCAGTTCCCATTACTTTGGCTTAGTTACTCCAATTACATCTACCGCCACTAAATGGCAGTAGTGTAATTCCGGAGTCCTGCCGAAAAAGTTCCCCCGCCGAATAAGGACCCACTGTACTGCGCAGGCGCAGGGCTTGCGCAGTACGAAGGACTACGGAGCTTCCGAAAATTGCTGAACCTAAACAGCTCTGAGTGAACTCTACACAGCGCAGGCGCAGTTAACATGTAATTGTACGAGGCGATGCCGCACGCTCCTGATGCTCGTGCTACTCTGCAAGGGGCGTCTATCATGTAAGTAAGGGGCGGGTCTAGTATTACTGTAACCAAGGGGCGCATTTATTATTATTGTTATATATCGAGTTCTGCCCATTAATTTAACATTCGCCCTCTTCTGTAGCCATCCGCCCCTTACACGATATAATAATAATAGACCCGCCACTTGGTTACACGATTTATAACAATAATAATAAAACTGGTGAAAAGTAATAGCAAGCCTTGCTTAGCAAAGTCCTAGCAATACCCTGGGCGTTTTTAGGTCAGGCTTCATGAGATACGTAAATCACCTAAACCTATAGCAAGGGCATTATTCAATTTTGGTCAACGCTGCACAGCTAGTTTTCATCTATGAATTATGCCTTTTTATTTGTTTTCCCACAGTCTTCAATGACTGTTTTAACCACTTGTCTATTGGGCACTTTCACCCCCTTTCTGCCCAGGTCAACTTTCAGCACTGTCGCACTTTAAATTAAAATTGCATGGTCATGCAACACTGTACTTTTTATTATTTTTTTCACACAAATAGAACTTTCTTTTGGTGGTATTTAATTACTACTGGGTTTTTTCTTTTTTGCTAAACAAACAAAAAAAAAAGACAAAAAATTTGGGAAAAAAATAAGTTTTTCTTAGTTTCTGTTATAAATTTTTTCTCCTTCACTGATGTACACTGATAAGGCTGCACAGATAGGCTGCATGGATGAGGCAGCACTGATGGGCACTGATGAGGCGGCACTGATTGGCACTGATGAGAAGGTACTGATGGGCACTAATAGGCGACACTGAAGGGCAATGATTAACACTAATAGGCAGCACTGGTGTGCATTGATAGGTGGCACTGATGAGGAGGTACTGATAGGTCGCACTGATGGGCACTGATTGGCACTGTTGGGGCTGCACTGATAATCAAGCCACTGTGTAGATGTCCCCTTTCACACTTGCCGGTTACCGGCTCTCCTCTCCTCATGCTGTGACAGCATGTGAGGAAAGGAATGCTCATAACCCAGCAAGTGTGTTTACATTGTGATCAGCTGTGATTGGACACAGCTGATCACATGGTAAAGGACCGCTTTGATTGGCCCTTTATCCTGATCACAGAGTGTGCTGGATGCACGCCACGGTGGGCACACAGAGGGTGTAGACGTCATAAGATGCCCTCCCAGAACTGGATGACCATGCTGCAGCCATCATTTGGCTATAGTGTGGTCGGGAGGAGGTTAAAACGTAAGTTCTCTTAAATCTATTATAGATGTTGAAATAAAAGTTATATGACAGCTTCATCTTAATATACTTTATCTCTACTACTCCCTGAGCCATGCTGTTGATTAAAGTAGTGTTCAGGGTGCATATGGGAAAACATGATATTGCTTTGTGTTATGGAGCTGAGGTCTGACTCTCCTGCAGTACATGCTGCCAACAGTATTTTAACCCTTGCTGAAACACTTAAAAGTTAAAAAATAACAACAGGTTGCATTACAGTAATAAATCATGAGGGTTTATTTGGGCTTTAAAGTAGAACTAAATCCTGTAATGAGTGGGTGCACTTTTGCCATAATGCACAAGCATGCAGAGCAATCTGTCATTATGGCACATTAATCTCTCAGTGTGCCCTCCTCCAAGCAGAGAGCCTCCAGTCACCACTCTGTCCACCAACAATATCTCCCTTTCTTATGGGTCCCATAACACTCCTCTTTGGCCATTGGATTATGTAACTCCCGTGCATGTACACAAGAATTACATTGTCCCAGTATCGTTCTAAGTGCAAAATTGCTAGGAATGTGGGGGGACCTAATTGTATCTTTTGCCAAGAGTTAACCTCTAATGGGAAAATATAGCGTATTTTCAGTGTGTGCATTTGCAGGCAGCAGGTGGTAAGATCTTTGCAAAGTTTCTGATTTCTTATAGCTGTTAGGCTGTAAGTAATTGAAAATGATTTCGAAAAGAGACATATCCCACTCTTTCCTTTAGCAGAAGCTGGAATTTCATAATTAGTCAGATTGCTAGAAAGCATGCTTTAAAGCCCTTTGTGCCCTAGGTACACCATGTAGTAAACATTTATTGGTTTAATAGATGCGTTATACAAGTAAATAAAATAAATGTTTATGGTACTAAAACTCAAGGAAACAAGGAATAAAAACATACCCAAAAGCAAATTAGTCTGCCTTTGTTAACCCTCCTATACAAACGACATAATCCATCTTGTGCCTTTGTTTTATGAAGATTCATTCTTGAATAAACAAAGTGGGAGTACTGACGTTCCACTTGCACTTACAGCAACAGCGGCAGTGAGGAGTCTTCCTTTCTGTGTAGATTTCACACAAGGCGAAATCAAGTTTAAATATGTAAAATCATAGAGATGTTCTGGCTTCTGCTGTAAAGTCACTTGGCAGTTACAAATTATATTTTCATAGTTCCTATTAAAAGGCTGATGCACTTAGAGAGCAGTGTTTTCCGCAATGGAATATCTGCTGAACAATTTGAGGATGAAATTATATCTCTTGAAAACTATGGCATGTACGAGTCCCTATCTGACATCATCATGTTTTTTCCTCCACTTATTAGTGTTAATCATGAATGTTTGGTCACAAGCTTGTGCATATGGAAGTAATGACATTAAACATTTACTGCCATTAGTTGTGTCTGACTAATGTAATTCCATCCTGCAATGGAAAACCTCAGACAACCTGAAAACAAGCTGTGGATTGTTATTTTAAAGTCAGGTTGTTTGTGATTCAATAAGCTCTTTGAACTTAATCTTCTAAAATATTAATTTTAAATAACATAGTCATTAAATAGTACTTTGAAAAGGTAATAATTGCTATTGCCATGCAGATGATTCTATTCTCTTGTACTGGCAGGAATTGACTTGAGTGCAATACAGACCCCTTCGGCCATAAGGTGATTACATTTGCACAATGCCTATTGTAAAGCTGTGGGTTTTTTTTTTTTTTTTAATCTTGTAATAATTTATAGATCTGTGTTTTACCTAGCTAGCATTTTCTTTTAAGCACTGGTACAACATGTTGCTTAATAGGTAGAACACTTGGTGTTGCATTTCGCCTCAGGTCAGTCAGCAGTAAAATCCAATAAAGTGTGATGACTTCAGACTCATTTTATGGCCTTAGTTAGCTTACAAGCTGCCATGGTAATGGCTGCAATGAAAAAGAAATAATGCATTCTCTGTGTCCGATAGTTTAATGAACCAGTATACCATTGGCCAGGAAGCTGCCAGCTGGTGTTCAGGTAATCACCGAACAGCAACATATCACCTCTATTGTGTTAATGTGAATCTGTATGTAACATAAAAAAACAATATACAAAAAATGAATTTGAATTTAAACATTATCCTTTTTTCTCCATTACTGTAACTGGACGGTTTGTGTATTTTCAAGCAATCCTCTTTTGGACTATTCGCAATGTTTGTTTTTGCGGGTTGAACAAAAAAGAAACTGTCAGCTCCGGTGGGAGCCGCTATACTAACTATGCAAAGTTAGTATAGTGATCTCCCCAGCTGAGCTATTGTGTTCTGACATGAGAAAAGCCTCCCTCACCAGAACACTCTGATCAGCGCTCTCTGTCATTGGCTGAGAGCGCTGATCGGGAATCAGTCGGCTGCTGGTTTTCCAGCATGCACGTTCGACAGAAGCTAGCCAAACAGCTGGCTTCCATCATGAGTTTCTTACTAGTTCTTTATGAATGTACCACTTGGCCAGCAGCAGTTCACTGGGAATCCTATGGGCTTATGTACATGGAAGACTGAGAAAATTGTCCAATGTGGTGTACTTTCAGGCGCTCCTGAGTCTAATTTATCTCAAAGAGTTGTGCTGTAAGTAACATACATGGGTCGAATTCTGAACAAATTTTCTTTAGAATTTCAAAAATGTCACCATTGAGTTCAAAATTTAACCAACTAAGCCTTCAATTTCCACTCATGTTGCTACAGAAAATAATTTTCTTGGCCGTGAAATCTTCTTTTCTTTCTAGGTCACAGCTCATGTGCATTTGTTTTTCAATTATATTTCTTGCATGATTCTCCCATCATTGATTAGACATTTTCAAAACATTTCCAACATAACCAATCACTCAAATTCGATGTCCACACAGAAATCAGCCATTGCTGCGGCACACTAATGGTGTGAAATTCGAAAAAAAATTGCCAGGTTCAGCAGGGACTGGGCGAATTTCGATCAGTGTGGTTATTACTGTTTGACAAAAGGTGATTGCTAGATCAACTTCTGTTGAATTAACAAGTTGGAACACATTTCTTGATCAGTAGCTGTAGCCACTGATTAGTGTATTCTAAGAGTGCTAAGTCCCAATGTCAGAATACAATGTCCTGGCTGGGGGAATTCCTCTATCCATCTAATCAAAGGTAACGGTTTCCCTTTTTTCCTTTAGTCCATTGGATGATAAAAAATAAAAAAAAATCTATTGTCAGCTTTATATGAGGAACAACAGCAGTTCAGAAACAGGTAGCCATGTACATGAGCCCTAAGTCATACCTGGTTTAAAATGTATTTTATCTGTTTATTATTATTACTATTATTATTACAATATATAACATGTTTGTTTTGGGGTTTAAATCTTTAATTTAGATGGTTTCTGATGCTAAATACTTCACTATTATAGATACTAGATATTGGCATAAAAAGCTAGATACAGAGAGTACTATAAATGATTAAAACATTTATCACAACTCAATAAAGGCACAACCTTTCTAGGCTAGCATTTGGTATTTAATGTACACAGGAAGTGTTTCAAAGGAAAGTGGATAAAGCAAATGCAGAAGAAGGGGTAGAAAAGTATGTCATTTCAAAACAAATGACAAATCAGGTTGATATTTCCAAACAAGGACTACATTTTATATCCCTGTGTAGCCAGGAGCCAGCTATCTTACCTGCAGTTTTAGAATACATTTTGCAACATTGCTGCAGTGAAACTGTTTCCCTCCATTGGCAGCAAAGACTGTTTAATCACATCCTGCCAGCAGAGTGATTAACACCAGGAAGCATGCAGGGAATTGTAGTTCCAGGACTCAAGTTTCAGATTGAGATTGCACTGTTTTAGAACTACAACTTCCAGACTGCTGAGGAGAGAACAGACTGCTGGGGGAGGATATAAAAAGGCTAGTCTAGGCCTAGATCAGTCTCTTGGTAAGCCTGGATCTGCAAGCAGGGGCTCTGTGTTGGAGTGTTGAGGCTAAGCTGCGGCCTGCATAAGAAGAGTCCCCAACACGTACATCTTTGGAGCACCTGCGGACAGCACTGCTTTACTGTCCAGTGGCAGCTGATCTGGGTAGGCCGTGGCAAAGGTCAGACGCCATCCCCTGAGCCAGGAACCCGAAGGAGACTTTCATCACTGCCAGCTTCATCTGTTGCAGTGTTTGGTGAGCGGACACATGCCCATTTAATTGCATAGACACTGTATACAGACACCATTGTCTTTGCCCACATTTCTGGTATTTGTAGCACCACCAGACACTGTATACAGACACCATTATCTTTGTTCACATCTCTGGTATTTGTAGTACTAAGAGACACTGTATACAGACACCAATGTCTTGGTTCACATCTCTGGTATTTATAGTACCACCAGATACAAGTTCATTTAATCCCAAAGACACTGTATTCAAGCAACATTGCCTTACCAGTGCCCACATTTGCAGGAAAACTTACACTCTACTGAACAGTCACTACATTTCATCTGCCTTACCAGGAAACCACTTTAAGACCAGCCTCCGTTTGGATTTTAGGTGTTTACATGTTAAAAACTGTTTTTTTTTGCTAGAAAATTACTTAGAACCCCCAAATATTATATATTGTTTTTTTTATAATACCCTAGAGAAAAAAATGGCTTTTTTTTCACACCGTATTGGCACAGCGGTCTTACAAGCGCTCTTTTTTTTAAAAAAAAATCACTTTTTTGAATAAAAAAATAAGACAACAGTAAAGTTAGTCCAATTTTTTTATATATCGTGAAAGATAATGTTACGCCGAGTAAATTGATACCCAACATGTCACGCTTCAAAATTGCGCCCGCTCGTGGAATGGCGTCAAACTTTTACCCTCAAAAATCTCCATAGGCGTCGTTTAAAAAATTCTATAGGTTGCATGTTTTGCCTTACAGAGGAGGTCTAGGGCTATAATTTTTGCTCTCGTTCTAACGATCGCGGCAATACATCACATGTGTGGTTTGACCACCGTTTTCATATGCTGGCGCTACTCACGTATGCGTTCGCTTCTGCACGCGAGCTCGTCGGGACGGGGCGCTTTTTTTTTTTCTTATTTATTTTACTTGATTTTATTTATTTTTACACTGAACATTGTAATGAAGGAGTTTGCATCTGACAATTACCGTAATTTTTCCTCAACATAATTTAAAAGTTTTACAAAAGTGTAGGATTTTAGCATACAACTTTCAGTCCTATCCACTACCAAATGAAAACTTTCAAAAGTTAAAAAGAGTAGAGTAGACCAGTACATTCATTCTGGAGTACAGGAATATACCTATAGTACACCTATTGTTGGCATTGGATCATTAGCTCAGATGTTCATGATATGGCAATCAGCTTTCTTTTGGTGGTATTTAATCACCACTGGGTTTTTTATTTTTTGCTAAGTAAACAAAAAAGACCAAAATAAAAGAATAAAAAAAATAAAATAAACTGATGATGCTGCACTGATGGACACTGAGGAGACTGCACTGATGCACACTGATGTGCATTGATTGGCAATGATGGGGCTGCACTGATCATCAGGGCACTGATCATCAGGGCATTGACTTCTATGGGGAAACATTACTCTAAGTGAGAAAGGGGATGATAAGACCCCCAAAAACATTATTCTAAGTTCTCTCTAGTTTTTCTGTATTCCAGGGGTCCGAGTATGAACTTTCTTGTGTCTTTTTAAAAATGTTCTGTTGTGCTGTTTTCACACAATTTTGTGTACAGTGTTGATAGGAGCAGGGCTGGTGCTAGACTATTTTGCGCCCTAGGCAAGACCAGCTACTTGCATCCCCTCCCCATGATGAGGGATATGTGTGAGGCAGTATGATAGGTAGGTGAGGCAGTATGGGGGGTGGGTGAGGCAGTATTTAGGAGTAGGTGAGGCAGTAAGTGGGGTAGGTGAGGCAATATGGGGGGGTGGGTGAGGCAGTATGGGGGGGTGAGTGAGGCAGTATGGGGGGTAAGTGAGGCAGTATAGGGTGTAGGTGAGGAAGTATGGGGGGTAGATGAGACAGCATGGGGGTAAGTGAGGCACTATGGGGGTGGGTGAGGCAGTATGAGGGGTAGGTGAGGCTGTACGGGGGGTGGGGGAGGTGGTATGAGGTGTAGGTGAGGCAGTATAAGGGGGTCGGTGAGACAGTATGGTGGGTAGGTGAGGTGACGGGAGGTGAGGTGGGAAGACATTTTTACAGATACCAGTAGCAGCATATTCAGCTCACCTGAATCCCTCAGTGCCGCTGGTCAGCCTGGAACATCTGTGCACAGCTCGCCCTGTGTCTCAGCTTAATGCCTGCTGTGATGTCACTCCCTGGCCGGACAGGTCTGATGGAGTAAGTTCGGTCCTTGCCCTCTTCCTTCTCTGAGTGTCGGGACCCATTATAGTGCTTGCATTTTCCCAAATGAGGGCAGAATGTACTAACAAAATGCTGCTTTCTAACTGTTCATAGACATTGCTGTGTTTCCCAAGTTACATGTATGGGTACAACCTGTATACATTTTGCAACTTTCTAATTATACAGTGTGTCCGGAACGTATTCACAGTGCTTCACTTTTTACACATTTTGTTATGTTACAGTCTTATTCCAAAATTAATTAAACTCATTATTTTCCTCAAAATTCTACAAGCAATACCCAATAATGACAACGTGAAAGAAGTTTGTTTGAAATCTTTGCAAATTTATTAAAAATAAAAAACAAAAAAAATGTACATAAGTATTCACAACCTTTGCTCAATACTTTGTTGAAGCACCTTTGGCACCAATTACAGCTACAGCTTTTTGAGTGTGATGCTTGGCACACCCATTTTTGTGTAGTTTCTCCCATTATTCTTTGCAGGACATCTTAAGCTCCATCAGGTTGGATTGCGAGCGTCGGTGCACAGCTATTTTCAGATATTTCCAGAGATGTTCAATCGGATTCAAGTGGGGCCTCTGGCTGGGCCACTCAAGGACATTCACAGAGTTGTCCCGTTGCCACTCCTTTGTTATCTTGGCTGTGTGCTTAGGGTCATTGTCCTGTTGGAAGATGAACCTTCACCCCAGTCTGTGGTCCAGAGCACTCTGGAGAAGGTTTTAATCAAGCATGTCTCTGTACATTGCTGCATTCATCTTTCCCTCCATACTGACTGTTCTCCCAGTTCCTGCCACTGAAAAACATACCCACAGCATGATGCAGCCACCACCATGCTTCACTGTAGGGATGGTATTGGCCAGGTGAGGAACGGTGCCTGGTTTCCTCCAGACATGACGCTTGCCTTTCAGGCCATAGAGTTCAATCTTTGTTTCAGCAGACCAGAGAATTTTGTTTCTCATGGTCTGTGAGTCCTTCAGGTGCCTTTTGTTGGCTGTCATGTGACTTTTACTGAGGAATGGCTTCCGTTTGGCCACTCTACCATACAGGCCTGATTGGTGGAGTGCTGCAGAGATGGTTGTTCTTCTGGAAGGTTCACCTCTCTGCACAGATAAATGCTGGAGCTCTGTCATAGTGACCATCGGGTTCAAGGTCACCTCCCTGACTAAGGCCCTTCTCCCCCGATCGCTCAGTTTGGCCAGAGGACACACTCCAGGAAGAGTCCTGGTGGTTCCAAACTTCTTCCATTTACAGGTTATGGAGGCTACTGTGCTCATTGGGACCTTCAATGCTGCAGAAATGTTTCTCTACCCTTCCCCAGATCTGTTTCTCAATGCAATCCTGTCTCAGAGGTCTACAGACAATTCCTTGGACTTCATGGCTTGGTTTGTGCTCTGACATGCACTGTTAACTGGTGGGACCTTATATAGACAGGTGTGTGCCTTTCCAAATCATGTCCAATCAACTGAATTTACCACAGGTGGACTCCAATCAAGTTGTAGAAACATCTCAAGTATGGTCAGTGGAAAAGGATGCTCCCGAGCTCAATTTTAAGTGTCATGCAAAGGCTGTGAATACTTATGTACATGAGATTTTTAATTTTTTTATTTTTAATACATTTTTAAAGTTTTCGAACAAACTTCTTTCAGGTTGTCATTATGTAGAATTGTAGAATTTTGAGGAAAATAATGAATTTAATCCATTTTTGAATAAGGCTGTAACATAACAAAATGTGTAAAATGTGAAGCGCTGTGAATACTTTTTCAGATGCACTGTAACTATATTAGCAATCCCATTATTGTGGTTGTGACCAGGGATGAGCTTTATGTTTGAGTCTAACTCATGTTCGACTTGAACATTGGCTGTTCGTCAGTTCGCCAAACGGCGAACAATTTTGGGTGTTTGCGGCAAATTCGAAAGCCTCTGAACACCCTTTAAAAAGTCTATGGGAGAAATCAAAAGTGCTAATTTTAAAGGCTTATATGCATTGTATTGTCATAAAAAGTATTTGGGGACCTGGGTCCTGCCCCAGGGGACATGTATCAATGCAAAAAAAAGTTTTAAAAACTGACGTTTTTTCGGGAGCAGTGATTTTAATAATGCTTAAAGTGAAACAATAAAAGTGTAATATTACTTTAAATTTCAGCTTTCCCTGTGATGTCAGAGGGGGGCAGGGTCACCCGTTTACATAAACGGGTGACCCCACCCCCTCTGACATCACAGGGAAAGCCATAGGGAAGTCCCCGTGCGTCAGAGGAGGGCGGGGTCACCGGGTGGCCCTGCCCTCCGTTATTTAAGAAGTGTCAGAAGAATCAAAGCATTACACGGCTGAAGACTCCTACTGAGGCAGATCGTGCGGACGGAGCAGAGAAGAAGCCGGAGCAAGATGCGGGACAAGAAGAGCGGAGGAAGAAGAAGACGAAGAAGAAGATGGAGAGGAAGAAGTTGGAGGAACAAGAAGAACACTGAAGGAAGACCAGAAGAAAGAAGATGAAAGAAGAAGCGGAAGGAAGAAGAAATGAATAAAGGAGTTGTCAAAAACAGTCTCTTGTGTTTTTTAACCTTTTTGTCACTTTTTTTGTGAAATGGTAGGGGTACATTTGTGCCCCATTACCAATCACACAGGGGGGGGTCCCCTTGTTAAAGGGTGCTTCCAGATTCTGATAAGCCCCCCGCTCACAGACCCACACAACCACGGGCCAGGGTTGTGAAGATGAGGCCCTACTCCCCATCAACATGGGGACAAGGTGCTTTGAGGGGCTACCTCAAAGCACCCTCCCAATGTTGAGGGCATGTGGCCTGGTACGGTTCTGGAGGGGGGGCTCTCTTTTCCTGCGGCCAAATTTAAAATTTTTTTTTTAAAAATGGTGTGGGGGTCCCCCTCAATACACATAAAAGTTCATTGATAAAAATGGCATTGGGATTTCCCCACAAGGAAACCCCGAACCAAAATTTTTTTAAAAAAATGCGTGGGGGTCCCCCTAAATTCCATAACAGGCCTTTCAGGTCTGGTATGGATATTAAGGGGAACCCTGCACCAAAATAAAAAAAAATGGCGTGGGGGTCCCCCTCAAAATCCACACCACACCCTTCAGGTCTGGTATGGATTTTAAGGGGAACCCCACACCAAAAAAAAAATGGCGTGGGGTCCCCCCAAAAATCCATACCAGACCTGAAGGGTGTGGTGTGGATTTTGAGGGGGACCCCCACGCCATTTTTTTTTATTTTGGTGCAGGGTTCCCCTTAATATCCATACCAGACCTGAAAGGCCTGTTATGGAATTTAGGGGGACCCCCACGCATTTTTTTAAAAAATTTTGGTTCGGGGTTTCCTTGTGGGGAAATCCCAATGCCATTTTTATCAATGAACTTTTATGTGTATTGAGGGGGACCCCCACACCATTTAAAAAAAAAATTTTGACTGACAATTTATTGTAGCCGCGAGTAGTCTTAAATTACTTTTTTTCCTTTAGAAATGTCATATTGCTGTCAGACTGTTCTAAACACGGGAAACATGCGTCCCTTTACAGGAATACTATAGACACCCCCCAGGTACGAAATTTAAAAGTATATTACACTTTTATTGTTTCACTTTAAGCATTATTAACCACTTAAGGACCGCCTCCTGCAGATTTATGTCAGCAAATCAACGTACAGGTACGTTGCCCTTTAAGAGCACAGCCGTGGGTCGCGCACGTGCTCAGTGACCGCGGCCGCGTGACCAGCGGACCCGATCGCCGCTGGTGTCCCGCGATCGGGTCACAGAGCTGGAGAACGGGGAGAGGTCTGTGTAAACAAACCTCTCCCCGTGCTTCCTACACTGCCTGTCACTGATTGGCTGTTCAGTGATGTCAGACATAAAGCCACGCCCCCCTACGGTAAAAAAAAAAACACAAGTCACACTTAGCCCCTCCCTGCCCCCTAGTGGTTAACTCCTTCACTGCCAGTGTCATTTACATAGGAATCAGTGCATTTAAATAGCACTGATTTCTGTATAAATGACAATGGTCCCAAAAACTTGTCAAAAATGTCCGATATGTCTGCCATAATGTCATAGTTACAATAAAAATTGCTGATCACTGCCATTACTAGTAAAAAAAATATTAATAAAAATGCTATAAAACTATCCCCTATTTTGTAAACGCTATAACTTTTGCGCAAACCAATCAATAATCGCTAATTGCGATTTTTTTTTACCAAAAATATGTAGAAGAATACGCATCGGCCTAAACTGAGGAAATAGAATGTTTTTTTATATATTTTTTGGGGATATTTATTATAGCAAAACGTAAAAAATATTGCATTTTTTTCAAAATTTTCGCTCTATTTTTGTTTATAGCGCAAAAAATAAAAAAATAAAAATACCACTAAAAGAAAGCTCTATTTGTGGGAAAAAAAGGACGCCAATTTTGTTTGGGAGCCACGTCGCACGACCGCGCAATTGTCAGTTAACCACTTCAGCCCCGGACCAATTGGCAGCCAAAGGACCAGGCCCCTTTTTGTGATTCGGCACTGCGTCGTTTTAACTGACAATTGCGCGGTCGTGCGACGTGGCTCCCAAACAAAATTGGCGTCCTTTTTTTCCCACAAATAGAGCTTTCTTTTGGTGGTATTTGATCGCCCCTGCGGTTTTTATTTTTTGCGCTATAAACAAAAATTGAGCGACAATTTTGAAAAAAATGCAATATTTTTTACTTTTTGCTATAATAAATATCCCCCAAAAATATATAAAAAAACATTTTTTCCTCAGTTTTTGGCCGATACGTATTCTTCTACATATTTTTGGTAAAAAAAATCGCAATTAGCGATTATTGATTGGTTTGCGCAAAAGTTATAGCGTTTACAAAATAGGGGATAGTTTTATAGCATTTTTATTAATATTTTTTTTTTTACTAGTAATGGCGGCGATCAGCGATTTTTATTGTGACTGCGACATTATGGCGGACACATCGGACATTTTTGACACATTTTTGGGACATTTGTCATTTATATAGAAATCAGTGCTATTTAAATAGCAATGATTCCTATGTAAATGACAGTTGTAGTGAAGGGGTTAACCACTAGGGGGCGGGGAGGAGTCAGTGTGACGTGTTGTGTTCATTTTACTGTAGGGGGGCGTGGCTGTACGTGTGACGTCATTGATCGGCGTTCCCGATGACAGGGAACCGCCGATCACTGACAGTCAGTGTAGGAAGCGCGGGGAGAGGTTTGTTTACACAAACCTCTCCCCGTTCTTCAGCTCCGTAACCCGATCGCGGGACACCAGCGGCGATCGGGTCCGCTGGTCCCGCGGCCGGGGTCACGGAGCTCCCGACCGGGTCGCGAGCGCGCCGCTAGCGGCGCACGCGCGACCCACAGGCAGGCACATGCACGATCACGTACAGGTACGTGATTCTGCCTGCCCGTGCCATTTTGCCGACGTATATCGTCGTTAGGCGGTCGGGAAGCGGTTAAAGTGACGCAGTGCCGAATCGCAAAAAGGGGCCTGGTCCTTTGGCTTAAAATTGGTCCGGGGCTTAAGTGGTTAAAATCACTGCTCCAGAAAAAACGTCAGTTTTTAAAACTTTTTTTTACATTGATACATGTCCCCTGGGGCAGGACCCAGGTCCCCAAACACTTTTTATGACAATACCATGCATATAAGCCTTTAAATTAGCACTTTTGATTATTCATGTTCGTGTCCCATAGACTTTAACGTTTTTTTGCCTGTTCGCATGTTCAGGTGCGAACCGAACGGTTGGGGGGGGTGTTCGGTTCATCCCTAGTTGTGACATGCTTACAATGTTTATGCTTACATAAAAGTTGTGACAATGCTTACAACGTTTAGACCCTATGTGAGGTGGCATTCTTGCTGTGCCAAATTGTAAAACTTCTTAATTGGATGCTCCCACATCTTTCATGTCGCAAACTGAGGATAAAGCTGTCTAAAGCCCCATACACACGGTCGGATTTTCCGATGGATTCTGTCCTATCAGACAATGTTGTCGGAAATTCCGACCATGTGTAGGCACCATCGGACAGTTTCCATCGGATTGTCCGACGGACAAAGTCCTATCTCCTGCTGGATAGATTTTTTGACAACAAAGTCCGAGCACACCAAATCCGATCGTGTGTAGCGAATTCCGACGGACAAAGTGCTACGCATGCTCAGATCACATTACAAGACCAAAGCTATTGGCTACTAGCCTCTACGTAGTCCCGTCGTAGGCAATAAATGTCACCACGTTCAGAATGATCGGATTTTCCGACAACTATGTCCGACCGTGTGTACGCAAAACCAACATCGGACAAAGTCCGACGGACCTGGTCCTCGGATAATCCGCGCGTGTGTATGGGGCTTAAGAGAAACTCAT
The DNA here is from genome assembly GCA_028564925.1 of Lithobates sylvaticus. Classification (NCBI taxonomy): domain Eukaryota; kingdom Metazoa; phylum Chordata; class Amphibia; order Anura; family Ranidae; genus Lithobates; species Lithobates sylvaticus. The sequence continues at coordinate 209,847,990 of CM053030.1, read as the reverse complement.
TGTAATTTCAGAGAGAGTAGATGAGGACTACAGCTAAAGTGAAACAATACAGAGGATATACTATATCTAAATGTAAACCATCAAAAACAATACAAATACTAGCGCAGTGGAACCAAAACGTTCAAAAAGAAAACAAAAAAAAAGGTAGCGAGGTCTTGGTTTATCAATATGCATTACATTGTTTATATATTTAATGTTAAGTTGTATTGTTGGCTCAGTGTATGGCTTCAGACACCAAGCATAAAAAAATGCCACAATATAACATTGCAATCAACACCAATTTTTCTATTTCTAATATCAGCAGACCTTATGAAACATTTATTTAGCAATATAAGGTCCTTCCTTAAAAAGATTATACAGTATATGGAGGAGGAGGAGCATGCCAAAGACTTTTTTCATTCTGAGCACCTAATTCCTTCAAGTGCCCCTTTAAACACCTTTTGGCCCCTTCTGTCATCTTTTTCTTTTTTTTCTAAATTCCAGCTCCCATATGTACCAATATAGCATTGATGTACTTATTTTGTAAAAATAAAACAGCTTTCCATTTATTCTACACCAGTTTACCTCACTCTCTTAATAGCTGTTTAAACACACTGCTCGATTACTTCTGCCTTACTTCCTGGTCAGACTATAACTCATGACACAGGAAGGCGTTGACCAGCTGATCTCATTAGCACACACACCCTACATCATCTACCCTCAGCTGGCTAACTCATGTCATGGCCTAAAGTCTAACCAGGAAGTAAGGCAGAAGTAATCGAGCAGTGTATTTAAACAGCTATGAAGAGAGTTAGGTAAGCAGGTGTAGCATTAATGGAAAGCTGTTTTATTTTTGCAAAATAAGTACATTAATGTTATATTAAAAAAATTGGGGATGGTGCTGCGCTGTTCCCCAGGCGGGGGGGGGGGGGTTACTATATCTACCACAAGGTGGCAGTATCGGGGTAAAGACGTAGACCCCTAATATAAGAAATAGTGAGAGATAGTAATGGTAACTGGTCTAGCTGTTGGATCCAAGCTCTATCAATAGAGGCAAATGACTCCCTTGTAGTAGTCGGAGTATAATGTGATCAGTAAATATGATAGTAATAATAATAGTCGTTGCTGATGAATAAATATATAAAATGAACGAATATGTAAAGTGCGAGAGTGTTAAAGTAACTAATAACACATACATATAATGGCTACTAAGACATCATAAATATAGATAATAAAATATGCATAAAAGATAAATGAACATATGGTAAAAGTAATATTAAATATAGTATATAAAGTGCATAGTAGGTAGTGCAGCAAATTAATATAACCGTGATGTGCTAGTGCAAGTATATATAGTTAAAATGACTAGGCGAACAGGTGAAGGATTTGACGATTGTTGAAATCACATTCTAGAAATATGTGATAGTAAGTGAACAGAAATATGTGCAAAAAATAAAAAATGCACTGACGTAGATAGTTGAACAGTAAATATAAGTGCACAGTAAAACCAAGATATAAGTGCAGATAGTGAAGTAAAATAAAAACTAGTCTGCGTGACTATAAAAAAAAAATATATATATATATATATATATATATATATATATATATGCAATAAATGTTGGCAGAAAACAGAAACGAAACTGCCCAAAGAAATCACAAAATGCGATCAAACAGTAAAAATGCAAACGCAAAATGCACAGAGATATCCTGCTAAAAGGAACGTGACCAAGAACAAATAGTCATACTAAAACGAACGTGACCAGAATCAAATACTCATAACAGACTAGGCTGCATGCATATGAGTCCGTGGTATAAGGCAGTCCTCAACAGTTAATAACTGTGATTGATATGTCTCCTGGTGGGGGTGATGTGATCCTTAGGCAAGGGTGATATTCGTGCAGTGAGGTGTCCTAAAATAGTGAGGGTCGTTCCTCTTCGTGTGGGGCACACTATGATAAGCAATGGACCCTTACCTTGCGGTAGAGGGTTAACCGCATATAAATGGTGATATGGGGTCTGCTGTCTTCTTCCTCTAACGCGCTGGTCTGCCTGGGAGGGTGCGTATTTCCTTATCCCTGGCTCCCAGGATATATAGCCTTATCTCTCACGTCAGTTGCCGGAGTGGTAGGTAAAAGATGAAATGAAGGGGGAGCCGTATAGTGTAGTATTGTTTAACAATTACTCGGTAAACAGTTTATTAGAGCATTGCAGAACAATAGAAACTCATAGTATTACTCACAAATAAATAATTAAAATAGTGCTTATCTCCAACGAGTGCCGTGCTCGTTTCCTCTGTAGGTATGAATGCCTCTCCATGTCCCTGTTATATTGATATATAGGGGAGCTCGAATTTAGAAAAAAAAAAAGAAAAAAGGTGAATTTAGCCTTTAACCACTTCAGGCCCAGAAGGATTAGCCCCATTAATGACCAGGCCATTTTTTGCGATACAACACTGCATCGCTTTAACTGACAATTGTGCAGTCATGCGACGCTGTACCCAAACAAAATTGACGTCCTTTTTTAACCCACAAATAGAGCTTTGGTGGTATTTGATCACCTCTGTTTTTTTTTTTGCATTGTAAACAAAAAAAAGACTGACAATTTTGATATCCATATCCATAAAATAAAAAAACTAATTTATTCATCAGTTTAGGCTACAAACTACGGGATAGATTTAGGGACTTTTATTTTTTTTACTGGTAATGACGGCGATCTGCGATTTCTAGCGAGACTGCGCCATTAAGGCAGACAAATCTGACCCCAAATGACACTTTTTGGGGACCAGTGACATTATTACATTGATCAGTGCTATAAAATGCACTGATCAATGTAAAAATTACACTGGCAAGGAAGGGATTAACACTAGGGGGCGATCAAGGGGTTAAGTGTGTTCCATGGGTGTGTTCTAACTGTAGGGGGATGGGCTTACTGGGACATGACAGAGATCACTGCTCCCGATCACTGGGAACAGAAGATCTCTGACATGCCATTAGGCAGAACGGGGAATCGCCTTTTTTACATTGTCTGCCACTGTAAACAGGTACGTACGTACAGGTACGTCGGTTCGTGCTAGAGAGCCGATCTGCCACAGTAAATGTACGTGAGCAGGTCAGCAAGTGGTTAAAGCACCACTGGCTTCACAGATTGGACTTAAATAACAGCTTTAAGAGGATTTTTAAATAATAAGACATTAAATAATAAGGCATCATCTTTCCGAATGTAAAGATACCTTTAAATGATGTTGCTTTTTTGGGGACTACTGGTAAATAGTATAGTAGTATTTAAATGTTTGTTTCCTCTATGATTGAGATATTAAATCAGATTACAACATTGTAGGAAGCCATCTGGATCCTGTGTTAAGCTATGCGAACTCAGAAGCTAATCCATACTTTACAATAAAACAGTAGCTGTTGGAAGAAGGCAATCACTGCTCACTTTGAGACAGAATATCTTCCTGACACCCTGTTCCTGTCTTTTAATGACAGCAATCAATGTACATCTCTCATCCTCAAAAAGGATGCAGTGTTGTTTTCTAATATAAATCCATGTCACTTACTTAAACTGGATTATTTTTTTTAACCGAATAAGACCCAGAGCCCCTTTCACATTTCATTTTTTTAGACAAAACAGTCTTTCTTTCCATGGTATTGTCCTTTAAGAATTATTAAATTTTTCATAGAAGTAGTAAAAAATACAATTTGGTCAGTGATCATTTAAAAAAATGAATAGAACCTTTTTTACTAACGGAATAAAGGAATTTTAAACAATTTGTGTCTTTTTAACACTTATGCCGCGTACACACGATCAGACTTTTCGACAGACTAGGTCCGGCGGACCGGAATCCGTCAGACAATTAGATCATGTGTGGGCTCCAGCGGACTTTTCTTTCCCAAAAGTCAGACGGACCTAGAAATAAAACATGTTTCAAATCTTTCCGACAGACTCGAATCCGCTTGAAAAATGAGGTCGTCTGTGTGCTAGTCCGATGGACTAAAACTGAAGCTAGGGCAGCTATTGGCTACTGGCTATGAACTTCCTTATTCTAGTCTGGTCGTACGTCATCACGTTTGAATCCGGCGGACTTTTGGAGTGAACGTGTGTGCGCTAGTGCATTCGTTTGAAAGTCCGGCAGACCTCCGCTGCAAAGTCCGTCGGTTTGTCCGCCGGACACAGTCTGCCAGAAAGTCTGCTCGTGTGTACGCTGTATAACAATCTAAAGTTAATTAAAATTTAAAGACACTGCATACAAATTATATTAAAAGCTTTAAATAATTTTGTTAAAATGAATATGGAAATGGGAGAGGATAGAGTAATTTAAAGCTAGTTAGAGATCACAAGGGGCTAACTAACCATAAGTAACATCAAAATTACTTTAATTTAAATAAAAAAAGAAAAACAATCTTTCTTGATTTGCTGCGGTGATTCGTGTTTATCAATGGGTACATTACAATGGCTGCTGCTAAGGGCTTCAACTAACTACAATATAAAAAAAAAAATCTGTTTACATTTACAGCAATCAATGGTATATCATGTTGTTACAGCAATCAATACCAAAAGAGCTGCTAAAAGCAGGTGTCCTTAAAGTGGAATTTTCCTGCTAGATTACTTTAGGCTGGCCATTTTTGAAGGTATAGCTACAGTATGTAAAACATTAAAAGCTCACAGGCCTAAGACACCATTAAACCCTCCTATCCTTTACAGCTACGGAAGCTGCTCCTGTTTGATTTGCAATTGCCATGGTGCTGCACATGTGATTAGTTATGACATCAGCCATTTGATGGTTTGACAGTTTGGTTAAGGACACAAGCAAATGTGACAGTTAGCAATCCCAGCTTTCCAGGGGCTCTGGGCTTCAGCAAAATGGCAGCCCCCAGAAGAAGCAGGAGCAATGCTAGAGGCAATCCGCATCACACACTAATTTTGGTAGCCTATTTATTATTGTAGAATGTATATTCCTTGATAAAGAACATTCATTTTTTTGAGTTGTTATGGGTAAAGTTTTGCTTTAAAGTGGAACTAAACCCATCAATTTAACAGTTTCAAAAACAGTTACATTCCTGTCATACCGGGAATGCGAACTGTCACATTTGACGATAAACTAGAACTCACTTGTATATAAATGCTGGAAAGCTCAGTGTGTGAGCTGATACAGCTTCCCAAACATTTGCTGACTCACCTATATAGGTGCGATCCAGGTAACCATAGGCATAACAAACAGAAATGGTGGGGTTGGACCCGCAAGTGAGTTACTGTTGACCGGTCAGCTTAAATAAAGGATCTTTATTACAACATTTTTATTAATATTTTGTAATAAAAATCCTTTATTTAAGTTGCCCAGTCCTCAGTAACTCACTTCAGGTGCGGGTCCACCCCCACCATTTCTGTTTTTTAACTGTCACATTTGCTTGTTTTTTTTTTTCAAGTGAAATTCCTAAAATCCATCAAATGGCTAGTGCCATAACTGATCACATGTGTAGCATCATGGCAGTTGCAGATCAAACAGAAGCCACAATGACAGCTTCCTCCGCTGAAAAGGATCAGAGGGCTTACCGTAGTTTCACTTTAACTGTCAAACTGATAGTGGATCCCAAAATGTATAATCACAAGTGTGTGCCTGGTGGGGAAGAACTGTAGGACATAATATGAATCCTTACAGTGCCTTGCAAAAAATATTCAACCCCCCCCCCCCCGACCCCCTTGGCTTTTTACCTATTTTGTTACATTAGAGCCTTTAGTTCAATGTTTTTTTTACCTGATTTATATGTGATGGATCAGTACACAATAGTCTAAGTTGGTGAAGTAAAATTAGAAAAATATATACAAAAATATATACATAAAACTATTTTTCAGAAATAAAAACTGATAATTGGCATGTGCGTATGTATTCACCCCCTTTGTTATGAAGCCCATAAAAAGCTCTGGTGCAACCAATTACCTTCAGAAGTCACATAATTAGTGAAACTATGTCCACCTGTGTGCAATCTAAGTATCACATGATCTGTCATTACAAACACACACCAAACAAAGTCCCCAGAGGCTGCAACACCTAAGCAATAGGCACCACTAACCAAACACTGCCATGAAGACCAAGGAACTCTCCAAACAAGTAAGGGACAATATTGTTGAGAATTCAGGGTTAGGTTATAAAAAAATATCCAAATATTTGATGATCCCTAGGAACACTATCAAATCTATCATAACCAAATGTTAAGAACATGGCACAACAGCAAACCTGCCAAAAGACGGCCACACACCAAAACTCACGGACCGGGCAAGGAGGGCATTAATCAGAGAGGCAGCACAGAGACCTAAGGTAACCCTGGAGGAGTTGCAGAGTTCCACAGCAGAGACTGGAGTATCTGTACATATGACGACAATAAGACATGCACTCCATAGAGTTGGGCTTTATGGCAGAGTGGACAGAAGAAAGCCATTACTTTCAGCAAAAAACAAAATGGCACATTTTGAGTTTGCAAAAAGGCAGGTGGGAGACTCCCAAAATGTATGGAAGAAGGTGTTCTCTTCTGATGAGATTAAAATTGAACTTTTTGGCCATCAAAGAAAACGCTATGTCTGGCGCAAACCCAACACATCACATCACCCAAAGAACACCATGTTTTTCAGCAGTCGGGACTGGGAAACTGGTCAGCGTTGAGGGAAAAATGGATGGTGCTAAATACAGGGATATTCTTGAGCAAAACCTATACCACTCTGTGTGTGATTTGAGGCTAGGAGGTTCACCTTCCAGCAGGACAATGACCCCAAACACACTGCTAAAGGAACACTATAAGAGCACTAGGTATATAGTTTGATTGTTCAGCATAAGATGTAATCTAAAAATATTATTTTGCAAAAAGGCATGTGGGAGACTCCCAAAATGTATGGAAGAAGGTGCTTGATTGAAAAGCCAGAGGGATAGCAGTACACTTCTTGTATCTCATGCCTTGTACAGTTGCTGTATAGTATGCATATTTCTGTGCTGCATTCACACTGTATATAGACAAATAGTTATTCTATAGTAGTGGTCTTCAAACTGTGGCCCGAGGGCCAGATGTGGCCCTCTACTTGCCTTTTTCCAGCCCTTGGGGCACTATTCCTCCCACTGATACAAGATACTATTCTGCCACCGGACACCAACAATGGGACACCATTTCTCCCACTGACACCAAAAATGGGGGTACTATTCCTCCCTATGATACCAAGGACTGGGCACTATTCCTCCCCCTAATACCAAATGTGGCAATGCTTACTCCCACTGATGCCAGGAAAATGTCCACTCCCGCTGGCCATAGTCCGGCCCTCCTAGAGTCTGAAGGACAATAAACCGGTCTTTTGTTTAGAATGTTTGGAGACCCCTGTTCTATAGCTTTACTTTTAGACAAAAGTCTTGGCAATCTTTTTTGTAAAACACTATTTTAAGTAAGCACCTGTTTTATTGTTATATTGGCTTCTCAATTTCTTTTAATATAAACCAGATGAGCTCTTAGCATGGCTCTCAAAAAATTAAGAAAAAAAGAGAATTTAGTAATTTCACAAATACATCTGTAATTTAGATTTTTTTTTTTTCTACAGGCATTTACAGAACAGCTTTTTACTCTCTACATGACTTTTTTGTATCAACAATTGTTTCACAGGATTTAATAGCTCCACAGCTAGAATAAAGGGAGCCGTATGAGTCAGGCTTATGATATCACTTGACCTGACACGAACTCACACTTTAAGATCTTTTTAAAGTTCCATCTGTGAGATGGCAGCTTTGAAAAGATTGGCATGGCAAATGCAAAAAGGGAAAATTACTTTTAAAAATGAATACTCAAGGCTGTACTCAGATGTTAATGGAAGCATATCACATGTAGGCTGCTATTTCTGACTCTTTCTGCTGAAATTGTAAGTTGCCTGATGGTCATACTAAACTGGTGGCTTCAAGTCAGTCTCAGAAATTAAAAGAGAAGTTTTTTTTTTTTCAGAATTGTACATACCTAGCTGGATGCAGCATAGTTCAGAAGCTGCATCTATCCCCCGCCGGCTCTAACACTGAGAACTGAGCGATCAAACAACGATTCTCAGAGCTCCTTGAGCCGAGAGCTGGTGACTGTCAATCACCACTGTCTGCTCTGCCCCCCCTCGCTCACTGGAGGGCTTGACTTTTGTGGGGGCGGGAGCGGCCAGCCCACGCTTTAAGTGGTTTGCTGAGAGGCTGAGCCAGGTGCTGAGCCTGGTGCTGGTCCTGGCATGTTGGCGGATCCCGACTTTATTGTTGCGATCTTGGACCAGCTCTGTGATGTCAGCCGACAGTGGGCTTTGGCTCATTGTCTGCTGAAAATGGGTCACAGGAGGGCAGAATGAACTGCACTCCTGTAATCCACAGGAGAATTACAGCCAAATGAGCTTTGGCTGGACTTCTCCTTTAATAAAACAACCAGATGACTAGCATTTTCAGGAGGCCCACATACTTCTCTTAGCACAGATTTTCTTTAACGTAAAGCCCAAATGAACCTTTGGTTGAAAACAGCTAAATACATTTTAGATGCATAAAAACAAAAGGTGCCCAATGTCTTACAGTTTTTTTGTTTCTAAAGCAGCCGCCACAGAGTAAAAAAGCCTGTACCCTGCAATCAGCTGTAGAGTGGAACCTTCTCTTTGTAAGGAGCAGTGATCTCATTGCAATGGTCTGCCACACCACCTGCTGAGTCAGACTTATAGCTTTGCCATCAGAAACATTCATGATTTCTGTCTGATTGGAGCGCTCAGGCTTTGACTCAGCAAGGGGTGTGTTGGACAGATCACTGCTTCCACACAGAGGGAAAGGGGTGCACTCTACAGCAGGCTGGCAAAGAACAGTTTAAAAAAAAAATCAGACTGTGGTAGCCTTCTAAATAAAACAAACTGTAATACTTTGCACACCTTTTGTTTTGATGCACCTAGAATGTATTTAGTTCATTTAAACTGAAAGTTCAATTGGGCTTTATAGCTAAGTTAAAGTGGTTGTAAAGGTTTGTTTCTTTTTAAATAAAAATAACAAACATGTTATACTTATCTGCTCTGTGTAATGGTTTTTCGCAGAGCAGCCCTGATCCTCCTTTTCTGGGGTGCCCCTTCTGGCTCCTTTCAATGGAAGCACCCATGTGGGCTCGATCCTGAGTCATGCTTCTGTGTCCATTTACACAGACAGCGGGACTTGGCCCCGCACCCCACTCCCATATCACTTTATTTGATTGACAGCAGTGGGAGCCAGTGGCTTCTGCTGCTATCAATCTAAACAATGAGGAGAGAGACAGTGGCTGGAGCTGCTGGGCTTGTGCACATCACTGGATCGAACCGGCCTCAGGTAAGAAAAGGGGGGGGGTCTGGGAGGAGCTGTAGCACAGAAGGTTTTTCACCTTAATGCATAGAATGCATTAGGGTGAAAAACCTTGAGACTTTGCAACCACTTTAAATGTTTTTCTTGGATCAATATATAAAGAGTAAAAGAAGTGCTAAAACACTTTGTAGCACCTTCCTAGGTAGGTGCTAGGAATAGTGTGGAAAAGTTTTTGGTTTCTCTGCTTAACAGAGGGACAGCTAGGTAAATGTAATGGCTGTCTGCTTAACACAGACCTGCGATCGGCTCAGCTGCAGTTTGGTTCTGCCTCTGGGCCCCCCAGTATTCAAGCAACTAAGGAAGGTTCTGCAGGAACAGTAATGCTGCTCCAGGCAATCGCAGGTGGGTCGTGACTGAAGGATGCTGGTAGAGGGCATTTATTCACAGAGTTCTAGGTCTTTCCAAAGAGTGGATTACACCAGCTGGGATAGAGGCTCCTGCCTCTTTTGGCACCTGCTGCAATGTGGCCTCAGATGAGCAACCCGAGGGCCTGAATTGAGAGAGAGTGTGCTGCTATGTGGCATCAGATGGGAGTCCTGAGGGCCTGAAGTTAGTGAGAGTGACCCTGGTTCTGCAGAGAGCTGGCTGAAGGAGCTGTCTATTCACGATCTGGTCTGGCATCACTGGTATAGTGTGTTGCTTGGAAGTTGGAAGGAGACTACCAGCTGTCCCTGAACATTTTGTGAGTACAGACAACCTAAAGGATCTATGCTACTACTACTACGGAGGGACTTTGCTCACTCCTGAATCTACATTGTGCTACTTTCAAGGAGAAGTCTACTATCTGCTACCTGCAAGGACTTCACCAGACCTTAAAGTAATTGTAAAGTCTTTTTTTTCAATAAAAATAACAAACATGTTATACTTACCTGCTCTGTTACAGTGGATTTGCACAGAGCAGCTCACATCCTCCTCCTCCCGGGTTCCTTTTTGGCTCTCCTGGCCCCTCCCTCCTGTTAAGTGCCCCCACAGCAAACAGCTTGCTATGGGGCACCTGAGTCGAGTCACAGCTCCCTGTGTCCATTCAGACACAGAGCTGTGGCCCTGCCCCGTCCCTCTCTCTCCTGATTGGCTGACTGACTTTGATTGACAGCAGCGGGAGCCAATGGCGCCACTGCTGTGTCTCGGCTAATCAGGAGGGAGAGTCTAGGACAGCTAAGATACTCGTGGACATCTTTAGACAGGGATGGGGCTCAGGTAAGTATTAGGCTGTGCTGAGGAGGGATTCTGAACACAGAATGCATTAAGAGAAAAAACCTTCTGCCCGAGGGCGTGGCTAGCACGCACAGCAGATGGCAGCATAATCCCGGAGCTCCGGAACATAGAAGGAGACGAAAGCGCCTGTCAGCATCGTGGATCACCGCATTACACATCTCTCACCCGCCACAGACACCCGCTAACACCCACTACACCCTGACAATGTCAAGGAAGCGGCAGGGGGACTGCAAACCTAAAAAGCTCATGGCTTACTTCCTCCAGACCGCAGATGGAGCAGGCCAAGATGGAGTCAGATCTCTGGCCCCCTCCTCCACGCCACGCTATTACCACTACTCAGACCTCCCAAATGCAGGGACCTGGGTTGATGGATGTACTGGGAGATCTTCTCCCAGAAGCTCTTCACCTCCTCACAGTCCTTCATGTGCAAGTCCGGCCAAAGCACGGATGAGACTGGATGCAGCAACAGCAGACACAGGGGTGAGTTCTGGGCTAACCCCAGCCACAACACAAACTGAGCTCCAATCCCCCATAGCAAATATCCCCACCTCTAACCAGCCTGTACTGGACACACAGCTTAAAGAGATGCTGCTATCTCTGCAGCACTCTCTACATGTTGAATTTGCCACTCTCACTCACAAATTCACAGCTGAGTTTTCTATGATCTCTCAGCTGACTATATATGGGTAATAGAGTTAACCAAGTAGAACAGGCGATTACTGACATTACCACAACAGTCAATGACTTAATTGATGTAAACGAGGATAATGAGGAAGAGAGGCTTTGGTTACGTACCAAAATTGCAGATTTAGAAGACGTTCAAGACGTAACAATCTGAAACTGAGGGGAATACCTGAAACTGTACCCCCACAAGATCTCATGCAATACACCAAATATCTCTTCCACACAATAGCACCTGAATAGGGTTGAGCAAACCCGAACTGTAAAGTTCGGGTCCGTACCGGACTTTTGGGTGTTCGGGACCCGGACCCGAATCCGAACTATTGGCTGTAAGTTCGGGTTTGGGTCCGGTGTTCGGCAATGTATTGGCCCCGTTTTAACAGCTGCAGGGCAGCCAATCGACGATCGTTTCACTAGTGTGCCCTTAGAAGCCATCACAGCCCTGCCTACTAGAGGCATGGCTGTGATTGGGCAGTGCAGCATGTGACCCAGCCTCTATATATAGTCCAGACACACAGCACACAGCGTCATTCTGCTATAGACAGGTTCCTGTGCTGCTGAGAGGATTTTAGGAGTTAGTGTGATTCAGTCAGTCAGGCAGTCAGCATTCCTTAACTTTGCTTCTAATTAGTTAGATCAGTGAGCGATCTACATAGCTAGAGTAGAGTAGGGAGTTTCTTTAGTAAGGAAGAGAAAGAGGCAGAGAGAATTATTGAAGAGATTCCTAAATCAATTGTACCCTGGCTGGGGTGCAGTGCACAGTCTTTTAACAGTGCCATGAGGCCAGTGCCAGACAAAATATAAAAGTTTTACCTGCAAGCTCAGTGCACCATTAGGACCAACACTGCATATACTAAGAGATACACCATAGTCTGTGTGTATTCTGCTATTGGAAAAACATTGCATAAAAATTTAATTTTGCTTTTTTTTTTCCCAATAGCATTTTCTGCGTGTTCATACATACATCATACATACACGCTGTAGACACTATCCGTGTATTCTGATATTGCAAAAAACTTTAATTTTGCTGTGTTTTTTTTTCCCAATAGCATTTTCTGCGTGTTCATACATACACGCTGTAGACACTATCCGTGTATTCTGATATTGCAAAAACATTGCAAAAAAATTTAATTTTGCTGTGTTTTTTTTTCCCAATAGCATTTTCTGCGTTTTCATAAACGCTTTACATACTGTCCGTGTATTCTGATATTGGAAAAACATTGCAAAAAAATTTAATTGGTAGAGGGCATTTATTCACAGAGTTCTAGGTCTTTCCAAAGAGTGGATTAAATTAAATTTTGCAGTGTTTTTTTTTCCCCAATAGCATTTTCTGCGTTTTCATAAAAGCTTTACATACTGTCCGTGTATTCTGATATTGGAAAAACATTGCAAAAAAATTAAATTTTGCAGTGTTTTTTTTCTTCCCAATAGCATTTTCTGCGTTTTCATAAACGCTTTAGACACTATCAGTGTATTCTGATATTGGAAAAACATTGCAAAAAAATTTAATTTTGCAGTGTTTTTTTTCCCCAATAGCATTTTCTGCATTTTCATAAACGCTTTATGACGCGCCTAATGAGGCTGTAGGAATGTTGAGGCCAGGACAAGTACAGGCGATAGTAGATTGGGTTGCTGACAGTGCCTGCGGTTCCTTCACATTGTCTCCCACCCAGTCTCCTGATGAAAGTTAATAATTTTTTTCCAGAAAGTGCGTATTCTGGGGTATTCCCACCATATGTGCGGCATCGTGCCGTTGAGTTTCTGAGGTTCTTAATGACTTCCTGTACCTCTTCTGCTGAGAAAAAGGGGGCCTCCAGCATTTTATTTTTATTTTTTATTTTTTTATGTTATTTTAAGTTATTTCCCTATCCACATTTGTTTGCAGATCACTTGCCATGCTCTTAACAACATTTTGTTGCCATTTGCAGCCCTCTAGCCCTTTCCATGACCTTTTTACAGCCATTTTAGTGTTCAAAAGTCCGGGTCCCATTGACTTCAATGGGGTTCGGAGTTCGGGGTCAAGTTCGGGTCAAGTTCGGTCCCGAACCCGGACTTTTTTCCGAAGTTCGTCCGAACCCGAACATCCAGGTGTCTGCTCAACTCTACACCTGAACTCTCCCCCCTGGACCTCACCATAGATTGCATTCAGTGCATACCTAAACCCTCTTTCCTGCCCAAAGAAGTCCCCAGGGACGTCCTCTTGAGAATTCACTTTTTCTCCACAAAAGAACAAATCCTACGGAAATCACGCTCCCTAGGAAAGCTTCCAGAACCTCACGCAAACATCCAAATCTACGCGGATCTCTCCAAACACACCTTGGACACCAGCAAACAGCTAAATACAATCACTAAGACACTACGCAACAACAATATACCATACAAATGGAAGCACCCCATCAGATTAATAGTAGAACATTACCTCCCTGGAAAAAGGCCTCTCACTGCTGGGAGAATGGGCCATCATACCCATCCAGACCCCCCATTATGATATCCGTATCCCTCCAGACAAGCTTCCATCCCTCTTGCTTAATGCCCAATTGGGGTCTCGCAACAGAAACCGCTAACATCCAGAACAGTCAGTGATATATTATATAACCACATAAAGTCTCTTTCTATGGCTCCCCAGCCATTGCGCTAGACTTGAACTGTTTCCCCCAATCCGAATTGCAACAGCCTATTTGAATCCTGTTGAGGCTGTACAGTTATGTCCTCTTTGTTCTGTTCAACTGTTAACCCTCCCTTTGCTTTCTCCTCCATGCATGCGAAATTGGATATCAACCTACTTGACTGTTATAAAGTGAAACCTACCACCAAACCCAGGACCTACCTCGAGTTTCGATGCCTATGGACCCATGATGGTAGATCATCTACATCTCATCCCAACATGATCGTGAGTACGCTACCCATATCACTACATCAACCCTACGATGACACTTACAATTCTCTCACTGAACGTAAAAGGCAATAACCATCCCGAAAAACGGGCATCTCTTTGGCAGACAGTACACCAATCGCATTGTGATATTATCTGTGCACAGGAGACCCACTTAAAAGACTCAAACACTCCCCTCCTCCATCACAAAAACTTTCCACATACCACATACAGGAGTACCAGTCGCCATTAGCAAAGCAACATACTTCCTACTACACAAGTCCATGCCAGATCCTGGTGGTAGATAGCTAATCCTGATATGCACCAAAGCAGGTTCCAAATATGCATTAGCATGCCTCTATGCTCTAAATTCACGCCAAATAGACTTTCTCAACAAAGTGCTGAAGAAAATCAATAAGTGCAGACAAGGCTCTTTGTTGATAGGCAGAGATTTTAATACAGTTCCCGACCATTCACTGGATACCTTCAGCTCTTCCCTTAGACACTCTTCACCCATGCAGATCCAGCGACCTTTACGATGTGTGGAGATGTCACCACACAATGGAGAAAGACTTCACCCTTTTCTCTGTTCCCCACCACTCTTACTCTCGAATAGACTTTTATTTAGCTGACAAATGGCTACTACAATGTATCACACGCTCCGACGTTGGATCCATTTCATGGTCGGACCACACGCCAGTGAGCATTACTATCGCTGTATCTACAGTTCTCAACTCAGCCAGACTCTAGAGAGCCCATACCCAGGTCTTACAATCCTCACCATATGCGGACAGAATTCACCAACATCTAATGTCGCATACACATGATCGGACTTTTCGACGGACTAGGTCCGATGGTCTTTCCGACAGACTTTCAGCGGAGTTTCGATGGACTTTCCGAATGAACGGACTTGGCCACACACAATCACACTAAAGTCCGACTGATTTGAACGTGATGATGTACGACCGACTAGAATAAGGAAGTTCGTAGCCAGTAGCCAATAGCTGCCCTTGCGTTGTTGTTTGTCCGTCGGACTAGCATACAGATGAGCGGATTTCTCGATAGAAACTGGGTCAAAATTTCTAAAGTCCGTCAGATTTTTTCGACAGCAAAAGTCTGATGGAACCCACACACGATCAAATTGTCCAACGGATTCGTTCCGTTAGACCTTTGCTGTCGAAAAGTCTGCTCGTGTGTACGCGGCATAACGGACTTCTTTACCCACAATGCAGGATCAGTCCCTCATTCATCTACCCTCTGGTTGGCACATAAAGCCTATATCAGAGGCATAATAATTCAAATAATCTCCCTTGCAAAAAAGAGGAGGATGCAGTGTCTGGATGACATTATTACTGAAATCTCCAACACCGAATCCCACAATAAAACCAATCCAACCCATGACCTCAAAATGAAACTGTTAGCTCTTCGCCAAGAGCTAGGAGATCTTCTCCTTAATTTCTATGAAAAAGCCCACCGCAGGCTTAGGGCCACCTTCTACTCTAATTCCAACAAGGCAGGGAAAGCCATGGCCCATAGAATTTGTAGCCTACTTAGCAAAGCCAAAATCCCACATATATCACCCCTTTACCAAAGAGAAAATCATTAACCTCCAAGACATAGCCGATGCCTTTAGTTCGTACTGTGAATCCCTTTACAACCCTAATGCCCCGTACACACGGTCGGAATTTCCGACGGAAAATGTCCTATCGGACCATGTTGTCGGAAAATCTGACCGTGTGCCGTCAGAATTTCCGACGGAAAAAGTTTGAGATCCTGCTCTCAAATTTTCCGACAACAAAGTCCGATCGGACTTTTTCCGATCGTGTGTAGAGAATTCCGACGGACAAAGTGCCACGCATGCTCAGATCAAATTACGAGACCAAAGCTATTGGCTACTGGCCTCTACGTAGTTCTGTCGTACGCAACGAACGTCACCACGTTCAGAATGATCGGATTTTCCGACAACTTTGTCCGACCGTGTGTATGCAACACAAGCGTCGGACAAAATCCGTCGGAATAAATCCGACGGATTTTGTGGTCGGAATTTCCGACCGTGTGTACGGGGCATAAGAATGATCTAACCACTCCCCAACCCTCCCAAGACCAGATCCGACAATTTTTATCTAACATACATGTCCCTACCCTCAGCGAGGCTCAACTAACAGAACTGAACTCCCCTTTCTCCCAACAAGAAATTAATAAAACAATTCAGTCCCTACCAAATGGTAAATCCCCCGGACCTGATAGCCTACCAGGAGAATACTACAAACAATTCAGCTCAACACTCACCCCCACCTCCAAAATCTGTTCAATGATGCTGCCTCCTCCTCCAGTATTCAAAGGAAATGCTATCTGCTACAATTGTCGCTCTACCCAAACCAGGCAAAGACCCGGATACCCCCAAAATTTTAGACCTATCTCCCTCCTCAACGTAGATCTTAAACTCTATGCCTATATTCCCTTTTATATTGTAAAGCAATGCGTAAACTGTTGACGCAATATAAATCCTGTAATAATAATATCCCAAACCACTAGCAACCAGAATATCCACACTGCTTCTCTCTTTAATTAATGCTGACCAAACAGGATTTATCCCAGGTAGACAAACTTCCGATGTCACTAGAAGATTCATAAACCTCATCCACTTAGCCAGCACAGACGGAATACCTTCTCTGTTTCTATTCTTGGATGCAGAGAAGGCGTTCGACAGAGTGCACTGGGGCTATAGGAAGGAGGTTCTCCTCAAATTTGGATTTAGGGATTCTATACTATCTGCCATTATGGCACTATACTCCGCCCCTTCAGCCCAAGTATATGTCGCAGAGATGCTCTCCTCTCCATTCCATATTTCAAATGGAACATGACAAGGTTGCCCCCTATCACCCCTCATTTTTAATTTAATAATAGAACCATTGGCAGAACTTTTTAGAAGCTTCAAACAAATCACCAGATTTCAAGTAGGAAAACACAACCACAGGATCAGCCTTTTCTCCAATGACATAATTCTAATGCTGACTAACCCGCACTCATCTCTACCAGCGGTACAATCAATCCTAAACACATTTGGAGTGATATCCTACTACAAGGTCAATGCCACCAAATCACATATCTTAGATCTGGGAGTGGACAGTACCACTCGCAACTTATTTTCCCTACAATTCCCGTACAACTAGGCAGAAACAGGCATAACCTACTTGGGGATCACCCTAATGAAAAACTCAAATAATCTATACAAAGAAAACTATATCCAATATAAAGGGAATGTATCCAATCTCCTCACCAGTTGGAGAAACACAAATTCTCATGGGTTAGCCGTCTAGCGGCATTTAAAACGACTGTCCTTCCGCAATTTATTTACCTGTTTCACACTTTACCTATCCCAGTACCTAAAAATTATACCAGATCCCTTCAGAATCTCCTCCATAAATATGTATTGGCAGGGAAAAAAACACGAGTGTCCAAAAAGTGACTCATTAAACACAGATTAGTAAGGGGTTCAGGCCTCACTGATATAGATGATTATTATACAGCAGGCATTCTAGCCCAGATAAAAGAGTGGTTCCTACCACAGGCCTTCACTCGTTGGGGAGAAATAGAACGGCAAAAACCTGATAACATGGCTCTACAGCATACATCCTAAAACAAAGATCCCCCTCCACCTTCCGCCAACCAGCGGTCCGAACATGGCACAAATTCACTTCCACCAAGTGGAACGCCACCCATACAGCCCCTCTCAACTTACCCTTATAGACCCATAAACTGCTCACCCCCAACCTCACTATCCATAAATGGCCCAAATACGACTCCCTTCTCTTAACAGACTTAACCCAAGATGGTTGCATCAAACCCTTTCACCGCCTCATCTCAGACCTAAAACTAGGCCCATGAGCCTATTTTCAATATAAACAAATAGCTCACTGCCTTTAAAACAACCCACAACTTTGGATCTCCATTCTCACTAAAGCTTTAGCTTATTACTGTACCTACCCAGCTCCCCAGGGAAGAAAGGTATTTCTATCTTCTACAATTTAATCCAAGAAAAAATGCACTTCCAACAATCTATAGATATCAACCAATGGGAACGAGATTTAGGTAAAAAATACACAGACAGACAATGGTATAGAGCACTACTGTCCATCTATCAAGCCACAAAATGCACAGCAATGTGAAAATTTTGTACAGAGAAGGTATCTTACACCAGACATAATCGCAAAATTTGACAAACACGCATCTCCTACATGCTGGAGGAACTGCGGGTTAACCGGTACATCAGTGAATGATGATTTTGCGCTAAAAATGCACCTTGACAATAATAATGTGTGTAAACGTGTATGTGAACAAATGTATATGATAAATAGGTGGTCACAAAGTAACTCAAGAAGTGATTTTCCACTACACGTGATAATAAAAAATCACATAAACAAAATGTATAAAAATATCAATAATAATCAATCACATAAATCTAAAACGTGCAACAAGTGCTAAAAACTCCCAGCCGTGGATGAAATCCAAAACTGCATAAATATGTGACAATATAGTAAAAATGAATACATGCACAATGTGAACCACAGTCTAAAAACGAAAGATGTATAAAATATATATAAATATAAATACAGTCCACCAGAGGAATTAAAAGATAATGGTGACCCCCTTAATATAAAATTCTCATAGTCTCTTAAAAGGGGTGGCTCTCTCCAGAAGTGTGGGGTATTGGGTGGTGAGGACCTAATCCTAGATGGTGCTCGCTAGCCTCTCACCTCTGAAACGAAAAAGATATGCACATCCAGGCCAGTATGGGTGATCAGCTCAAATTCCGGATTCCTCCTTGGGAGCCTACCGGTCCGGTTTGTGTGTATTCAAATGAATTCCATATACACTTCATCAAAATGAAAGACCCAGGGATGACTCTCCACTTGTTGATATACAATGCTAGCTGCGGTCCCGCAGCAATGACTCGCTCCCAATATCAATGGGGGTGAAGGCAGGGACAAAGAGGAAAGAAGGGGGACCCAATCGTGAAGTATGCCAAAAACAAATGTATTTAATCAAAAAATAAATGCTTACATTAAATATAGTACAAGCTGCCACAGAGATATTATTGCAGTGTCCGTTTCACAGCACTTAGCACTGCAATAATATCTCTGTGGCAGCTTGTACTATATTTAATGTAAGCATTTATTTTTTGATTAAATACATTTGTTTTTGGCATACTTCACGATTGGGTCCCCCTTCTTTCCTCTTTGTCCCTGCCTTCACCCCCATTGATATTGGGAGCGAGTCATTGCTGCGGGACCGCAGCTAGCATTGTATATCAACAAGTGGAGAGTCATCCCTGGGTCTTTCATTTTGATGAAGTGTATATGGAATTCATTTGAATACACACAAACCGGACCGGTAGGCTCCCAAGGAAGAATCCGGAATTTGAGCTGATCACCCATACTGGCCTGGATGTGCATATCTTTTTCGTTTCAGAGGTGAGAGGCTAGCGAGCACCATCTAGGATTAGGTCCTCACCACCCAATACCCCACACTTCTGGAGAGAGCCACCCCTTTTAAGAGACTATGAGAATTTTATATTAAGGGGGTCACCATTATCTTTTAATTCCTCTGGTGGACTGTATTTATATTTATATATATTTTATACATCTTTCGTTTTTAGACTGTGGTTCACATTGTGCATGTATTCATTTTTACTATATTGTCACATATTTATGCAGTTTTGGATTTCATCCACGGCTGGGAGTTTTTAGCACTTGTTGCACGTTTTAGATTTATGTGATTGATTATTATTGATATTTTTATACATTTTGTTTATGTGATTTTTTATTATCACGTGTAGTGGAAAATCACTTCTTGAGTTACTTTGTGACCACCTATTTATCATATACATTTGTTCACATACACGTTTACACACATTATTATTGTCAAGGTGCATTTTTAGCGCAAAATCATCATTCACTATTTTCCTTCACGAGTTTGCGTTTACTCTCAGATTTTGCGGCTTTGTTTAGGAATATTTCCACATATAGCATCAAGGCTGACATTCATTTATTTATTTTTCTTTGTTTACTTACCTTTTTCACTTAAACATAGTTTCTAGTTCATTAAACAGCGCGAAGGACACCTACACTTAACGGTACATTACTACGCACCTTATGGGACTGCCCACTATTATCACAATGCATAAGGTCTTCTCACTTATTTCACAAATTACCAAAATGAACATATCGCCTACACCTGAACTTGCGCTATTAAATTTAACTATAGAATTCCAACCGAATACCCACAGAAGAGTAATTACCCATATCCTACTAGCGGCCAGATGCAACATTACCGAACTTTGGAAAAATGCAAAACCCCCCGATTTGCTTGATGTCATCAAAATAACCCAAACCCATCATGCAAATTAAATCTTATTGGCAAAAGACAACATCACTCACACCAAAATAGGGAAATTGTGGAATCCGTGGTCCAACTGGTACAAAACCTACATAATAAAGTGAATAAATAACTTTTTCATGCATGTACTACCCCGATACAACATTCCTTCTCTCCCCTCCCTTCTTACCTTCCCCCTTTCATTTGATTCAAAACTTGTGTGCTTATGTTAAAGCACACCTATTTGTAAGAAAACTATTGTTAATGAACCTATCCTGTCAAGGTCAATATCATATATGCTTACACATGTTAACTTAAATTGTACCAAGCATTGTGCTTCTCATAAAACAGTTTGTACCTTATTATTGCACAATAAAAACCTTGTGCCTTTACAACTCCTTTAACTGAGAGATCAGTTAGATGTCCTCAATTGTGAATCATTTTATTTCTTGGAGTATCCCATTAAATTCTCTTCCCTATCCAAGTTCTCCAAAAATAAAACAACAAAAACAAAACACCTAGACCGGTCATTGAAGACAACGAGCAGAAGTGTGTGTGCACCTGGCTGTGTGAATCTATCTTGTGCTTGGCTGCGGGGGAAAAAAAGGGGGAAGATCTAGGCAAAATTCCAGCTGCCCCTAAAGGGGTAGTGCTACACTTAAAGTGGTTGTTAACCCATTGTACTAACATAGTGTTATCCCCTCTGTATCATAATAACATTTGTCCCTGTGTCTGTGTAATGTAAAAAAAATGCAGATTTGTACCTGTATAAGCTGCACTCTGAGCGCTCAACTGACATGTCAGCTTCCTTGTTTCTCCAGCTCATAGCTGAAGTGGGCAGGGCTGAGCCGTCCTGCTGACGTCAGCCGGTGGAGGAGGGGGAGAGAGGAGAGAGAGCCGACAATCATCTGAGCGGCTGTAGCCGTTTATACAGGTACAGATCGGCTGAGTTTTTACATTACTCGGGCACAGGGACAGATGTTCTAATGCTACAGAGGAGATAAGAAGATTTATTATCAGATATGAGTGGAGCGGGGGGCAGACGCAGCTACGAGCAGGGAGGGGGAGGAAGAGACACAGGGAGAGCTGCAGACAGGAGAGCTGTGGCTGACGGAATCAGGCAAATAGACCACAATTTCAGGGGCTCAGCAGCCATGATTATCATGGTCTGTTTGCAGGGGAGGAGGGTATAGCCAGGCAGGATCAGCCAGGTTTTTTTTTAAGGGTATACAGGGGGCCAAATGACACAGCACAAGCACTGTGCTGTATAACATGCTTTAAAGCAGGGGTGCCCAACCAGTGGCCCGGGGGCCACATGTGGCCCAAGGAGCCAGTTGATGTGGCCCGCGACCTCCTACTCTGGGATGAGGGGTTGCCAACCCGCCATTCCAGAGCATCAGTGTTGTGAATAAATCCACCGGTAGAGGAAGCAAGCGGCTGCAGAAGCTGATGCTTCCTGTATAGCGCCAACTCCTATCACAGGTGGAGTGATACCAAATGCACTCTGCCTGAGACAACAGCCGGCAATACCTGAATGGAAGACTGTTATTACTAAGTTTATTACTTAAATCACAGTGTATATATGGGCATATCTGTTCTGCTGTGGTTACTGGGCTGCTTTCAAACTGATCCGCAGGTACAGCGCAGAACACCTGCGGGTTACCTGCACCGAGCAATAGACTTCTGTTATTAGCTGCAAGTTTGGTGCTTTTTCAGAAAGTGCACCACCACACCTGCAGGATATAATAAAGGTCTATGGCAAAGTACAGTTAACCTGCAGGAAAGCCACAGGTGCACTTTTCTGCACCCTCTGTGCGGGTAAACCACAGTGCATCAGTTTGAAAACAGCCTTGGGCCCTATTGACACTATCGGTCTGACCCTCCGTTCACCTCTATCGAGCCGCAGATGTAAACAGACTTGTTGCTGTTTACACCCCACCTACCTCCAATCCGATCCGTCCCCTTCTATCTGGGCAGATGGGATCCAAGGGCCCATAGAGTAGAGTGGGTTGTGTCTGTGTGCGCTCTGCATATGCAGAGTGGACATGGAACTGTCATCCATCTGCTCCACTTATTGTGGCCCGTGACCGGTTACCAAGTCATTAAGTGGCTCTCGCTCTTCAAAAGGTTGGGCACCCCTGCTTTAAAGGAACAGGATCATGTTGTTGTTTTTTTTTGGGTTAACAAACGCTTTAAGTACTAAAAAAAATATTTTGGCTAGAGTGGGGAGGAGTCAACATTTCTGTTAAGTTTGTATTCCTTTCTGTGAACCTAAAGGAAGATCGCTCATCAGCTGTGATGCCTACATTTAAATGAGAAGCAGTTGTCATTGAGACAGAAAAGCATAAACAGCAATACAAACATTTTCAGAACCCTTGTTCATTGTCTTTTCCTTCTTTGTTCTACTAAAAATGTGATTTTGTTTTTGTCCCCACTGGAGACATGGACTATTATTTCCTTTTCTGACAGTAATAAAATCCTGAAATGAAGGCATTTTCAAATGACTATGGCAGATGAAGCTGTCAATATAAATCTAGAGTATGTGGTCCATCATCACACCAGGTTGCTTGTCCAAAATAGTTTAATGCTCACGTGTAGGTGATATTTCAGAGCTTCAAGAGTAACTTCTTCATGAGCAAAAAATATTTTTTTCCTGATGAAACATTATTTATATGTGATCAATAAAGTTGTTTTCGATGAGCAACCTGGTGTGCTTAAGACTTATCATGTAACAACCTAACATGTATCCAAAATTAAATAATATGTCTTGGCTTTACAGTTCCTGGCAAGATTTCTGCTCCAGATTTCATCCTCATATTACTATACCAATTTACTGGTTTCTATTTAATTGTGACGTTTGCATTTGCTCTTTAAAAAAATGAATAAAAGCCCTTTGCAAAATAATTTGCTTCTGTGAGTTCCAACCAATATTGCACAAATAAGCAAATCCAAGGCATTTAATCACATGACCTCTATAATCTCTGTTGAAGGGGAGGATCAGCCATTTTGACCTCTAATCCCTCTCTGTAAACAGGCAGAGCAAAGCAAAATACGTCAGCGTGTGCTCGTTTTCTCTCTATCTTTCTCCTTTCTCTCTCTCCCTCTCTCTCTCTCTTTCTCGCTCTCTCACTCTATCTCTATTGTTCTTTCTCTCATGCTCAGTAAGGCTTTAGTTATCCTGTTTACTCTTAGTAGCATGCTGCCTTAGTTTCAATAATTTAAAACACTTTGATATGCTAATTTTTTCAATACAATTGAAGTTTCACATGTGCAATTTTGTTTGAACCCTTAAACTGATATTCAGTGTTACGTATGTTATTTCATACACAACTTATGCTTCTTCCTATCATTATTTGTATTGTTAAAAACACTGTGCTTACATGAATGCTCGGTAAACAATAAAAGGTCTCAATGCAATTTATTTTGCTATACTCCAATAGAAGAATCTTGCCTGAAGCAAGCATGAGGGCTAGAACACAGATATCCCAAGAGAACATAAACAGCATGATAACTATTATTGCAATTAGACCATAATTTGTTCTAATGGAGGAAATCCTTCGCTGAGCTTGTTCCTGTCTGTAAAGGAGATGATCCTGAAGAGCAGAAAAATCAATGCGGGTTATGAAGCTGCCTGTCATTGTCTGAAACTAGATGAAAATGGAATGGTTTGTCAAAATATACAAGCAAGCACAGATAGGCAGAACCCAAAGTGGCTTTCTGTTATATGAAATGGGCTTAGCCCTATAAACAAAATAAAAACATAATGAGAAAAATTGAGGGCCTGGTTGCCAACATTTTACAATCATTTACATGAATCTGCAGCAGCGTACTAGGATCAAACCCCAATACGGGCAGTTTAAACTATGTATTCAATGCAAAAATGCATAGGTCGAGAGGAAACTGCATTTCAAACTTATCAGTAGACCTAGAGATATAGGCAGTATACGCAACACAGCGATAGGTCCCGGGTAGCCCTAAATATGATAAACATGTTTCAGTATTGTTTGGGTTGTGGTCACTTTAAGGGGGGCAACCAAAGAAGCGGTTGAGTTCTTAGGGATTCATACCCTTACGGGGTTCTTTCTGGGGTGATCCAAAAAGGGAAAACTGATTTGCAGTTTTTCCAGGATTATTAGGGCCTGATATGGGTCATAGAATTCAGAGGTTCAGAGAGATCTTGGATAGGAAAGAGCCTCCAACCCTGACTATTATTATTATACTATTATTATTATACACGATCTATATAGCGCCAACAGATTACACAGTGCTTTACAAAGTATAGGGGGGGGACAACACAATTACAGTACAGTACAATAAAAAAGGTACAGAGGGCCCTGCTCATAGAGCTTACATTCTAAAGGGACGGGGTGGTGGTAAAAAAGGTAATAGCTGCAGAGAATGATTTCATGGGGGTGTCTCGGGACAGTTGTTGTTAGGTGGGTGTGGGATAGGCTTCCCTGAATAAATGAGTTTTCAGGGATCTCTTAAAGGTGGACATGGTAGGGGCTGATCGGACATAATGGGGCAGGGAGTTCCAGAGGATGGGAGAGGCTCTGGAGAAGTCCTGAAGGCGAGCATGGGAGGAGGTATGGCTATGGGTACCATGACTATGCGTACCTTGGACCCGAAGGGTTAACCCCAGCAAGAGGGTCTGGAACTGAAACAAAAGGCAAGAATAGCAGCTAGCAGGGGTCGATGAGGTGTTGTGTGGAACAAGAAACATTTTTCAAAGAGCTGTGGGCTGTATTGAAGTTGAGACGCTGCTGGACTTTAAACCTATTTGTGGGACAAATTCATGCTGGTGGTGAGCCATAACTTTGTTTTTTATGGATTGTTTTGTTTGATTAAATCCGAGGATGAGCTGATTTGTTTGCCTTTTTGAAGAAATAAAAACTGTTTGTTTTACAAAAACACAGCTGGTTAGTAATGCGCGCCCCCACAATATCACAGCACCTAAATATTGTGCAAATGTCAACTTTTCCAAGCAAGCTTCACACAACAATACTGCCTCTGCAGATCCCTTAATGATCAACAGGGAGGCTTTAGGCTACTTTTACACTGGGGCATTGGGGACGTCGGCGGTAAAGCGCCGTTATTTTTAACTGCGCTTTATTGTCGTTTTTGCAGAGGTTTTCGGGCATTAGCAGGATGCTTTTAAGGGTTAAAACTGCCTTCAGCGGCGCTGCCCATTGAGTTCGATGGGCAGGGGTGCTTTAGGAGCAGTGTATACACCACTCCTACAGTGCTGCAAAGGTGTGGCTTGCAGGACTTTTTTTCACCGTCCTGCCAGCGCACCGCTTTAGTGTGAAAGCCCTCAGGCTTTCACATTGGAGTGAGAAGAGAGGCTCTTTCAATGCGTTTTGTAGGCGCTATTTCTATTTTTTTTTTACTTTCTGACTTGAAGCAAGTATGCAAATAAGGAAAGTCAAAGGTCCTTAACCTGTTCTTGACTTAAAATAGGAGCATTAGCATGCTAGGCAGCTAGTGTTATCTGAAGGAAGGCTGTCTCCACGTTTCTCTTATGACAGATGTATTTTAAAGCTCTTTAGCCTTTACGACCACTTTAAGGCTGGGTTCACACCATCACGACATCCGGCTCACAGCAGGAATCTGGTGTGTCCTGGTTCACTGTTTCAGGTCTGATTTCAGCCCGAATATTGGACTGAATTCGGACCTGAAATGGACCAAAAGACAGACAGCGTTTTTGTGCAAAACGCACCATACCCGCTTTGGAGATATGTGAACCGGCTCCATAGAGAGCAGGTCAAAATCTCCTGCTATTGCGAATTGGATGCAGGAAAGCCACATCCAATTCGCAATGGTGTTTACCCAGCCTAAATGATATATCTTACTATCCTACCCCACACTATTTAACTTAAAAAGGGTAAGTGCCATACCACATAGGTAAAAATATTTTTATATCTTTTTGAATGAGCTTTAACACTCCTATAGCACCCAACTGATGGTAGCATCTAAAAATAAATTATTAAAATCAAATGTGTACTATATTTTAAAATATAAAATATAGGCCCCTTTCCTCTCCAATGTGCTTAAAGGCTAAGTTAACCTTTTTTGGGCAGAATTTCAATTTTCATAATAAATAGAATCCTTTTGTGATATAATTTCTGGCCCAGCCATTCCAATGTTCTTATCTCTCACTTACCTTATCCACAAATGGTTTGAAATGTCATGTTTTTGTCTAAGTCTCAGAAAATGATTTCTGCTTGCATCACTTCCTGTAGGTCAGCTCCCATCATTTTCTGTGTTATTGCATCACAGAAAAGGATGTGTATTACCAGTCTGGACCACACCTCCCTTATTACTCCCTCAGCACTAGACATGTGCATTCGTTTTCGTCCAAATGCATTATCGTCCAAATTTCGGGTATTTTCATTATCGTTTTAACAAACGATAATGAACATGAAGAATGCAAAAACCAAAAGATCCGACATAAACAAATGCTTTTTTTTTTGTTTTCATTGCTACAACAGTTCAATATAGATAGGAGATTCGACATGACGCTGTCAATACTGATCTGTGTCCATCGAACCTGTGGTCGAATGTGCCTAACCTTAGCTCTATTAATACCCAATAGCTCTACAATTCTGTTGAACACATAATTATGGGTGCCAGTCACCTTAGTGCACCTCCACCATATCACATAAAGTGCCTTCTTACTGGAAATTTAGATGTAGCAAAGTCCGGGGCCCCTGAGGCCTAATGGTGACCTCCAGAGTTAGGAACAGCTAACATCCTTCAGTGTAAAGTGGGTTACAAAGCATGGTGGGTGTAATGCAAGATGAAATGGTGGGTGCCAGATGGATGGTCCCTTTGTGGCGACAGCTTCTCCTCTACCTCCGACCATGACTGGTTCCCCGGCCGGCAGGAACTGTTACTTCTGGTTGGACTACAAGCCCACAGTCCCAACCCTGCACTACTTTTGGATAGGTTCTCAGATAGCCTAGCAGCCAGATGTCCCCGGGATAGGCCTTAGGTTTCTGGCCTAGCATCCCGGGGCATTACGACACACATCCACCCAGACAGCCATCCAGGTGACACAGAACCCCTATAACCTGACTCCACCCAAATAAATAGGCTCTCCCAGCAGGTCAAGGGACCCAAAAAAATACCTGCCCATTGGCTGAGACACCCCATTCATTCCTAATCTGTCCTTGCAATTCCTTTGTCTTATCTAATGTCACCAGATACCCGGCCATCTAGCGACAGAAGAGAGAAGTGCAGCAATTCCAGAATTAGGGCAAAATCAATTGACCTCCTAACAATTGACCACGGCAACTATCACTTGGTAAATACATTTAATAGGAACCCTGCCTAAACATCAAGGTGCTACATCGACTTCAAGATATAAGAGTCTAGAGACAAAGGAGGTTCGTAAACACAGAAGATCTCATCAGCTCCCTCTGTTATGCTGAAGGGGATAGTGTCATTGGTGCTGGTAAGGATCACTCTGTATCAAAGCCCATAGAAGAGAGATTAAAATGCCCACATACTGTAAAACTGTATGATAATTTATTAGCGGACAATGATACTAAAAACGCACAAAAAAAATTGATAAAATCCAGCATATAATGATCAAAAAGTTCTCGGGAACCGGTCCATGTGTATATAAATTTGGCGTGCATGGTAACATCACAGACATGGACTCCGTCTATGTACTTGGGCTTGGGACTCTTATAACTTGGAGTCTAGATTTCCGGTAAGGAGGCACTTTATGTGATATGGTGGAGGTGCACTCGGGTGACTGGCACTCATAATTATCTGTTTACCTGAATTGGACACTTATCAGGAAACCTTACTTGCAAACACTACTTCTTTCTATCTTGGAGAACAACATGAAATGTTTCACTTTATAGACATTTATTTATTTATTTTGAATGCTTAGCGTGGCTACTTTGGTTATTTCATCTATACAGTAAGCCTGTAGGGCTACAAGAGGAAAGTAATGCAAACACCCTCCAATGCCTGCACACAACTCTGCATGTCCCCTGTAGAACCCCAGGATCTCACCCCCCAAACCCCAAATGCTCTGATATACAAAAATACAAACTTGGAATAGAATTTAAAGAGGTTCTAAATTCTAGTTGTTTTTTATAGTGGTTGTAAAACCTCTGACATTAAATATGAACAAAGAACATCCCTCTATAGTGTGTACTTATTATTATTTCAGGTACTTATATAGCACCGTCAATTCACGCAGAGCTTTACATATACATTCTGCATTCACATCAGTCCCTACCCTCAAGGAGCTTACAACCTAAGGACCCTAACACACTAGGGCCAATTTAGATAGGATCCGATCAACCTACCAGCATGTCTGGGAGTAAACCAGAGTACCCAGAGGAAACCCACACAGGCACAAGGAGAACATGCAAACTTCAGGCAGATGGTGTCATGGTTGGGATTTGAACCAGCGACCATTTTTGCTGCTAGGAGAAAGTGCTAACCACTACACCACTGTCTACTTGTTTCAATCGAGAGTGCTAAGATTAATTTCTATCTGCAGCCTCGTTTCTCTGCTATCTGCTATCTCTGTGTATCACCTGAGGCCAGTCACTTCACTGGATATAGGTTATATATATATGTGGATAATATTAAATATTTAGAAACAACAATGCATTCCCTACATTAAGGTAATACGCCCTACTAACTATCCCCCCCACCCAAACACTTACCTGACCCCCTTCTCAATCCACCGCTGCTCTCTCTTCCACCTCACACAGGGCATAGTGAGAGCCATTGGCCCCTGCTGCTGTCAGTCAAATCCTGTGAGGAGGGAACAGGGGGCAGGGCTGAGCTTTATTATGTGTGTCTATAGACACACACAGCCCAGCTCAGGAGTGAGCCCACACATCTGGCCCCATATAAAGCACTTGCTATAGGGGCAGACACAATAGAGGAGCCCAGCGCGCCAGAGGGGGGCCTGAGAAGAGGAGGTTTGGGGCCACTCTGTGCAATACACAGAGCAGGTAAGCACAGAGCAGGTGAGTATATCATGTTTGTTATTTAAATTTAAAAAAAGCCTTTAGTAACACTTTAAGCTTAAGGTATTAAGGAGATTTATAGGTATAGATAGGTATAGATACTATATATATATATATCCTTTTTTATCTTGCTTCTTTGCAGATTACCTCGTTTTAACCACACATTTAACTACTTCCCATCCGGCCACTGTATATATACGGCCGGGTGGGAGCCATCTACTTCTGATCGGACGTTCCTGAACGTCCATTAGAAGTAGCGGGATCGCGCGCGCACGTGCCCGTGCAGCATTGCTATCCCGATGCGCTCGTGTCACCCGGACATGGCGCATCTCGGATCGGCAGGAGGGCTCTGTGATTGGCCCTCCTGATCAGATGACGGCCGTGTCCAATCACAGCCGTCATGTGATGTAAGCAAACAGCCGGTTGCTAGGCAATCGGCTCTCCTCTCCTCACACGGAAGTCGTCCGTGAGTAGAGGAGAGCGGATCGCTGTAGCCGGCTGGTGATCAGTGAGTATTAGCTGTTTTTTTACAGCTTTTTACTCACTGATCACCAGTCTAGTGTAAACACACATGTCCCCACACATGTCCCCAAAACATACATGTCCCCAAAACACACATGTCCCCAAATAATAAAAACACATGTCCCCAAATAAAAACACATGTCCCCAAATAATAAAAACACATGTCCCTCACATATGTCCCAGTAAAATAACATGTGCCAATGATTATCTGCACACATATGTCCGTGATCACCTGCACACATCTGTACATGATCATTTGCGTACATATGTCCGTGATCACGCGAACCAATTATTATACACTTAACGGATTTTTTTTTACTAAAAACATGTAGCAGAATACATTTTGGCTTAAATTTATGACAAAATTAGATTTTATTGGATTTCTTTTAAAAAAGAAAGGAGAAAATATTGTTTTTTTTCAAAATTTCCGCAATTTTTTTGCTTAGATCGCAAAAAATAAAAACTGAGTCATGAATAAATACCACCAAACTAAAGCTCTATTTGTGCAAACAAAATGATAAAAATTTCATTTGGGTACAGCATTGCATGACTGCGCAATTGTCATTGAAATTGCGTGAGCGCTGAAAGCTGAAAATTGGGCTGGGAAGGAAGGGGGCGAAAGTGCCCTGTATTGTAGTGGTTAAAGACCAATACTAAGACAAATGATACAAAGGAGAGCATTGTTTTTTCTGCTCCAAGTTCATATTTGTATATCAGAGCAACCTGGGTTTTTGGTGGACCAAAGGTGCTCCAAGAGAAATTAGGAGGTACATGTAGGCACCTCACATGTTTACAGGTTTTATTATGAATAAATTGCTGCTTTAATTTGTATTTGTTTTGCACTTTATAAAGGAAGCTAAATACAGTGGGGTTGATTTACTAAAGGCAAATAGACTGGGCACTGTTCAAGAGCAGTTTCTCCAGAGCTTGGTAAATGAGTAGAAGCTCTGCTGACCTTCATCATACAATCATGTGAAGCAAGAATGCAGTTATTTTTTTCTCCCTTGCACGTGATTGGTTATGCTTTGTAAAGTCAATATTTACCTAAATTACTAAGCTCTGGATCAGCTGCACTTTGCAAAGTGCACAGTTTATTTGCTTTTAGTAAATCAACCCAACTATGTCTTTTGTTAGGCCTTGTTCATACAGGCTTACTTAAGCATATTTCCATATGGGGGCCATGTTTGCCCACATGAGTTCCATGCATCCCCATGCGGGCAGTCCCATTCATGTCAATTGGGACACAGCAGCTGCAGACAGTGTGCTTTCAGGGCCAGGGTTAGTACTATATTTTAAAACATTTTTTTTAACTATATTTAACAAAAGCTAGAATTAGTATTGGTATAATTCATTACAACCAATCAAATCCAAACTGTATGTTTTTCAGGAGAGTTTTCGAAAATTTGAAGGTAACCTTATTGGTTACCATACTCCCAAACTTCCCTCCCCCCACAGTTATGGAATATCTCAGTTAGAACTGATACAGGGCAGACATGCATTTATGTAATGGTTTTCAGCTGCAATTGGCATATGGCCACTGATCCGTATTAGTTTAGAACATTTATATAAATTATGGTAAACGGATGCTGTATATTTCTGACCACAGGATAATGTCAGAGCAGACTTAAAGAATTAAGACTAACATCTGGCATTGAGTATTCCAAATATACCAACACGTGTATCTCTTTGAGCAAAATCTAGCCACGAGCAATGAGCAAAGGGAATTGAATAGGCCAGTGCCATGTGGGCTCACATTTGTTGTAAGTTTTACAATTCATCTTTTTGTTTCCTTTCACAGTATGATTCACAACAGTTCTTTCCTTTTATCCCCAAAACAGCCCTCATGGAAAAGAGAACATCGATCAAACAAAGCTAAAGCACTCCGGATTCTCACAAAAATGATCAATGACTCTCATGAAAGCTCTGCAAGGTTAGATTTCCATGGCTGTTGGCTGGTAATATGGTGAAGTCTGCATGATCAAAACTTCAGAAAGGAGTATTATCCTTGCTATTATTAAAAAATCTGGTATAGGGAAGAACACAGGAGTCACCGCATGCCTTCAAAAGGCTTGTTAAGTTTTATCAGTATTTTATTATCGCGGGGCTCAGACATTATAGCTTGTGCCATCTGGCTGCAGAGCATAGAATAAAAACACTAGATTTTCTTTTCTGTGATTGTATTAAGCAAAATGAAACATGTTATAATAATTGTGGTCTTGTGTTCGGGACAGATGTGCTGTGGTTTTTAATAAAGTATTGATGAATTATATACTACTTGGTGACATGGAATATGCTGTCAATTGTTTGTTTTTTAGGTTGTATATTACAAATGGTAAATATATTATAGAGTATGCACTAGAATTATAAAATCAAAGTAACTTTTTATAATGATTGATTCAGTGCTGGATCTGCTTCCATAATCTGAGCCCCTAATTTTAATCTGCCTTTATCTGTTCCTCTTTTTCGGTCTGTGTGTATAAGTGTGTGAGTTGCATAATTGTTCACATGGTATCAGATACATAATTCATAGAAATACTACTCTCTGTATGATCAGTCTTTCTATCTGTAATCACTAGGCACTGAAAGTTCAGCTCTCCAGAGAACTCAGTCCATGTTAGCTCCCATATATAATAATGTACACTGTACACTCTATGAGGATAGCCCTGCACAAGTTCAAAGGTTCTTCCTAACATGCTGGAAGTGCCAAGAATTCTCAGCTGGCCAGGCTTGGCATATTCCCATGAACTCACAAAAATCAGGATGTGTTCAAATTTTCCCTGCCCGACTGCCTTTACCAAGCACATCACGAGGTTGTGCACAATTTATGCTGCACATTATCTCATCTGAGCTCATGTCATGACAGGAAGAACACCCAGTGCTTAAAATGAACCTGTGAACCATGAGCATCTTTAATATATTGTCTGTTATTCACTTTCCTTGGCTCCTTCACAGGTCCATTCTCTCACTGGAGGGAAAGTAAAATCAATGATACTTCAGGTGTTGGGAAGCATGTGGCTTGCTCCCACAATGCAAGACCGCATCCCTAAGCAGCAAATCCCCAGGCTTTAGTGCAGACACAAGCAACTGAAAGGTATGCAACATATTCTTTTATAGGCTGGCCTTACTTCTCAAAGTGACAGGGTTGCTTTTAGGGCTCTTTCACACGGGCGGATCCGTAATGATCCACCCCGTGAACATCCGCTTGCTCAGCAGGGATCGCTCCGCTGATTCCCGCTGAGCCGGCGGATGACAGGGCGGTCTGTCAGATCTCCACTCTCCTTTATGAACACGGATAGACGGTCCGTGTTCTTCCGATCCACTATGCAGTCGGATAGAAGAATAGGGTTTTCCTCCATCTGCAGAATCGGACAATAGCGGACACGGACGATATCGGGTGTATTTCTATTTACAATACAAAAAAAAATACATATCAAATGTTTACACTGGGAAAATGTACCATTTTAACAACTTTCTGCCCCTGCTTTATAGCTGAACAGGGAGAGCCACTGCCAACTCATCTGTGTCCACCAGTGTCACCTGTCAGTGCCTACCAGTGCCACCTGCCGGTGAATATCAGTGGCGCCAATCAGTGCCCACCAGTGCCACCTAACAATGCTCACCAGTGCCATCTATCATTGACCATCAGTGCTGCCAATCAGTGCCCATAAGTGCCACCTATCAGTGCTACCTATCAGTGTCACCTACCAGTGCCCATCAGTGCCACACATCAGTGCCACCTATCAATGCCCTTCAGTGCCGCCCATCAGTGTCACCCATCAATGCCACCCATCAGTGCCACCTCTCAGTGCCACCTATCAGTGCCCACCAGTGCCACCTCATCAGTGCCCACCAGTGCCACCTATCAGTGTCCATCAGTGCAGCCTTTTAAGTGCCCATCAGTGAAGCCTATCAGTGCAGCCTCATCAGCACACATCAATGAAGGAGAAAATTACCTGTTTGCAAAATTGTATAACTAGCTATAAAACTGTTTTATTTATTTTTTCAATTTTTTTTTTTTTTTTTTAGCAAAAAATAAAAAACCCAGCAGTGATTAAATACTATAAAAATACATCTTCATTTATTGTAAAAAAAATTATAAAAATTTAATTTGGGTAGAGTGTTGCATGACCGCGCAATTTTCATTCAAAGAGTGACAGCTCTGAAAGCTGAAATTTGGCCTGGGCAGGAAGGCGGTTTAAGTGGCCAGTAAGCAAGTGGTTAAGAAAAAAATTAAGTAATTTTGAAATTGATTTCAGCAACGTGTCTCAAAAAGGTTTGGACAGGGCCATGTGTACCCCTATGTAACATTCCCTCTTCTTTTAACAGCATTCTGTAAATGTTTAGAAACTGAGGAAGTAGTAGGTGTAGTAGTAGGTGAAAGGTCTGGACTGCAGACAGTCCAGGAAAGCACCCAGACTCTTCTGCTATGAAGCCGTTCTGTTGTCATAGATGCAGTGTGTGGTTTAGCATTGTCCTGCTGGCAAGGCTTTCCTTGAAAAAGACATTGCCTGGATGCCTTGCCTGAGCATTTACTGCTCTAAGACCTGGAGAAAACTTTCAGCATTGATGGTACATTTCCAGATGCGCAAGCTGCCCATTCCATATGCACTAATGCACCCCCATACCATCAGAGATACAGTCTTTTATACTGAGCACTGATAACATGCTGGAAGGTCGCTCTACTATTTAGTCTGGAAGATGCAGCACCCATGGTTGCCAAAAAGAATGTCAAATTTTGATTTGTCTGACCATAGAACAGTTTTCCACTCTGAAATAGACCATTTCAAATGAGCTTTGGCCCAGAGAAGACAGTGGCATTTCTGTATCATGTTCACATATGGCTTCTTCTTTGCTTTAACTCGCATTTTTGGATGGCATGGCTAACTGTGTTTTAAAAGTATTCCTGAGCCCATGCAGTGATGTTCATCACAGAATCATACCTGTTTTTTATGCAGTGCCAGCTGAGGGCCCAAAGATCATGGACCTCCAATACTGAGTTTCAGCCTTGTGTCTTGTGCACAAAGATTTCTCCAGATTCTTGGAATCTTTTGATGATATTATCTAATGTAGATAATGAATTATTTGAAGGCTTTGAAATTTTACGTTGAGGAACATTGTTCTGAAATTTTTTAACAATTTTTAGATGCAGCTTTTCACAGATTAGTGAACCTCTGCCCATCTTTACTGCCGAGACACTCTGGGGTTGACTTCCTGAAACTGGAGAGTGCAAAATTTGGTGCAGCTGTGCATGGTAGCCAGTCAGCTTCTAAGGCTGGCCATACATTATACAATTTTCTTGTACAAATTTCCTTTAGATTTACCACAACCATATAACACGAGGTCAAACCTAAACACTTTCAATTTGTATGCAATCAGACAGGCCCTTATACTACATAGTTGAAGGTAAACCTAAAGAAAATTGAATAAGAAAATTGTTGCTGCCATCAATTTCAATATTACCACTCAATACAGGGCACCTTCCTTCCTGCCCAGGCAAATTTTTGCTGTCGCACTTTAAATGAGAATTGCGTGGCCATGCAACACTGTACCCATATGGAACTTTTATCATTATTTTACACAGATAGAGCTTTCTTTTAATGGTATTTAATCCCCACTGTTTTTTAATTTTTTTTGCCAACAAATGAAAAAAGGCTGAAAATTTTGTTTCTGTTATACAATTTTGCAAATAAGTAATTAGGCTGCACTGATGGGCATTAAAAGGCTGCACTTATGGGCACTGATAGGCTGCATTGATGGGCACTGATGAGGCTGCACTGATGGGCGCTGATGAGCCTGCACTGATGGGCACTGATGGATTGGCACTAACGGGCACTGATTAGCTGTACTGATGGGCACTGATGAGGCTGCACTGATAAGGTGGCAATGATGGGCACTGATGAGGCTGCACTGATGGACACTAATGAGGCTGCCCTGATAGGCACTGATGAGCCTGCACTGATGGGCACTGATGGAGCGGCACTAATGGGCATTGATAAGCTGCACCGATGGGCACTGATGAGGCTGCACTGATAAGGTGGCAATGATTGGCACTGGTAGGTGGCACTGATATGCTGCAATGATGGACACTGATATGTTGCACTGATGGACACTGATATGCTACACTGATGGACACTGATATGCTGCCCTTATGGGCACTGATGGGACTTCATTGATAATCAGCGCACTGAAGATCAATGCTCTGATTATCAGTGTAAATGTGCCCTGTAACTGGAAAGCCATTTACTGGCTTTCCTTCCCTCGGGCACTGACAGGAAAGGAAATGTCAATATCCAGCATTTTTTTCCATGTGATTAGACACAGCTGATCACATGGTAAAGAGCCTATGCGATCTGCCCTTTACCCTGATCTGTGATGTGCTGTGTCTGATGGGGCATGCACGAGCAACGCGATGTGAAGGATGTCATATGACGTCCAGTCAAGGTGGTTTAAGCACCCACCCGGCCGTCAATCTGCTATAGGTTGGGCGGGAAGGTGTTAAACATTTGATGTGTTTTCTATTTTTTATTGTGAATAAAATATGGGTTTTTGAGATTTGTAAATCATTGCATTTTGTTTTTTGTTGGATTTATATATATATATATATATATATATATATATATATATATATATATATATATATATATATATATATATATATAGTTATGTGTATATACACAAAACTGATGTTGTGAAATTACTGGTGCACAAATGATACATTGGAATACAGAGTACACTCAGGGTGTGAAATAATAAGATTATGTAGTGTGGGCTTGGATGCACAATAGCAGTGTTACATTTATTTACATCATGCCCAATGGTGTATATGTCCTAAATTGTAATTTGCTTATCACTTAGAGTATACTAGGGCCTGGAGCTTCCTCACATGCCTTGAAGTTCAATAGTGTCAGGAAAGAAAGCTTTGGTTTACCATCTGCATATTGGTAATGGTATACTCTCATCTATCAATCTGAGGATGGAGATGTGAGGAGGTCATGTCCATAGGATGTGATGGATGGTTAGATACCTGTAATTTAATCTTACTTGTGAGTATGTTACTCGATTTTACAAAAAAAGTGCTGCCTACGGTGATGCATGAGGCCGGTGCACTTTCTCTATTTGTGATTTTGGTACAGTTTTAAGGTTTCCTGTTTCTGAAGATATCTGCAAAGCCACAAATGCTTTCATGACATCAAGCAAACCAGACTAGTGAAAAGAATATCTAAATGATGTGCCTAACCAATATCCTTTAGTGCTCATGCATAGTCAGTATGTTTGTATAAGTGTCAGGATAGAATTCTGTCCAATGCCATTGTATCTCCTTTAATAAAATAAGACCTAACAGAACACAACTATAAGGCCTCATGCACATGAACATTTATTAGTTGAAAAGTTCTCCAGCGTAAAATTCCCAGTGCTTTCCTTTGCCCAGGGAGCCATTGGTGTTGCATACAGCCTCCAAGTGAATGGCTGTATTCAGCCATGCTTACTTAAATGCTGATGGCTCCTGTATTCTGCTTCTGTACTTACTGCCTAATTTCCCCAAATGCAAGAGTGATGTATTTAGGAAAATATGCATGCTCCGTATATGCATGCTTGGATAAACGCTGATGCCGAGGTGACTGGCTTTTATACAAGTGCGGCCTTGTACAGCATTTTACTTGTATTGTATTCACTGAAAAGTGCCAGGGATTTTCTGCTGGTGGAGCTAATAAACACCCATGTGCAAGATGCCTTAGTTTGGTATTAATTGTATTTTTATTTTTTTTATCTTTATTATCTTCTTTTCCTGTCAAACTTTTTAAAGTCTCGTTCAGTTTACTAACACATGTTCATTTCCAGATTCACAATGGTAGGTCTACCAGTAGACCTATAATGGGCTATTGATAAATTATTTGTTTGCTTCTTGTAGCTCGCTTGTCAAATCTGTCGGTGAAGGTCAGAGGAGGTGGAATGTAAGTCATTTGCTTACAGTATTGCTGTACAATCTAATTCATGTAACAGGAGAAAAGGAAGTTGTCAGCAAAACCTAAATCCAAGACTCAACAAAGTGTGTTAATTAAGCATCTGCTATACACATATACATCAGGTTACACAGCATGCTGACTTCATGTTCAAGGCCTCACATCCTGTATATGTCATCTTTCCTCATAATCTTCATGTAGTAAAATAAAAACACACAAAAAAAAACAGACTGCTTATTTTCTTCATAACCATATATGTAACATCCATTGAATATGATAGCTACAGTATATTATAGAGATCATGTCTGTGTACATTCATTTCTTCATTCATATAACTGTCATTACAATTTTGGCTTTCAAACAAACTGCAACAAATTCACTACAATGTAAGTTGATGCCAATGCCATCAGGAGAAATATAAGTTATTGACCTTGACAGGCATGAAGAATATGCTGTTTCCATGTGAATTTAATTGTCAGCCAGCAGATTGATATCAAGATGAATAGAGAAGCTTAGATGAGATGATGATTGTAAATATTTCATAAACACAATAAGATATACAGTATTTAAATCTATACAGTGCATAACATGAAAGGCTTCTCTCTTCTCTACTGTTTTATTGTATTAAGAGCAATAAAGCATATGTTAAAATACCTGGTAAAGCATCAAATGTCAAATACAGATTAAACATCCACTTCACTGAATATAATTAAAAAAGATACCAGTGTAATACAAAAAAAAAAAAAAAATTAAATTTGATTAGTAGAGATGGCACGCTTGTAAACACCATATATGCAGAGTAGTAATGTCTGAAATTCACAGTAAAATAGTTAGCATGTTATTAGGTAATTCACTGTAGCTGTTACTGGAGACCACGCAATCAAGTACAATTCAAGTGTGTAAAGCCTCTCCCCCCTCAAAAAAAAATATATATATATTTTAGCTGTGGATTTTTGGCTAGAATTGGGAATAATTAAAGTGGATGTAAACCTTAAAAAAAAAAGTTAATCCAGCTCCGAGCAATCCTCTTTTATTGTTCAGTGAAATAAATCTTGACAAACAGAGAAAAACTTTGTCAAATCCTCCCCCTTGCTGTGAGTGACAGGTGATTTACATATATCGTGCACTAGCCTAAGAGACATGCATTATTTTTTATTTCCCTCCCACTCCTTTCTTCTGCTGCTCTGCCAGGATTGGATGTTCCACACCTCAGCATAATTGGGCATGCTGAAGTCATGTGGGGACTTTCCTGTCTTTTTACTGGATGTTAGTGATCATAGCAGAAGTTCAGTGTAAGAAA
Organism: Lithobates sylvaticus; assembly: GCA_028564925.1. Classification (NCBI taxonomy): domain Eukaryota; kingdom Metazoa; phylum Chordata; class Amphibia; order Anura; family Ranidae; genus Lithobates; species Lithobates sylvaticus. Next base: position 209,808,719 of record CM053030.1, on the reverse strand, counting down.
TACACAGGAGAAAATGCATATTGACAAGGGGAGCATAGAGGTGGGCGGGGAGTCTACTGACATCACGACTCCACCCACTGAGCTCCAGACAACAGACCCACCCACAGAATCTTCAGTTTTTCAGTCAGTTTTTCGGGTCTCATAACAGACAGATGGGAGACAGGTAAAGATACATGCAGGAGGCATGTATATCCTTATAGATAACCATTATGGCAGTAGTTTAGAAAGGATGACATTGGGTTTACATCCACTTTAAGATACCTGTACTTTTTTCTGTGCATGTGCCATCAGGGAGATATTCTTTTGCTTCCTATCCAAAGAATACAGCTGGAAATAAGGGATCTCTAATGCAAGGGGGTATCCCCTCGTATACAGATGTAACTAGAACAGGTTTCTCAACCAGAAGATTTCTACTGACCTGCTGCTCATCTGTCAACTCAAACAAATTTGGAGTTCCCATAATTTATGGCCTGTTTTACAGCTTTAATCTAGAAACAGAATTCCTCTATGGCCTCTACTAGTTTTACAATTATAACAAAGGATATAGTAATCCCAATATAATAAATTCTGTTATTGCCTTTCTGAGTTTTCTTACACATTCACATGGGGTATTGCTTTTCAATTTTAGGAATGAAAGACAGACAATATAAGGATATTTATGGATGAATCTCAGGTTTTGTGCTACTATGGGTTTTAGGTCCTTCTATTTCGAGGTTCATTGTCCTTCCAAAATAATGTAGCTATGACTAAGCTCTTATTGTGGCTTGTATTTTTGAATAAAAGGCAAAAAAAAAGTTTTTTGAGTGCGGCTGTCCAGATCTTCTTCCTGTCTTTGATTCCTTCCAAAATAATGTTGGGAATCACTGGGCCAAATATTTTGCAACCATAATGCTCTACATGACCTTTGAACTTAGGCCAGGTGGCTTAGAAGGTCCTGTTGTTATGTGGCAGACCTATCACTGTAAAGGATGGGTTCCCCGAAGCCATTTGTCAGTGTGTTGTGGACTAATTTAGGGAGAGCTGGTAATTTAATATTTGCTTAACAACTTCAGCCCCGGACGATTTTACCCCCTTTCTTACCAGAGCACTTTTTGCGATTCGACACTGCGTCGCTTTAACTGACAATTGCGCAGTCGTGTGACCTTGCACCCAAACAAAATTGATGTCCTTTTTTTCCCACAAATAGAGCTTTCTTTTGGTGGTATTTGATCACCTCTGCGTTTTTAAATTTTTTGCGCTATAAACAAAAGAAGAGCGACAATTTTGAAAAAAAACACAATATTTTTTACTTTTTGCTATAATAAAATATCCCATTTTTTAAAAAAAAACTATAATTTTTACTCAGTTTAGGCTGATACGTATTCTTCTACATATTTTTGGTAAAAAAAAAATCGCAATAAGCGTATATAGATTGGTTTGCGCAAAAGTTATAGCATCTACAAAATAGGGGATAGATTTATTTATTTTTGTTTTTTTACTAGTAATGGCGGTGATCTGCGATTTTTTTCGTGACTGCAACATTGCGGAGGACACTTCAGACACTTTTGACACATTTGTGGGACCATTCACATTTACACAGCGATCGTTGCTATAAAATTGCAGTGATTACTGTGTAAATGTGACTGGAAGGGAATGGGTTAACACTAGGGGGTGCTGCAGGGGTTAATATGTTCCCTATGTGAGTGATTCTAACTGTGGGGGGAGGGGACTCGCAAGGGGAGAACACACCATCGGTCTCCTCTCCACTGACAGGACGTGGAGCTGTGTGTTTACACACACAGCTCCATGGTCCTTCTGTTTTCCCTGATTGCCCGGCGGACATCGCGGGTGCCCGGCGGATATCGCGGCCGCCGGGCACGCGCACCGGGTCCCGAGCGACGCTGCGGGAGCGCGTGCGCCCCCTAGGCGGCCGGGAATGGGAGGACGTCATATGACGTCCACCCAGGATGGGAGATCCACCGTGTGGACGTCATATGACTATGGGTGGGTAGTAAAGTGGTTAAAGGATAAGTTCACCTTCTATAACATGTTACACCTGTATTCAGGGAGTAACATGTAACATTTTACTGCTGAAGCTGCCCCTGTGGCCATGTCATTCATTCATAGAGTTCTGTAAATAGGAGTACTGAAAGTACCGATAGCCTTTGCGGCTGTCTGCTTGTAGTTCTCAATGAACTACCAGGGCAATGTTGAGTGCTCTAGGTCAGTGGTTCTCAACCCTATCCTTTAGTACCCACTTGTTTTTGGTTCTGTATTACTTTGCTGTGACATGTACAGTGTGATCCTGATGTTCTAATAAAGGCACGAGAAATTTAATTTGTAGTGCGGCTGTCCAGAATTTTCTACTCACCTTGATTTCCTCAAGTACCCACAACAGGCCATGTTTTGGGAATTTCTCTTAGATAAAATAGCTGTCCAAAATACCAAGCCATTGACTCTGATTTAAAGTAGGAATGTGCACACTGAAATATTTCGTTTCGGAATTTCACTTTCGTCTGAAAAATTAATGTATTTAGTTACTCCCGAAATTCGTTTTTATTTATTTTGTTTCGTTAAAAAATGCATTCGTCCGAAAATCCAAAATAATTAAGGTTGAATCTGTCATTGAAGGCTTATGGTGTCTGTTGAATGTTCTAAGAAAATTCGACGGAGCATTTGTATAGTGACTTTATTGCAATAATATAGAGTTTTTAGATTTAGTAACAGCATATGTCTACAAAGGCCTCTTCCACCTCCATTGATATGTAAATAAACCAGATAGAAGATGAGCAGAGGAGGTTGGTGTTTACAGGAAGTGGGGGGGAGGGGCATGGAGAGGGTTTGAAAGAGACATGTGTTTTGGGAGAGAGGGACAGTTGGTGTTTGAAAGAGACATGTGTTTTGGGAGACGCTGGGACAGTGGGTTTTGGAAGGACAAAGGACAAGATGGCTACCAGGAGCTGGATCGTTGGAGACGCGTTTGTGAGAACAAGGAACTATGAAGGACATCTTAACCCCTAAGTTGAGTAATTGTTTAGTTTACCTAATGTGTACATATTATACATGCTTATATGTGAAGCTATAAGTTGTGATGTATTGTATTGTTCATCCTACAGTTTGTATGTGCAGATTTTTCCCTGTTTAGTAAAGCATTAATACACTTCAGAAGTCTAGTCTTCCTTGGTTTTACCACAAGAACTTAATAGATAAACGCAGGCATAACATTTTGGGGGCTCGGCCGTGATTTTTGCTAAAATTTCAACTGAAGCAGACCTGTTTTATATTGTGTGTTTTGTTGCTTGTGCTGGGGGGAAAATGCTGCGTACACTGTTTAGGAGGAGCAAGGCTGCAAAGATTTCTGGTGTCCAGGAGGACTTGAAGGCGTGCACCCTTCCTATCTGGGCCAGAAATAGTCAGTGGATGCCTGTTGCAAAGGAGCTAGCTAGATATGCGTCTCCTTTGAACAGAGCTTGGGGGGATGGAGTCTGTGATCTTTCCTCAGATTTTAGTCTCAAAAGTTTTGGGTTCAGTAAGGGAGAGATGCGGGCAGTTGCTGTGTTTGGTTTGCACTTCCTGCATGCTCTACATATTGAATCTGAAAAGAGGGAAAAGGCGGAATTAGAAAGAGATTTACTGAAGGAGCAGCTTGCAGTGGCATCCAAGTGTTTGGAAGAAACTGCAAGCAAGGAAAAAGATTTAGAAAGGAGGGTAATCAAAGTTAAACCTGCAGTGGCTTTGAAGTGTGTTCAAACCCCTGTAGGCCGAGCTGAAGACTTGAATGAGCGGTGTGCAGCCCTCAAGACCAAGTCTAATGATGCCCTAACAAAGGACAAAGGCCCAAAGCCTGTAAGCAGAAGTAGGACATGTGCCACTGTTACTTCTCATAACCGGGAAGCAGAGGATTTGATCAGCTCAAATGACCGAGTTGAGTCAGATACAAGGAAGGCAAGGCCTATGATCTCCAGGAGACACATGTGGATTGATTTACTTAAGGTGGGGGTCCCTAGAGAGGAAATAGATGGGATTCCTACACCAGCATTGTTTAAGAAGTGGAAGCAAAGGGTTGGGAATGGTAGATTCAGTCACATTAAGTGTTTCTGTTGCCATAAAATGGGGCATTTTGCAAAAATGTGCCATGCTGTGAAGGCTGAACAACAGCAAGCTTGTGTGCTTCCCAGGACAGCACGGAGAGACATGCAAGTTTATTCGTTACGTTGGAAGTCAATGCCTTTCCGTGAAAGTATTTCAAGGCAACAGTGGGCACCCTACAATAGTTTTGCAGTTAGAAATGGGCAGATAGAGTAATGTGAGCAGTGAGCTATGTTTTTTGGCACAGTTGGAAGGAACATATAATCTGCTTTGTCTCTTACTCTTTTCAGGTATTGAGCATCGAGAGGTGGAGCAGGCAGAGCAGATGACCATGCTGGATGGGAGGAGACAGACCAGAAGAGAGCCTGAGAAAAGGTGGCTGAATTGGAGTGGACTTCCATCTGAGCATTTTCCTTATGACCAAGAAGAAAAGAGACTTTTCATCTGGGACTTTCTTTACAAACTGCCAAAAGACATTGTTAACCCTGCTCAAAAGTCAGCCTTCCAGGGACAAACCAATCGTCTGACCGCCCACAAGATGGGGGTCGAAAGGGAATTTGTTCCTCCCATTTATAAGGGGGGTTTATTTTGCCCTTTCCTGGACAAAAGGCTTGAAGAAGTTTCCTATATTATCCTATAAAGTCAAGAGGTGGTATGTGTTGCTATGGGCATTTGTATAGTGACTTTGTTGCAATAATATAGAGTTTTTAGATTTAGTAACAGCATATGTCTACAAAGGCCTCTTCCACCTCCATTGATATGTAAATAAACCAGATAGAAGATGAGCAGAGGAGGTTGGTGTTTACAGGAAGTGGGGGGGAGGGGCATGGAGAGGGTTTGAAAGAGACATGTGTTTTGGGAGAGAGGGACAGTTGGTGTTTGAAAGAGACATGTGTTTTGGGAGACGCTGGGACAGTGGGTTTTGGAAGGACAAAGGACAAGATGGCTACCAGGAGCTGGATCGTTGGAGACGCGTTTGTGAGAACAAGGAACTATGAAGGACATCTTAACCCCTAAGTTGAGTAATTGTTTAGTTTACCTAATGTGTACATATTATACATGCTTATATGTGAAGCTATAAGTTGTGATGTATTGTATTGTTCATCCTACAGTTTGTATGTGCAGATTTTTCCCTGTTTAGTAAAGCATTAATACACTTCAGAAGTCTAGTCTTCCTTGGTTTTACCACAAGAACTTAATAGATAAACGCAGGCATAACATAAGGTTAGACACATTTGACCACAGGTTCGATAGACACAGATCGCTATTGTCAGGGTCATGTCAAATCTCCTCTCTATATCAAACTGTTGCAACGAAAATTAAAATAAAGCATTTGTTTATGTCGGATCTTTCGGTTTTCAGATTCTGCACGTTCGTTATCGTTTGTTAAAACGATAACAAAAATACCCAAAATTTGGACGAAAATGCATTCGGACGAAAACGAATGCACATGTATAATTTAAAGTACCTGTGCAAGATAAAGGAAAACCTGCAAACATGGCCTGTTGGGGGTATTTGAGGACAGGGTTGAGAACCACTGCTTTAGGTAGTTCATTGATGCTTTCTGTCAGTTTGTAACCGCCTGCTCATACGAGGTACGAGCAGACAGATTACACTGACAATCTGAAAGAGCCCTGCAATGCACCCGTGATCTGCTGATCACAGGTGCAACGATTTAAAGGCTTCCAATAACAAAAATAATAAAAGCTGCCAATCATTTTCACATTTTCATTTTAGTCCCGATTTCAGTGGCGATTTCACAAACATCCGTGCGGGTTTCTGCCCAGATGTCAATTAAAATCGCAAAAAATAGTACAGAAACTACTTTTTGAAATAGGTATGGCGCCGCAAATGCAGTGTCACACAAATTAGGACGGTGCCATTGCTGGCAATTGCCACCAATTTGAAAATGCACCAATGTGAACCAGGGCTAAATGCTACTAAAATACTACTAATGCCATGTACACACGATCGGACTTTCCGGCGGACTTTGCAGCTAAGGTCCGCCGGACTTTCAAGAGAATGGACTTGGCCACACACGATCACTCCAAAAGTTTTGAACGCGGCGACCAGGAATAAGGAAGTTCATAGCCAGTAGCCAATAGCTGCCCTAGCGTCGGTTTTAGTCTGTCGGATTTTTTGACTGGCCTCGAGTCCAGCGGACAAATTTGAAGCCAGTCTTATTTCTAGGTCCGCCGCACTTTTTGGAAGAAAAAGTCCGCTGGAGCCCACACACGATCGAATTGTCCGACGGACTCTGGTCCGCCGGACTAAGTCCGCTGGAAAGTCTGCCGGAAAGTCCGATTGTGTGTATGCGGCATAACAGTTTTCTTTATCTTTTCTTCATGTACTGTGAAAAAACTGATAAAATGCTACTGCTCCTAAAAGCCTCTAAATGCTTCTTAACCCTTTCCCGCCGAGCGTATGCAGATATGCGTACTCGGCTTTCGGCGTTATACCGGGATGATGCCCGCAGCTGCAGGCATCATCCCGGTACCGTTGTTTAGAGTGGGCGATTGGCTATCCAGGTATAACCAATGATGCGGCTAAAAGCCACTCGGCTGTTATACCGGAGGAGCGGGAGGGGAGGTCCCCCCTCCCGCTGCCTCACGCCGCTCTTGCCGGGCCTCCCGTTCCATCGGAAGGCCCGATCGAACATTTGCCGCTTCCGGTGGCTAGTGACAGACTGGAACGAAGCCGGAAATGGCTTGGTTCCAGTCTCCTGGATGTAAACACGGAAGCGACGTCACAACATCACTTCCTGTTTACTCGGCTGCCAATGGCGCCGGATTAAAAAAAAATATACGGTATTCAGATACACCGTTTTCGGTGATCTGAATACTTTAAAGTGCAAAGGAGGGATTTGGGGTCTTTTAGACCACCACCTATTACTGTCACAAGGGATGTTTATATTCCTTGTGACAGCAATAAAAGTGATCAATTTTTGTTTAAAAACACAATTTAATTATCTAAAATTAAATAAAAGAAAAAAGAAAAAAATATATATTTTTTTTAAAGCGCACCCTTCCCCGCGAGCTCGCGCAACAAAGAAAACGCATACGTAAGTCACGCCCACATATGTAAACGGTGTTCAAATCACACCACGATCGTCAGAGTGAGAGCAATAATTCTAGCACTAGACCTCCTCTGTAACTCTAACCTGGTAACCGTAAAACATTTTTAAAGCGTCGCCTATGGAGATTTTTTAGGTACCGTCGTTTGTCGCCATTCCACGAGTGCGTGCAATTATAAAGCGTGACATGTTTGTATCTATTTACTCGGCGTAACATCATCTTTCACATTATACAAAAAAATTGGGCTAACTTTTACTGTTTTGTTTTTTTTAAATTTCATGAAAGTATCTTTTTCCCAAAAAGTTACGCTTAAAACACCGCTGCACAAATACCGTGTGACATAAAATATTGCAACAATCTCCATTTTATTCTCTAGAATCTCTGCTAAAAATATATATATAATGTTTGGGGGTTCTACGTAATTTTCGAGCAAAAAATACAGATTTTAACTTGTAAACACCAAATGTCAGAAATAGGCATAGTCATGAAAGGGTTAAAGCTACTAAAATGCTATTATCAGCATCCATCCAGCTTTTTTTTTCTACCTTTTTTTGAGCTTATGAAAAATGCTAGTGTGCATGGAGCCTTACTACCATACTTTTAAACATTTTTACAAATATTATTCATCTGAGGGTTCAAAGTGGATTTATATTTTAAATCACAAGTTACACCATTCTGTACTGTTGCTTCTCTGTGTACCTTATTCTATGGATTACCCAAAAAATACCTCTTCGGGTTTAATTTTCTAATGAATTTGTATAAATTGATAAATGCCTCAAAATTATCCAAAGGTTTTCTAAGAGCACATTATGCAAAATATTCAGCCCTTGTTTATTTATTATTTATAGGGGGGTCTCAAGTTTTGGCAATATGATTGTTTGTAATGTTTTGGATCCACTCAAAAGAATATATACATTTTTCGATAGGAAAAGATTATTCTCTTGTGACAGATGTAAGGGCAGTAAGACAACTAAATCTAATGCAAAGAAAAATGTTTTACTTTTTTTTTTACAAAAAAGAGAAAAATTTTATATTCATGAAATTATCTCTTGTGGCACTACACATGTTGTGTATGCATTACAATGTCCTTGCAGTCTTCAATACATTGGCAAAGAGACCCTTGAGATATCCCATTTTCGAACATATAAAAACCAAAGTCATTGCACTGTAGGGAAATACACAATAAAGATCCAAGTATCCTACAATTTTGGGGATTGAGTGTGTACAATACACACAATGTGTATAAATAGGATAAGGAGTTTTTCACAAAAATGCACTAGGTGGATTTGAATACTCTTAAACCTAAAGCTCTTAATATTAGATTGGATATTAACTGTTTTAGTCTCTAGTCTCCTTGGGACCTTTCTCTTAATTTTACTGTTTACATAATACAATGGCTGCTCTTTATGTATTTTGTATAATACTCTGTATGTTGTTTTTATTCTAGTCTCTCTTCTAGTAGTATTTTTATAATTATTTTATGTTATTTAATAATTATTATTTTTTTCATGGATTTTTTTTTTTTAAGTGTATCTGTGTTCATTTTCTAAAGGTATCTGGACTTATTTATTTATTTATTTTACCTGACAGCTATTTCCAGAAAATTATTAGATTTTTTATTTTTTTTTAAATATATGAAAGTTCTTGTATTGGTTGAAAGTTCTGTGTTAGATGCAGGAGGTGTTTAGTTTTTAGTTTTTTTTTCAGATTTTAGATTTATATTAATCCTGTTTAGATTGGCTTGTATATAAGGGACATGGTTGCACACACAGCTAGCTCACCCTCTTGACAGAATCATCACAGTAATGAAATGCATTGGGTCGAGCTTAATGGTGTGTGCGAGACTAGCAATGCAAACAGAGGACTCTCACGTGCAGTGTGGCTAGCTGTGTGTTTAGTGCTGGGAAAGTGCCTATGCCTTGTGGGAGAAGCTGATACTCTGTGCAGCGTTGAAATCGCTGTTTACTTTTGTAAGTGTGACATTATTTTTAGTAAATTTGTGAGCTTTAACAAAATTACACTATGTGGAATTTCTCTTTTACATTCCTTCTGAGAAAAGAGGATTAACATTGTTACAGAGGAGGTAGTCAACTTATTTTCTATATCAACAACCTGGGTTTCCTAAAGCCAACTTGCCTTTCTTGAGACACATAGGCAATTATAATTGGTGAGTGTATGTCCAAATGGCAGTGGGGGGAAGCACTTTTGTGAACACACTATTGTTTTTCTTAAGAAGATTGGTGTGAATACTTTTTGGGGTGGATGTCACCTTTAATGAACTATATATTTGTCTAAGTTACATTTGGAACACCTGGTCTGACACTAAGTGGATTGTTGTGTGGATTAGGAAACATTTTTATATTGATTTCACTGCAATTACTTTATTACTGATGTACAGTGTGGAGCACTGTATTTTATGAGTTTTAAATTACTCTTTTGGTACACATTATTCAGGGATGTTAATATGGCTGCACTTTGGGTATAGAGTAGAAGGGAGTTTGTCATGATATCACTGAGTGATCACAAGACAACTGATCCCTCAGTCTGCTTGGAGCAGAGAGGAATGACTGTCAGTCACCACTCTCTGCTCTGTTCTTCCAGCACTCACTGGAGCATCGGGCTGGGTGCAGCTGACTTCGGCTCTCTCACTCCTGTGACCCACAAGAGAAGTATGGCCAAAAAAGCTTTGAGCACACTTCTCTTTTAAAGGCCTTTACAGCTCATCATTTTAAAATATGGTCCCAGAATTATTGCTCTCATTACAATGTGTGCGATGATATCTAATATGTGTGCCACAATTGTTGTTGTGAACACAGGTGCACCGGGCGCAAGCATTTGCATTCATATGTTTGCATATGTAGCGGATGGAGGTTTCAACATTTTTCAGTGGGAGTATTTATACAATTAACTATACTTTCATTTTTTTACTTTCATTCCTATTTCTAAACTGTATTCTTTGATGTCAATATTCCCTCCCACTCTAATGCCGCTTAAACACAGTCGGAATTTCCAACAACAAATATTCATTGTGAGCTTGTTGTCAGAAATTCCGACTGTGTGTGGGCTCCATCGGACATTTGTTGCCGGTATTTCCGACAACAAAAATTTGAGAGCTGGTTCTCAAATTTTCTGACAACAAAATCCGTTGTCGGAAATTCGGATCGTGTTTACACAATTCTGACTCACAAAATTCCACGCATGCTCGGAATCAAGCAGAAGAGCCGCACTCGCTATTGAACTTAATTTTTCTCGGCTCGTCGTACATGTTGTATGTCACCGCGTTCTTGACGTTTGAAATTTCCGACAACATTTGTGCGACCGTGTGTATGCAAGACAAGTTTGAGCCAACATCCGTCGGAAATAAATCCAGGATTTTGTTGTCGGAATGTCCGATCATGTATACGCGGCATTAGTCATGGGGAGCAACTCTCAGCTTTGGAAAATGTGCTCTCTTAAAATTAAGTTTTTTTTTATCTTTCCAATATGTGCTTGTTGTACAGCTTCCTTCAAATGAAATCATGTTATGGTCATTGCTACCCAAATGCATTTTAGTAATAGTAATTGTTTACCAGACAGATACTTGAGCATTTTATTTTGAATTAAAAAAAAAAAAATTATGGCCCATTCTGGTGCTCCAGCTCTCAAAAAATATTTGTTGGCTATTGTCTCTCAAATAATAAATTCTAATATCTGTTTCAAGAAAAAGCTGCTTAAATACTATCCAGACAATATTTAGTGCTATAGTCTTTCAGATAATACACTCTCATTTTCATTTCAAGATCAACCCTGCCTTGTCTGTTTCTATTTGTTGTCTATTCAAAAGCTTGCACACTGTGCTGATGCTAACCAATTGTTACCAAACATATACCTGAAGTCTATCATTTGCTTTTTTTTTGAAAAATTGGGTATACCAGGATGGGATCGGGTTTGAGGAATGTGGAGTTGTGGTTTTAAAGTGGTTTTGTGCACTCTGTTTAAACTTTAATAACCAGGCAGAGATGAAAAAGAAGCTTACAACCTATACTATTAATTTGCTGTGCTACTGACCAATTTGAGCAAGTTGAGGGCTTTCTTTTTTTAAGAGTGAGCTATAGTGTTAAGATCTGTTGTGGTTGCTACTTTCACTATTCAATTCAGGTCTATTACCACTGGAAGAAATATAGGTGTAGCAGCCAAAACTACCTAAAAAGGCATTTTGACAATTTTAATTGAATCAAATCAAGGTGCTGCTGATGTATGTACGTAAATCTAAATGCAAAAAGTTAAAAAGTCAATAACGCATTCAAAATATATGATGCTAGAATAGTGTTGCTGATGCTCTGTGCAAAAATCATACAGTTCCATAACACCAAATGCAGCTTTAAGTCATTTCCCAAGCATTTTATGTAAAAGATTGGTGGTTTCCCAATGCTGCCCTCACTTGCCCAATGCCCAGTTTCCCTTGCTTATTAGTTTGGAAAATTTCACAGGTTTCAAGAAGGTTTCAACAAACTCCCTTCATGAATTGAGAGTGGACAGATTCGCTCATCATTACTTAGGACCAAACATTGTTATGAATTAGGATACCACCATATGGCAAAGTCTGATAGAACAACCTATGAGATTGTATATATTTTATTTCTGACACTGTAAAAATAAGAACATTTTGCTTTTTTGGGTTAAAAATATTATTCATTGATTATACTCTTTACCAATATACAATTACCAGCTAAAGTCCGTGTTCGTAAAATTCCAGCCATTATGTAACAAGTTGTTAGAAATATACTAACTGATTTGTGACCTCTGCTGAATTTCTTTTGGTATGATCATTTTTGTTTGACTGATCTAGACCTGTTTATTGCTTAGAAAGGACTACTTTAATCTGCTCTTTTTCATAGTTGCATAAAAGTAATGTCAACTGAACGCCGTATGCAGCTGTCTGCCAAGCCAATGTCAGCAGACACCATGAAATGTGAAAATCATATACTAGCTCACAGAATATTATAAAATGAACAGGCGTTGACATATAACATTTTATTAACTAACCAAAAGAAAAAAATGTGTTATTGCTCTAACAAATCGCACAATTTTTGTTCAACCAATAAGGCTCATGTGTTCTAAAGGAAATAACATCTTGCTTGCAAATGTGTTAAATGTCTCTCAGAGCACATTGTTTTCATGTGCCCAAAAGCTCGGGTATTTAAAATGTTAAAAGCGGAAACAAAATGTAATACTTCCGCAGCCTAGATGATCTCTAACACAATAAGTAGTTTTTGATATGGTACTCTGTGCAAACTTTAGTATGGGCACTGTAAAAAGTGAAAAAAGTGCAGCGCATCAAACAACAAATAAATAAAATTGAATGAATGAAAAAACTCAATATAAATAAATCAATTAGCAAAAGTTCATATCTTGTCAGTGCAAGACAATGTGAAATAATAATGGAGGGGGAGATGCTCTAAGTGTAAACTGTATGGCAATTTATTGTAAAAACTGATCATTAAAAAGTACAACCACAAAGGAAAAAATATCAATTGGTTGTATCTGCAATGAGGCTAGTGAATAATAGCCACCAAATTAAAAAAGAAAGATCAGTACATTATACAGCCATAAAATGAAGCTTAATGTAAATCTGGCATGTGCAGCTAATAGCTGCAAAAGCGGGACTAAATCGCTGTTTAAAAATCCCACACCTGCAGTCATACATAGATCGCGGTCACAGCCGCTGAGAGTGATGAGTGAAGCTTCATCAAGGGCTGTTCCAGTACAAGGATCCTATGTTGTGGACGTAAAGCCTGAATTTTCTAGAATATTACACCTATGGCCTGAGAGTGGTGAGAGAGTGTTCTGGCCGGATTTCGGAAAGAGACTGAGTTTAACTGATGGGTTAGAGGCTCAAGTGATACCCTTGCTGACAGTGGGAAATCCAAAAGAAGGACATTCCAGACATGGTTCCATGAGTCCTGAGACAGAGGAAGAAGTAGATGCTTCTAGGATGGGAATGTCTCCTGCTTCCTTTTAAATGGATATGAGCCAGCTGGTTGAGAGTCTGATAAAAAAGCACTAATATTTTGGCAAATCAGGGGTTTACGAAAACTGCAGTTCTTCTCAGGTCGCACACCAACCCCAGAAGGTAAAGAGGAGTTTGAAAATTGGATGGATCAAGCCATCTAAGCAGTGGAACAATGGAGTGAGCGGGAGGCAGTGAAAAGACAGAGGATAAGTGAGAGCCTCAGAAACCCTGTGGCAGATGTTATTCAGAGCTTGAAGAGAAGGAAGCCTGACTGTGTAGCCATGGATTATATTGAAGCTTTGTGTGCAGTCTATGGGAGGGTAGAAAAGATCCCTGACTTGAGGTACAAACTTGAGCACACTCATCAGTACAGAGGAGAGAAATTGTCTGCTTATGTTGTTAGTCTGAACCGAATTCTGCATCAGATCATTCTGAAAAAAGGGATTGACTCCAAAGAGGGCGATAAAGTCAGTCTGGAAAGAATTTTTCAAGGGGCTCGACCCAATCACCCAATTGTGTTTCGTTTTCTGTTAAAGGGGACACAGACAGCCCCAACCTACCCAGAATTAATGAAGCTGGTCAGGGAGGAAGAAGCCTTGTTGGATAAAAAAAAATCAAGGCTTGCGTGAAGGGACAAAAGTCCCCCCGAAGACAGAGAAAGTGTCAGCCCAGCCTGTGCAGATAGAGAAGGGGGTTCAGGAAGTGGACAGTTATGAGGAATCAGAGTGGGGGGAGTGCCCCAAGACCCCTCTAGTACCACCTGTTCCTGAGAACACCCTGGTTCAATTTCTTACACAAGTAGCTCAAGATCAGATGGAACAGACATTGCTGTGGGTGATGGAAGCTCAAGCTACAGCTCAGCTTGACAACATTGATCCCAGGAAGTGTTTTCAGTGTGGGGAGCCTGGGCATTTTCTGAGTCAGTGCACTCAACGAAAGGGAGAGTTGAGCTTCTTTGCGGAACTGCTAGGGGCACTACAGCAGTTGCTAACAATTAAGAAGGTGGGAAACTTCAGGTTGTCTCAGTGAGGGAGCCAACTGAGAGCCATAAGAAGGAACTGAGCTCCAATAGTCAAAAGAAAAGAAAAAAGAGAAAGATGAAATGCCAGAAGAAGAGTGTAACATCTCCCAAATCAAAAAACCCGTCACCGGGGTCTAGGACTCAGGCACATGGAGTCAATGTCCTATCACCACCAAGGGCTATAGTTAGGTCTTCTCAAAGTGGAAGTAGAAAGGACCGCAGGAAGACAGAAGCGGGAAGATTACCATAAAAGTTAGTGGGGCCATCCCCAACTGTGTCTGTACAGGTAGAAGGTGTTTATACCAGGGCACTGTTAGATACAGGAGCTCAGGTCACTTTACTTTACCAGGACTTCTATGATAAATATTTTAAACACATTCACCTAAGCAACTTTGAAGAGCTAGAAATTTTGGGAATTGGGACTGACAAGGTTCCGTATGATGGATATATTCCCATAAAAATCTCCTTTGGGCCAGCTGCTACAGGGAAGACGGAGACATTCCACACACTTGCTGTGGTGTGCCCCAGGCCTCCTGAAGCTGAACAGAACTCCCTGTTGATTGGGACTAACACGGATCTAGTGAGAAGGCTGTTAGCAACTGTGGTTGGAGAAGAGGGTCCTGTGCCAACAAGTGATTAAGCAGAAAAAAGACCCTGTCAAGGGAGTGGGGCGGTTATGAAAGTCATGCCGCGTACACACGAGCGGACTTTTCGACAGCAAAGGTCCGACAGAACAAATCCGTCGGACAATTCGATCGTGTGTGGGCTCCATCTGACTTTTGCCGTGGAATAATCCGACAGACTTTAGAAATAGAACGTCTTAAATTTTCCCGTCGGAACTCCGCTGGACCCAGTTCCTATCGAAAAAAACGCTCGTCGGTGTGCTAGTCCGATGGACAAACAACGACGCTAGGGCAGCTATTGGCTACTGGCTACGAACTTCCTTATTCTAGTCCGGTCGTACGTCATCACGTTCGAATCCGTCAGAATTTAGTGTGATTGTGTGTGGCCAAGTCCATTAATTCGGAAAGTACGTTGGAACTCCGTCGAAAGTCCGTCGGAAAGACCGTCGGACCTAGTCCGTTGAAAAGTCTGCTCGTGTGTACGCGGCATTAGACACGAGAGAGAAAGTGCTACAGCCTGGAAAAATTGTTTGCCTGAGGGCCACTGTTAAACTCACTTGGGAGCACCCAAGACCCTTTGTTGTGTTGGAGACCGATGCACAAGCAGAAGCTGCTGGGATAGCGATGGTTCCTGAGTTGGTTTCCACCAAGTCCCTGTTCTGAAATGGGAAGAAGGTGTCTATCAGCCTCCGGAATGTCACTGACCATCCTGTGGTGTTAGGGGCTCAAATGCTGGTGGGGCACTTCAGTCACCTATTTGGGCCATGTTGTTTCTGCCAAGGGAGTAGCTACAGATCCGAAGAAGCTGATAGCAGTCACTGCATGGCCTAGACCAGAGACTGTAACCAAATTAAGGTCCTTTCTGGGGTTTTTCTCCTACTACCGAAGGTTTGTAACTAACTTTGAGAAGAATGCCAGACCTCTTAATGAGTTGTTACAAGTGGTTTTGGGTGAGGAAGAAGGAAAGATGAAGGTGAAGAAGCCAGGAATAAGAGGAAAAAGGAACCCATTAGAGAACAATGGACTCCATGTGAGGAGACGTATCAGCATTTAAAGAGGAGTCTTACAGAAGCCCCAGTCTTGGCCTATGCTGACCCATCTAAGTCCTATGAGCTCCATGTGGATGCTAGTCGTGATGGGTTGGGGGGAGTTCTTTACCAGGAACAAGATGGTAGACTCAGACCAGTGGCATATCTGAACCCAAACCTTGGTCCCTCCGAGAAGAACTACCCGGTCCAATTGGAATTCTTAGCCTTGAAAGTGGTGGTAGTTGACAAACTGAAGGATTTTTTATATGGGGCCAAGTTTGTAGTGAAGACAGGCAATAATCCTTTGATCTACCTTTTGACTTCTGCTAAGTTGGATGCCACTGGACATCAATGGTTAGCTGCACTGGCATGGTTCCAGTTTGGGTACAAGTATCGGGCCTGGAACTGGCAGCAGGGATGAGGATGCACTGTCCCGTAGGCCTCATCAACCAGTAGAAGATCTCAGAGAATGGACTTTTGTGCCTACAGGAGTGCAAGCTTTATGTAAAGGCCTGGTTCAACAGCTGAAAGGAACTGTAGGAGCTGAATCTATAGGAGTTCCTTCTTCTGGAGTGCCCTAGCTTTACCGTGGGTTGACACAGGTGCGAGGTGAGGGTCTTCCTCGGCTATCAAAAAGAGATATAAAAACTGATCAAGAGCAAGATCCCCAATGCCACTTAGTCCTGCAAGCTCTGGCCAAGCAAGATCCAGTGTGGCTGTTGAAGAGTCCTGCAGTCAGCGCTAAGATATTACACAGAGGATGGAATTGGCTGCAGCTGAGAGATGGTCTGCTGTATAGGAGGGGTCCTGCTGAGGAGTCAGAGGATATTATAAAATCTATGGCGTGGGGGTCTCCGAGGCCCCCCAGACACTATATACTCTGAACATCAGTATATATACTATACGGCCTGCCCTATATACTCTGCAGAAAATTGGGCCTTAGGTGTTGGTGGTACCAGAACACTGTAAGCCCTCACAGTTATTCTTGGTGAGCGCAGGAACGGGCTCTGCTGTGAAATACTATATTGAACATGTTAATTACATGCCCCTGTTAGACAGGGGCAGAAAAATTGGGCCTTTGGTGGTGGTGGTGGTACTAGAACACTGTAAGCCCTCACAGTTAATCTTGTTGGGCACAGGAACAGGCCCTGCTGTGAAATATTATATCAAGAATTGTAATTACATGCCCCTGGTAAACAGTGGCAGAAGAATTGGGCCTTTGGTGGGGGTGGTACCAGAACACTGTAAGCCCTCACAGTTACTCTTGGTGAGCACAGGAACGGGCCCTACTGTCAAATACTATATCAAAAACTGTAATTACATGCCCCTGTTTTACATATATATATATATATATATATATATATATATATCAAATACACTGCCATAACCTGCCTGCTTGGTGTAATCAAGTTATCTCTCTGTCCACGCCAACAACACTACGCCCCATAATTTTGCTGTTCTGCGAACGAATGAACACCCGATGTTCAGGTCAAAACTATGTTTGACCCAAACATCAAGCTCATCCCGTGAGTTTTTAAAGATATTATCCTGCATGCATTTTTTGCACAATGCCAGAGATCTATATTCTTAAACTTTTTGTTATGAATCGAGGCCCTTGGAGTAATAATTAACAAATATACAAAATAACGGAAAATTTATATCAAATACTTACCTAAGAAAAAAATGGTATATAAAAACGATATGGGCGGTACCTCATCCTGTAACATTTAGAAAAAAAGAAGGAAAGGGGAGAGAACCGATTTGTGGACTATATCGGTACCTGAACACAATGTGCAAACCATAAAATATATATAAAATAGTTTATTGGATACAAATATATAGAAAAAGTTTACAATCTCATTATTCACATATACATAAACATAAAAAGAAAATCTTTTGTGAATGTCATATGATAAGTCATAAATCCTAGTTGATGCGTTTCGCCCTGAGGCTTCTTCAGAACCAGGTAGACAAAATCATAATGTTTAAGAGGATCACAAAAGTCTGAAAGATACAAGGCATAGAGGTCAGGTCCATATAAACCACAGCGATAATAGTATTCTGTCTAAACAGATATCAATAGAATCAATCATTATAGGTGATTTTGAATAAGCCTACCTTCAGATTATATGCAAGTCTGACCTGACCACCAAAATAGGAGGTTCGGGAAGACAGAACAAGTTATTATGAATGTATATATAAGGAGGCAGCGTTATATCACTAAATGAAGGTATAAGGAGATAATGTCCATACAGGCAGGGGACCCAGATCAATCCCTATGGTAAATCTGTAGGCAGAAGCAGAGAGGAGTAATAATATTACCTCCTTACATGAGCCATATTAAGGTAACAGTAGATCAAACACGGAAAAATAGATGGACTATCCAAGTAAATAAAATAAATTAAAATGAAAAGGCTATAACCCACTTACATATGTGACTGCTAGATAGACTTAAGATTTAAATATGGCCTAGGTAAGTATGCTGGAACTTGGTTTTCAAATAAGATGCAGGTATTGCTAGTCCTATAAAAGATAATAACCAATGTATCAATACAATTTTTTTTTTGTATTTATACATTGGTATAAAGCCAGGAGCAAAGATTTATGGGACAGGGGTCCTATTGGGTAGTTATGGAGGCGGGGCTAACCCACACGTATGCTGCCATGGAGCCTGTCAGGAAAATAACTTTTTCCTTACAACATTACATTTATTTTATTTTTTTCCATCAATAGTACCAGTGAATAAAAACATTTGTATTGAGATGTATTGTTTGTGAATTAGGAGAAAATTAGATTTGAAAAGAAAATATGTATGCCACTTTTTTTTGCAGTTCTAGCATATGATTTCTTTGTGGTGTGGGGGGGTTTAACAGCATCAAAGAAATTCGGAGAAAGACACTTAGCTGCCGGCAAAAAAGCTGTTTGTTTGGATCGTTTTTGCTGTAGTTAATTGCTGGAGGCTTGATGCCACAACCAATGCCAACTTTTTCCTTTCTAAAGTTATTCTGACATCTAAATCCTTGCAAACAGCTTTTTAATCTTGGTTGAAGTTAATTGATTCTTGCTTAAGGGTTGAAAAAAATCCTGACTTGCAACAAAAAAAATAAAATATATATTTTATTGAGGAAGAACAGGTTATAAATTTTAGTCAATAGGTATTTTAAATTAAACGTTTGTTACATTGTGGAAAGGAGTGAGCTTTTTTTCCTTTGACATTCCGATTTTTTTACTTATATGTTTTATATTTTTTATAATTTTAAATACATTACCCAATAATTCATCTGTTAATAATAAAACTATTTTAATTTTTAGATATTTGGTATACATATGTGATACGTTTAATGTAAATAAAATCATAATTTGTTTATGGCTTAAAATTCTTAAATCTACTTATATTTCTTTATCTCATTTACTTAGGTAGATAAGTTATTATAGTTAAATGATGTGCTTCTTGTTTAGTGGCACAGCTCTATAATTATGACTGAAAGGAGATTTACATATGCGTTAGGACTTGTTCACACCAGAATGCATGCATTCATGTGCATTGTGCTGACATGCATTGACATGCAAATGAGACACGTTGCCTTGTGTTTTTAAAAAGCTTCATTTATATTGAATGGTAAACTGCAGGTCCACACACCCAAAATGTAGCCTGCAGAATTGTATTCCAAAGGATGGTAACACAAATAGTTGATGTAACTAGACTCTTGAAAACAATGTTTATGCATTTTGTCTGCTCTGGAAAATGAGGTAAAATACTGTACATGACTAATCATCTGCTGGAAATTAGGCCTTAAAAAGCAATTTTAGACAATAAGTGGAATAATTTAGTAAAATGCTAACTCTGTCATGGAAGTATAATATTTTTTGCTAAAGGCAGAAAGCCCATACAGTTAAAAATGTTATTGAATAAAGTGGTTGAGATTCAGAACTATCTTTCTCTGTCAGTTTTTATTGCTGTCCTTTCTATGGAGAGTATTCTAAAGTTCCGGTCCAGAACAGGAAGTGAGCATAAATCTCCCAACAGTGAGAGGGAACCCTATTTTTGTAAGAAGCGACCAGAACAAGTGCCAGCATTGGAAGATCCTCTCCCAGCCCCAGATCTATTAAAAATTTAAAACACATAGGGGTTGAGTTACTAAAACTGGAGAGTGTAAAATCCGGTGCAGTTTTGCATAGTAGCCAATCAGCTTCTAACTTCAGCTTGTTTAATTAAGCTTTGACAAAAGAAAAAATCTGGAAGCTGATTAGTGTCTTTACAGAGCTGCACCAAATTTTGCACTCTCCAGTTTTAGTAAATCAATCCCATATAGTTCAGTCTGTACCAATAAAGGCACCTTGTAGAAGATTTATTCACCTCCCCCTTCTTTATATCTCTTTAATTTTCTTAAAATTGTACTTTAACCTCCCTGGCGGTAATCCCGAGTCTGGCTCGGGGCAGGAACTTCAGTACCAAAAGCGGTAACCCCGAGCCAGACTGGGCCTTGCGTTGCAGGATACAGGGGGGAGTTACTTACCTTATCCCCTGGATCCTGCGATGTCTCCCATCTGTGTGAGCGAGCTGTCTGCTCGCTTGATTCACACAGTGCCGAGTGCCGCTGATCTCCGTTCCCTGCGACGTTATGACGCACGGGAGCGGAGATCGGCGCCAAATTCAAAAAAGTTTAAAAACACAGTACACATACAGTACTGTAATCTTACAGATTACAGTACTGTATACAAAAAATACACATCCCCTTTGTCCCTAGTGGTCTGCCCAGTGCCCTGCATGTCATTTTATATAATAAAAAGATTTTTTTCTGCCTGGAAACTGGAGATTGTCCATAGCAACCAAAAAGTGTCCCTTTATGTCAAAAGTGGTTTTAGACCAGCTAGAAAACAGCGATAATAAATTAGAATCACAATTTATAATCAAACACTAAATTTAATGACAGCGACTATTCTGCAACTGAGCAAATTTCTGTGTTTTTGATTTGATTACATTATTGAATCATTTTTATATATATTTTTATTATATTATAATTTATGATTTTGTGTTTCAAACTTTATCATACCCGGGATGTCTACTAGACTCTGGTTCGGACAGATTTAAGTGAGTTATTCATCAGAATTGCATGCCTACAATATAAAAACGCCAAATTTCCATGCAAAATAATTGTACCGCTTTCAGCACAAAATTCCAGACAGAATCATACCGCCAGGGAGGTTAAGAGTACACGTTGTGCTTCATTCTCAGCTGAAGCTTTCTACCCTGGAAACGCCATCTACTTCTGGGTCCCTTCCTCTGTCTGGTCATGTGATCACTTCTCCATCAAACACCATGGACTACATGGGAAGATAAAAACTGCTTCTCGTGTAAAGTACAAAATAAAACACTTTATTAGACAAAAGTATTTCCTTTAAAGTGATTTCCACATTTATTTTCAAGCATCTTTAGCGTCCATTCGCTGGTTATCAGCTCCTCAGTGAATGCTCAGGTATGCTCAAGCTTTTAAATAGTACAATGGTAACTATGTGTGTATTTTTATACTATATATTATACAATATATATATATATATATATATATATATATATATATATATATATATATATATATATATAAATAGAGGGGGAGAGTTTTTATAAATTATCATTATTATTTTTACATCACTAATCTTCATGCTTACAGATGCATGAACTCCAGAAGAAACTGCATACAATGGGATATGTATGTCAATGTTTCTGCAGACATTACATACTACATTTTGTATCTGCTCATTTTCTTTTAAAATTTTGCTTAGTCCCTTTCAATAAAATCTTTATTTTTTTAAGTACACATTTGTTATACAAAGAAGCAGCAGCAGTTATTTGCCCCCAGACTCTCCCTGATTTTTGACAGTCTTCCTGAACAGGCCAGTAGGGTGAGTGAGGGAAGGTTAACGAGTCATTTACATCTACTGATATATGACATTTTGTAAATTTTGCTTTGGCTTTGGCTACCTGATGAAAACAATGTACATCTTATCCACAACCCTTTAACCCCATACTAAACATATTCTCCTGTTTCCCTTCAGTTTCACAGTTGTATCTGTGAAAGAGTATTTTTGCATCTAGTTTCTGCACCCCATTGCTCATGTATTTGAAAACTACAACAATGTAAACAAGCATATTTTAGCCTATTGACGTGTGGAATTTGCAGTTTTGCAATTTTGTGCTGCATCAGTTCCTGCTACAAGTCCAATTTTGTTAAATTTTCACGTATAAGGTTTCGGGTTTGATATTATTCTACATGTGCAGATCATAAAAGGTGGAACATTTGTGGATATCTTTTGTTTTTTTACCCAAACTAGGAAAATTTGAGATTTGGAGTGTTTTTTATTTTAATTGAATCTATTTAAGGGTCTTTGGACCAAACCCCCAAAAACATAGGACAGTAAACAGTTAGGACCATTCTACATCACTAATAGTACCCAAACTGCAAGGTGAATTTTGCAAATTCTGAAAAAGGCATTGTATATTCATTCTGGTAGATCTACCCAGGATAAATCTGTCTAGCAACATTGGTAATGTATTGATGAAGTCTTAGGGCAATCATTTTCGCCAGACTCTTGACATCCGAATTAATAAGAGTCACACTTAGTTGGATCTTTATTTGGCATTGAGCAAAAGAATAATTAGTCTTGAAGGCCTCTAGGTAGGTGTCTAATAAGGGGGAGGCTAGTAAACCTTTGAAGCTTAGTGTACCATTCGGCCAGGAGAATTTCTGGTCCTGCCGTTTTACAAGTCTATATTTGAGAGATTGCTTGGGATATTTTTTCAATGGTCTATTGATGGTTTGAGGCTCTGATGAAGGTTATGGAGAGACAAATCCAGGACAAAAAATCGAACAAGTTAGAATGAGTATAAGAGGCATCTGGGGAATAGAGTTGAGAATCATAGGAGGCAAAAGCACCTAGAACTTCAAGAACTTTTGTTCTTGAACATCCCTGTTCATCAACTATCAAAGAATAGCTATATCGCTGAATAAAAAAATAAGTTATTTAGATTCAAGAAGTTTTTTTTTGGGGGGGGGGGTTAGGAAAGTAGGAAGTTTTCATGAGATCTACCAAGTGCCTACCATTTTATATTATTTTGCTATATATAATGGGTTATTAATACTCACAGGACTGTTCTCTCTCTATAGTCACCTCCTCGCTAGGTATGCCTCCCTAGGGACCCTCCAGGTAAGCAGCCTCACACAGGGATCTTATGGCCTGGCCTAAAAGGCCTTTTGCAATCTGCTCTAGCCCCACCTCCATAAGGGACAGAAAGATTACAGCCGTCTCCTCCTGAATACAGGGCCACTCCTCCCAGCCTCCTGCCTTATCCCACACATACTGGTTATATCCACATTTAGCGTTTAGCTCCCATGTCCCAAGAGCAGCCAGGGTGCCTCCCAACTTGACTTATAACAGAACACATGACATCACTGCAGGGGGGGCTCTACATAAAAGGGGTTTAGCACCTGATGCCCTTACTTACTGTAATCAGACACTATTCCAATAAAAAGCCACCTAGTGACAAAGTAGCTAATTGCACCTGCCTATACATGGCTTCTCTGCTCATTCCGTCGGTTTACTTTTGATTTCTAAGGATTACATATGTCATGGTATCTTGCTGTCTGAGTAACACATTTTTTGTTATTTAGAAATGTGGTTGCATCCGAATTTCCGATTTGCAATAGTAATGAACTTAAAAGAATCCGAGAGTCAGACCAAAATTTTAATTGAAATCGATTTTGAAAACAAATTTTAAAACAAGAATTGAATAAAATAGAATAGAGTAAAACAGAACAGAATATAATGAAATATAGACAATAAAGGAAGCGAATAGAATAGAATAGAAAATAAGGGAATACAATTTATTAGAATAGAATAGAAAAGAGTTGAAAAGAATAGAAAAAACAATACATAAGAATAGAATAAAAAAACATATATATATATATATATATAACCGTCTTTCGAAATTAGAATTTCTAATACAATAAATTAGAATTTGAATAGAATAGGAAAGGATAAAATAGAATAGTCAATAGAATAGAATAAAATAGAAAGAATATAACCATCTTCTGAAATTCGAATTTCAAATAGAATAACTTTGAATAAAATAGATTAGCATGGAATAGAAAAGAATAGAAATAAGAGAATAGAATAGAAAAGAATTGAACCGAAAAAACAATAGAATAGAATAAAATAGAAAGAATATAAACCATCTTTCGAAATTCAATTTTCAAACAGAATAAATTAGAATGCCAATTTGAATTCAAATGCTTTGGTCAAATTGAATTAAGTTTGACCAAATTCTGTAAATCGGAATCGAATTTGAAAACGAATAAATGACACAAATTCGGAAAACGAATTAAACAAATTTAACTGAACAAAATTATGTACCTAACGAATCTAAATGAAATGTTTTTTCGTTCTGCATATGTCTATCACAGAATTCAAGTAAGTAAATCTTCAAAAAGTTAACTTTTAAAATTCAAGACTACGCTTCCTCTTACTCCCTTATATGTGGATTAGTTACCCTAATGCCGCGTACACACGAAGGGACAATCCCGCGGGATTATCCGCTGGACTGAAGTCCAGCGGATAATCCCCTCGTGTGTGGGCGCCGGCGGACTTTTTTTGGCCAAAGTACGGCGGACTAAAGTTTTAAGTTTTGTTTTAAAATTATCCGCTGAACTTGGCAGTCCAGCGGATAATCCGGTCGTGTGTAGTATGGTCCGGCGTACCAAAAAGGACGCATGCTCAGTAGCTAGTATGTCACGGACTCGCTCGGTCTGGTAAAACTAGCCTTCGTTTTGAAGCTCGCACAATCGTCACGCTGCTGATCTTTTTTTTTTTTTTTTTCTGACAGCGGGATTTGTATGTTATCGTACTTGAAGAATGATTTTGCCTTGCTGCTTGTATATTCACGCAGAGTACTCCCGAACGTTTTTTCTTCAGCATTCTTTAGTGAAGTTATATATTTGTATATATATATATATATATCTATATCTATATCTATATCTCTATCTCTATCTCTATATATATATATATATATATATATATATAGATATAGATATCCAAATCGCCAAATTTAAAAGATATCTATATTTCTCAATAAACCCAAAAAAAGATATATCTATATATACATATATATATTTATATATATAGATATATAGATATATACGTGTATATATATATATATATATATATATATATATATATATATATATATATATATATATATATCTATATATATATATATATAGATCTCTATTTATATATATATATATATATATATATATATATTATATATGTACATATATCTCTATTTAGATATATTTTAGTATTTGTTGGTTATCAAAAGGATTTGTTATTACACATGATACAATTGTGGAGTCAGCAGAGCTTGCCCTTAATTCAGATCTTAACCCTCACCTTTCCAGCGACTGCACTTGCAGTTCCATTGAAGTTGCACTTTACACTTGTATTGTCAAATGAATGTTTAGACATGTACCTGCCTACTCCTAAAGAAACTATGTTTTTGAATAACAAGCACGTATATCATTTTTTGCAGAAAAAAAAATTACCATTTATTCTGGTTTAAACAAACAAGGCAAAACAAAATAGGAAGGCAACACTGGAGCCACTTTGCGATTTTGCAAAGACTTTTTGCCCCAACGGCAGACATCAAGTTTGTGAAGCCAAAAATTAAGCTTGGGCACATTTCATCCAATATAGGGAGCACAAGAAGATTGACCAGGAATCAGACAGACCAGGAACAGCAGCAGATGACATCTATGTCCCCAAGCTGTGGCACTACAACAGCCTGTGTCTTCTGTGAGACCAGACTGAAGCCAGGCAATCACTTCCGACTCTTCCCACCACGCTGCCCTGCACTCTTCCCTGCAGTCTTCCCTGCACGCTTCCTTGGAGGCTGACTTGTGGTAGGAGGAGG
Source organism: Lithobates sylvaticus (assembly GCA_028564925.1). Classification (NCBI taxonomy): domain Eukaryota; kingdom Metazoa; phylum Chordata; class Amphibia; order Anura; family Ranidae; genus Lithobates; species Lithobates sylvaticus. The sequence goes on along the minus strand of CM053030.1, from coordinate 209,782,949 downwards.
AGGAGGAGGAGGAGGAGGAGGAAGAAGAAAGGAAGAGGAGGAGGAGGAGGAGGAGGAGGAGAAGTTGGTGTCGGGCCTTCATGTGTCAGGCGGGTGGATTCTCGTAATTGACCCCTCAAACCCCCCTTAATAGCCTCAAAAATGAGGCCCTCACACAGGTGCCATTGGCCCTTCTCCATTTCCAGCAACCTGCTGGCCAAGTAGGTGGCATAGGCCTCTTCTGGAATGGGGGGTTTGTCGAGAATCGCACTCGCCTTCCTAATAAGTTGGAGTGATTCCTCCTCAACAATGGTCATCCTCCTGGGCCTTCTTGGGGGTAAGGGCAGGGGTGGAGGTAGACTTCTTAAGACAGTCTGGCTGTCACTCTGGCTCGTGCTGGGCCCAGCCACCTCCTGGCTCTCGCTGGTCATGTCCTCCTCCTCCATACCACTTGTCCCGGCATCATCCTGGGTCAGCTCATCCTGTGTGCAAATAAAAACAAAAATCAAACACCTGTTTTTTGGTTTATGGCCTCCTCAATCATCCAATTGTAAACTTATGAAGGAGCAGATACATTTTTAAAAAGATCCAAAAGGCTATCATTTGGACCCCTGCATTTTCCAAGCAGATCATCAATGTTGTATAAGGCATTTTTTGCCACTACTGGATGTATGTATACACTATATATGTATCGATATGTTGCACCCACACTTTTTCGAAGTTTGCGCAATTTTTGGCAGCTTTTTTCACAATTCTGAGTTCAGGGTGTTAATTGTTTCACATTTTAACGTTTACAGCATTAGTATTCACACAATCACAATTTGGGATACTAAATATATACCTGGCTCCAGCTGGGCGCATCAGCCTGCTCCAAGGTGGAGGGGTCTTCTCCTTCCGTGGAAGCCTCAGCTGGGGTGGAGGGAAGAGTGGAGGGAAGAGTGGAGGGAAGGGTGGAGGGAAGAGTGGACAGTGATTGCCTGGGTTCCATCTGGTCACCTAGAAAATCCAGTTGGTTGTAGTACCACAGCTTCGGTACATAAACCATCTCTGCTGCTGCTCCTGATCTGACTGATTCCTCAATCTTCTTGCGCTCCCGCTTGTACATGTGCCTTAAACTTGAAATTCTGGCTTCAACAAACTTGGTGTCTGCGTTGGGGACTTGAGTCTTCACAAAATCAACAAGTGGCCCCAGTGTTGCCTTCCGGACATCCCTATTGCCATATAAAGGGTTCTTGAGCTGCCACAGGTTGGTATTTTTTCTGTACAGCGCAATGAATTCGGACATGAACTGCTGGTCCTTGAATGGATTGAACTGGGCTGCTGACATGTTTGTTTCTGTTTTGTTAGTAATGGCAATACAAAAGACCAAAAACACAAATGTTACTAAAAACGCACATCCAGTTTTTCAAACCAAACATTACACAACACACCCACACACAGGCAGCAACACACCCACACAGGCAGCAACACACCCACACAGGCAGCAACCCCTACACACAGGCAGCAACACCTACACACAGGCAGCAACCCCTACACACAGGCAGCAACCCCTACACACAGGCAGCAACACCTACACACAGGCAGCAACCCCTACACACAGGCAGCAACACCTACACACAGGCAGCAACCCCTACACACAGGCAGCAACACACACATATCCTTAAAAAATGCAGGCCCAAAACCCAATAAACCACAGTAATGCATCCTAGAAAACACTTACCTTCGTACAGAGCGCTCGCTACTTCCGTTCGGGAACACGTGGGGCCCTCAAACAGCCTTATATACACTGCGCACGCGTCGAAGTCCGCCTGCGTCCTCCGCGTCGCCCGCCCATGACGTTCCTCCTGACGAGTATTCCCCGCCCCGCTTCCCCTCGTTGCATTGTGGGTGAATAAATTCATGAAGATGGCGGACACATTCTCAGCCAGTAGCGCGGAGGAAAGCCAAGAAGCGAACACATCTGCATCCAGCAGCAGATATAAGGCCACCAATATGGCCTTTGAAGAGATGGTGGAGATGGTGGACATCCTCCAAAGGGAAGATTACGACGGGGAAAATGGCCCCTACCCTCGACCCAACTTGCGCAAGGACAAGATTCTCACTACAATCGTCAGCACCCTGGAGCAGAAATTCGGCGTACGAAGGGGCAAGGATCAACTGGGCAAGCGATGGTCCGACATCAAATCCAGGGAGCACGATCAGTACAGGAGAATTCGAAAAGCCATCAAAAAAAGTAAGTCAAGCACGTGCGCTACTATGGTTATACTTGATATGTCTAATCTTGCGCAGATGTTATTACCATTCGTACGTGAAACTTGCGCAGATGTTATTAGCACTCGTACGTGAAACTTGCGCAGATGTTATTACCATTCGTACGTGAAACTTGCGCAGATGTTATTACCATTCGTACGTGAAACTTGCGCAGATGTTATTAGCACTCGTACGTGAAACTTGCGCAGATGTTATTACCATTCGTACGTGAAACTTGCGCAGATGTTATTAGCACTCGTACGTGAAACTTGCGCAGATGTTATTACCATTCGTACGTGAAACTTGCGCAGATGTTATTACCATTCGTACGTGAAACTTGCGCAGATGTTATTAGCACTCGTATGTGAAACTTGCGCAGATGTTATTACCATTCGTACGTGAAACTTGCGCAGATGTTATTAGCACTCGTACGTGAAACTTGCGCAGATGTTATTACCATTCGTAAGTGAAACTTGCGCAGATGTTATTACCATTCGTACGTGAAACTTGCGCAGATGTTATTAGCACTCGTACGTGAAACTTGCGCAGATGTTATTACCATTCGTACGTGAAACTTGCGCAGATGTTATTAGCACTCGTACGTGAAACTTGCGCAGATGTTATTACCATTCGTACGTGAAACTTGCGCAGATGTTATTAGCACTCGTACGTGAAACTTGCGCAGATGTTATTAGCACTCGTACGTGAAACTTGCGCAGATGTTATTACCATTCGTACGTGAAACTTGCGCAGATGTTATTAGCACTCGTACGTGAAACTTGCGCAGATGTTATTACCATTCGTACGTGAAACTTGCGCAGATGTTATTACCATTCGTACGTGAAACTTGCGCAGATGTTATTACCATTCGTACGTGAAACTTGCGCAGATTTGATGAAAGTTCAGTTTGTCTTCATAACGTTTAGTCAGTTTACCTGGCTTTGGGTTGTTGGAGTTGTAAGGTTGTTTATTATTGTCACTATCTATACAATTACTGCTGTAGTAAGGGTTTTAGGGGTAACTTACACAGGGACTCCAGAAGCTGTTTTGGGGGGGGGGATAAATATGTTAAGCAGGGTGTCAAGCTCACAATTCACGAAAAATGCTCATCATCTACAAATACTGTAGGTGGTGACTTTTCGAAGAAGTACACTCACCTGTCCCTTGGATGGTGCAGCTACAATCTCTGATCTTGCAATCATGAAATTAATCTTTGCGGCTTCACTTCCCGGGTCACTATTGGGCATGTGCCAGTTGCGCAATGCAATAGGACTGGTCCGCGCTGTGTGTCCCAGCAGACAGCACGGTGGGACGGGATGTGGCGTATACTTCTGTGGGAGTCTAGGGCCGGATGTGTGTGCAAATACCTGCCTTACACAGGTATCTGCAACCCCTCCCCCCTAAAAGGTTCCAAATAAGACACCACAGGGGTGCAGGGATACAATGAGCGGAAGTTCAAATTTAGGGTTGAAGGGGCGTTTAAGTATTGGAGTTTCATTAGATAGACATTTCAATTCTGTCTTCAAGTAGGATCTTCTAACAAACTGCTAATAATTGGACAACACTTTTAAACAATGTTTAATAATCCTATTTTGGCACTCAAATATCAGTGTGATTAAAAGTGTACCTTTTTGTGTTCCATTACCATAGGGGGCAAAAGACTCAGACGTCAGTCCGAACCTACGAGGACCTCCCGGCCTCACCAGACTAATTGGGCAGTTAGCCCAAGCCCACGCGTGGATGTGGCGGAACAGGTGGTTGAAGTGGATCAAATCTGCACCCCACCAAGTGAGTGTCTCAGAACACAGATTGAGCTAATAAATTAAGGTCTGCATGTTTTTGACACTTTTTTTCTTGTGTTTTATCTACCCAACTTTTAGGTGATGCTGATCTGTTTGTGGAAGGACAAGCTGCGGAGCCATTTTCCACAGACAGTGCCCACAGGCTTATTGGCCAGATCATGGCCTGGAATCTGCAGCTGGAAAATATGCAGAAGGAGATGGCCACCATGCAGCAGGGAATGAAGGACATGATTGATGTTTTGGGGAGAATCTAAACACCCTTTTCCATTTCTTAACATCAATCATGTCCTTCATTCCCCTTTTGATGCGCTATTTGTTACAAATTTTAGAGGCCCAATTTTTAATATGCACACGGTGTGTCAACATGTGCTATGTGCCATCAGGGGATCTCAATGCACGCATTTGGTGTTTGCAACCCCTAATGCTAGTAGGTGAGAGGGAAGGGGTTTCACACACCAAACACGTCCATTGATTCCCCATGATGGAACATAGCACATGTTGACATTACCCATTTTCCAGCAAAATTAGTGTGCATATTCTAAATTTGGCTTCTACTGTTCATGGGTTACCTGTTGAACTTTGTAAGTTCTCGACTTTTACATATTGTAAATATTTGCAAATGCTAAGCCAAAATTTTATACCATTTTAAAACATGTTTTTATGTTTGTTTATAAAAAAAAATAAAAATAAAAAAAAAATAATATGTTGTGAGAAAAAGACCAAAAATTTTTAAAAAATATAACCAAAAAAATCTAAAAAATGTTGGTAAAAAAAAAAAAAAAAAAATAAAAAAAATATTAACCAAAAATACCAAAAAAAAAATTAAAAAAAAAAAAACCAAAAAAAAAAAGGTTTGGATGTGCACTAGAATAAATAAAAAAATGTTTGCACAAATTAAACAATGTGTGGCTTCTTCTTTTTAAATACTACCAGTTTGACCAAAACATGTTGTGGTTCGATGACAAAGGGGCTTATTTACTAAACGCAAACCAAGTTTGCCACTATTAAGAAGTGCACTAGGACAACATATAAAACAGGCAAAATTAAAAGAAAAACAATACCAAAATACCAATCTTTCAAACATAAATAACTGTATTTATTCTTTCTCAAACAAAAAGATGGTTTAAGGGTCTGCTGCCATTGCAATGGCCCCCCTACCATTAAAATAATTTAAATAACGGTCCCGCACTTGCTGGGCTGATTGTGGGGCCAAACCAAGACGGCGAGTATCCAGCCCTGTCATGTCGCCTTCCACTCCGGCCTCAGGCCCGATTGGTAATGAGTATGTTCCCGAATGTTTGCGTAAATAATTGTGCATGACACAGCATGCAAGAATAATAGTATTCAGTTTGTACTCTGCCAGATGTATGGATGTAAGGAGCAATCTGAAACGGTTGGCCATAATACCAAAGGCATTTTCCACAACCCTTCTTGCTCTGGCCAACCGATAATTAAAAATCCTCCTCTCAGGGGTGAGGGATCGTTGGGGAAATGGCCTCATCAGGTGGTCACCCAGACCGAACGCCTCGTCGGCAATGAAAACGAACGGGAGTCCCTCCACATTATCTTCATCTGGTGGCAGCTCCAGGCCACCAGTCTGGAGACGATGACCGAACTCCGTGTGGTTGAAGACTCCTCCGTCCGACATCCGGCCGTTTTTCCCCACATCCACATACAGAAAGTCATATTGTGCCGACACCACCGCCATCAACACGATACTATGGAACCCCTTATAATTCCAATAGTATGACCCCGAATGGGGTGGGGGCACAATTCGCACATGTTTGCCGTCAATCGCCCCTCCGCAGTTGGGAAAGTCCCAACGGGCAGCAAACTGGGAAGCCACAGTCTGCCATTCCTGTGGCGTGGAGGGACACTGTGAAGTCAAACAGAAAGATACAATTCAAATTAACAACCAGGCAAAACACCAAACTAAATGCAACAAATTAACAAACAATTTGGAAGAACATATGTATTTATTTTGTAAGTCCTTGAAATAAAGCCAAAAGATTAAGGATAAAAGGGACAAATCTCTGATTGATGACCCCTCTGATGGCCCAGAGAAGATAATAATGGGGATGTGGGTGGGGAGTAATTAATTGTAAGTTCACACAATACACATGCAATTAATTAAAGGTGTGTGTGGGGGGTGGGTTAATTACAAGCTGACCAAAACCACATGCAATTAATTAAAGGTGTGTGTGTGTGGGGGGTGGGTTAATTACAAGCTGACCAAAACCACATGCAATTAATTAAAGGGGTGTCTGGGGGTGGGGGGTTAATTACAAGCTGACCAAAACCACATGCAATTAATTAAAGGGGTGTCTGGGGGTGGGGGGGGGTTAATTACAAGCTGACCCAAACCACATGCAATTAATTAAAGGTGTGTGTGGGGGGTGGGTTAATTACAAGCTGACCAAAACCACATGCAATCAATTTAAAAATGAGGGTCAAGGGGGGTGAAAGGGGTGAGGGGCAAGGGGGGTGAAAGGGGTGAGGGGCAAGGGGGGTGAAAGGGGTGAGGGGCAAGGGGGGTGAAAAGGGGGGTGAGTAAAGCAGTACAATGGAGCTGGTAATATACATTTTTAACCCAAGAAAGTGACTAGGCTAGGGGTGTTTAGGGGGCCAAGATTCCATGCTGGGGAGGTTGGTGCAAGGAAAGATGCATGTGACCCACTAAATAATACATTGTTAAAGCTATTTCGATAAGTCAACCATAAAATACTAGACAAAAAAAAAAAAAAGGAATAGGGGACATTCATAGAATAGTCCTATCATGGTAATTAGCTAATGATGACATTGATGCACTACATTAGCAAACATACAAGACATAGGTAATTTTAAAAGAGAAGACTTACCTTAATGTATTCCTCCTGCAGGACGTGGATAATGGCAGAACAGGTCTCTGGAATAATGAGCCCCAGAGCCTGGGGGGAGATGCCTGTCGTGAACTTGAGGTCCTGCAAGCTTCTCCCCGTCGCCAAGTAACGCAACGTGGCGACTAGCCTCTGCTCCGCACTGATGGCTTGCCGCATGCAGGTATTCTGCCTGGTAATATAAGGGGACAGCGAAGCCAACAGATGGTGAAAAATGGGGTCCGTCATCCGGAGATAATTCCTGAAATCATCAGGATTATTCTCACGGATCTCACGGAGCAAAGGCATATGCGAGAATTGGTCATGCTGGCGCAACCAATTCTTGGTCCATGAACTCCTCCTCACCCTGTTCATGGACTGGGCTCGTGCCAAGGTGTTAACCGCAACACCGAGCCCCTGCACAGCACGAACTCGTTCCCGAGTACGTCCACACTCCATGGCTTCAAAACGGTCGGCTGATCAAACAAACAACTTAACAGAACGCACTGAAGAACAGCAAGGCCTATGAAGAATGACCTGAAAAACAGGAACGAGCGGACCAGAACGGCCTGAGAACAGGTAGGAACTGATCCACACACACTGAAAGCCAGATACAAACCTCACAAGCACAAACTGAACGGCAGAAGCGAACGAATTAAGCAGAAGTCTGAGAAGCGCGAATCGTCTCTAACCAAACGTCAACTAACACGCGATACACACGAGATCAGCTGACGGTGCCCAAAGGGTGTCGTTTGGGATCTCGAGCTTCCTTTTTCTAGTCCCGTCGTACGTGCTGTACGTCATCGCGTGAACCGCCGGACTTTTTGCGTGATCGTGTGTGGTCAAGTCCGTTCGCTTTTTAGTCCAGCGTACCTAGCTGGAAAGTCCAGCGGATTGTCCGCTGGACTTAGGTCCGCCGGCAAAAGTCCGTACGTGTGTACGCGGCATTAGAGTCCATGAGAAGATCCTTTAATGGACTTTGAATAATATTCAACTACACTGAGCAAAATTATAAACGCAACACTTTTGAGTTTGCCCCTTTTTATTTATTATTTATTATTGAGCTGAACTTAAAGATCTATGACTTTTTCTACGTACACAAAAGGCCTAGTTCTCTAAAATATTGTTCACAAAGCCGTCTAAATCTGTGTTAGTGAGCACTTCTCCTTTACCAAGATAATCCATCCACCTCACAGGTGTGGCATATCGAGATGCTGATTAGACAGCATGATTTTTGCACAGGTGTGCCTTAGGCTGGCCATAATAAAAGGCCACTCTAAAATGTGCAGTTTTACTGTATTGGGGGGTCGGGGGGGGGGTCCGAAAACCAGTTAGTATCTGGTGTGACCACCATTTGCCTCACTCAGTGCAGCACATCTCTTTTGCATAGAGTTCATCAGGTCGTTAATTGTGGCCTGTAGAATGTTGGCCCATTCCTCTTCAATAGCAGTGCAAAGTTGCTGGATATTGTCAGGAACTGGAACACACTGTCGTATACGCCGATCCAGAGCATCCCGAACATGCTCAATGGGTGGCATGTCTGGTGAGTATGCTGACCATTCAAGAACTGGGATGTTTTCAGCTTCCAGGAATTGTGTACTGATCCTTGCAACATGGGGACGTGCATTATCATGCTGCAACATGAGGTGATGGTCATGGATAAATGGCACAACAATGGGCCTCAGGATCTCGTCACGGTATCGCTGTGCATTCAAAATGCCATCAATAAAATGCACCTGTGTTCATTGTCCATAGTATACACCTGCCCATACCATAACCCCACCGCCACAATGGGCCACTCAATCCATAACATCTACATCAGAAAACCGCTCACCCACACGACACCATACACGCTGTCTGCCATCTTCCCTGTATAGTGAAAACCGGGATTCATCCATGAAGAGGACACCTCTCCAAAGTGCCAGATACCATCAAATGTGAGCATTTGCCCACTCAAGTCTGTTGCGACGAGGAAGGTCGAGACCCCGATGAGGACCATGAGCATGCAGATGAGCTTCCCTGAGATGGTTTCTGAAAGCTTGTGCAGAAATTCTATGGTTATTCAAACCGATTGTTGCAGCAGCTGTCCGGGTGGCTCGTCTCAGACGATCTTGGAGGTGAAAATGCTGGATGTGAAGGTCCTGGGCTAGTGTGGTTACATGTGGTCTGCGGTTGTGAGGCTGGTTGGATGTACTGCCAAATTCTCTGAAATACCTTTGGAGACGGCTTATGGTAGAGAAATGAACATTCAATTCAAGGGCAACAACTCTGGTGGACATTCCTGCAGTCAGCATGCCAATTGCACGCTCCCTCAAAACTTGCGACATCTGTGGCATCGTGCTGTGTGTCAAAACTGCACATTTTAGAGTGGCCGTTTACTGTGGCCAGCCTAAGGCACACCTGTGCAATAGTCATGCTGTCTAATCAGCATCTTGATATGCCACACTTGTGAGGTGGATGGATTACCTCAGCTAAGGAGAAGTTCTCACTAACACAGATTTAGACAGATTTGTGAAAATTTTTTGAGAGAAATAGACCTTTTGTGTACATAGAAAAATTTGTAGATCTTTAAGTTCGGCTCATGATAAATAGGGGCAAACACAAAAGTGTTGCGTTTATAATTTTGCTCAGTGTATATACCAGTCCTGTTACAAGTTATATATAGTATGGAGAGGAAGTTTTTATGTTTTTGATCCGGTTTATGTAGACTGTGCCCCCCCCCCCCCCCCCCACTGCGGTACACACACCCATAAACACTTGACATCACAATTTTGTCTTTGTTTCCCAAATTTTCCTGCAGCTGTCATGGCTGTACTTTTAATAATTGGCCAATTATGATTTTATTTTATTAGTTGGATAGTGGGTTTTGCATTTTCTAGATGATCAGTGTTTAATAAAGTCATTTTCTTTATTGTTACATGTGTCTGACTACTTTGCCAGGTCCCCTCATATACAGTATCTCACAAAAGTGAGTACACCCCTCACATTTTTGTAAATATTTTATTATATCTTTTCATGTGACAACACTGAAGAAATTACACTTTGTTATAATGTAAAGTAGTGAGTATACAGTTTGTATAACAGTGTAAATTAGCTGTCCCCTCACAATAACTCAGCACACAGCCATTAATGTCTAAACATATGGCAACAAATGTGAGTACACCGCTAAGTGAAAATGTCCAAAATGGGCCCAACTAGCCATTTTCCCGCCCTGGTGTCATGCGACTTGTTAGTATTACAAGGTCTCAGGTGTGAATGGGGAGCAGGTGTGTTAAATTTGGTGTTATCACGCTCACTCTCTCATACTGGTCACTAAAAGTTCAACATGGCACCTCATGTCAAAGAACTCTCTGAGCATCTGAAAAAAAAATTGTTGCTCTACATAAAGATGGCATAGGCTATAAGAAGATTGGCAAGACCCTGAAACGGAGCTGTGGCACGGTGGCCAAGACCATACAGCGGCTTAACAGGACAGGTTCCACTCAGAACAGGCCTCGCCATGGTCGACCAAAGGAGTTGAGTGCACATGCTCAGGGTTATATCCAGAGGTTGTCTTTGGAAAATAGACATATGAGTTCTGCCAGTTTTGCAGCAGAGGTTGAAGCGGTGGGGGGTCAGCCTGTCAGTGCTCAGACCATACGCTGCACACTGCATCAAATTGGTCTGCATGGCTGTCATTCCAGAAGGAAGCCTCTTCTAAAGATTATTCACAAGAAAGCCCTGCAAACAGTTTGCTGAAGACAAGCAGACTAAGGGCATGGATTACTGGAACCATGTCCTGTGGTCTGACGAGACCAAGATAAATTTATTTGGTTCAGATGGTGTCAAGCTTGTGTGGTTGCAACCGAATGAGGAGTACAAAGACAAGTGTGTCTTGCCTACAGTCAAGCATGGTGGTGGGAGTGTCATGATCTGGGGCTTCATGAGAGCTGGTGGCATTGGGGAGCTACAGTTCATTGAGGGAACCATGACTGTCAACATGTACTGTGACATACTGAAGCAGAGCATGATCCCCTCCCTTCAGAGACTGGGCCACAGGACAGTATTCCAACATTATAATGACCCCAAACACACCTCCAAGACGACCACTGCCTTGCTAAAGAAGCTGAGGGTAAAGGTGATGGACTGGCCAAGCATGTCTCCAGACTTAAACCCTATTAAACATCTATGGGGCATCCTCAAACGGAAGGTGGAGGAGTGCAAGGTATCTAACATCCACCAGCTCCGTGATGTCATCATGGAGGAGTGGAAGAGGACTCCAGTGGCAACCTGTAAAGCTCTGGTGAACTCCATACCCAAGAGGGTTAAGGCAGTGCTGGAAAATAATGGTGGCCACACAAAATATTGACACTTTGTGCCCAATTTGGACATTTTTACTTAGGGGTGTACTCACTTTTTTTGCCAGTCGTTTAGACATTAATGGCTGTGTGTTGAGTTATTTTTAGGGGACAGTAAATTTACACTGTTATACAAGCTGTACACTCACTATTTTACATTGTAGCAAAGTGTAACTTCAGTTCTGTCACATGAAAAGATATAATAAAATATTTACAAAAATGTGAGGGGTGTACTCACCCCCCGAACACCCCCCCCCCCCCCCAGTTCGGTTCAGACCAGAACTTGCGAACAGACAAAGTCTATGGGACACGAATGTAAAAAAATCTAAAGTGCTAATTTTAAAGACATATATGCATGTTATTGCCATAAAAAATGTTTGAGGACCCATGTGTCAATGCAAAAAAAGTTTTTAAAACGGACGTTTTTTCAGGAGCAGTGATTTTAAGAATGCTTAAATTGAAACAATGTCCCCTTATGCTGCGTACACACGAGCAGAATTTCCGTCCGAAAAATCTTGGATAGTTTTTCCGACGGAATTCCGCTCAAGCTTGTCTTGCATACACATAGTCACACAAAAGTTCTCTGAACTTACGATCGTCAAGAATGCGGTGACGTACAACACTACGACGAGCCGAAAAAATTAAGTTCAATGCTTCTGAGCATGTGTCAAATTGTCATGGGTCAAAGGGCCTGGTTTGGATGCGGGGGAACCCATGCAGTTTTTTTCTTAATTCTGTCATAGTGCTCCCCTTTACCTCTGCACTATATACCCTGCACTGTAATATATATACTACACTGAGGGCACTATATACTCTGAAATGCAGTATATATACTATACGGACAGCACTATATACTCTGCTGAAAAATTGGGCCTTAGGTGTTGGTGATGGCAGAACACGGTAACCCCTCACAGTTACACTTGTTGGGTGTAGGAACGGTCCCTGCTGTTAAATATTATTTCAGAGGCTCTTTTTTAGGTATTTTTTTTTTAAACACCGCACTACACTGTATTATATACTGTTTACACCACCTGAAGTGTATTTGAAACTGTACACACTGTATTATATACTGTGTATACCACCTGCAGTGTATTATAAACTGTACACCTCCAAATGCACTGTATATATAGGCTGCGCTGAATGCAGAATATATATATATATATATACATATATATAAACAGCCCTCAAAAATTCCACTCGCCTGTTAGCATTTTGCGAGTGGAATTTAGGGCAGGGCGAGTGAGGAGCAGGGGTGGACCAGGCTGACAGCTTCCAGGCGCCGCGGAACACAACCCGGCTCTGTAACACACAGCCTGCATCTCTGTGACACACAAGAGGAGGAGAGAGGGAGGGGAATGCAGCAGCCTCCGCTCAAAGCGGCCCCAGTTCAGTCCGGTCCTGCCGCTCTGTGTCCTCCAGCTGATCGCTTCTGGCAGAAGCGGTGCAGGCTTTTTTACAGGACATCAGAGTGGCGGGGGGGTCAGGGAATCCCCCCTCCAGGCCGCTCTGATGTTCTGTAAAAAAACGTCTGCATCACTGCCAGAAGCGATCAGCTGGAGGACACAGAGCGGCAGGACTGGACTGAACTGGGGCCGCTTTGAGCGGAGGCTGCTGCATTCCCCTCCCTCTCTTCTCCTCTTGTGTGTCACAGAGATGCAGGCTGTGTGTTACAGAGCCAGGTCTGTGTTCCGCGGTGCCGTAGCAAGGTCCCGCCACCCAGACCGGCTCGTGTGATAGTAGATTAAATCAGTAATCCGCCTATCACATGAGCCGGTCTAGGGGGGCGGGACCTTGCTACGGCGCCGCCGAACACAGACCCGGCTCCATGACACATACCATGGTGAGTCCGTATCGATGATGGGCGCAGTGAGGCTACATTTAAGGACACAGTGAGCAGTATTTGTGGGCACAGTGAGCAGTATTTGTGGGCACAGTGAGCAGTACTTGTGGGCACAGTGAGCTACATTTTTGGGCACAGTGAGCAGTATTTGTGGGAACAGTGAGCAGTTCTTATGGGCACAGTGAGCAGTATTTGTGGGCACAGTGAGCTACATTTTTGGGCACAGTGAACAGTATTTGTGGGTACAGTGAGCAGTATTTATGGGCACAGTGAGCAGTATTTGTGGGCACAGTGAGCTACATTTTTGGGCACAGTGAGCAGTATTTGTGGGCACAGTGAGCAGTATTTATGGGCACAGTGAGCAGTATTTGTGGGCACAGTGAGCTACATTTATGGGCACAGTGAGCAGTATTTGTGGGCACAGTGAGCTACATTTCTGGGCACAGTGAGCAGCATTTATGGGCACAGTGAGCAGTATTTGTGGGCACAGTGAGCTACATTTTTGGGCACAGTGAGCAGTATTTGTGGGCACAGTGAGCAGTATTTGTGGGCACAGTGAGCTACATTTATGGGCACAGTGAGCAGTATTTGTGGGCACAGTGAGGCTAAATTTATGGGCGCAGAGAACTGCATTTATGGGCACGGTGAGCTGCATTTATGGGCACAGTGAGGCTACATTTATGGGCACAGTGAGCTGCATTTATGGGCACAGTGAGGCTACATTTATGGGCACAGTGAACTGCATTTATGGGCACAGTGAACTGAATTTATGGGCACAGTGAGCTGCATTTATGGGCACAGTGAGACGCATTTATGGGCACAGTGAGCTACATTTATGGGTACAATGAGGCTGCATTCATTGACACAGTAAAGCTGCATTGATGGGCACAGTGAGGCTGCATTTGATGGGAACAGTGAGGCTGCATTTTATGGGCACAGTGAGGCTGCATTTGATGGGCACAGTGAGGCTGCATTCATGGGCACTGATGAGGATGCACTGATGGGTACTGATATGCTTTATGTTAATATTGTTAAAGTTATTGTTATTATGTGTGCATATATATATATATATATATATATATATATATATATATATCAAATATACTGCCTGTACTGACTGAATATATCAAATACACTGCCTGTACTGACTGAATATAGAGTTTACACTTTATATATAGGCTACGCTGAATGCAGAGTGTGACGAAACGTCCCTACACTCCGATTGAGTGCTTTCATCATATACCACTTCCTCCCAGTCTGAACATAGATATCAGATATTCCAACCGCTCCCAAGCATAAAACAAGACGACACTTTTTTAGTGCTAATGTGGACTGATTTATTAGAACCTAAATGACAAGTATTTATAATACAGTAGAAGAGCAGACCCCCCCCTCCTGCTCATTTTACTCTAACAATACACCTGTAACAAATTGACATGAGCTAATTAACTAATCCCTTTAAGCAGCCGATGTGACTCTGTGCCCATCAGGATTTCATTACAGGTCAGACTTGTTGTCACCGAGCTTCACACAGTAGATTATACATTATCATAAGTACAACCACAAGACATTTTGTCACATTAGCAGGAGCTCCACCAGGAGTCGGCCTGTCTCCTACATTGTACAGAGGACAATGTGATCAGCTCTCTCAATTAACATCTTGAGTTCAGAATCAACAAACTAAGAATAGTCTTTACATATATCCTGGGAGATAGTGGATAAATATTACTTACATTTTAAGTAATCCAATATATATTTTCTCCCTCACCCTGTGCCAGGATGGCACAGGGTGACTTGGACATAAGAGGTGCATGGGGAGCTGAAACGTGGGTTTCCCAACCTTTCCAAGGGATTCTGGGTTCCGCGTGCCCTCACGTCACACAGAGTATACTGTATATATATATATATATATATATATATATATATATATATATATATATATATATATATATAGATATCAAATACACTGCCACTAACTAACCTGCCTGCCTAATCTAGCTCAATCTCTCTATCTCCATCCACTATTAAGGATGGGCGAACGGTTCGGGCCAGAGTATAAGTTTGGGCCAAACTTTGGTTTTTCGGATGTTCTGCTAACACCGAACAATATGCGGTGTTTGGGGAAAATTTGGAGCACCGTTAAAGTATATGGGACATTAACATGAAAAATCAAACGTGTTCATTTTAAAGGCTTATATGCAAGTTATTGTCATAAAAAAAATTTGTTTGGGGACCCGGGTCTTGCCCCAGGGGACATGTATCAATTAAATTTTTTTTTTTTAAACTGAAGTTTTTTTGGGAGCAGTGATTTTAATAATGCTTAAAGTGAAACAATAAAAGTGAAATATTCCTTTAAATTTCATATCTGGGGGGGTGTCTATAGTATGCCTGTAAAGTGGCGCATTTTTCCCGTGTTTAGAACAGTCCCTGCGCAAAATGACATTTCTAAAGAAAAAAAAGTAATTTAAAACTACTCGCGGCTATAATGAATTGTCTATGGGAGAAATCAAAAGTGCTAATTTTAAAGGCTTATATGTAAGTTATTGTCATAAAAAGTGTTTGTGGACCTGGGTCCTGCCCCAGGGGACATGTATCAATGCAAGAAACAGTTTTAAAAACAGTCGTTTTTTCGGAAGAAGTGATTTTATTAATGCTTAAAGTGAAACAATAAAAGTGAAATATTCCCCTTAAATTTCGTACCTGGGGGGTGTCTATAGTATGCCTGTAAAGTGGCGCATTTTTCCCGTGTTTAGAACAGTCCCTGCACAAAATTACATTTCTAAAGGAAAAAAAGGAATTTAAAAGTACTAGTGGCTATATCGGTCCCGGCAATACAGATAAAAGTCATTGAAAAAAATGGCATGGGATCCCCCACAGTCCATTACCAGGCCCTTTGGATCTGGTATGAATATTAAGGGGAACCCCGAACCAAAATATATTTTTTTTTTAAATGACATAGGGGTCCCCCTCAAAATCCATCCCAGACCCTTCAGGTCTGGTATGGATTTTAATGGGAACCCCTGCGCTTAAAAATAAAAAAATGGCGTGGGGGACCCCAAAAAATCCACACCAGACCATTATCCGAGCATGCAACCTGGCAGGCCACAGGAAAAGAGGGGGGGTGAGAGAGCGCCCCCCCTCCTGAACCGTACCAGGCCACATGCCCTCAACATGGGGAGGGTGCTTTGGGGTAGCCCCCCAAAGCTCCTCATCCCCTCAACACTTGCCCGGTGGTTGTGGGGGTCTGCGGGCAGGGGGGCATATCGGAATCTGGAAGCCCCCTTTAACAAGGGGACCCCCCGTTTTAAATGGTAACGGGTACATTGTACATTGTTGGAAGGAGGAGGGTTTGGAATATAACACAGGGGCTGATAAGTAGGGATGAGCTTTGGGTATGGGTCAAACCCAGCCTGTTCACACTTCAGTGAACCACCAAACTGGCCATATTTGCAAGTTTACTTGCTTCAATCCCCAGCTGCTAGAATGTAAACAAAGCAGCCAGGGATTCAGGGAAATGTCATTGATTAATATGGTCAGGACCATAAATGGCAGATCCTCATGTTGTGACAATGAAAATACAGGGTCAGGGATCCCAGATGACCATATTTAAAAAAAAAAAAAAAATTTGCATTGGTACATGTATCCCATGATATGACAGATACCCATACTCTTTTTTTTTAAAACTATATCTTGCATATTATTAGCTTTGAAAAAGAGTAGAAAAAATTGCTGCATTCACCTTAAGTAGACTTCAGTGAGGTTTGGCATTAATTTCAAGGTTTGCAGACTTATTGGCTTCTAGACATGTGCACAATAGAAAAATTTGTTTAGTTTCGTTTCGTTTCTGTTCGTTTCCGTTGATTCCTAACGATTCGTAATTTCGTAAGTCGTCGGTGTTCGTATTCGGACTCGTTCATATTTTCGTAAGAGTTATTTTTTCGTTGATTCGTTTTTCCGTTAGTCTAATTTTCGTTTATTCGAAATCCGTATTTTCGTATTTTCGTTATATTTCGCATTCGGACGCATTCGTATTTTCGGAAGAGCTATATTTTCGTTGATTTAAAAAGATTCGTATTTCCGTTAATCAAATTTTCGTTGATTCGAAATTCGTATTTTCGTAGATTTAGTTACATTCGTACTTTCGTAAGATTGATTTATTTGTACTTTCCTAACATTGTTTTCGTAGATTCGTAATCGGAGCATAATTCATAATTTTATGTAATGTGTATGCTATTTACATGTTTAAGAAACAAAGAATTTCTCTCTCACAAGTCAGAACTTAACTCAAAAATCCACCAAAACAGTGCCTCCGACCCACCCACACCCTATCTGGACTCTGGATGGAATATTTCAGAATCAGAACTAATATTCGTTCTTTCGAATTCTCGATCAGCAGAATTTTTGTTATTTCGTATTTTTGTTGTTTTGATTTTCTTTTTCTGAATATTCGTAATTTCGTTTTTTTTTTCGTTCATTTTGATTTTCGTTATTTTTGAATCTTTGTTCGGTATTTTCGTTGTTTCTGTTTTCGTTTTTCGGATTTTCATTCTTTCGTAGTTTCGTTGTTTCTAATTTAATTATTTTGTATTTTCGTTGTTTTTCATATTCGTTCTTTTCGATAGTTCGTTATTCGTTAGAATTTTTAGTAAACCATTCATTCATTTGTACGATAACGAATGAACAAATATAACGAATTTGAACGGAAAACGAATTCGTACTGTAACTAAACGAATTGCACATGTCTATTGGCTTCTGCAAACCTGTCTCAAACCAAGCAAGCCAGCTTCACTCATCGTTACTGACAAGTTCTTGTTTGCCTATTATTAAAAGACAGCATCTAACAAGTGTTTATTCTTTTTACCCAGGTCACTAACCCAGCCATGACATGGGCTGACTAGCCTAAGCCTTTTTTGTATCATGAGTGGTTATTCCAGATCATTTTACTAGTGGGTTGAAACATCAGCAGGTATGCTAATTTGCATTAGAATACATACCAACAACATGGTGTTCCCTTGTGGATATGTAACTTAAAGCAAAGTATGTTCTGTATGACATTAAAAAAATAATCTAAAGGCTGTAACTGGTTTTATTTCTCACTGATTTTCTTACTCACAACAACCAAGAAACAAAATGACAAAAACTTGTCCCAGATCTCTACAGACAGACAGGCCAGGTGTTCTGCCATCAGGAAAGAGACATATCCATTACTCATCATGAAGGTAATTGTCCTCAGGACACTAATGTTTAAATCTGGATACTTTAGCAATAAATTTAGGCCCACGACTTTGATGTAAAATAACACAATTTACATGTTGATTTTCTATCACCCTTAGGTGTTAGACTGTCATCCCTCTTTCCCCTTCGTTCTTCCTGTCAAGTTTCATAGATTTCACTTCTCTGCAAAAAAAAAAAAAACAGCTAAAACCTTATGTTTAAGCCACCAAGATGCAAAACTATGAGCAATATGGAAAATAAATTATAATTTTGCACAGCTTAAGGGGAACTCCTTTAGAACAGTTATGCATTAATTGACAATCTTGAAATACTATTTACAATACTGCTATTAAATATATAAATCTTAAATTCTATTTTGATATTATCTTCACACAACTCCCTTTAAATCAGAAATCAAACCGTTTCTAGCTGGGCACATAAAGCTAGAAACCAGTTGCTTGGGGTGTCATCTTTACTTGATAATTACATAGTAGATATTTATAGGTTTCTTTGCTGCAGGACTTATTCTAATAAATGGTTAGAGAGAAGTGAAGTCTTCAAATTTACAGTGTAAAAATCTACCATTAATCAAAATTTTGCCACGATTGGCTTTTAAAGTACTTCAATGATGGGGTAGAAATAAGAGGAAAAAGTTCCTTATGGTGTTCCACCCTTCCGCATTCCAAATTTTTTTAATGAACATAGTTAAAAGGTCTGAATGAAATGATCACAGGGAAATGTGTAAAGCAGCAGAAGAGGACTTGTATGGGAAAATGGTTCAGGCCACTGGCAGAATCAAAAGTTTACGGGGCCACCATCTTTTTTCAAGATGCTGTTTTTTGGTAGGATAACACAAACCAATAAAATTAAATATGGACTTAATGACTCTGTTACATTGTTAACTATTGAACCTATCCAAAAAAATAAAAAATTTCATACAGATCGTGAACCGCACTCCACAAATCTTAAAATGCTATTGCTAAAACACATGTAATGAAGACATAATCAAGAAAACGTAGTACAAACACCATGGTTACAGTTAAAATATACTATATCAATGATGTTTTTCACATTACTATGATCAAACAACACTCAAGACAATTCGCAAAATTTATAAAAGACATATAATTTTCTTCTGTAGATATAATGCTAGACATAAACAATATATCACTACATTGCAAACAAATTATTGCATATGCAGGCATCAATGATCCCATGTATGGTACACCATCACATACTTACCAACTGGCGATTGTGGTTTGGCCAAATTCTAATGAATGGCTGCATTCAGGGTTGGTACTGCACACTGAAAGCAACATGGGGTATAACTTTTGCAGCAACCATGGCCTGTGTATAACCGCATCACCACCATTACAACTTAAGCAGGGCAGTCAAGGGCAGAAAAAACAGTGATTAAACCTCCACTTTTTACAGCGAACCCCCCCCCCCCCACACCCTTGAACACTTGAAGTTTCACAAGAAAAGATTGTTAGAAAACTAGAGAATGGCTTTACCTGTTTCTAAGTACTCAGATATTAAAAGCCAAATGTTTTGTGTCACCTTTCTACTAAAACAATTTTTTTAAAATTTTGGATATAGAAATCCTTCTTGGCTTTGCACCAGTTCTTAATATACAGTATTTTTAAATCAATTGTAAAATAGGTTAATGCTTCCTGTAGAACACGTATTTTAAATGAATGTCCCACTTCTAATTAAACCACTCTTTCCACCTATGATGTCTTGATGGATGCACAGCAAAAAAGGTGACCCTGGGAATTTGTACAAATGTTGGCAACTTTGCCATCAAGGTGCAGTGGCTGGAAGTCATTGTTCATCATGTCATTTAAACTATACTGTCTGGTGGTAATGCTATTGCTCCCTATTTTTTTCAGCAATGACCGTAACAATGCAGTTGGGAGCAGAGAGGGGCTACATCTTTAGAAGCTAGGCTTGTAAATATGGTGAACGCTGTCCATAGTCTAATGATTTTAAAACATTCCAAAATCCCACCATTTTGCTTTTATAGACTTGCATTTTTAAAGCCCAATAGTAGGTTCACACCTTTGTATTTCTTTATCGTCCGGTAACCCTACATGTTATGATTTGTGCCTGGATTTTGCTTGGAAATGTTTTCAAATACATTTTTCTCAGTATTTTGCTTTTCGCTCAAGTGTTCTGTAGCTGGGTAATAACCACAATAACGTGTCCTCAAAAAGTCTTGTGATGCAGAAGAAGAGAGGGTTTCGGTATGTTTTTGAGTGATGACTGATGCACAGTCATTTTTAGACACTTTGCACAATTGCTATAACATAAAAGTGGAGGTAAGACCACAAAAATGGAGATTATTAGTACAATGTTTATTTATAACAACATCCTCTTTTGTACTTTCCCTTACTTGGCATCCACTTGTACTTTCAGCAGAAAAGCATAAATCATCTCTTTACAAATCACAGCTGCACCTCTTCCATTCAGATCGCTTTCCACTACCGTTCCCCCGAAAGTACATTTACTTACCAGAGCTTTATGACCACACTAGTGCAGGTCAAAACATGCTTTTAAAATAGCAAAAACTGGATCTATGATCCAACAAACCATTTGCTTTCTCTTGCTGCTATCTGTTTGAGGCCACGGTACTGCCAGCACCACAAAGACAGATACAATACAAAAAAATTCATACAAAGTTTTATAAAAAAAAAAATGTAAAACCACTTGAAGCGGCATATTACTAGACTCTCCATGTTTAATCTCAAGATTTTGTCAAGAGCTGCAGACTGATGGTGGCGAGGGATCTGAATTAGGAGGTATTTGTAGAGCATTGCTAGTACAATGTTTTAATAACTGCATATATTTTTCTGTGACTTCAGTTGGTTTTTGAAATTGTAGACAGGCTTGTCAGTCTGGAAACAAGCTGGCATGAAGTTTGCCTAAGGCCATAGCTACTTTATCACTTAACTCCCCACCACCCCCACCCTTCCACAATGGACTCTTCATCAACCTCATCCACAAGCTGCAGTGTTAGCAGTATTTCTTCATTTATCATAAATAGTATGGTTTATTGATCCTGGATGGTGTCATTCTCTCCAATTCCCCCACAGTGATTATTCAGATAAATGCTGATTTTCACCCTTTTTTTTACCATGTTGCTTAACATTAGTGTGCTCTAATAGTAAGACAAAGGCAATTAGATAGTTATGCAGCTTCAGTGGTCCCTAATTTGGGATTTAGTTTAAAGAAGCACACGCTACCTAATTTGCTTCACTACTAGGTAACTAAATTTACTGACTGCTTTATCTTGCTCATAGAGGCATTACAGATCTGCAGTGCGTAATTTCAAAGTCACAGAGCATTGCAGATCTGTGAAAAAGATAATCTAGCTTTACAAGGCAAGGCAAGGCTTATTAACAATGCAAAATCTGTTAAAATGGGCAAAAACTCACCTGGATACTGCAAAAATCTTTTGGATACCTTGATTAAAGGTATTGTATTTTCCATTATTATCAATCACTTTAACTAATATATGGAGTCAGCAGAAAAGCCAACTAGGCTTTTGCACACAAATCTATGCAGTGCTTGGAAATCCTTCATTAAAATGACTTCTAACGCTTGTTCCCGTCCCCGCCGGCGGGGGGGGTCCGATCGGACCCCCCACCCGCCGGAAGAATGGCACGTACAGGTACGTGATTCTGCCTGTACGTGCCATTCTGCCGACGTATATGTACATGGGGCGGTCGGGAAGTGGTTAAAGAAGCACACGCTACCTAATTTGCTTCACTACTAGGTAACTAAATGTACTGACTGCTTTATCTTGCTCATAGATGCATTTCAAGATCTGCAGTGCGTAATTTCAAAGTCACAGAGCATTGCGGATTTGTGAAAAAGATAATCTAGCTTTACAAGACAAGGCAAGGTTTATTAAAAATTCAAAATCTGTTAAAATGGGCAAAAACTCACCTGGATACTGCAAAAACCTTTTGGATACCTTGATTGAAAGTATTGTATTTTCCATTATTATCAATCACTTTAACTAATATATGGAGTCAGCAGAAAAGCCAACTAGGAGGACTGAAGGCTTTTGCACACAAATCTATGCAGTGCTTGGAAATCCTTCATTAAAATTACTTCTAACGCTTGTTACCTGAATCAACAAAATTGGTGTTAATACGTATAAAGTATAAATGCAGTTATATTCTGCACATTTAAGAATGCATCCAACTTTTTTTAAGTAACTGAGCTGGCTAGAACTAGTTCCTGAGATAACCTATTCCACATGTTTACAGCTCTGACTGTAATGAAGCCTTTCTGTATGTGAAGAATAAACCTATTTTCCTCCAAACATAAAGAGTGCCCCTTGTCCCCTTGACCATTAAGTCAATAACTGCACCAAGTTCACTATATGGACTACTTATGTATTTATACATTGTCATCACTTCCCCCAACTTATTGTCTCTTCTCAAAGAACAATAATTTCAGTTCAGTTCAGTTAATCTTTCCACATAGCCAAGGTACTCCAGGCCTCTTATCAGTTTGGTTGCCCTTCTCAGCACTCTCTCTCTGGTTCCCCAACATCCCTAAAGCAGGGGAAGTTGGTACTGATTATCCATAATGTGCAAAAAAAAAATTGAAAATAAATCATCAATTGCAGCCACTGTGCCATCAAACGCTGCCACTGTGCCATCAAATGCTGCCACTGTGCCCTCAAATGCTGCCACGGTGCCATCAATCGCAGCCACTGTGCCAAACGCTGCCACTATGCCCATTAAATGCTGCCAATGTGCCCTCAAATGCTGCCACTGTGCCATCAATTGCCGCCACTGTGCCCTCAAATGCTACCACTGTGCCCTCAAATGCTGCCACTGTGCCATCAATTGCAGCCACTGTTCCAAGCGCTGCCACTGTGCCCATTAAATGGTGCCACTGTGCCCATCAAAATCTGCCACTCTGCCATCAAACGCTGCCAGTGTGCCCATCAAATGCTGCCAGTGTGCCCATCAAACGCTGCCACTGTGCTATCAAACGCTGCCAGTGTGCCCATCAAATGCTGCCAGTGTGCCCATCAAATGCTGCCAGTGTGCCCATAAAACGCTGCCAGTGAGCCCATCAAATGCTGCCAGTGTGCCCATTAAATGCTGCCAGTGTGCCCTTGAATGCCCCCAGTGTGTCCCCCGCCTGCTCGCCGTCTGCCCGGCACTTACCCTGTCTTGGTGGGGCAATGGGTGACAGCGACGAGCGGGGTCCTCCATTCGTCTCCTGCCATCCTCAACTCTCGTCCTCTCCTACTGAAAAGCGTCCAATAGCGGTGCCTGTCATTTCAGCCAATCAGGTGACAGGTAACAGACCCGAGCACCTGATTGGCAGAGAGGTGGTTTAGTGTTAGGAAAGCGAATAGTCCTTCACTTTTCTAACACAGCTGAGTGACCTGCGAGCGCCCAGCATGGCGCTCGCAGGTCACCTTTTTTGATGCCTATTAGAGCCTATGGCTCTAATCAGGTGCTTCAAAAACACCCACGCCGCTGTATTTCAGGTGCCCTGCGGCCAAAAAGGGTGGCAGCAGGGGCCATAGATAGGTTCATGCAATGCATGAATCTATCTATTGTTGCTAGAGGGGTGGCAGGAGAGAGGGGGCGGAGACCGTGTGCCCTTAATGCACGGGTCACCACTATTAATGTGCATAAGCAAACAATGGAAGGTACAACAATTGTTTATCAGACAAGAGAGAAAGATTAAACAGTAAAAAAAGGAAGGGTCAAAGAAGGAAATCTATGGACCGCTATTCCCACCCCGAACTCCCACGCCCTGTCACCGCCCCCGTATCAATCTGGACTCAGATATTTTAGCCAAGAAATTCCAGATCCTGTCAAATCTGGTCTGCTTAACCTGAAAGATACAGGCCAGCTTTTCATGGAGCATGGTCCAAGAAAGCTTGATTTGGTAGCAACTATTGTATGTGAACAAGTGATGTCTCCTAAGACTTAGAGATCTTAATTTTTGCCACCATAAACATGAAGAAAATTTGAGTCTGAATATGCATAGGCATATCGGTGATTGGCTCATTTAAAATTGCCATTCTAGCATTTTTGGGTATATTGACTTCCGTTATAGAATGTATGAGGATAGATATTCTTGCCCAGAACTGTCAGACTTTGGGACAAGTCCACCAGATGTGGAACATGGTACCCTCCTGTCCACATCCTCTAAAACAAAGGGAGAAAGCCTCAGGCCTCAGAACTTTCTGACCAGTCCTCATCATATATTCTCATGCCCAAATCAGTCTCCCATGTAATGTGATGGGGCAATATAGTGGGGTAGGCCTGAAAGTAGTGATATAATGTCAAAATTATGTCCTGGGAGCTCGCATTCTGCGAGCATCTGTTTTCAAATAATGTTCTTGTAGTGATTTCATCTATTTGTTGTTTTAGTAAGCAAAATTGTAACATCTGGAGACAATAAATGGGAGGTTTAATACCCTTGTAATCCAAAAAAGTGGCAGATGCAATATAGTTCCTTGTTCAACCACTATGAAAATTGTGGTAGGGAGAGACCTGGTTGAATGGAAGGGGTATTGAAAAGAGGCGCTACCGATATATGCTTTGACTTAAGAGGAAATGGCTCTGCAATTTTTGGGGGGGAGCCACATGATGAGGTCCATAGGTTGTGGGAGTCTGGCCTGTGACTCAATTGTGAGCCAATCAGATTCATAAGAAGTAGAACACATTTGGGACAGTTGGATCAATTGTGCCACCCTATAATATTGCAAAAGAATGGGTATTCCCAAACCACTAGATGATTTGGGGGCATGGACTGTTTTGCTAGCCACCCTAAAACTGCTAGACCCTAGGTACTAAAAACTGAAAAAGCATTTTAGGGTTCTAATTCTGTACAATTAATAATTATTCACTAAAGTGCACTAACAATTACTGTTTTCTAAACCAAATGATAGGCACTTGCTGGCTGGGGTGTAAGGGCTTAGAATTTACACTAAATCCCTAAGATATTATACACCCAAAAAAAATTCAGATGAGATAATTCATACATTTATAGTTGATTCCCTACATTGCTGCTCTTCTCTGGCAATGTCTATCCACAACACTGGTCCCTAATAGTAAAATGTTTATGCTGACAGCTTCCTTGCTGCCTGTCCTTGATTAAGGAATCCTTAATGTTAAAATCAATCACATCATTGTTTTAATTCACACTGAAAGATGTCAAAGAAAGAGGTCACTGGGAAGCCCATCAAAATTTTGTTATGGGGCCTCATAATTTGTAGTTACACTCCTGCAGGTAAACTGTATTTGTAATCGGAGTCTTCAAGTGTGAAATGCGATATTCCTAAGAACCAAGGCCTGAGGTGTGCCATGGCCTAGCTGGTCGGTATGCCTGAAAAGAGGGCAAAAAGACACAAGATTTAGGTGAAGAAGGGAAGGTAACGATCCAACACGTAGACCAACGTGCGCCCAGATGGCAACAGTGAGTAACCGGTAAGTATCCGCTGTGACAGGAGAACCCACTGACTCCTGACTTGGTGATGAAAGGAACCCCCTGAAGAACCTGCGAAGCTACGCAGAACCCACCTGAACGTCCTGTGAAGGATGGAATGAGCCTAATGCCCAAGACAACCCAGACATGCAAATGAACTGCTTGTGCATGAGAGGATACGTAGGGAAAGGAAGCAAGGGCTGGCCCGAGGAACCCCTGCAAATGATGGCCGCGAAGCATGGACACCAGCGAAGTAGATCAGTGAAATGCCCCCCCAAACCCCTGGCCTACCCCTACTATGGTATGAGGACGTGAGGAAAAGAGGGCAAAAATACCCCTGACAGGAGTGCAAACCTGGATGCCTGATGGATGTGATGGAGTAGGCGCTATGGCAATGAGCATCGTCAACATGGAGCAACCATGCCAGACACAGAACACTGGTCCCACCTGATACGAACGGGTCGTGCTGCAGCCAAGACGGCCCAACCCGAGAACACAAACTGGAGAAATGACAGACAACCAGACATGAGAACAACAACACCCCTCAGTGCCTACCTACGAATGAGAAACATAAGCAGAAAAGTCGAGACCACTGTGCGTGATGAACTGACGATGGACCCCCCCCCCCTCCTCGTGTGAGTAAATGAGCCTGAGTAACCTGCAGCGCAGAGACAGGTAATTGACTTAAGAACTCAGGGCTGGTGTACCCACGGACCGCGGTGGGTAGTCGTATGAGTGTAGTGAATGAACATGCATCGTATGACGTGTGGTATACGGGCGAGAAGATTGAGGACAACAATCAATTTAACGAACGAAACCTCAGCCCGTATGGATCTGTAGACGTGACAGATCCTGACGTGTGAGCCCTAACTAACTGACCCAGGTACAAACATGAACACAGATACGATGAGACATGACAACCAACGAACAAAACACAGCTATTGGAGTGTGCCCTGAGTGAACAACGCCCCTCTGAGAAACGCTGTGGCTGAACACCGAGGGTGAAACACCATGATAGAAATGCTGCGGCAGAAACGCTGACAGAAATGCTGCGGCCGAAAAGTAATGACAGAAAAATGCTGAGGCCGAAACGTTATGACAGAAATGCTGAGGCCGAAACGTTATGACAGAAATGCAGAGGCCGAAACGTTATGACAGAAATGCAGAGGCCGAAACGTTATGACAGAAATGCTGAGGCCGAAACGTTATGACAGAAAACGCTGAAGCTGCATGCTGAGGCAGAAACGCAATGCCAGAAATCCAGGGGGAAGAAACGCAATGCCAGAAATCCAGGGGAAAGAAACGCAATGCCAGAAATGCAGGGGGAAGAAACGCAATGCCAGAAGTCCAGGGGGAAGAAACGCAATGCCAGAAGTCCAGGGGGAAGAAACGCAGTGACAGAAATCCAGGGGAAGAAACGCAGTGACAGAAATCCAGGGGGCAGAAATGCAGTGACAGAAATCCAGGGGGCAGAAACGCAGTGACAGAAATCCAGGGGGCAGAAACGCAGTGACAGAAATCCAGGGGGCAGAACGCAATGACAAAATCCAGGGGGCAGAATGCAATGACAATATCCAGGGGGCAGAACGCAATGACAAAATCCAGGGGCAGAACGCAATTGTGACGGAACGTCCCTACACTCCTCTTGAGTGCGTTCGTCATATATCACTTCCTCTCAGTCTGGATATAGGTATAAGATATTCCAACCGCTCCCAAGCACCAAACAAGACAACACTTGCTTGGTGCCAACATGGACTGATCTTTATTACAAAGCCAAGCTCACATTTATACAGAGTAGAAGAGGAGATCCCCCCTCCCTCTCATATTACTTTAACAATACACCTGTAACAACTTAACATAAACTAATTAGCTAATTCCTTTAAGCAGCCGATGTGACTCAGGATTTCACTACAGGCCAGACTTCTTGTCACCGAGATAAACACAGTTGATTATAAATTATCATAATTACAACCACACAACATTTCATCACAATAGCAGGAGACCACCAGTAACAGACGGACCGTCTCTTGCATTGTGCAGAGGACAATGGGATCAGCTAACTCAATTAACATTTTGAGTTCATGACACTAGCATCTCTTGCTAATATGCCAAATACACATACAGATTCTATGTGTATTGGGGGGCCAGCATGGACCTGAACCCAAGTAACACCAGCTCAGGGGTCCCAGGCTTGCAGCCCAAAAAGAGCGCTGTTCCCCCAAATGCCAGGGCCCGTAATCAGTTGGCAAGAGGCTTGCATGTAGTCCTCTCAAAAAGCCTGTGTCCCGGCTAGGTCTGTCACATTTCTCCCCTTTCGGCAGGAGACTAACACAGGAGGAGACCCCAGACGGGTTGACTCCGAAGTTAGTCCATAGTTCCAGTCCTCGAATGCCTGTACCCACACAGTATCCCAAACAAATTGTTTCAAACAGAGCACTCACCCAGCCAACCTCTGCCTCTCTCAAAGAACATATCTGCCGCTGGGGAGAGGCCTGGACTGGCCCTTCTCCCTGGAGTCTTTTCAGCCGCTGGAGAGAAGACAGGGTGACTGAGCTCAGTCTGTCATGCTGTTGGGCATATGGGCCTACTGCCCAGCATCCCTGGGGTATACAGGTGGAGACTGAATTCCCATCCACCTTTACAGGAAATCTGTCCTGTGTCAGTTGAGGGCAGAGGCCAGCAGCGCTCTGTTCCGTTGCCAGCAGTTCAGCTGGGCGTAGGAGCTTTCCTACATCATCTGCTCCAGCTAACTGTTGGGGAGAGAGGCCGACTGCCCCAGCTCCCTGGAACTCCGCAGCTGTTACCGGTGCTGGGCAGAGGTTGGTAGCACTCTGCCCGGTTGCCAGCACTTCTGCTGGTTTTCTGTTAGTGGAGACCACAGGCCCATCCACTGACACCAGATCAAGCTGCAGATGTGAAGTGCAGATTGCATTCTCTCCTTGGGTCCTGAGCTGCTGCTCGGGAGTGACCACCACCTCCTCACCCTGGGCCTCCAGAACTGCCACAGGTGTGGGACAGAGGTCTTGGACCCTCTGTTCAGTGACCAGAGCTTCAGCTGGGGAAGTTCCTTGCAACTCCATGGATACTGGCGTTGGTGCTGGGCAGAGCACAGTGAAGTTTGGCCCTAATACCAGCTCTTCTGCTGGAGTCTCATCAGGCTGTTTTTCCTCAGCAGAAAAGTCTATTAAATCCCCTGTCTCTACAACTGATGTCTGGGGATATAGGTTCATCATCTGTCCGTGGGACCTAGAAGATGCCATCAGTGCTGGGCAGAGGTTAGCAGAGCTCTGCCCTGTTGTCAGCACTTCAGCTTTGGGGATGGAAATCTCCAGATTTTCCAATGCCGATTTTCTGGCATGCTGCTGGACAGGCACATTCCTCCATCCAAGATCATCCCATGCAGAAACAGGATCATCAAGGTCAGTCAGCACTTGCTGCATCCGCCATAAGACCTCTGCGTCCATAGCTGCAGGGGCAGGTTGGCAAAGCACACTGTTACTCTGCCACATTGCTGATTCTTCAGACAGGATTTCCGAGTTGTCCATTGGCATTTCCTTATAGTCCCAGGCAAAGGGAGCCCAGCCCTGGCACTGAGCAGAGTCTAGCAGCCGTCTGTAGGCGATCTCCAGCTCCCATTCCTGATCGGCCAGAAACTCCAAATCTTCAAGTGCCCAGTGCACTTCCGAGATGTTCAGTAGCCCTTTTCTGAAATCCATGATTTCATCCAACCGCCACTCCAAATCACTCCCAAAGTTAGAGTCTCCTGTCAGCTTCACATACAACAGTCCCAGGCCGCCGTAGCTTAAGCCTTCCGTTGGACTGTCATCTGCTATCCAAGGGCATGCTTGGGATACATGCCACCGGAGGGCTGTGTAACTCTCATCCAGCTTCATCTCTGCCCAGATCAGCCTGCTTAATTCAGCTGTCTGCTCCTTGTGCGGTTTCTCTCCCAAAAACAGCACCCGCAGTCCATACTGCGACCAGTACCTTTCCTGGGTGGAGGGGAGAACTTTTCCCTGGTGACGCCGCTCATGGGCTAGCGCTTCCTTCCAGAGTTCGCAGCGAATAGAATCAAACCATCCCAGCAGGACCTGCTCTGATACTGGTCCTCTGTGCTTTAGCTGCATCTCTCGCAACCTCCTCCTGAATTCCTCTTCCATGGCGGCTGGTATCTGTACCTCTCCTCCTCTCCTGCTATCCGGACCTTGGATCCAGGTGGAGGTTTGGATGTCCCAGACTGCAGGAAGTATGATCCCACTGCTTGCCAACAATGTGACGGAACGTCCCTACACTCCTCTTGAGTGCGTTCGTCATATATCACTTCCTCTCAGTCTGGATATAGGTATAAGATATTCCAACCGCTCCCAAGCACCAAACGAGACAACACTTGCTTGGTGCCAACATGGACTGATCTTTATTACAAAGCCAAGCTCACATTTATACAGAGTAGAAGAGGAGATCCCCCCTCCCTCTCATATTACTTTAACAATACACCTGTAACAACTTAACATAAACTAATTAGCTAGTTCCTTAAAGCAGCCGATGTGACTCAGGATTTCACTACAGGCCAGACTTCTTGTCACCGAGATAAACACAGTTGATTATAAATTATCATAATTACAACCACACAACATTTCATCACAATAGCAGGAGACCACCAGTAACAGACTCTTGCATTGTGCAGAGGACAATGGGATCAGCTAACTCAATTAACATTTTGAGTTCATGACACTAGCATCTCTTGCTAATATGCCAAATACACATACAGATTCTATGTGTATTGGGGGGCCAGCATGGATCTGAACCCAAGTAACACCAGCTCAGGGGTCCTAGGCTTGCAGCCCAAAAAGAGCGCTGTTCCCCCAAATGCCAGGGCCCGTAATCAGTTGGCAAGAGGCTTGCATGTAGTCCTCTCAAAAAGCCTGTGTCCCGGCTAGGTCTGTCACAGCAATGACAAAATCCAGGGGCAGAACCGCAATGACAGAAATCCAGGGGGCAGGAACGTAATGACAGAAATCCAGGGACAGAAACGCAACGACAGAAATCCAGGGGCAGAAACGCAACGACAGAAATCCAGGGGCAGAAACGCAACGACAGAAATCCAGGGGCAGAAACGCAACGACAGAAATCCAGGGACAGAAACGCAATGACAGAAATTCAGGGGCAGAAACGCAATGACAGAAATCCAGTGGCAGAAACTATAACAGAACGTTGAGGCAAAAATGTAATGACAGAAACGCTGAGGCAGAAATGCCATGACAGAAAACCTGGGGCAGGAACGCAATGACAAATGCTGAGACTGAAATACTGAGGCAAAAATGCAACGACAGCAATCCTGGGGCAGACTGCTATGACAGAGTGCTGAGGCAGAAATGCCATGACAGAACGCGAATGACAGAAAAATACGCTGAGACTGAACACTGAGGCAGAAACGAAATGACAGAAATCCAGGGGCAGAGACAAAATGACAGAAATCCAGGGGCAGAGACAAAATGACAGAAGTCCAGGGGCAGAAACGCAATGACAGAAGTCCAGGGGCAGAAACGCAATGACAGAAATCCAGGGGCAGAAACGCAATGACAGAAATCCAGGGGCAGAAACGCAATGACAGAAATCCAGGGGCAGAAATGCAATGACAGAAATCCAGGGGCAGAAACGCAATGACAGAAATCCAGGGGCAGAAACGCAATGACAGAAATCCAGGGGCAGAAACGCAATGACAGAAATCCAGGGGCAGAAACGCAATGACAGAAATCCAGGGGCAGAAACGCAATGACAGAAATCCAGGGGCAGAAACGCAATGACAGAAATCCAGGGGTAGAAACGCAATGACAGAAAACCAGGGGCAGAAACGCAATGACAGAAAACCAGGGGCAGAAAACGCAATGACAGAAATGCAATGACAGAAACGCAATGACAGAAATGCAATGACAGAAATTCAATGACGGAAACCCTGGGCAGAAACGCTGGGACTGCAATGCTGAGGCAGAAATGCAATGACAGAAATCCTGGGCAGAACGCTATGACAGAACGCTGAGGCAGAAAGCCATGACAGAAAACCTGGGCAGAAACGCAAATGACGGAAACACGCTGAGACTGAACGCTGAGGCAGAAATCCAATGACAGAAATCCTGGGCAGAAACGCTGAGGCAGCAAAGCCATGACAGAAATGCTGAGACTGAACGCTGAGCCAGGAATGCTGGGCAGCACACTGAGACAGAAATGCTGGGGCAGGAAGGCTATGACAAACGCAGAGACTGTACGCTGAGACAAAATGCTGGGGCATGACGTAATTGACAGAAACGCAGGGGCAGAACGCTATGACAGAAACGCAGGGGCAGAACGCTATGACAGAAACGCAGGGGCAGAACGCTATGACAGAAACACCGGGGAAGAATGCGGAGACAGAAAAGCCGGGCAGAAAATGCTATGACAGGAAAGCCAGGCAGAAACGCTATGACAGAAATGCTGGGCAGAAAACGTTCCGACAGAAATGCTGGGTAGAAAACGTTCCGACTGAAATGCCGGGCAGAAAACGCTATGACAGAAATGCTGGGCAGAAAACGATATGACAGGAATGCCGGGCAGAAACATGCTATGACAGACATGCCGCACAGAACGCTATGACAGAAAATGGCGGGCAGAAACGCTATGACAGAAAATGGCGGGCAGAAACGATATGACAGAAAATGGCGGGCAGAAACGCTATGACAGAAAATGGCGGGCAGAAACACTGTGACAGAAAATGGCGGGCAGAAACGCTATGACAGAAAATGGCGGGCAGAAACGCTATGACAGAAAATGGCGGGCAGAAACGCTATGACAGAAATGCTGGGCAGAAACGTTATGACAGAAATGCCGCAAGATAGTGCAAGGAGCAGTGATATGCATTGATCTTTGGTCACCAGATTTATACCTTTGGTTAATTGAGGACAGTTGAACCCTGGATAGAATGCTGCTGCAGACCTGTCACACCTCAAGTCTGGCCTTTGCCATGACTGCTGTGGGTAGATTTGATGTACCCTGCCCCTGTGCTGCAGATACTGGTTTGTGGGGAGATAGGAGCGAGATGTATGTGAGGAGAGGAGCAGGCGAGTGGCCGAATCAACCCGGCATCAAGCATGCGGCAGCCTCGTGGAGATGGCAGTGCATGGGGAAAGGAGTCAGCGGCGGCTGATTACCCCCCCCCCAGCCCGCGCGCGAACATAGGGCCCCACGTGGTGCAGCTAAGCATGGGGAGCGAGGAGCTGGCGGCGGCATGGGGGGATGTGTATGGGGAGAGGTGGCGGCGGCGGCCGCCCCTCACTTCGGGCACCAGGCAGGCGGCTCCTGTGTAGCTGAACGTGTATAGGGAGAGGAGTCGGCAGCGGCGGCCAAACACCCCCCATCGGGCGGCATCAGGCAGGCGGCTCCCTTGTGGAGCTGAACATGTAACCGAGCACCCCCGCACCAAGCAGACATGTCCCATCATGCGGACGGCCCCCCCCTGGAAGCCGGAACTGCCCAGGGAGAAAGGAGCTGGTGGACGCCGACCACCCTGGTGGTAATAAGGTTGGTGGACAAGCGGTTTCCCCAGTGTGAGCACCGAGAGACACCGCCACCATGCAGGCAAGGATCCAAAGTGACGTAGACAGCCCCACCCCCTCCTAACCCAGAACGCCGACGACCCTGGCCCTAGCAGAGGAGGAGGCTTAAATAGTCTCTCTGACTCCTCCCACAAATACAGGCTGGCCCTTCGGCCAGCCTTAACACTTATCAAGTCAGTTCTACAGCAAATTATTCATATTTGATTTAAAGGGTCTTTTAAATTAGGTGATGAAAAAACAACCATTTTGCCGTCTCACTGCAAATTCAGTGTAGTTTAATTTTACAGTTATTGTAAAGCAGTAACCTAAATCAAAATAATACCTGTACTCTTATTTTAGATATACCGTACAACAGAATGCACCCATACACTGCCATTTTATCTACAGGTGTTTCTCTTGTTAAGTATCTTTGATGTGCACTTTGTCATACATCATGTAAAGCATGCCATTAATCATTGTTTAACCACTTGCTTACCGGGCACTTAAACCCCCCTCCTATCCAGACCAATTTTCAGCTTTCGGTGCGCTCACACTTTGAATGACAATTACTCAGTCATGCAACACTGTACCCAAATGAATTTT
Source organism: Lithobates sylvaticus (assembly GCA_028564925.1). Classification (NCBI taxonomy): domain Eukaryota; kingdom Metazoa; phylum Chordata; class Amphibia; order Anura; family Ranidae; genus Lithobates; species Lithobates sylvaticus. The sequence continues at coordinate 209,749,031 of CM053030.1, read as the reverse complement.
TTGTAATTTTTTTCTCACAAATAGAGCTTTCTTTTGGTGGTATTTGATCACCACTGGGTTTTTTATTTTTTGCGCTATAAATGAAAAAAGACCGAAAATTTTGAAAAAAAAAATGCATTTTTCTTTGTTTCTGTGATAAAATTTAGGAAATTATTAATTTTTCTTCATAAATTTTTGCCACAATTTATACTGCTACATATCTTTGGTAAAAATAACCCAAATTAGTGGATATTATTTGGTCTTTGTGAAAGTTAGAGAGTCCACAAACTGTGGTGCAAATTATACAAAATTGATCACACCTGATGCACTGGTGGCCGATCTCATTTCTTGTGACCCGAACAAGCCAGGAAAGTACAAATACCCCCAAATGACCCCTTTTCTGAAAGTAGACATTCCAAGGTATTTAGTAAGAGGCATGGTGAGCTTTTTGATGTTGTAATTTTTTCCCACAATTCTTTGCAAAATGAATTATTTTTTTATTTTTTATTTTTTTCCACAAAATTGTCAATTCAAAAGGTTATTTCTCTCACATGGCATGTGTATACCACAAATGACACCCCAAAATAAATTCTGCTACTCCTCCTGAGTATTACGATACCACATATGTGGGACTTTTCCCTAGCCTAGCCACTTAGAGAGGCCCAACATGCAGGGAGCGCCATCACTTTTGAAGGCCCTGGAGCACCAGGACAATGGCACGTGACACTGATGTGGCACTGATGACAGATGGCACTAATACGGGGCACTGATGACACGTGGCACTGATGAGAGATGGCACTTATATGTGGCACTGATGAGAGATGGCACTTATACGTGGCACTGATATCACGTGGCACTAATATGTGGCACTGATGAGAGATGGCACTAATACGTGGCACTGATGACAGATGGCACTAATACGTGGCACTGATGACACGTGACACTGATGACAGATGGCACTGATACGTGGCATTGATGACAGGTGACGCTGATAACAGATGGCACGTGACACTGACAGGTGGCACTGATGACAGATGGCACTAATATGTGACACTGATGACAGATGGCACTAATATGTGGCACTGATGACAAGTGACACTGATATGGCACTGATGACAGATGGCACTATGTGGCACTGATGACATGTGGCACTGATGTGGCACTGATGACATGTGGCACTGATGTGGCACTGATGACAGGTGGCACTGGGGACAAATGGCAAGGACAGATGGAACTGATGACAAATGGCACTGGCAGATGGCACTGGGGACAGATGGCACTGGCAGATGGCACTGGGGACAGATGACACTGGCAGATGACACTGGGGACAGATGGCACTGGCAGATGGCAGTGGTGGGATGGCAGTGGTGACAGATGGCAGTGGTGGCAGTGTGGACAGATGGCACATTTATTCAGTTTTTTTATTTTTTACACTTACGGCCTCCGCAGCCGTTCATCTCCCCCGCCCCCCTCACGCGCTATCTCTGTGTGAGGAGGGAGAGCGGCGCTGAGAGATGATCTCATATGTTTACATATGAGATCATCTCCCATTGGACACACCGATTGCGATGTAAATGGCCGCTGTGATTGCCCGTTTACATCGATCTGTGATTGGCTGTGTCCGACGGACACGGCCAACACAGAATTTCCCTGCTGCGCGCTTGTGAGCGCGCACAGGGAGCGAGGAAAGGGGAGGACGTCATATGACGCCCTCCCGGGAATTGACATCCGCGCCAAAGCCGTCATTCGGCTATGGCCGGATGTCAAGTGGTTAATTGCTACATTTCTGTGGTGAATTTTATTATTAATGTGCTGTGCTGCTAGAACACATGGTTGCAGTTTTCTGTACAATCGTAAAGTAATAGGGCCCAGGCGTCCTGATGGTAATATTTTAGTGGCTGGTTACTAGGACTTAAAAAAAAAAAATAATGTTTTCTTCCTTTCGTTAGAACTATGCGTTTGCAATGTTACTAATCAGTCGGTAGGAGTCAAGGAACATATAAGTTGTGATTGTTAAAGCTCTACTTACTGAGCAATATTCCTTTCCCATTTTTGATAAATAAAGATCTATGCCATGTGCTAAATTCCAACTTAGTGATAGTAGAATTATTATCCAGACTTGCTATAGCTCTGGTCCTTCTGCAGTCGTACCACAAGTATCTCTGTCTAGCCAAATGAATTATAGGAACACCTCAATTTCAACCTGGTATAGAAGATCCAAAGTTCAGAGCAATAAAATCAAAAGGATTTAGTAGGATTATACATTTTTCTAAAAATAACAAAATTATGACAAAAACACAACATATTGAGTGAAATTGCGTCAGATTTGGATTTTTTTAGAATTATGCAACTTGAAGCATTTATTGGATCCAAAATACATAAAAATACAGAAATTAGACAATTAACAAATTTTGAAAATATATGCCTAAAAGGGGACCGGATAAGACATTCACTATCCTATTTCTATGGAATATTAACGGAGGAGGAGATACCTCAGGAATTAACCTTCCTGAAAGCGTGGGAGAAGGACTTGGAAATAACATTTTCCCAAGAACAAATGAATAAAATATTGATTTTCAATCATAAAGCTTCGGTGGCAAGCAGATACCAAGAAGGGGGATACAAAATAATATCAAGGTGGTATAGAACACCAAGTACCATACATCGGATGTATCCACAACTCTCAGAGAAGTGTTGGATGTGCCACGAAAGGGAAGGGACCATTTTACATATTTTTGGGGATGCCCAAAAATAAAGGAATTCTGGGAAATGGTATCGGAAACAATAGAAAATATAACAGGAAGGGCTTTAGGAAACAATCCGGCAACATTTTTGTTGCTAGATCTTCCAATATCAATGGATAAATTGAAAAACTCCCTAATAAAACACCTAATAATAGCAGCTAGAGAATGTATTCCTTTACTATGGAAAAAAGAAAGCTCACCGACAAGGGCCCAATGGATGACAAGAATAGCTGAAATACAATTGATGGAGAATCTTACGATGGCAATGAAGGACCAGGATGAAAAGTATAGGAAAATATGGACCCCATATATAGAGTACAGGGAGAGCTGAGATGGGACTGGGGAGATGGGGGGATGGGGTGGCTGGCTGGGAGGGGAGGGGAAGGGGGAGAGATGGAGAATTAAATTATTTTTTTTTTATATATATATATATATATCTTTTTTTTTCTTTTTCTTTTTTTCAATGTTTTTTTTTTTTTTTTTGGTGTTTTTGTTGTTTTTTTGTTATTAGTAAGGATGCGGATGGTTTTGATAAATACAGAGGCAATGCCTAAGAGTAAATAGGCTAGGAGATATGAAATAGGGATGAAATGGAAGAAGGAGGTGAAATTATAAAGCACAAAAATGTAAGAGATGAATGGATGTATTGAAATGTATATATGTATAAAAATATAAAATAAAGAATTAAAAAAAAAAAAAAAAAAAAAAACAAGTATCTCTGTCTCTTTGTTGCCTTTCCATGCTTCTCTAGCCTGCCACAATGAAAAGCTAGAAGAACAATGAATGAAACCTCACACAGCTGCAACATAATTTATTGGGAACTGGACAATGTCTAACATGTTGTAAATCTTTTGATGCATTTAAGCAGTTATAGTCAGGTGTGGGCAGTAGGGACCTAACATCTCCTTAAAACAACACTTCTGCAGTTACCTTATAGGAAGACTCTATGTCAGTATAGAGAAAAGCAGACTCAAAGTCTACCTTATCTAATTCCAACCCCAACCCTAAATGTCACCTTGTCATCCACTGATTAGAGGAAAACTCCTCCCTAGCAAATTAACCAATTGCCAGTAATACTCTAACAAAGTCAAAGCCCACAGGTATTCATGATCTACTTTGGAATTTTTTTTAGCCTGGTTGAAAATAATCAAAAACGTCTTACACCCAAGGATTTCACATCTTTTGAACATCTCCCTTAATGAGATAACATCTCTAATAATGTGCTGTCCTTTTACTGTACTGTATCAATACCCTGTCAACATTGCTGAGGAAAAAAAAAATATTCTAGAACATGAATCTTCCTATTGGAATTCAAAGGTTCTTTACCTTTGAGCAATGTAACCAGCGATAACATCTTTATGGACTAAAAGATTAGGCACTTTTCCTTAAAGCTTTTGTACACCACATGAGCTAGAAGGTCTTCCTACCTTCTTTGGGCATAAATCCTCAATAATCTCTCTGATTTCCATTACTTCTTCGTAGGGCCAGAGAGATTTTCAGAGAGGAATATTTTCCATAATGGAGTTAAAATCTCGTTGTACCCCGACTTCTCGCCCGATCTGCAGAAGCGCAGAGCAGACTTCATAGAAATTAAACGCAGACTCCAGAAATTTGATGTTATTTATGCTTTGCTGTATCCAGATCGGCTACGTGTGGTAGCATTGGGAGAGACTTTTTTTTTTGATTCCCCTGCAAGTGTGATAGCATGGTTGGAGGACAGAAAGGATCAGTTAACGATTAAAATGAAGGGATAGTAGGATCAAAGAAAAAGATTAAATAAAGGGGGACACATTGGGATTTGCTTCAAAGAAAATACATGTATATTGGTTGGAGGGTGGTGGGAGCCACATAGCACAACAGAGGTTATATGAATGGGTGGGGTAAGGATAAAAATGCATTTTTGCTTGTGTATAAGAAAGGAGAGGGGGAGGGAGGAGGGTGGAGGGTGGGAGTAGAGTCGTATATAAGAGAAGGGGGGAGAGTATGGGGAGGTTTGCAGGTATGGAATGTTATGCACTGGTCACAAAAAAAGCCCTTAGGGATAACCTAGAATGGTTAGGGAGGGAGGGGGAGGGGGGGTCAACGATGTAAGATGTGGAAAAAATATGTAATTTACATGGAAGTAGGCGGTAAACTAAAAACACTGACAGACAAACACTTAAGCCCCATACACACGGTCAGACAATCCGCGGACCAGGTCGGTCGGATCCTGTCCATCATACTTTGTCTGATGTTGGTTTTGCGTACACACGGTCGGACAAAGTTGTCGGAAAATCCGATCATTCTGAACGTGGTGACGTTTGTTGCCTACGACGGGACTACGTAGAGGCTAGTAGCCAATAGCTTTGGTCTTGTAATGTGATGTGAGCATGCGTAGCACTTTGTCCGGTCGGACAACCGTACACACGATCGGATTTGGTGTGATCGGACCGTGTTGTCGGCAAATCTTTCCAGCAGGAGATAAGACTTTGTCCGTCGGACAATCCGACGTACACTGTCCGATGGTGCATACACACGGTCTGATTTTTCAACAACATTGTCCGATCGGACAGAATCCATGAAAAAGTCCGACCGTGTGTATGGGGCTTTAGAAGAAAGACTCACATGTTTCACTCAGATGGGAAAACTAGGACAGGTGAATGATTTTTGTTCACTGGGGTTTTTTCCCCCCTTTTTTTTTTCCTCCATACCCCCCCCACCCCCACCAATTTTTTTTCTTTTTTTTTTTTTCTCTCTCATAAGAAGCTTCCTGCTCTATGTGACGCTTGGAGGGTGGGTGTTTTTACTAAATTACAGTACAAGTTGGGATTATATGGGTTTTATTCTCGGTTTCCCCTTTTTTTCTCTTCTTTTTGGAGCCGGTGTGTTGATCTCCTTTATATTTTTTTTTCTTGTGATAGACCATGCAGTCTAGAGTATTGAACATTGGCTCCTGGAATGTCCGAGGGATGGGTACACCAGCCAAGAGAGCAGCTGTGGTCGAGGCCCTGGAAAAGAGTGAGGTAGGACTGATCTGCCTACAGGAGACGCACCTAACTCAAGACACTAAGCTACAAAATCAAAGCAAGAAATATCAATACCACTCAGTTCACACCTCTTACTCAAGGGGAGTGGCCGTGTTGGGAAGAAGAGAGGTGGGGTTTACCTGTCGGCAGACCAGTATAGATAAGGAGGGGCGGTATATTTTTTTGCACTGTGTAATAGAAAATCGAGAGTCTGTCCTAGCAAATATTTATATTCCTCCTCAGTTTAAGTAAGAAGTTAATGGAATTTTTAATGGACAAAGCCGGGATACCAGTTATAGCTGTGGGGGACTTTAATGAGGTCATTAATGAAAAATTGGATAGGTTCCCATTAGTAATACAGAAGCAGAAGGCAGATGAGAGTCGATTGTATCAGTTTTTACAAGAAGGGGGGCTGTTTGACATGTGGAGATTGTGGAATCCAGATGTGCTGCAATACTCATGTTTTTCAAGTTCTTACTCTACACTTTCGAGGATAGATCTATCTCTGGGTAACGGGGAAGCATGTCAAACAGTAAGGAATATAGTATACCAACCTAGGGGGGTATCGGACCATTCACTGCTGATTGTTTCAATAAACCTAGAAGGGAAAAAATCTCCTAGAGTATGGAAAATGAATGGTTTGAAATAATAGGGAATCCAAATGAGGTGTTACTAAAATTAGAAGAGTTCATAGAGTTTAATAAAGAGACAGTGACAAGAGGAGTGATGTGGGACGCATTGAAGGCCTACCTTAGGGGTATTCTTATTCAACTAGTGTCGAAAATTAAGAAGACTTTAAGGGAATGGGAGAATAGGATTAAGAGGGAGTTGGTGAAAGTAGAAAGAGAATATGTAGAAAACCCCACCCCAGAAAAGCAAAGTATATGGCTAATCAAACAACAGGAATATAAAGATGCAGTTATTAGAAAATCAGAGAACAAGAGATTGTTTCAGAAGCAAGTGGCCTATGGGGAGGGGGAAAAAGTTGGAAGGATGCTAGCGCATCTAGTAAGAACTAATTCCTCCCCATCCACTGTCCCCATGATCAGGACCGAGAAAGGAGATATTCCATCACGGGTGTCAGTAATTACAGACACTTTTAGAGCATATTATGATAAACTGTATAGATCGCAGGGGACGATGGGAAGGAAGGAATTGGATACATTTTTTAGGAAGATTGAAATCCCGGTCCTTACTGAGGAAGAGAAAGAGGCAATGGAGGCACCGTTAACGCTAGAGGAAATTCAACTAGCGGTGACAGAAATGGCCAATCAGAAATCCCCAGGACCAGATGGTCTCCCAGTGGAAACTTATAAATATTATGGGAAAATATTGCTTCCAGAGCTTCTTAAAGTATTAAACTGGGCGAAGGAGGAGGGGAGGTTGCCTATGTCTATGACAGAGGCAACGATAATAGTTCTGCACAAAGAAGGGAAGGACCCGTTAGAAACGAAGTCTTATAGACCTATCTCCCTACTTTGTTCGGATGCTAAAATATTGGCCAAAGTAATGGCAGTCAGGCTAAACAAAATAATTTCTAGACTCGTACATCCTGACCAAACAGGATTTATCCCCTGTAGATCTACCAGCATGAATATCAGGAGGCTATATCTTAATTTGCAGATACCAACAGAGAATACAGGTACAAGGGCAGTTATGTCCCTAGACGTGGTCAAAGCTTTTGACAGCTTAGAATGGGAATACATTTGGCGATTGCTGGGGAATTTGGATGTGGCCCCTCGTTTCTTAGCTGGATAAAAACCTTGTATAAGGGCTCCAGTGCTAAAATTAGGGTTAACAATGATTACTCAGGCAAGATTTAGAGGGGAACAAGACAGGGTTGCCCATTGTCTCCCTTGCTCTTTGCTCTTGCAATGGAGCCCCTGGCCATTGCAATAAGATCAAATACAAATATGCAGGGGTTCCGGAGAGCAATGGGCGAGGAGAGAATCGCATTTTTTGCGGATGACGTCCTCCTCTTTCTGGGGGATATGGACAATCCCTCAGGCAGGTGATGAACATCCTCATGGAATTCGGTAGACTCTCAGGACTGGTTATAAACTGGGAGAAATCAGCACTAATGCCGGTGGATCCCTTAGGGAATCAGAGGTTATTGGCTATTCCACAGTTAGAAGTGATTGAACAAATTAAATATTTAGGTATATATATATATAACAAGAAATCCTAATAATTACATAAATAACAATATAGTTCCACTGTTAGCTAAATTTAAAAGTAAAATCGAAATTTGGAGACGCCTTCCACTATCGGTCGCAGGGAGATGCAACTTGAATTAAAATGCTGTGGATGCCACAGCTGTTATACTTGTTACATAATGCTCCGACATGGATAGATAAAAAATGGTTCAAGAAAATCGATGTATTGTTTAGAGAACTTATATGGAAAGGAGGCCAGCCTAGGACTGGTTTACAAACCTTACAGTTAGCAACAAGGAAGGAAGGGATGGCAGTGCCGCATCCACGCAGCTCAATTGCAACACCTAGGAGCTACAGAAGGAGGAACGAATAAGGAATTAATGATTGCAGGAACTCATTTATTTATAGAATTCCTACGGTGAGACTTGCCTCAAAAGTGTGGATGGCAGTAAAGTTATTAAGAGGTCTAGGTGGTGTGACAAAATACGTCCCCCTCTGGAATAATAAGAATTTGCAGGAATTGGAGATGATAGGGAAAATCAAAGAATGGGAAATAAAGGGGATAGATAAGCTAGCCCAGCTGTACGAGGGAGGCACACTAAAAACATTTACTGCACTGAGAGTGAAATATGACATACCTAAACACTCATTTTACAAATACTTACAAATCAGACACGCTTTAAATAGACAATTTGAGAAACGAGGACCGGTTTGGAACAATTCCCCTTTCGATCAGAGAATGGGTTCCCAGGATAGGACTAGAGGATTTATAGCAGAAATCTACCCATATATATGTGAAGGGAGTATAGAAAGTCCAGAACGGCTTAAGAGCAGGGAGCCGCCTATCAGTGCCACCCATAAATGCCCATCAGTGCAGTCATTCTCCTATCAGTGCCACCCATAAATGCCCATCAGTGCAGCCTTTCAGTGCCCATCAGTGCCCACCAGTGCCACCCATGAGTGCCCATCAGTGCAGCCTATCACTGCTCATCAGTGGTGCATATCAGTGCCACCCATCAGTGCCGCCTATCAGTGCCCATCGTCAGTGCCCGTCAGTGCCACCTCATTGGTGCCCCCTCATTGCTGCCACCTTATCAGTGCCCATCAGTGAAGGTGATCGAATACCACCAAAAGAAAGCTCTATTTGTGGGAACAAAATTATAAAAATCTTGTTTGGGTACAGTTTAGCATGACCGCGCAACTGTACATCAAATCCAAAAAAAAGCTAGAAGGTCTTCGTACCTTCTTTTGGTTTAAATAATCATTTAAATAATCATTTAAACTGTGCTGAAAGCTGAAAATTGGCTGGGCAGGAAGGGGGGTAAGTGCCTGGTATTGAAGTGGTTAAACTTAAACAGACTGTTTCTCTTTTACCTATGACTCTGTTAAACTCTTAAAAAAATGATAGCTACAAGTTATAGTGACATTCAGCTGTCCTGGCACATACTGGATGAATGTTTTACAATCACATTTCAATAGCTACTGTATGTTTTCTTTACAATAAACCGTATGGTAAAATTCCATATACTGTGTCATAAATTTCATGACCACTTTTTCCTCTGGCCAAACAGGCACACATTTGTTAAAATTATCAAATGATTAAATATAACATCTGCTCCACTCTTTATACACAGAAAATAGAATATTTTGTTTTAGAAAGGGTTAAAACTTCTGTCAAGTCTTTACTGATGTCTGTGTTTCCACTGGGGAATATAACCCACTCCACTGTACTGGTTGTGAAATTGTGAGGTCTGAAGAACCTCAAACTATGTGGGAGAATAGACAACGTGTCATCCTCAATCCTCCCAGAAATTGCAAGTCAATAACAAAAATGGTTACATTTAAATCTTGCGTCTTTTCTAGGCAGCCTCCTAAGGTGACACATTTGACAAAAAAAAAATAGTCCAGTTTAAAATATATGACAGAAATTAGACTAGTTAGAAAATTTGCATTGGTATCATAAACCTTCAGTTGCCAGAGTTTTTAAAAGACTTGTAAAGGGGGCCCTGTCTAAAATGGCCTGGTAAATAGTCTGGTGTACAGCTTAAGGAATGCATATCTATGAGTCTGGTAAATTGACCAAGAGTTGAAGGTTTATACCTTTCAATCTTTCAACTAATTCATATCCCATACAATAACATGACAATAAAACCTATAAGCTGATTGGTTACTATGCTCAGCTGAACCAGATTCTGTGTTCAACAGTTTCAGTAAATCTCCCCCAATCATTACAATGTCCAAGATGCTATAAAACACATTAGACCATGTAGGAGCAACATACAAATAAGTATTTCATGTTTTATATCTAGCAAATCATAATTATATTCTGGTAAAAAATATGCTGGTTTGTGGATTGTTAAACCTTGTCATATAGAAAAATAGATTTGGTCAGGATTACAGATTAAGGATGTGTCCACCAGTTGTGCTCATCCTATCGGCCCATTTCCCTTTTAAATGCGGACGCAAAAATCCTCACCAAGATTCTCGCCAGGCGCCTAAATGAGGTAATACTTACCGTGATCAATGTGGACCAATCTGGATTTATGCCCGGTAAGGGGACAGATATTAACCTGCGTTGGTTGTATGCGGTCCTGGCCATGGGAGATGGAGGGGTCCAACCTGCGGTAGTGGCCTCTCTGGACGCAGAGAAGGCCTTCGACTCTGTTGAGTGGCCCTATCTGTGGGAGGTCCTCCGCAGGTTTGGTTTTGGACCAACCTTCATCTCCTGGGTAGCGGCTGTGTACAAACATCCAGTAGCCAGGGTACGTACAGGAACCGTCCTCTCCTCCCCCTTTAGCTTGGGTAGAGGAACAAGACAGGGATGCCCTCTGTTCCCGTGGCTGTTTGCACTGGCGATAGAACCAATGGCGATCCTTATACGCTCCACTCAGGTCATACAGGGTATTAGGGTAGGTACACTCCATGAAAAAGTGTCGCTATACGCTGACGACACCCTTTTATACCTCAGGGACGATGGTGTCTCTCTCCAGACGGCACTATCACTAATTAATGAATTCGGAGGCTACTCCGGGCTGTGCATCAACTTGGGAAAGTCGACTCTGCTTCCCCTACACTCAGAAAAGACGTCTAGTCCTCCAGACACGCAACTTAAAAAGGTGTCGCAGTTTAGATACCTGGGGGTGGAGATCCACCGAGACCTGGGCCAATTTATTGAACTAAACCTGGATCCGGTGGTGTCCCACTTGTCCCAGAGGTGCGCAGCCTGGAAGTCCCTCCCACTTTCACCAGTGGGACGGGTCAACCTGATTAAAATGACAATACTCCCAAAATTTACCTATCTCTTTAGACAGACCCCAGTACCCATACCTGTATCCTACTTCAGGAAAGTGGACGGCATGCTGACCAACTTTATATGGAAAGGAGCACTCCCACGTATAGCAAAAACGACCCTCCAACTCCCACTCACACTAGGAGGACTTGCCCTACCGAATCTCCTTAAATATTACTGGGCAGCAGTGCTGGTCACAGTCAAATGGTGGCTCGCTCAGAACACAAACAACCCAGCAGCTGCAGTGGAGGCAGAGGTCCTCGGCTCTCGAGAAGAGCTTGGGAACCTGGTCTTCAAAGGCCCCAAATCTAACACAAGGGTTTCTATGCCAATGAGAACTACCCTCAGAGTATGGAACAAGGTCCATGCACTAGTGCAGGACCCGGACACATGGTCCCCTCACACCCCCCTATGGGGAAACCCAGAGCTACCCCACTTCCGTTCCATTCCTGACCCGGTTATATGGATCAGATATGGAATCAAACAACTGAGTGACGTGGTGACTGCCGGACAACTAGCCCCCTTTGACACTCTGAAGCGAGACAAGGGGTTACCAAACCACATGTTCTTTAGATTCCTCCAACTACGCCATGCATACAACTCCCAATTCCCTCGGAGGATTGTGATACGAATGACGGACCTAGAAAACATTCTGAGATCAGGAGAGCAAAAGGGCACACTCTCTGCTCTTTATAATATGCTGGCGGGGCTGGATACGTCTAAGGTCACACAACTATAAAACGTCTGGCAGGCAGACATCCCGGACCTGGCTGACGATGACTGGGAGGAGGGCATTCAACAATATATACCACTGATGATCTCCGCCAGGGATAGATTCACACAATTAAAATTTCTACACCGCACCCAATACTCCCCAGCCCGCCTTGCAAGAATCTTCCCCGGTCGCTCGGCAGTATGCCCCAGATGTGGGCAAGATGAAGCGGGTTTTTTCCACGTCGTCTGGGCGTGTCCACGCATAGCGGCCTTCTGGCAGGCAGTACTTACTGATATTAACTCCATAGGGAAGATTAGGGTCCCATACAGCCCCACTATCCTCCTGTTGGGGGTTTGTGACAACCTTGAAGCTCCTCAAAAGAAAAAACTCTTCGTTTTCTATGCATCCTTCTATGCTAGGAAAGCGATTCTTACTCAGTGGAACCAAACCCAACCCCCCACCAAACAGTTATGGATGACCTTAATTAACAATGCCCTGCCTCTCTACAAACTCACCTACCTAGGGAGGAACTGTCCGACTAAATTTGAAAAAATTTGGGCCCCCTGGATATCGGCAAGGGAGCTGACCTGAGAGCACAACGATACTCCACCACCCAAACCCGACAGATGACATACACCGGTTCACATAGACATTTCATGACTCCTCTGACGGGCAGATGAGCGACTAGGACTACCGTACTAAACCGGTCCCCCCCCCCCCAGGGGAAATAAAAAGGTGTAACTCACTTGCTTAAACACTAGAAGGATGGTAATGGAAAATGAAATAAAATGAAATAAAATCTTCCTATCTGTTTGCACTTCCTGGTCTGTATAATGTAAGATATGCATAACTGTCATATCTGTAATGCCTGTGTGATATGCTGAATAAGCTGTTGTTCTGTATTGGTTTCTTTTCTGTTCTGTGACAAATAAATAAACTTTATGTTAAAAAAAAAAAAGGATGTGTCCACCAGGCATTAAAAAATACTCCAGCACACATACAACACATCCCCCACAACCTTTGATTGAGTGGAGTTAGTTCTGCAACTTTCTCTCCAGGCCTCAGAAAAGATGGCAGCACCAGAAGCTGTGAGATTTTGTCTTACCACCATTATTAAGCACTACAATTTTATTTATGAGGGCTACCCTATCAGATTGGACAAGTGATCAGAACTCTGCACTGAACCAAAGACCAAGTGGACTCCATTTAAGTATCTTTCCCCTTTTAAAACACTTTTATTGTACTGTTGAATATATCTGTTTTGTAATATATTTTTTGTAAGTATTTCTTGCACTGTTTTTCTTTGCTTTTCATTAAAACAATATTTCAAAATCAAACGCTGATTCTTTAAATGTTCTACCTGGAAATTAAGAAATGTGCCTCTTTGAAGATGCTACTGTAGTGTAAACTCATTACATTACTGTCTGTGCATGGTAGCAAGTGATACAGCATTTGACTTTCTCAAAGGGTAACTCCACTTTCATGGGGAACAAAAATAGCAAATAAAGAAAAAATAATATAGCGCATATAATTGCGACACTAATCAAATTGTAATTGAATGTTATTAAAAATTACCTTTCCTTTTCAATCTGCAGCCAATTAAATTTTCTGAGAATACATTGCATTATGGCTACCTGGAGGTTTTCTGTACACAGAGTGTGTACTGACCACTCCCCAGAGACATAATATCCTGCTTGTGTGATTTGCTCACCAATTTTCCCAGAAGTCTGCCTAAAGCTGGCTATAAACGGGTCGAATTTCGAAAGATCTTTCTTTCGAAAATCTTATCCAAGAATTTTCGTATGAATTTCGCACCATTAGTGGGCTGCAGCAACGGCCGATTTTCGTGCGGCCATCGAATTTACAAAGGTTGTTATAATCCTTGCAATGTACATAGATCACCTAGAGGGGAATGTTTTTTTCTCAGCAAAAGTGGAGTTACGCTTTAACTATTGAAAGAAACAGCTACCCTTACATCTATTGCTCCATTAACTTGTTTCTGCTTTTGAACTAAAGTCTATTCACTTTCAGATTTATAAGCTAATGTGTCCTTTTTCTTCTGCTTTATTCTTCCAGTCTCCTTGCCCTCCACAGAAGCACATACTACAACAGAGGAGGAGTTTTCTGCTACATCATGTTTTACCAAGGAAATACATTATATAGGTTGATTTATACAAATCCTTACTGCCTGTTCCTCCTGCTCAACGTCCAGCCTTGCTAATAGTGCTCCAGAGTTTAAAATATTCTCCTATAAAACATCTTCTGTTACCAATTTCTCACCTTTAAAATAAGAGCTTTTGTTTAAATGATCAAATATGTTGAATTGATTGGATTTAACTGTCACACAGGAAATGCTTCAGACGGAATTTCAGCAAATCCAAAAAAAAGTTCAATTTCATTGCTCAGCATTTAAGAAGAAAAGTAGAAAAGGTAGCTGTAGCTGCAATACTCATTTCCTTTCCTGTTGCCTAAAATCTTACCTTCAGATATCCAGCTCCAGTCGTCTTCCGTGTTGAATGACAGTCAGCTTCATCCAACCCACTTCCTTTGAGCTCAGTCTGTCATGGACCTGTCTCTTGGAGGTACACCATTATGCATCCCTGACTAAGCAGCACTCACATATCATTACATGAACTCTGATCAGCCCAGACAACTGCCATCACCATAGCAGAGGAAGCCTACAGACTGTCAGAATAAAGGTATGTATAGGGTACAAACAGCTGTATTTGGCCGATTTCATAACACAGATTGCACTTTTCAATCGTATTGAACCTAACCAGTTTAACTAAACTTTTCATATTCAATAAATCTGACCTACTTACAAACTTGCTCCTCTACCCTGATAGATGATGAATTAGTAAGGCAGATGGTGGGGTACATTGTTATACCACCTATACTTTACCAAAACCTTCTAAATACATGTCCAGATACAGATCAATACTTTTATTAGAAACCATTCACCATGTTTCCTAAGCCACACTTTAAAGATCTGCATGGTGGGAATATTTTATATTTTTACAGTGTATTAGTCGTTAGATGATTAATACAATTTTTTAGACTTTTTCTTTTATTTACACTGCTGGTCCTAAAAGTCCAACACTTTTTCTAGGGTGACAGTGCTCACTGTATTGTATCATTAGGGAAACAGTGTTTTCACACTAGGATAGGAAGAACTGTATGTTAGACCTACAGAACACCCCCAGCATGCTTATCCCCATGTTCTGTAGATCACAAATATGAACTGGGTAGGGCTGATAACATTGCTTGAGATATAAGCTCACTTGATTTCTGGGAGGATAAACAGTTTTTTTTCTTTCTGTGATCTAACACATAAAACAAAACACTTTCAACTGTATTTAACAGACCAAAGAGGAGCAAATAGGAGAAGTTCATTGTTATGGTTTAGATACACTTTAAAACAGTATTTAATCCAAACGCAGCTTACCAATTCATAGATGTGATGGCTGCATTCATTTTCTTTTTAAGCTTTCTTTCTTCTATTTTCATCTGGTGAGCAATTAAGTCTGTTGTTTTTTAAAAGGACAAGCTCTTTTTCAGATGTATCAGTTACAGGGATAGGACAAATCATTTTACTACTGTATATTATACCATAGACAGCATTAGCTTTAGATATCCTATAATCTGTGTGCAAAAAAACAGCTAGACTGTGTTCAACACAGTCAATGTGCTGAATTAAAAATCACAAATGTGTATTTTTTAGCGCTCATTTAGCAAATCACAACAAAAAATGTAGCTCTGTAATTTCTCACTGATTGTTGCAAACTACGGTATGTATTCTAATTTGGACACTAGAAGTATTAAATTATTGAAAATACAGTATCCGGTCCAGGTATTAGCTGGGCCTTCTAATCACTGCTTTGCCTTAAGGAATATATACAGTTGTGCTCATAAGTTTACACACCCTGGCAGAATTTATGATTTCTTGGCCATTTTTTAGATAATATGAATGATAACACAAAAACTTTTCTTTCACTCATAGTTAGTTTGGCTGGAGCCATTTATTATCAATCAACTGTGTTTACTCTTTTTAAATTATAATCACAACAGAAACTACCCAAATGACCCTGATCAAAAGTTTATATACCCCAGTTATTAATACTGTGTATTGCCCCCTTTAACATCAATGACAGCTTGAAGTCTTTTATGGTATACGTGGATGAGGCTCTTTATCCTCTCAGATGGTAAAGCTGCCCATTCCTCTTGGTAAAAAGCCTCCAGTTCCTGTAAATTATTGGGCTGTCTTGCATGAACTGCAGGTTTGAGATCTCCCTCGAGTGGCTCAATGATATTGAGGTCAGGAAACTGAGATGGCCACTCCAGAACCTTCACTTTATTGTTCTGTAGCCAATGACAGGTCGACTTGGCCTTGTGTTTTGGATCATTGTCATGTTAGAATGTCCAAGTACGCCTCATGTGCAGCTTCCTGGCTGATGAATGCAAATGTTCCTGCGGTATTTTTTGATAACATTCTGCATTCATCTTGCCATCAATTTAGACCAAATTTCCTGTGCCTTTGTAGCTCACACATCCCCAAAACATCAGCGATCCCCCTCCGTGTTTCACAGTAGGAATGGTGTACCTTTCATCATAGGCTTTGTTGACTCTCCAAATGAAGCGTTTATGGTTGTGGCCAAATAGCAAAATTTTGGCCTCATCACTTCAAATTACTTTGTGCCAGAAGGTTTGAGGCTTGTCTCTGTGCTGTTTGGGGTATTGTAAACGGGATACTTTGTGGCATTTGCATAGTAAAAGCTTTCTTCTGGCAACTCGACCATGCAGCCCACCTTTCTTCAAGTGCCTTCTTTTTGTGCATCTTGAAACAGCCACACCACATGTTTTCAGAGAGTCCTGTATTTCACCTGAAATTATTTGTGGGTTTTTCTTTGCATCCCAAACAATTTTCCTGGCAGTTGTGGCTGGAATTTTAGTTGGTCTACCTGACAGTGGTTTGGTTTCAACAGAACCCCTAATTTTCCACTTTTTGATTAGAGTTTGAACACTACTGATTGGCATTCTCAATTCCTTGGATATCTTTTTATATCCCTTTCCTGTTTTATACAGTTCCACTACCTTTTCTTGAAGATTCTTTGACAATTCTTTTGCTTTCCCCATGACTCAGAATCCAGAAACGTCAGTGCAGCACTGGATGAAAGATACAAGGGTCTGTCAGGAGTCCAGAAACTAATTGACCTTTTATACACACACACTAACAAGCAAACAGATCACAGGTGAGGATGGTTATCTTTAATTGTCATTCAAACCTTTTTATGTCAACTTGTGTGCATATTATCAGGCCAAAATCACCAGGGTATGTTAACTTTTGATCAGGGTCATTTGGGTAGTTTCTGTGGATATTATGATTTAAAAAGAGTAAACACAGTTGACTGATAATAATTGGCTTCAGCCAAACACTAACCATGAGTGAAAGAATTTTTTTTGTGTTATCATTCATATTCTCTGAAAAATGGCCAAGAATAATAAATTCTGCCAGGGTATGTAAACTTATAAGCACAACTTTACTATATTACGTAAGTATATAGTGATCCCAAGTGAATTTCCAGCACTAGGCAGCCATGTGCTATACTACAGCCAGGTACAAGGAAAACACTGCTGTGTAGACAAGAATGGATTATTAATGCGTTTCACCCACTACCACATTAATTTTTATAAGAGCCTTACTAGATCATTCCAGGCAAACTTTTACAAAAGAGCTGCCCCAAGATCAGCTTCCCACAAAATGTATTAAATCACCACTTATGTAATTTTTTTCCATTGGTGACAACTGAAACAAAGACAATCATTGGCATGCATCAATATGCAATACAGATACAAAACCTAACATAGATACCCTGGAGGGATTGAAGGACTATAATGCAAATCCCAATATTATCTTAAAAAAATAATTAAACTCGTTAATCCATTTGGTATCAGATATTCACGCTACAGATAGCTCTGGAGGAGTACAGAGTTAGCTGATATGTTTGCATAGATGTTTTTTTCTGACACACCTTTAACAGAACTGTCATGGAACTCACAGAAACACTCTCGGAAATATTATTAACTGTTTTTTATTTGCATTTAGTATTTCTCTCATGTGTTCACCTATTTGATTTTTATGTTGTATGGTTTTTACGAGATAATATGTAAGACGTAGGCATTGTAATTGATAAGTAAACCTAAAAGATAAATTAAAGAAGGAATCTATAAAAAAAAATCTAGAATGATCAAAAGTATATAAAAATTCATTTTTTTCTTTAAGTTGACAGATAGTTGATAGGCTCATCTCCTAAATGGAAATAGTGTACTTTAATGAAGCTGCTGAAGATATGCATATGCACTGTATTAAGAATAAACAAAGTTGTTTATTAAATTTAAAATTAAATTTGTTATCTTGACCACCTCATCAAAGGCCATGGAACTACAGCTTCATCTATCTGTGGACTTGTCTATAAAATAAGCATTTTATTGCAAGACCCCCTTCAATTGCTTCCAGTGGGAATCTAAAGCTATACTATGCACAGCATGTAATTTCCTTTTTCCTTGTTCTATTTTCAAGGTTTGAACATATTCATTGGGGTATTTGCATTGAAACCTAAGAAACTGGCATCTCAGAAAGAAATCCTTATTAATATAACATTATCCTTGTCAATTGTCAGGACAAGTGGTCTGTCAATATAAACTGAAAAGCTATTAGAAGTCATGCTAATAATGATAATAATAATAAGAAGAATGATCTGTGCTCATGCGTTTATATTGTTTATATGGGCTTTTATATATGCCCGAAACTGCTTTGTAACTCCCTATTATCAGAGAAAAGATAGATGACACATATAAAAAAAATCTGTTGAAAATATCAGCATTCTTATAAATTTAGATGCTTTGACAATGTAAACCCACCCTCAACCATGAATCTATACCTCCTTAACTAGTATATCTTTCCCCTGGATAGAACACATAAATATTTACTTCTACAGAGTGCACAAGGTTGACACAAATGGGACTAAATATTAATCATGTATTGGTATCTTGGCATTTGGACCGTAAATTTCATCTTCCTCTGGGCAGTGTTGCTTTTAGAAATGTTAAATATGTACTTATTATCAGCACTATGTAACCTTGTCACCCCCAGCTAAAAGAAAAAATATAGTATAGTCATTGTTGGAAGCGGCTATATTCATTTCAGAGTGCAAAGGTTAATTATGTCTGAGTCAAGTGATTATACATATCTACAAAAAAAGGGAACAAAACGTCCTTTATACTACTCAGTTTGAGCATATGTTATCAAAATACCAACTTTTTAACAGCAGATGTATAAACAGACAATTGGTGGTCAGCAGATACACCTCTTTTGAGAAAAATAAGGCCAACGGATTGATTGATTGATTGATTGATTAATTAACTTTATTTATTATTTATATGGCATCAACATACTCCACATTGATTTACTGAGCTGAACATCTAATGTTTCTGCAGTAGTCACCAAGAGTGGACATACCCCTGTACAGCTTGTATTGTAGCCCCAATTAGGCTCTACGGCAAGCTATCTATTATCTACTTTAAATTGCACTCATTGATTGCATCATACACTATTTAGTCTTGAGTTGCATCAGACCTGTTAACAGTTGAGTGTGTATTGCTAATTTCTCTCAGTGGAGATGACACTTGCAGAAAGACTGTTGGGAATAGAAGTAAATTGTTGATTTAAAAATTTCAAGGAGAAAACAGCTATCATTTTACAAATATTATGTGACGTGATAATCACACACCCAATAATGATTGGGGTCCAGATTATTACAGAACAGCATATCTGCAATGTCACCTTTATATCATTATACAGTAGGCCATTTATTTTGACTGAAAAAAAAACAAAAAATGTCAAAAGGTTTAAAATATAATACATGGTGCTGCATAAACGGATATGTGTTTTGTTAAGGTAAGTTGTCATAAGAGAAATGCGTAGGCTTCCATTTCTGACCTTTACTGATCAAAATGTTGTCATGGTGATATTTGTCTTTATTGCTTTCTGAATTATTTACCTGGTCATGTAGGAAGATCAGAAATTCTGATTATTCTCTGAGGTTTTTTGACGCATGCTTGTTCTGTGTCTCTGAATGAAGCAGCCCATAGATGGTTAAATTTTTTTACCTTCCACCACGGGTGGAAGGAAAGAAAATTACTCAATTCCCCCATCAACACAGTCAGTGTTGATGGGGGAATCCCTCCCTCAGCTCTATTGTGTTCTGCCCGGCCGGCAGAACTCAATAATTACTGCTGGCGACTATAGCCACTGACAGTAAATCACATGCAAAAAATATGACAGGCTGGTTGTACCCAAGTCGATCAATGGATCGACTTGGGTACAATCAGCCTGCCCAAAGATGCATCAAATCTCAACTGGTCCCTGCTAAACCAGACAAATTTCAATCCCTGTATGGCTGCCTTAAGAGGTATTTATGCTGACTGCAACCAGATAACTAGCATGTTTAGAATGAACCTAGCAGTGGCAGCACCCATACTTCTCTTGCCACATGTGTATTTTGAGAAAAAAACACATGCTCTAGCTATGCAGTAAGAAAACAATTTTCTTAACTTTAAACTAGCATTACACTACATCTATTGGTTTATTTAACTTTTTAATAATATATATATTATTTTTGTTTCTACCTGCAGTTTTCTGTAGTGCTTATTATATACTCTAAACAAATAAGCAGACTCAAGATGAGCATGTTAATGGACCAACCCTTAATTTTTCATTGCTGAATTATTGATCTTAAAGACAAAAGGCCTTGACTTCAATTACAGAACCACAAAGATGGACTGGTGAAGTTGGGACTATTCCTAGGTACTAAATACACTAAAATACTATAATGATCTACTCAAAGGCAAAAACATAATGAAATGTAATTATTTTGATGTTTTTATTTCATTAAAATGCTGTCCCTCTTGAATTCTATATCATTTTCTACCACTTTTGATGAATGCTTGCTATCTCCTTATCCACTTTAATACAGACTTAGGGTTAAGAACGGCAGAGCTGTGGACTTATATTTCTAATTTTATAATTGGTACTACAGAAATTAGCTACAGATGGCCATTGTACCCATTAATGGCTGTGATCTAAGCCATCATTGGACGGTTTAGATCACAGACACAATGTACAGAGCCAGTCTGAGCGGCTCTATGCCCTGCCATCACTGTGATGACCAATCACAATAATTACAAATGTAAAAACTGTAGTGATTAAAACTGAGAGCCTTCAACTTCCTCCTCCACACATCCTTTCCTTTCTATGATTAAAGGAATCAGCTGCAGCAGATAAGCCATGGTACATCCCATCTTCATGCTGTCTCTGTGTGACCTGTATATTAAATTTTCACATATTTCCTGGCCTAGCACCACTGTCCATGTGAAGGTTGTTTGTTTGGTGGACTAATTGGCACCTGCGACATGGCTCTGGGGGGCAGTGACCTTGGCAATCTGCTATATATTGGGTTGCCCACAGGAGAAGGTCCTCTTTAGGTGAGAAACGCTGTCCTAATTGCATCTAAAATTCCTTGGCCCCTTTTTTACACTTTTGTAAGTTTGATCCTAGCCAATTTGTCATGGTCATTATCACAGCCCATCTATCCCTATACAAAATTTGGTGTACGGTGTACTTCTATGCATTTTGCTGTCTCAAGTTTCTTCTGTTCTAATTGGTAATGGCTTCTCTTTCCATTCACCATCATTTTTCTGTTACTTTGTACACATTCAGTTGGCGTAATTGGCCATTTACATTAATTATTATTTAACTACTTGATATGTCAGAAGGTGTTCTTACCGTCATGGTTATTTGGTCCCCTATCACTTCTTCAATAACTTTTTATATTTTAGTATTGATATATATATATATATATATATATTTATATGATATATATATATATATATATATATCCCTGATAGTCACGTATTCCTATTTATGTATTCTAGATAACCTTGTGACCTGTTCCTGCGTATATTGCCTTTTTCACTTTCCTTTTCATTTCACACATATATCCGTCTATTCACATTGTCTGTTTGATCTTCACACCAGGTGTTTATCTTGTTTCAATATATGGGTTTATAACTAAGGTAGTATGTATATTTTAATTACATGGTCATGCATACTGCAGTATTATCCATTTTTTGGTGTTCTCTGTGGTTCTAGTGACATGTTGTCGGGCCATAGTAGACCATTCCTGTCTGTTTGCCCTCTTTGTGGCTGGGTTGTGTGGGCCCTCACTTTCTCTCAGCTCCCAGGACAGATGCCCTCTGGCAGTTACCATTAGTAAAGCTCTTTGGTCTTAATTTTTCTCTAAACCTGGTTTGTAAGTGCCTTTGTAAATTGTTAAAAAATCAATGTGGTCCACTTCATGTGAATGCGTATATGATGATTTTTCTTAATATGTTCATTTTCTTTTTATAGACGCCCTGTCAGTTACATCCATTCCTGATGATGTGAATTAAGGTTCACAAAACAAATTCAGGTTTAAGATGTACAGTAATTCATCCATCCATTTGTTTTGCAAAGGTATGGAATACAATGCATTTTGGAAAAATGTTGAATTATGCTTATTAAGCTTTTCTGGTCTTTTTTTAATTTCTATGTTTTGTTTGTCATACAAGAAAATATTTTTAATCAAGTAGATATTTAATAAAACAAAATGATTTTATTTACATTTGTTGTCCAGATTTACCTTTGTAAAGTCACGCAGGCATTCATTTTTAGTGGTCTTTCTACCAAAGACCTTATTTAAAGTACCTGGGTGATTGTGTATTACTGGGATGGGGCACCAGAAAAGGCTGTTTGGTTTGGTAGAGATGGCTGTCGGTTGGCTAGCCTTGGGACCAGAACCCCCCCCCCCCCCCCCCCCCCCCTTCATTTTTACCTCACCCTTTTCTATTTGAAGTTGGTTTCTTTTTTTTATACCATTAGAGGTATTTAAATCCTTCAGTTTCTAAATGCTGCTGTGAATGCACACATTCCTATTTTAGGGTTATAATTCTTGCACAGGGCTTGGAACACTAAATATTGTTTAACATCATGTATGTGAATCATCTGGTGTTTTGATATCTGGTCCTGACTCTTATAACATTTTGATTGTTCTTTTCTAGTAAGTTCTATACTGTTCTCATTTCTAAGGATGAGCCAACAGTTTGGCTGTTTGGGCATTTGAACAAACGTCTGAACTTTCCCCCGTTTTGCTCCCTGATCAGCAGAAGCTGAAAATAATTTATAGAAGCTATAGATTTCTACCACTTCTATATATGACAGTTTCCCTCTGTCATCAGTTCCCAAGGATGCCACAGGTGCTTGCACCGAGATTCCCACCCGCATAAGCAAAGAGGTGGGGAAATCAGTGATGTCACTGTGAAATATGATCATGGACAAATTTGGGCATTTACATTGACATTTTATTTTTTTCTAATAAAGGATTTGTCAAATGTTTGGGTGTCTTTTTTTCTACTATGTAAGTTAAAAGTATTATGTATGCCTACTTATTCTCATAGGGGGCGGTATCTTGGGGGCCCTTGATTATTAAAGAGGGTTTCCAGATTCCGATAATCCCCATACTCAGATTAAGGGTTTGATATGAGTTTTTAGGGGGGCCACACACTGGGATTATGGGGGCGACTAAAAATAGAGGGACATTTACAAACAAAATAAAATGGTACAGTTTAAATCACTGGCAATTGACATTCCAGACAGTTTCTTATTTCTGACAAAGATCCCCCCAATTACATAGCAAACCCTTGCATTGAAGGAGCCTGTGTGTTGAGAGATGAGCCCCTTCACAGGCAGGATTAGGGCACCCACAGGCAGTTTATTTAAAGGATTTGGGCATTTTAATGTTTCACTTTAAGCACTAAAAATTATTGCCAAATTTATATATTTTTTTACTTTTTTTGTATTGGTACATGTTCCCAAGGGCAGTGCCCACCCCATCGTGCTATTTTTGACACCCCTTACCTATTAGCCCAGAAAATGAGCATTTATAACTTTTGACAGATTCAGTTTTCATTGATTTAATGGAATTTAGGTTTGACTTTCAAACTTTTTTAAAGTCTGCCAAATCCAGAGCAGTTCGGCTCATCCCTACTCATTTCATGAACAATGCTATGACCATACTCTAATGTGTTTTACTATGTGCAAGCTGTATTTTCTGCTGTCTATTTCTTTGAATAAATAAAAATACAATTTATTAAAGAAAAAAAGAAAAAATAAATGTCCCTCTATTTGTCAGTCCACTATTGAAACTGCTGATGTGAATGGCACTTTTTCTGATGCATACATACTTTGGCAGCAAGTTAAGGGCTCCTTCATATGACCACAATTGGTTATAACCACTAAGAAAACAAAACATTTTTTAACCTGTTGCCGACCGCCCGCCGTCATATGACGGCGGAGCGGTGCTGCTCTTGTGGCGGGTCGCCGTCATATGACGGCGCTAGCTTTGCGCCCCCAGGGGGCGTGCGCACGCCGCGCGAGGCACGCGCGCGTACCCCGCCGCGTCGCTGGGGACCCGATACGCGTGCCCGGCGGCCGCGATGTCCACCGGGCACCCGCGATTGCCCAGTAACTGAGCAGGACGTGGATCTGTGTGTGTAAACACACAGATCCACGTCCTGTCAGAGGAGAGGAGACCGATGGTGTGTCTATTGTACATAGGGACACCGATCAGTCTCCTCCCCAGTCAGTCCCTTCCCCCCACAGTTAGAATCACTCACATAGGGAACATATTAACCCCTGCAGCGCCCCCTAGTGTTAACCCCTTCCCTGCCAGTCACATTAATACAGTAATCAATGCATTTTTATAGCACGGATCGCTGTATAAATGTGAATGGTCCCAAAAATGTGTCAAAAGTGTCCGATATGTCCGCCGCAATATCGCAGTCACGATAAAAATCGCAGATCGCCGCAATTACTAGTAAAAAAAAAAAATAATAATAAAAATGCTATAAATCTTTTTTTACCAAAAATATGTAGAAGAATACATATCGGCCTAAACTGAGGAAAAACTTTGTTTAAAAAAAAAAAAATGGGATATTTATTATAATAAAAAGTAAAAAATATTGTGTTTTTTCAAACGTATCCCTCTTCTTTTGTTTATAGCGCAAGAAATAAAAACCGCAGAGGTTATC
The DNA here is from genome assembly GCA_028564925.1 of Lithobates sylvaticus. Taxonomy (NCBI): domain Eukaryota; kingdom Metazoa; phylum Chordata; class Amphibia; order Anura; family Ranidae; genus Lithobates; species Lithobates sylvaticus. Next base: position 209,723,961 of record CM053030.1, on the reverse strand, counting down.
AAATACCACCAAAATGAAGCTCTATCTGTGGGGAATTTTATTTGGGTACATCGTTGCATGACTGCGCAATTGTCATTCAAAATGCAACAGCGCTGAAAGCTGAAAAAATGGCTTGGTCAGGAAGGAGGTGTTTGTGCCTGGTAGGCAAGTGGTTAAATTTATAGCAAAATTGTCTGATAAAAATAATGGAGTGAGACAGTGGGCTTCATATACTAAAATCAAAAAGGCTGTTCACTTTGCAAGGGAAGTTGCAATGTGCAAGGGAAGTTGCAATGTGCAAGGGAATTTTTCCCAGAGCTTATTGAATAATGTGAAGCTCTGCTGGCTTCCATCATCCAATCATGTGCAAGCAAAAATGTAGTTGTTTTTCCATGCCCATGACTGGGTATTCTTTTTTCAATTATAAATTGTATTCAAATCCAAAATCCATATACAGCGTCAATGGTAATTTCGTACAAAACATGTTACAACACATATGTTAGCATGGAACAGTGGGCCAAGAATTTGACCTTGGTTGGGTCTACACCCTCTAATGTCAATTCACTTGTATATGACAGAGGGTAGGGCCTCTTTCTCATAACTTTATCAATTTTTTTTAGGAGGAGAAAGGAGGGAGTGCAGCAGGGAAGAGGGGAGAAGGGAAGAAAATAGAGGGGGGGGAAAGAAGACATGATGGTAGCCAAAGTTTATGGGTTTAAGAGAGCTTGCGGGGTGCTCTGTGTCCCCACAAGACGCTGATGACTGGATATTCTTATCAAAGTTAGATTTCACCACATTCTCTGGGGAAAAAGTCCATTGAAAAATAAACAGCCTATTTGTCCTTGGTAAATCAGCTGTAATATATCAATGTGAGTTTTAATCTGAATGTAATATTTCTGTAAAAGACTATGTAATAATCCCCAGGTCAGTTTTTATTAAAAGTCAGTCCACTCTAAAAATAATACATCAGCTTTGGTAAGCAGCGAACAGGTTGGGTCATTCCATTTCTAATATCTAGCAGAGGTTCCAGTGATGGGATTTCTACAGTTTTAAGGGTGTTTCACCCTTACCTAATTTTCATTGTATGAGCCCAATTGAAAAACCATAAAGATTAGTAAAACATTTTAATAGCAGGGGTGTGTGGAGATCTTATCACTAAAGTCCTCAAAAAATGCAGTGTAAATAGCATTGTAACAGATTCATTATATAAGAATTCTAATGACATATTCAATATACTAGAATTAATTCATATACCGTATTTGTTTGGTGAACCAACCCTTTTTAAACCATAAGCCAAAACATAGTAGTGAGCTGTGGGTGGTCTTTTCTGACATAATGAAATGAGACATTATGTGGAGTAAATTCAGGATGAGTACTGAACTTTATCTACATGCCCGATGCATTACTACCATAAGACTAATGTACAGTCAAACACACTCAAAAGTCAACTTTATTGAATTTAGCCCTAACTCTTCTGAAGACTTTGTACTGCCTAAAATAATGCAGAATAAAGCTATCAACACAACTTCCTCTGTGTTGATATACTACTAGACTTCAAACATTCCTATCAGCAGCATACTGCATTTTCTTTTTACTGATATGCCTCTTTGATGCATATATAGAAAGAAAAATAAGCAACAGATGTGAACATAGATGCGTACATTATAATGAATTACACTCTTTGGGCTTTTAGAAAAACAGTAATAAAATGTGACCTATACAGAGAACATAGTCTGTTGTGAATTAAGTTCAGTTTAATGGAGGGCAATTTATTGCAGAATTTAATTTCTAAACAAGTTTACTGAGAGAGCAAGGAAGTTAAGACCTGGAAAGCCAGGTATGTAGGCAACATGCATTGTCTCCTGTTGAGACTTAGCCTGCTATGAACCCTTTTTACTGTTCTTTTTTTTTCTTTTTGTTCTCATGAAATCTGGGAACAGAATGTATTAGTAACCTTGTTATCCACCTGGATAAGTTGCTGGCAGATGACTAAAATGCACACTGCACACACTGCATGTAAGTTTCTACAAATACACAACAGACAGAGCAAAACAAGGCCAGAATTAATCAAAATACATTCACTATTTATTTCAGTAAATCAACCTTTTAAATGTTCATCCACATAAAAACTAAGCAGAGTTTGATTTTTTTTTTTTGGATTTTATAATTCTCTGTTTTATATTTTTGCAGTCTTGAGCTGGCCATACATAGCCCAGAGGGCTGAATGGAAAAAACGAAACCCCCATCCACACATTTGAAGATGCAGGAATCCTCCCTGCTGTGTCATTATATTCTGACAACAGAAAAATCAGCCGGACTTCTCCTCTGTCAGAATACACTGATCAGTGCTGCAGCCTATTGGCTGCAGCACTGATCAAACTAAAGTTTTCCAGCAAGGCTGTTCATGAGCAGTCTATCAATAGATCAAAAACAGGAGCGGCCATAGGTGGATAGAAATTCAGCCTATCTGTTTTGAACCAGTCGAATTTTGATCCATCTATGGCCAGCTTTACAGACAAAGGACTGCGTTTACACTTGCGTTTACACTTGTGAATGTGACCGACAGTATTTACATGTGAGAACCCCAGCAGAGGTTCCCAGCTATCAGCTGTGGGAGGCAGCCCCATTGAAAGATAATTGTGGCTGCTCTCTTACCGGCCCTAGATGCAGACAGTCTGCACCCAGGGCACATCATTAGCAGGTGATCTCTGCATAGCAATGACATGTGAGCAGCTGCGATTATTTAGAGGAGTTGGTAGCCTCCCATTGCTTTCAATGGATCTGCCTTCAACAGCCAATTGCGTATGAGTGTAGCCTTAATGGTAACATTGTTACAAATGTGACCATTCCATTTTAAACTTTTGATTTGTTTTTTGAAGATTTTATATCTTATTGTCTGTAAAAAAATATAGCAAACTACATAAGATAAATGTCAATGTTTTTTTTTAAACCATCACTTTATTAAGTTTTACTGTCAGTGTACAAAGAAAAAGCAGCAATAAAGTAGCCCACACACGGGCAAGGCCTTAGGCGCTAAATTCAAAATACAGTAAAAATACAATCCATATTTAAGTATTAGTCTTAAAGCACATGGCTCGAGCAGCTAATGATACACACTAGAACAGTGATGGCGAACCTTGGCACCCCAGATGCTTTTTAACTACATTTCTCATGATGTTTATGCACTCTGCAGTATAGTTGAGCATCATGGGAAATGTAGTTCGAAAACATCTGTGGTGCCATATCGCCATCACTGCATGAGGAGAACAATGAAAAAGTTATATCCAAATAAACGCTCATTTAAATCAATCATCCACAGATGTAGCAGTGGAGGGATTTTCTATCCAACTAGACCATACTTTTTGAAACTTTTGGGAACACCCTCTGTTGCTGTAGGTAGCTTGATAAGGGCAGGTTGGAAATAACTAATTGCATCCACAAACAAACTGTGGATGGAGAGGATTTTTTCCAGCCTTTCGGGCATAGAATAGCAAGCGACTGAGGAAAGTCATCATTGCCATCGTAGTTGCCAGAATTTCCACTAAGCCCAACAGACAATATCTAGGCTCAAGTAAGATTGGCAATGGTGTCATAGAGATAATGAATTGAAGGACAGCTTGCCAATATGAGACTAAAGTGGGCCAAGTCCAAAAAATGAGAAAAAATTCTCCAGACTGGTGTGTGCATCACCAACGGGCTGGTGAAATGGTCAAACTCATCCTATGGAGCTTGTACGGGGTAAAATAGGACCAGTGCAAGATTTTGTATTTAAATAATTTATCCCTGGCGAACACTAAGTGAGTGAAAGGGAATTCCTATATGTCAGAACAATCCTCCTCATCCAACATCAGAACCCCACTTTTGTTTCAATGAGGACAATTCAGGTGTGGCAGCCATAAGAAGAGAACGGTAAAGTTCAGAGGGAACGTTTCTACATATCAGGTGCTCAAAGTATGGACTCTAGTTCCAAATAAGAAATTTGGGAATTGACCACTGAAGGCATGGGAAACCTGTAGGTAGCAATAGCAATAAAATGAGGGCAGGTTAAATTTGGAGTGGAGGGTATGAAATTGAAGGAGACAATAATTTTCAACTATGTGTTCCAGTATTTTATTTGGTCCAGGCAAGGGGGTCTGGAAGCACATAAAAATGAGGGAGAAAGGAGTTGAGCCAGAGAGGGGTGGGAGGAGATAAAATATTATGGGACAGCACTCAAATCGAAAGCCAGTCTTCTAGGCCTGTAAAGTGGTAAGCATGGAGGAGGTTAAGTTGTATGGGGCCTTTGGGCCTCTAAACAATAGGCACTGAAGGGCTTCCAAGGATGCTTCCAGCACCGTGGTCAAGTTAGTGAGATCAGGTTGCAGTCACCAATGTGCCGTGACTAGTTGGAAATGTGAATCAATGTTTACATGAAAAAAAACATTACATAAACATTAAATATTTAAAATGTATAATTTTTTTGAAATATATTTGATCTATTTTATTTTGTGCTTAAAATATTTATTCTACAAATATACTGTACATGACACAGAATTCACAGATCATTGTAAGAATATAAAGCATATACAGTATAACATATCGCATAAGATGTTTACCTTCTGAATCTTCCTCTGTGATTCAAACTCTGGATGGTTCTATCTACAGTATCTAACAGTCATAAAGGGGATAATAGGTGCAGGAATCACTTTGACATTCATATCCATCTATTCTACCTTCCCTCATTCTGTTTTTGAATACATCCATCTATCATGAGCTGTCTTTTGCAAATTATCTGATAATTGCATGTTGTGAATATAGTAAGTATGACAGTGTCCATACATACCATAATGAAGTCTACTTTAAAATTTCTTGAATTTTTAGTGCTTTGTTATGTTGTACAATATGACACTTGTAGTTGTTTGTCCTATTTTGTTCTATAAGAGACACTGTCTACAAGAAGTTTTCCAGGCTTGTTATTTAACGCCTCTACTGTGAAATCCTTTGAATTCTTGTGCTTTTTGTTTTGCTATGTAGATTTGTGTGTTATTGCACATTTATTTAAAAAAAAAAAAAAAAAAAACTGCAAACACTTGCATGAAACACAGACTGTTCTCCCCACAGATGCAACATTATCTGAAATAGTGGTCAGTACACCATCAAATGCATTTTTTGTGCAATAAAATGGAGTGCATTAAACTAATACTGGAGGACATGGAATTTGGTGCAGCTGTGCATAGTAACCAATCAGCTTCTAACTTCAGTTTGTTCAGTTAGGCTTTGACAAAACAATTAGAAGCTGGCTGGTTACTATGCACAGTGGCACCAGATTCTGTGTGCTACAATTTTAGTAAGCTCCACCAATTTTATTGTTGGTGGACATAAACTTCCACTACCTAAAGATGAACTTTGATTTTTCAATCATAAGACTTAATGTAGAAGACACTCAATGACGGCTTCCTGGGATGATGTTTTACCTTTCATAGAGGATCCTAGTTCTGCATGTGTTTTATTCTCCAAAGGCTTGTGCATTGGCCATCTTACTTTATCAGAGTTATTTGTTTCAATTTCATGTTTCTCTATATATAGGTTCCTAATTACTACACTGCCATGTGCACATGCATTTGAGGATTATACCTGCCCCCTTCTCTGATGTGTATCAGCTAGCATATACACTGGTAATATAACAGCATGCTCAGGCTACTTTCCAAGTGATCATTTTCTATCCATATTAAAAACTTCTCCCTTAGAACATACTTTGGAGCAGCCAGGATCTGGAACAGCTCTGCATAGTAACCAATCAGCATCTACCTTCAGCTTGTTCAGTTAAGTTTTAAAAATCAGTCTTAGTAAATAAATTTCAGTGTGATTAGAGGGTATAGTGTTTATTTCTGGAAAAAAAAAAATAATATATATATATATTGTTTCTCTACATAGAAAAAAAATGTTTACAGAGATTAGATTAAGTAGATTATTATACTACAAAATATTTTACTAGTAATTGGAGAATACAACAATGAAATACTGCATTGCTCATGAGTCACGGCTCAGAGAGATATCTGAAAAAAACATGTTATGTCTGAATTGAGCTGATCAACAAAGCAATGTAACACAATGATATCCCTCCCACCACTTTTGTCAAAAATAGACAGCATCGTGCAGGATGACTATGGAAAAGTACAGACCCAACTATGATTCCAATTTTACTGAACACAGATGACAAGTATTTTCTCTGGAACTTTTAATATTATAAATGTACATACAGAAAATTCCAAAGTTTTATGTGAACACAAAAACTGACTAGTAGAAACAGTTAAATGTAGACTTTCTTCTTAAAAGCAACAAGAACAGAGTCCATTCACAGAGAACTAGATAAACAAAGCTCTGCAAGACACCTTTAGCAAATACACAGCTGACTCTCTAGCACAAGAGGGGTGGCAGCAGCCCAAAAGTCTCTAAGATCTCTCACAGCAGCCTGTACTCAAAAAATGTCCAGGCTGAGTTGGTTGCCTCCTTCCAATATCCAAGGGACACCTTTCTCCAGTGATACCAAACTAGATCTTCAGCATCCAGGCCCTCAGGTCACCCACCTGAGGCCTCACAAACAGGAGGCACATGGCAGCACTGCCCTGGAGGGTAGCAGCCCTCAAGGCTGGACTGATTCTCTACAGGAAAAGGACCCTGAAGCTCAGTCTCAGAGCATTTATGCTATTTCTCAGCAGCCTTTGGGGCACTGCTCCCTAAGATTGGCTAGGGCTGAATAAATATTCATACTGTCATCTGCATAGATCCACACCTATGTTCCAGAGAATTCTCACAGCTCTCTGAAAAGCAGAGGGAGCTATCAGACTGACAGCAGCTGGAAACACTGAACTGACCTAATAAATCAGCTGCACTGGTTAAAGCTAACACCATAATTACAGCCACACTGGTTACAGTGAGGCAAGCTAAATTTACCTAACAAAAATGCACCGAGCTCCACTGAACATAGTGAGCCCAACTAAATTAAATTAATCATAGCACCTATCTAAGAGGGTGCTACATTTACTCCCCGCCAAAAACAGGTCATGTCTTCATTGGCATGAGCTTAAAGCTCCTAATAAAAAATACCTACAAAAATAGGGCGAAGTATCAAACAAAGTTGGAGGGAAAAAGGGAGGTTAACTATAAACAAAGCCCATGTGGCATTCCACATATTGCCAATAAGGAATATATACAAATAAATTAGCAGTAGAAAAAAACTTATGTACAAAATATATATACAATATATATACACTCACCGGCCACTTTATTAGGTACACCTGTTTAATTGCTTGGTAACCCAAATAACTAATCAGCCAATCACATGGCAGCAACTTAATGCATTTAGGCATCTAGACGTGGGGAAGATAATTTTCTGAACTTCAAACCGAGGATCGGAATGGGCAAGAAGGGGGATTTAAGTGACTTTGAACATTGCATGGTGGCTGGTCTGAGTATTTCAGAAACTGCTGATCTACTGGGATTTTCACTCACAACCATCCTTTGGGTTTACACAGAATGGTCCAAAAAATTGAAAATATCCAGTGAGCAGCATTTGTGTGGATAAAAATGCTTTGTCAATGTTAGAGGTCAGAGGAGAATGGCCAGACTGTTTTTAAATTAAAGAAAGGCAACTGTAACTCAAATAACCACTCGTTGCAACTAAGGTATGCAGAATACCATCTCTGAATGCACAACACGTCGAATCTTGAAGCAGATGGGCTAGAGCAGCAGAAGACCACACCAGATGCCACTCCAGTCAGTTAAGAACAGGAAACTGAGGCTACAATTCGCACAGGCTCCCCAACATTGGACAGTAGAAGATTGGAAAAACGAGTCTTGATTTCAGCTGCGACATTCAGATGGTAGGGTCAGAATTTGGCGTAAACAGCATCAAAAGCATGGATCCAGCCTGCTTTGTATCAACGGTTCAAGCTGTTGGTGGTATAATGGTGTGGGGGATATTTTCTTGCCACACTTTGGGCACCTTAGTACCTACTGAGCACCGTTTAAACACAGAGACCTACCTGAGTATTGTTGCTGACCATGTCCATCCCTGTATGACTACAGTGTACCCATCTTTTGATGGCTACTTCCAGCAGGATAATGCACAGATCTCACAAAGCTCAAATCATCTGAGATTTGCATCATGGCCTAAACACACTACCAGACCCCTACTGGGCACCAAAGAGAACTTGTAATATTGTTACTGCAAGTGATCAACATACGTGCATTTGGCTGCATTCTTGCAACACAGAGTCCTCCAGCACCATGGAGAACAAAGCACAGCTAGACATCCTAGCTAATCTAAGCTGTCTAGACATCTGCATATAAAAGCCTTGCTATGAAATATTGCTCCCTAGCCAGGGACACTTAGCATTACATAGTAATAGTAGAAGAGTTCTTGGATGTTTGGGTTCTGGCTCTACTAGCCAAAGTCCATAAACCCAAGTAGATGTGGAGTTCAGCTCAACTGATATTTGCAGTGGTGCCACCTCTGTAGCATCATAAGCACCATATCCTAGAGAAGTAGTTGAAACTTGACAAGGGATCCTTCCCCTGCTGGTTAGAAAGTAGCTTCTTGCATGTGAGAGCCTCCATTGTTGAGCCCTTGCCTGCCACCAATGTAACAGCTCAAAACAACATCTCCTTGGAATTAGCATGGGTTGCCCCCTATGTTGGGAAACAGTTTAGCTCCTGCATGTAGAACTTGAAACAAGAACTTCACAAAGGTTTATTTCCTTTTGGGAAAACTACAGCAATGACTCACCTGAACTCCCTTCAGCATGACATTTCCAAGCATGGGCCAAAGTACCCTTTTCCCTTTGTTGCAGGGGTAAAAGGGATTTAGAACTAGGGGATTTCCCATTTAAATTGAAGTTCAGATCAACACTCGAACTCTTGATTGGAGAAGCTTTGGCAGAAAGCCTTTCCTCCTCTGCACTTGTGTAGAAGTTCAGTGAGCAGCTGCCTTCTGTCACAGCAGCCAGTCACTCAGACTTGACAGCTGAGCATCCACACAGAAGCAAAAGTACCTTTCTCCTTAAGTTGAAAGAATAGTAGGGAAGGGGTTTTTAGGGTTTAGGAGGATTGCCTTTTTAGTTCGCAGTTCAGTTCAACACTAGAACCTTAAGAACTTGAATAACTTGCTGAAGAAACCTAGCAGAGGGCTTTCTCCTCTGTACATATGTACAGCATTAAATAGCAGCTGTCCTTTGCCACAACAGCATAAACTTGACTAAATGAAAGGTAGGTGCCACTTTAAACTTGACAGTCCAGCTTTCTGCAACACAGCTTTCTGCAACACAAGGCCCACCTCAAAGTAGAACAAACAGAGGTGCAGGTACACTCCTTTCTGGATTCTCAATGATAGAATTCAGGATTAAGGATTTGTAGCTGCCTCTAGAGTGAAAGTCACAGGTCCTGACAGCTGAAATGGACTGCAGGTAAATTAGTTGCCAGCCAAAACCTGTTTTCCCACCAGTATCACTCCCACAAGCTCACCTGTAAAAACGTTGCCATCCGGCTCCTTCCAAGTGGGGCTGATAGGGTTAACTGCGGCTGTGGGCTTCTCCTGCCCAATGATCTGGTAGAGTGTGGCCTCTGGGTCCTGCTGTCTTTACCACAGCCATCTGGTCCTCTGCCCTGGTAACTGTAACATGGTTGCAGGCTGCCCTCCAACTCCTGCTGGCTTTAGCCGCCTTGTGATGGGTACGATTGTCTCGCTCCTTTGGCAAATTGTGGCCTAAGTGACCACCCAGATTCAGCACCTCTGTTCTGTAGCCTGTCTCCCAGTCTACAAGCAAACTGCAGTGTCGCCGATTGCTAGATAGTTTCAGTAGCATCTTCCCACAATGACAACACCTGCCCCAGGCTCGCAACTTGACTGTGATCAGCCCTACTAAATTTAACTAATCCTAGCACCTATCTAGGAGGGTGCTACATGACTTACAATTAACAACATGCTAAAATGTTGGGTTTTTCTAATGAGCTACTAAATATACGACATTGACCAGTGGAAGTGGGTAGCATTTTGATGTCAGTTTCCTATTGGTTTACTTTCCCTCTTCAAGTGACTGTGGCTTTGTACTAAGTAAAAACTAAGAGAGCATTAGTATTTAGATTTTATTCATATTTCTTCATAAGTAATTCTGGGTTGTCAATGTTAAGGCCCCAGAAGGAGGAAGTGGAGAGAGCGAGAAAGTCTCAGACACATGTCCTGTCCATGCTGCTAAACCCCAACAAGCCAGAAGGGACTATTATGATTCACAGGATAGAAGCCATCCTGCCTGCATCATATGGATGTCAAAACCTCAGCCTAGCCTGAAATGAAGACAGACACAGTTTTTGTTGCTTGAATTGTTATTCGTTTTGTAAGTGTAATTGCTTTTAAACTTTAAATAAACCAAACAGAATTATACTATGGAGGTTTATCTTTTTGTTGAACCTTACGTCATGAATATACTATATTACTGAGGTCCCTATAATCGGAGGAGAAGAGAAGGTTGGCATCCATTCAAATTTTACCAGGATACCTACATGCCAATTTGATCTTAATTGTTGGTAAGTGGGGAATACAGGTGGGCACCGTGGATATTCACTTGAAGGACTCATCAGTATTATTGTTTATTATTTGTACCTAAACATATACAGTATCTCACAAAAGTGAGTACACCCCTAACATTTTTGGAAAAATTTTATTATATCTTTTCATGTGACAGCACTGATGAATTGACACTTTGCTCCAATGTAAAGTAGTGGGTGTACAGCTTGTATAACAGTGTAAATTTGCTGTCCCCTAAAAATAACTCAACACACAGCCATTAATGTCTTAACCGCTGGCAACAAAACTGAGCACACCCCTAAGTGAAAATTTCCAACTTGGGCGCAAAGTGTCAATATTTTGTGTTGCCACCATTATGTTCAAGCACTGCCTTAGCCCTCTTGGGCATGGAGTTCACCAAAGCTTCACAGGTTTCCACTAGAGTCCTCTTCCACTTCTCCATGATGACATCACGGACATCCACCTTCTGATTGAGGATGCCCCACAGATGCTCAATTGGGTTTAGGTCTGGAGACATGCTTGGCCAGTCCATCTTCATCCCCACCCAGCACCATCCATCCATCCCTGTCCACAATGCATCCCCACCCAGCACCATCCATCCATTCCTCTCCACAATGCATCCCCATCCCCACCCAGCACTTTCTATCCCTATCCACAATGCATTCCCATCCACACCCAGCACCATCCATCCCTCTCCACAATGCATCCCCATCCACACCCAGCACCATCCATCCCTCTCCACAATGCATCCCCATCCATACCCAGCACCATCCATCCCTCTCCACAATGCATTCACACCCAGCATCATCCATCCAGCCCTGTCCACAATGCATCCCCACCCAGCACCATCCATCCATCCCTGTCCACAATGCATACCCACGCAGCACCATCCATCCAACCATACCTATCCACAATGCATACCCATTCCCACCCAGCACCATCTATCCCTTTCCACAATGCATTCCCATCCAAACCCAGCACCATTCATCCTTCTCCACAATGCATCCCCATCCACATCCAGCACCATCCATCCATCCCTGTCCACAATGCATCCCCATCCATACCCAGCACCATCCATCCATCCCTGTCCACAATGCATTCCCACCCACACCCAGCACCATCCATCCATCCCTGTCCACAACGCAACCCCACCCAGCACCATCCAAACATCCCTCTCCACAATGCATCCCCATCCACACCCAGCCCATCCATACATCCCTGTCCACAATGCATTCCCATCCCCACCCAGCACCATTCATCCATCCCTGTCCACAATGCATCCCCATCCACACCCAGCACCATCCATCTATCCCTGTCCACAATGCATTCCCATCCCCACCCAGCACCATCCATCCATCCCTGTCCACAATGCATCCCCATCCACACCCAGCACCATCCATCTATCCCTGTCCACAATGCATTCCCATCCCCACCCAGCACCATCCATCCATCCCTGTCCACAATGCATCCCCATCCATACCCAGCACCATCCATCCATCCCTGTCCACAATGCATCCCCATCCAGCACCATCCATCCATGTCCACAATGCATCCCTATCCAAGCCCCCAGCACAATCCATCGCTCTCCACAATGAATCCATGCCACCCCAATGTAATACACTTTTCATATATTAAGTTGTAAGAGTGTTAAAATAAAAGTGGTAGCACCGATGGACTCATTGGGATGACCAGTGGGCGTATTCATTGGGACAGCCAGTGGACGGGCCTTGGGGAATGGTGGTCAGGCCCCCGGGCGGCCCAAGCCTAATATCTCTGATGGCTGCCCTGCATGTGTGTGTGTATGTATGTACACTACTGTGCAACGTTTTAAGCAGATGTAAAAAAAATTGTAATTTAGGAATGCTTTCAGAGATATAAGTGTTAATAGTTTATTTTTATCACATAACAAAATGGAAAGTAAATGAAAAGAAGAGAAATCCAAATTAAATCAATATTTGGTGTAACCACTCTTTGCCTTCAAAACGGCATCAATTTTTCTAGGTACACTTGCACACCGTTTTGTACGTTCCATTTTGGAACTTGGCAGGTAGGTTGGTTTAAACATATTGGAGAACTAATCACCAATCTTCTGTGGCTGTAGGCTGCCTTAAATCCTGTCTCATTATATAATCCCAGCCAGATTCAATGATGTTGCAAACAGGGCTCGGTAGGGTCAAACCATTACTTTCAGGACTCCTTGTTCTTCTTTACACTGAAGATAGTTCTTAATGACATTGGCTGTATGTTTGGGGTCCTGCTGCAGAGTAAATTTGGAGCCAATTACTTGCCTCCTTGATGGTATAGTATGATGGATATATATCTGCCTGTATTTCTCAGTATAGGACACCATTGATCCTGACCAAATCTCAAACTTCATTTGCAGAAATGCAGCCTCAAACTTGCAAGGAACCTCCACCATGCTTCATTGTTGCCTGCCTCCTGCTACAACCAAATATTAAAAATTTTGATTTATTACCTTAGTAGCAAAGTTTGTCAGTTCCTCTCCCAGTTTTAAGCCTCCTATTCGGAAAGGGGTACAGCACCCCTACCCAACAAGCCCCCAAAGAAAATGTCGTGTCTGCAGAAAGCGCGGATTTAGGCGTGACACCCGCTATTATTGTCCCGCTGTCCTGACAATCCTGGTCTTTGCATCGGTGAATGTTTCGAACGCTACCATACACTAGTTGAGTATTAGCGTAGGGTACAGCATTGCACAGACTAGGCACACGTTCTCAAGAATGCCATCGCATTTTGAGACCAAACCGATGGAACCGTTACAACAGTTCCGTTAGAACTGTTACAGTTACAAACAAAAGTTTAAAAAAAAAAGTAAAAAATAAAACAAAAAAAATATAAAATAAAAAAAACAAAAATAGTTGTTTTATTGTTCTCTTTCTCTCTATTCTCTCTCTATTGTTCTCCTTTTTACTGTATTCTATTCTGCAATGTTTTATTGTTAACCATTTTTTTTTGTTTTCAGGTACGCCATTCAGTTGCAGCGCGGATTTATCTATCTTGACAGCAACAGCGTTTGCTCCCACGATACATAAAGCGTGACTCCAACGCTGTAGGAGGTGATTTCACCACCACAGTTAAAAAAAAGAGCATATATGCCGAAGCATGGGGGCAGCAGAGGGCGGAGGAGCGATTTGCTCCTAATGCCGCCTACATACGGTTGAAATTCCGACGGAGGCTTGCCCGTGGAAAATTCCGACCGCGTGTACGCGGCATAACTTTTTTGCGGGAGGATGCCCCATGCTTCGGCATATATATATTTTAGGCACAGGTTGCATTAAAAAATGTTTTATTTTTTACTATGTTTTTTTTGGTATTTGCTTTGCAGGTATGGTAAATCTTACTGTTATACTATAATGTTACTTTGTTTTATTGTTAACCATAATTTGCTTAGCAGGTACGCCATTCAGCTGCAGCGCGGATTTATTTATCTTGACAGCAACAGCGCTTGCTCCCACGATACATAAATCCGTGACTCCAGCGCTGTTGGAGGTGATTTCACCACCACAGTTAAAAACAAAATGGTGCATGTATGCCCATCATTAGAAGTGGGTGGATGAAGGGAGGTTCTAATGGTGGGCATACCCACCGATCAATCTTTTTTTTTCGTTCAGCCCACAGGCTGCATGAAAAAAAAGATTACAATATCTGCCAAACAAGGGCCAGCAACGTACTGGTATGTTGCTGGACTTTGAGTGGTTATACCAGAATGATGCCGGCAGGATTAGGCATTATCTTGGTATCATTCTTTTCAGCCAGCGGTCGGCTTTCATGTAAAAGCAATCCTAGTGGCTAATTAGTCTCTAGACTGCTTTTACAAGCAGTGGGAGGGAATGCCCCCCCCCTCCCACCGTCTTCCATGGTTTTCTCTGGCTCTCCTGTCCCAACAGGGAACCTGAGAATGCAGCCGGTGGTTCCGCCAGCTGACCATAGAGCTGATCAGAGACAGAATGGCTCCAATCATCTCTATGGCTAAGAAACCGGAAGCTACGAGCATTTCATGACTTATATTTCGCCGGATATAATCAGCGCCATTGGGAAATTGGGAAAGTATTTTATCACACCGATCTTGGTGTGGTCAGATGCTTTGAGGGCAGACGACAGATCTAGGGTCTAATGGACCCCAATTTTTTCAAAAAAGAGTACCTGTCACTACCTATTGCTATCATAGGGGATATTTACATTCCCTGAGATAGCAATAAAAATGATAAAAAAATATATATAAATGAAAGGAACAGTTGAAAAATAAAAAAAAAAACAAAATCAATAATAATAAAAAAAAAAAAAAAAAAAAGCACCCCTGTCCCCCCCCTGCTCTCGCGCAAAGGCGAACGCAAGCGTCGGTCTGGCGTCATATGTAAACAGCAATTGCACCATGCATGTGAGGTATCACTGCGAAGGTCAGATCGAGGGCAGTAATTTTAGCAGTAGACCTCCTCCGTAAATCTAAAGTGGTAACCTGTAAAGGCGTTTAAATGCTTTTTAAAAATGTATGTAGTTTGTCACCGCTGCACGTTTCTGCGCAATTTTAAAGCATGTCGTGTTTGGTATCTATGTACTCGGCCTAAGATCTAATTTTTTATTTCATCAAATATTTGGGCAAGATAGTGTGTTTTTAGTGCATTAAAATTTAAAAAGTGTGTTTTTTCCCAAAAAAATGCGTTTGAAAAATCGCTGCGCAAATACTGAGTGAAAAAAAAAAATGAAACACCCACCATTTTAATCTGTAGGCCTTTGCTTTAAAAAAATATATTATTGTTTGGGGGTTCAACGTAATTTTCTTGCAAAAAAAAAATATTTTCTCATGTAAACAAAAAGTGTCAGAAAGGGCTTTGTCTTCAAGTGGTTAGAAGAGTGGGTAATGTGTGACATAAGCGTCTAAATGTTGTGCATAAAATTCCAGGACAGTTCAAAACCCCCCCAAATGACCCATTTCGGAAAGTAGACACCCCAAGCTTTTTGCTGAGAGGCATGTCGAGTCCATGGAATATTTTATATTTTGACACAAGTTGCGGGAAAAATAATAATTATTATTATTTTTTTTTTTTTTTTGCACAAAGTTGTCACTAAAAGATATATTGCTCAAACATGTCATGGGCATATGTGGAATTACACCCCAAAATACATTCTGCTGCTTCTCCTGAGTACGGGGGATACCACATGTGTGGGACTTTTTGGGAGCCTAGCCACGTACGGGGCCCCAAAAACCAAGCACCACCTTCAGGATTTCTAAGGGTGTGAATTTGTGAATTCACTCCTCACTGCCTATCACAGTTTCAGAGGCCATGGAATGCCCAGAAGGCACAAAATACCCCCAAATGACCCATTTTGGAAAGTAGACACCCCAAGCTATTTGCTGAGAGGTATGGTGAGTATTTTGCAGATCTCGCTTTTTGTCACAAAGTTTTGAAAATTGAAAAAAGAAAAAAAAAAATTTTTTTTCCTTTTCTTTCTTCATTTTCAAAAAAAAAAAATGAGAGCTGCAAAATACTCACCATGCCTCTCATAAAATAGCTTGGGGTGTCTACTTTCCAAAATGGGGTCATTTGGGGGGGTTTTGTGCCATCTGGGCATTTTATGGCCTTCAAAACTGTGATAGGTAGTGAGGAGTGAAATCAAAAATTTACGCCCTTAGAAATCCTGAAGGCGGTGCTTGGTTTTCGGGGTCCCGTACACGGATAGGCTCCCAAAAATTCCCACACATGTAGTATCCCCATACTCAGGAGAAGCAGCAGAATATATTTTGGGGTGTAATTCCACATATGCCCATGGCATGTGTGAGCAATATATAATTTAGTGACAACTTTGGGCAAAAAAAAAAAAAAAAAAAAAAGTTTGTAATTTTTCCCGCTACTTGTGGCAAAATATAAAATATTCCATGGACTCAACATGCCTCTCAGCAAAATAGCTTGGGGTGTCTACTTTCCAAAATGGGGTCATTTGGGGGGGTTTTGTGCCATCTTGGCATTTTATGGCCTTCAAAACTGTGATAGGTAGTGATAGGTAGTGAGGAGTGAAATCAAAAATTTACGCCCTTGGAAATCCTGAAGGCGGTGCTTGGTTTTCGGGGTCCCGTACACAGATAGGCTCCCAAAAGTCCCACACATGTTGTATCCCCGTACTCAGAAGTAGCAGCAGAATTTATTTTGGGTTGTAATTCCACATATGCCCATGGCATGTGTGAGAAATATATCATTTAGTGACAACTTTGGGCAAAAAAAAAAAAAAAAAAAAAAGTTTGTCATTTTTCCCGCTACTTGTGGCAAAATATAAAATATTCCATGGACTCAACATGCCTCTCAGCAAATAGCTTGGGGTGTCTACTTTCCAAAATGGGGTCATTTGGGGGGGTTTTGTGCCATCTTGGCATTTATGGCCTTCAAAACTGTGATAGGTAGTGATAGGTAGTGAGGAGTGAAATCAAAAATTTACACCCTTAGAAATCCTGAAGGCGGTGCTTGGTTTTCGGGGTCCCGTACACGGATAGGCTCCAAAAAGTCCCACACATGTGGTATCCCCGTACTCAGAAGAAGCAGCAGAATTTATTTTGGGGTGTAATTCCACATATGCCCATGGCATGTGTGAGAAATATATCATTTAGTGACAACTTTGGCAAAAAAAAAAAAAAGTTTGTCATTTTTCCCGCTACTTGTGGCAAAATATAAAATATTCCATGGACTCAACATGCCACTCAGCAAATAGCTTGGGGTGTCCCTACTTTCCAAAATGGGGTCATTTGGGTGTGTTTTGTGCCATCTTGGCATTTTATGGCCTTCAAAACTGTGATAGGTAGTGATAGGTAGTGAGGAGTGAAATCAAAAATTTACACCCTTGGAAATCCTGAAGGCGGTGCTTGGCTTTCGGGGTCCCGTACACGGATAGGCTCCCAAAAAGTCCCACACATGTGGTATCCCCGTACTCAGAAGAAGCAGCAGAATATATTTTGGGGTGTAATTCCACATATGCCCATGGCATGTGTGAGAAATATATCATTTTAGTGACAACTTTTTGTAAACATTTTTATTTTTTTTTATTTTTTGTCATTATTCAATCACTTGGGACAAAAAAATAAAATATTCAATGGGCTCAAAATGCCTCTTAGCAATTTCCTTAGGGTGTCTACTTTCCAAAATGGGGTCATTTGGGGGGGGTTTGTACTTCCCTGCCATTTTAGCACCTCAGGAAATGAGATAGGCAGTCGTAAACTAAAAGCTGCGTAAATTCCAGAAAATGTACCCTAGTTTGTAGACGCTATAACTTTTGCGCAAACCAATAAATATACGCTTATTGACATTTTTTTTACAAAATACATGTGGCTGAATACATTTTTGCTTAAAAGTATGACTAAAATTGAGTTTATTGGATTTTTCTTATAACAAAAAGTAGAAAATATCATTTTTTTTCAAAATTTTCGGTCTTTTTCCGTTTATAGCGCAAAAAAATAAAAATCGCAGAGGCAATCAAATACCATCAAAAGAAAGCTCTATTTGTGGGAAGAAAAGGACGCAAATTTCGTTTGGGTACAACATTGCATGACCGCGTAATTACCAGTTAAACCAGTGCAGTGCGAAATTGTAAAAAGTCCTCTGGTCTTTAGGCTGCATAATGGTCCGGTCTGAAAGTGGTTAAATCCTGTCTCATTATATAATCCCAGCCAGATTCAATGATGTTGCAAACAGGGCTCGGTAGGGTCAAACCATTACTTTCAGGACTCCTTGTTCTTCTTTACACTGAAGATAGTTCTTAATGACATTGGCTGTATGTTTGGGGTCCTGCTGCAGAGTAAATTTGGAGCCAATTACTTGCCTCCTTGATGGTATAGTATGATGGATATATATCTGCCTGTATTTCTCAGTATAGGACACCATTGATCCTGACCAAATCTCAAACTTCATTTGCAGAAATGCAGCCTCAAACTTGCAAGGAACCTCCACCATGCTTCATTGTTGCCTGCCTCCTGCTACAACCAAATATTAAAAATTTTGATTAATTACCTTAGTAGCAAAGTTTGTCAGTTCCTCTCCCAGTTTTAAGCCTCCTACACAGCTGTTTCTGTTTAGTTATTACTGTGTTTCAACCTACATATGAAATTTATGATCATTAATACCTGCTTGGTATAATTGGTTAATCATACACCTGACTGTAATCATACAAAATCCCTGACTTTTTGCAAAGTGTACAAAGTGTGCAAATGTAAAAACTGATGCTGGTTTAAAGCCAAAGGGTAGTTATACCAAATATCTATTTTATTTCGATTTTTCTTCTGTTCGCACACTTTTGTAAATTGATAAAAATAAGCAATTAAATATTAAATATTTTTGAAAGCATTCTTACTTTACAGCTTTCCTGATACCTGTCTAAAACCTTTGCATAGTTGTATATTTAAGAGTATACCCGTGCAACATGGACAGAGCCACTGCTCCCAATTTGACATCCATGTGTGGGTCCCCAAACATAAACAGTGTGTATTTGGGGCCCGTACCCACATGGATGTTAGATTGCGGGCAGAGTCTGTGTCCATGCAGCCGCTGCATCCTAACTGGCATGAATGGCATTGCCAGAATGAAGATGCACATAGCACCTGTCCATCCTCATGCCCGTGTGGGAAAAATGGCTCTCACACAGGTCTATGCTTAAGTATGCCCTTGTGAATAAGGCTTAACAGTAACATACAGACATACATAAATACAGACAGCTGACAGGCTAAGAGAGCCATTTATGGCAGGGGCAGTATGTACCGGGAAGTTGATAGTGTAAAAAAGAAGTGGGAGCAGTGTTTAAAAGAGAAAAGTGGGTCAGTGTATACAGGTGGGCAGTGTGTAGAAAGGGCAGAACAGTGTATACAGCGGGTGAATCAAATTTGGGATAATTCCATGGCTGTGTTTACTAGTGGTTTCTCATCATACTAAAAAGCCACATCCAATATTTAGCATAATTTAGCCACTTTATGCAATGGAGCGCAACATGCATTGTAGGCTGCTGTCTCCCTGGTAGGGGCCTTAGTTTATTACTTTGCCCAGGGGCCCATGATGCTATTAGGACTGCCCTGTATGCAGGGTCAGCAGCTAAAAGTATTAAGCTGAATTATCACTATTTTCAGACTCAATAGTGTCAACCTACTGTTCAAGTAAGGTCTCATGCACACTGCTGCTGGTAAACGGACGTTTAGGAGCAGTTGGGCATTTTTTTCAACTGCTCCTGAACCCTGCTCTATGTTAACTTATCAGTACATGTACACTGGTTCGTTTATAGTCATTTCTAGGCAGTTATGTTTAGAGCCTTTTTTGGAACCTAAAAAAATGCGTTCAGAAGCTGGGGCATTTCAAACGCGGCTAAACGTGGCAACTCGTGTTTAGCCACGTTTCGTTTACAGGCGTTTTTCATTTTTGGCAAATTTTTTCCAACGCTTTCAGGCGCAAGTGCGGCTAAACGGACGTTTTTAGATGCCGGTTTCTAGCTGTCAGGTTAAAACTTTCAGGAGAGGTTGAACAACATCCCCTGTACATGAAGCCTTATGCCCCATACACACGGTCAGACATTCCGACCACAAAATCGGAAGCTTGTGTTGCACACACACAGTCGGACAAAGTTGTCAGAAAATCAGATCGTTCCGAACGAGGTAACGTAAAAAATGTACGAAGAGACTACGTAGAGGCCAGTAGCCAATAGCTTTCGTCTCCAAATTTCTTCTGAGCATGTGTGGCACTTTGTGCGTTGGAATTCTCTACACACGATCGGAAAAATTTTGATCGGATTTTGTTGTCGGAAAATTTTAGATCAGGCTCTCAATTTTTTTCCGACGGAAAAAGCCTGCTAGAGCCCACACACGATCGGATTTTCAGACAACATAATCTGATCGGACTTTTTCCATCGGAATATCCGACCATGTGTACGGGGCATTAGAGCAAACAAATCATGCTGTAATGGTATACATTTGTCTATTGTATAAGCTTTGGGCTGGCAAAGTTAAAAATACGTAAGACACGGATGTTTATCACCTACCATGCTTGCTCCTCAATTTGCCAGTCCAAACCTTGTTAAAACATATATGTCAGTGACTGAAATCCTTTGGTATATGAACCTAGTTATCACAATTGTAAATGTTTTCATCCTTGATTGCTACTTAAAGCGGTTCTGCACCCTTTTCATTTAGTAAATCTCTTTGCCTTCCAAATCAGGCAAAGAGTACTAAATGAAATGTTTTTTTTTTTTTTTTTTTTTTTACTTACCTTGTAATTGAAGACTTCCGGTCTTCTCCCTCTGCGGCGGCGGGCGGGGTCTTGCGTCGATCGTCGTCACGGCGCACTGTCTCCTGGGATCTGGTGTCATTGATCCCAGGAGTCAGTGCGGGCATCTTCCGAAATCTCGCGAGATTTCGGCCACATCTTCCGAAATCTCCCGAGATTTCGGCCGCATCTGCCGAAATCTCGTGAGATCTCGGCAGATGAGCCGTTACTGCGCACGCGCGAGTAACGGCAGTGCATGCTGGGCCATCTAAAGTCCCTGTGGGTGTTTCACATGCCCACAGGCAAGATGGCCCCCAGCACTAAAGAAGAAGACGAGGAACTTCATCGGACGAAAACCGGCGGCGATCGAGATGGAAGATGGAACAGGTGAGTCCCCTAATAAAGGTAAGCACACTTTATATTACATCCTAAAAAAAAAAATTTTTTTTCAGAGTGCAGAACCGCTTTAACTGTCTGAAGACATATATGGGTATGTGTTTTTGATTGATATTTTGTTTGAGAAATATATTTATTACAAGGCAGCAGTGAAGCCCCTATGTTGTAAAGTTTGCTTTATTATTGAATTATCATGGACTGTCAGAGTCAAGTTAAATTCTCTTTCCCAAAGTCTCTGATCATTCCACCAAAACTATTATACACAATTAACTTCATCAAATTTAATTTATTTTGCAAAATGCTCTCGAATAAAAGTAACTGGTGTTTTAATTTGAACATCTTTTTTAGGAGCATGACTAACCAGAGCCAGTAAATTTGGAATAATGGGATGTAACAGTCCCACAGAGTGTATGTGATTCATCTAATATATTCTGTGTCACTTTTCATCCCTCAAAGATCTAAAATAAAAAGATAACGATTTCCCTCCAGAAGTAAGACTGTGGTAATGCAATTTTATCTTCTGAAAGGAAAAGTACCACATTATAACCAGCGTTAATTTTCAGCTTGCTAATAGTATATGCCAGGGGTCTGAAAACGTTTTATACAAAGGGCCGGTTTACTATCCTTCAGACTTTAGAGGAGCTGGACTGTGGCCAATGGGAGTAGAAAATGTCCTGGCATTGATAAAAATGCTCCTTCATTGGTGTCTATGAGAAGAATAATACCCCATTATTGCTGCCGGTAGGAGGAATATTGTTGCATCATTGGTGTCAGTGGAAAGAATAGTGTCCCTTCATTGGTGTCAGTGGGAGGAATTGTGTCCCACTGTTGGTGTAATTTGCAGGAATTATGCCCTATTGTTAATGTCAGTGGGAGGATGTCCAGGTAAAGTCAAGCAAAGGGCCGTATCTGACCTCTGGGCTACAGTTTGGAGACCACTGGTATATGCCTTCTCCACTTTTCATTTAGGGCATGTGTTGCCTAAGTCCTGCTTTAAGACTTTTTGTATTGTAACTAAAGTCTCTCTCAGATTCCTGTGCTCAGGAGTTCCTTCTTTTCATTATCTGCCACACTCTGTTGAGTAGGCTCCAGGGTGCTGTGTCAGAGATTTTGCATGAGTAATGCCGCGTACACACGAGCGGAAACTCGGCCAGCAAATGACTGATGAGAGCTTTTGGTCGGAAAATGCGACCGTGTGTATGCTCCATCAGACTTTTGCTGGCGGAATTCCAGCCAGCAAAAGATTTAGAGAAGGTTCTCAATTTTTCGGTCGGAAAAAGTTCTGATCGGAAATTCTGATCGTCTGTACCAATTCCGACGAGCAAAATTCCTACGTATGCTTGGAAACAATTAGACGCATGCTCGGAAGCATTGAACTTAATTTTCTCGGCTTGTCATAGTGTTGTACGTCACCGCGTTCTTGATGGTCGAAAGTTCAGCGAACTTTTGTGTGACCGTGTGCATGCAAGCCAAGCTTGAGCGGAATTCCGGCAGAAAAACCATCCAAGATTTTTCCGACGGAAAATCCGCTCGTGTGTACGCGGCATAACGCTGCATATTTGTTGACTGCCCAATCCCTCATGAGTTTATCACCAATGGGCTGGCCTAAAATGTAAAAAAACATGATGAGCATTGTTCTGGAAGGGCCTTTTGCTTCTGCTTTGCCAGCCGGATGTAGCATGTGCTTGTTGTCCTTTAGTGCGATGAGTGTTTGGATAATCTGTGTATTCAGGAAGACTTCACCTAAGCTTTTTCTGTACAGAACTAGAATAAGGAGACAATGGAGCACACACTAGAACCTTCATTGTACTAGCTGCAATCACAAACTTAGTATAGCGTAGACACAAGAAGCTGTAGGAGCCAAGCATTTTGGCTATACCATTTTTTCATTATGAGCCTTTAAAAGACATCTAAGGATTGGATTGTCTTTCTGCAAGCTACTAAGTAACTGTAGCAGCCTGGGAACAAGGCATTCTCATTTGAGTATCCTACTTGAAAAGCCCACAACCCCTTTATGGAAGCACTGCACTGGAATCAGATAGGACCCATATCTAGGGATGAGCCGAACACCCCCCGGTTTGGTTCGCAGCAGAACATGCGAACAGGAAAAAATGTGTTTGAACACGCGAACACCGTTGAAGTCTATGGGACATGAACATGAATAATCAAAAGTGCTAATTTTAAAGGCTTATATGCAAGTTATTGTCATATTGTATCAATGCAAAAAAAAGATTTAAAAACGGCCGTTTTTTCGGGAGCAGTGATTTTAATAATGCTTAAAGTGAAACAATAAAAGTGAAATATTCCTTTAAATTTCATACCTGGGGGGTGGGGGAGGGGGTTCCTAATGATGCCCCCCCCCCCCCCACCAAAAGAAAAAAAAAAGGGGGGCTCTACCTGAAGTAAACCACACAGCAAACATTTGTGCATATTTTAGGGGTGTTTTGGGGCAAACAATACTATGCAGCAGACAAAAGAACATTGCTTAAGTGACTAGGCCATAGGTGTCTATTGGGGCAGAAGAGCATGCTGGTGAGGTAAGTGAGGGGAAAAATGCATGAAGGAGAAAAAGGGGCACAGCATATTAGAACATATTGCAATCATGGTAATTAGGGAAGGAGTCAAAAATACAAGTCATTAGCAAACAGAGCATACATAGAAGGGAATAGTAAAGTAGAATGTTACCTTAATATAGTCCTCCTGCAGGACCTGAATGATGGCAGAACAGGTCTCTGGAATAATGATTCCCAGGGCCTGGGGAGAGATACCTGAAGAGAACTTCAAATCCTGAAAGACTTCTCCCTGTCGCCAAGTCTCAACGTGGCAACAAGCCTCTGCTCCGGAGTAATGCTTGTCTCATGCAGGTATCCTGCGGCTGATAAAGGGGTCAGCAAAGCCAAAAGAACGGTGAAAATCGGGGTCCGTCATCTGAAAAAGTTCCTGAAATCATTCAGGATTATTCTCCCGGATCTCACGCTGAAGCAACCAATTCTTGGTCCACATACTCCTCGTCACTCTGTTTACAAGTTATTGTCATATTGTATCAATGCAAAAAAAAAAGATGCAGCAAAAAAATGAAATTTTAATAATGCTTAAAGTGAAACAATAAAAGTGAAATATTCCTTTAAATTTTCATACCTGGGGGTGTCTATAGTATGCCTGTAAAGTGGCGCATTTTTCCCGTGTTTACAACAGTCCATGCACAAAATGAAATTTCTAAAGGAAAAAAAGTCGTTTAAAACTACTCACGGCTATAATGAATTGTCAGTCCCGACACACAGGGACCCTTCAGGTCTGGTATGGATTTTAAGGGGAACCCCGTGCCAAAATGTAAAAACAAATGGCGTGGGGGTCCCCCCAAAAATCCATACCAGACCCTTATGCATCTAGTTCAAACAAAAAAAAAATCATACAATCCCATATACACAATTAATTCTTCACCCACGGTTGATCCAGAGGAAGGGGAAAAACCCCAGCAAAGAATGCTCCAGTTTTGCTACAGCAGGGGAAAAGATTCCTTCCTGATCCTCTGACAGGCAATCAGATTTTCCCTGGATCAACTTTACCTATAAATGTTAGTACCCAGTTATATTAGGTACATCTAGGAAAGAATCCAGGCCCTTTTTAAAGCAATCTACCAAGCTTGCCAGAACCACCTCTGGAGGGAGTCTATTCCACATCTTCACAGCTCTTACTGTGAAGAAACCTTTCTGTATTTGGAGATGAAATCTTTTTCCTCTAGATGTAAAGAGTGAACCCCCTATGTGATGACCTTAAAGTGAATAACTCAACACCAAGTTCACTATATGAGCCACTTATGTATTTGTACATGTTGATCATATCTCCCCTTAATCTCCTCTTCTCAAGAGAGAATAAATTCAGTTCCTCTAATCTTTCAGCTCATAGCTGAGCGCCTCCATGCCTCTTATCAGTTTGGTTGCCCTTCTTTGCACTTTCTCCAGTTCTGTGATATTCTTTTTGAGAACAGGTGCCCAAAACTGAACTGCATATTCCAGATGAGGTCTTACTAATGATTTATACAGGGGCATAATGATATCTCTCACTCTGGAGTCCATACCTCTCTTAATGCAAGAAAGCACCTTGCTTGCTTTGGAAACCTCAGCTTGGCATTGCATGCTATTATTGAGCTTATGGTCTACCAAAACCCCCAGATCCTTCTCCACTACGGATTCCCCCAGTTGTACTCCCCCTAGTATGTATGATCCATGCATATTCTTAGTCCCCAAGTGCATAACTTTACATTTACTAACATTAAACCTCGATTGCCACTTAGTTGCCCAATTAGACAGTGCATTGAGGGCGGCTTGTAAGTTGGAGACATCCTGTAAGGATGTCAATCCACTGCATAGCTTGGTGTCATCTGCAAAGACAGAAATGGTACTTTTAATCCCAGACCCTATATCATTTATAAAGATATTAAAAAGTAAGGGTCCCAACATTGAACCTTGGGTAAGAATCATTAACCACTACTCTCTGAATTCGTTTTTTTAGCTAGTTTTCTATACATGTACAAATCGATCTTTCCAAGCTTTTACCTTACACATTAGTTGTGTGTGGAGAACTGTGTCAAACGCTTTTGCAAAATCCAAGTATACCACGACCACCGCCACCCCCCTGTCCAAGGTTTTACTTACCTCCTCATAAAAAGAAATCAGGTTTGTTAGACAACTTCTGTGTTTCATGAATCCATGCTGTTGCCTAAAATATTTTTTTCCAGCAAGAACTCATCTATGTGGTCTTTTATTAAACTCTCCAGTATCTTCCCAAATCTAGAAATTAAACTAACAGGTCTATAGTTACTTGGTAAAGACTTTTATCCCTTTTTAAATAAGGGCACCACATTGGACCTACGCCAATCCGGTAGTACCATTCCAGTCATTGTCGAGTCCCTAAAAATTAGAAACAATGGCTTTGAAAGGTAGGTATTGCCATGGTTGGGATTCAAACGACCACAGGGCTGCTAAGTGGAAGTGCTAACCACTTAGTCATTGTGCTGCCCAGCTCTTGTGAAGCTGCTGGAGCAAGTATCTCAGGCCAGCTAGTGGCTACTAGAGGGGGATCCTTAACCACTTGCCGACCAGCCGCCATCATTATACGACGGCAGGTCGGCTTGTTCGCGCAAATCGTCATAACTGTAAATTGGCTCCTTTAAGAGCCATAGCAAGTGCACTCGCTGCACAGCGGGGAACCCGATGCGCGTTGCCGGCGGCCACGATGTCTGCTGGCCACATGCGATCGCGGGAACGAGAGTCAGAACAGGGGTTTGTGTATGTAAACACACAAATCCCAGTTCTGACAGGAGAGGAGAGACAGATCGTCTGTTCCTACCCTGTTTCCCCGAAAATAAGACCTAGCGTGATTGTCGGTGATGGCTGCAATATAAGCCCTACCCCCCCAAATAAGCCCTACCCTGTTTCTCCAAAAATAAGCCCTACCCTTAAAATAAGACCTACAAGGACTAGGGCTTATTTGGGGGGTAGGGCTTATATTGCAGCCATCACCGACAATCACGCTAGGTCTTCTTTTCGGGGAAACAGGGTAGTAATTAGGAACAGTGATGTGTCTCCTCCTCCAGTCAGTCCCATCCCCCCACAGTTAGAAACACTCATGAGGGAACAGATTTAACCACTTGATCGCCCCCTAGTTTTAACCCCTTCCCTGCCAGTGAAATTTACACAGTAATCAGAGCATTTTTATAGCACTGATCGCTGTATATATGTCAATAGTCCCCAAGATGTGTCAAAAGTGTCCGATCTGTCCACCGCAATGTCCCAGTCCCGCTAAAAATCGCAGAGAGCTACCATTACTAGTAAAAAAAATTAAATAATAACAACGTCATAAATCTATCCCCTATTTTGTAGATGCTATAACTTTTGTGCAAACCGATCAATATACGCTTATTGTGATTTTTTTTTACCAAAAATATGTAAAAGAATACTTATTGGCCTAAACTGATGAATACATTAGTTTTTTTTTTTTTTTTTTTTTTAATTTGAGGATATTTATTATAGCAAAAAGTTAAAAATATATTTTTTTTTTCAAAATTGTCGCTCTTTTTTTGTTTATAGCGCAAAAAAGTAAAAACCACAGAGGTGATCAAATATCACCAAAAGAATTGATATGCACTTACCAACATTGTGCATTGCTACAGTCTGGTAAAAGTGTTTCTCATGCATTCTAACAGAGGTGAAGAATGCACCAAAACTCATATACCTGTCTAGAACTTGTACAGTACTTGAATTTGCCACTTTTAGAATGCACTTGAGACACTTTAGCAAAATCTGTTTTTCTCTCTTTACACCAAATTAAAAGTTGGTCCTAATTTGCCCCACTTTTACTTTTGGCACATCCAATGCGACACAATGTAAAGTGGCGCGTTCAATATGTCAACATGTAAAAGGGGTGCATTTTAGAACTACCTGAGTTTGGTTCACGAGTCTCTGACAGAACCAAAAGTGTCGCAAATGCTTCATGAATTTGGCACAATATATTAACAAGAGGAATTAACGCCAGAAAAGTGGTGCAGCAGCTTTACTGAATTCCCCCCATAATGTGTACTACAAAATTGCATGTGCAAGGTGTACTGTATGTGGATAGCAAATGATTTTTAGCTTATACTAGTCAAATGAAGAAAATGTTCTCAGTGATTTTGCAGTCAATGTACATTGCCCTAACTTCTTAAAAAAATCTGAACATTAATACATTAATTAAATAAAGCAAAGCAAAGGGCCATATAAATATGCAGTAAATTACAACAACCAGTCATATTTTCTTTTACAGTAGGCAGAGCAGTTGAAGCCCATTTCCAGGTTCATAATTCAGACTAATTTTTTGAATGCATACCTTTTTAATGTTATCCAGCCACTCTTTTGACATGTATGATCCCTTTCCTTTTTGCCTTTTCTTCAGCACTGGGCCATCCTGGGGGGTGGGGCTATGATGTTTTGCACTGGTGGAAATGGATTACTGCAGGGGGCAGTGCCAGAGAGGAGGTGGGTGTGCAGAGAGAACAGATTTTTTATTTTTAACCTCCAGAGTGACGAATGTTACCACAGGTTTGGCTTTGAGAAATAGTTATTTTTATGTTTGGCTTTTTGTGATTTATCACCCCTTCTCCACAGAATGCAGACTCAAAGAAACATATGGTTGGTTGGTAAAAGTATCGTACTTTCCATAAAGAAATATTGTATTTAGAAAGATTAACACGATTTTGTATTTCCCACTTTCACATCTGTCACAAGACATTGACTTCCTTTATTTTAAAAATAATATAGAAAAGATTGCACAATATGCCAATGCTATGGCCAGATTTTTGTTTTATATAACAGAGATATATTTCAGACTTTTTAGAAAAAGGTCAGAAGCTTATCTAACTCAGTAGGTACTGTAGCAGATTTGAAATAAATACTGCAATTAAATGCTAGATTCATAACAATTGTGGTACATGATCTGTCTGTATAACAGAGAACTAAACTTTCACCTGCTGAAATTAAAACATACAGTAGAGGTGATATAAGACATATCAGTACATAGAACTCATAAATTACCATATCACCATCATTATTATACTTTTTAATTGTACCTAACCAATGGGTAAATGGCACCAAGTGTTTTATATGGCTAGTTAAATGCTCCCTGGTTTTTCTTTTCTTTTTTTGTATAATAAAAAAATGTTTTAACCAATTTATTAGTATATTTATATAAAAACAGTTATGGACAGTGTCTAAAGACAGAGCATTGCATCCACATCCCTGATAGATAGAGAAAGAAGAAAAAGGGAATTCAGATCAAAGACCCTTCCCTTAGTGATAATTGGGACTTTAAAAGATGCATGTATCTGTCAAGAGGTAAGCACGCCAACTCAGACTAATTCGAAAAAATTCATTTATTACAGAAACTATACAGATTAAGAACAAAATTGGTCGTTGAACAAATGGCCAAGATTAATACTCATAATAAAACGATTAAACGGATGCTAGGGTATACTGGACAATTGACGCGTTTCAGCAAGTCACTGCTTCTTCAGGGCTGTATCCCATGCATCCAAATATTTTCACATTAACACCCACATAGCATTGGTAAAGGCGGACAGCGCTCCGTGTCAAAAAGGCGATGTCAGGGTCACCTCAGTGGTCTCAAGGATGTTGAACCATGTGTGCAAGTAAGGAAATCTTAGATTCCTAATAGCTGCAAAATAGCCAACCGTAAGTGTATAAAGTGCTGGAGAGGGTAAGACTGTCAGAAATCCGGATTGGTAAATATCCTTCACAGACGTCCCGATTGTAATCAGAAATATGTTCTGATATGTTCCGCCGGACCAAGTCCGCCAGATAGTCCAATCGTGTGTACGCGGCATAGGAGTTTACTTACAGAAGAAGAGAGCACAGCAATGACTTCATTAATGTACTGGTGCTCCATTATTGGCCAGCCAGCCAGCAGACTAGAGGCAGGAATGTCATGCTTTTTATTGTTTTATCGTTAGTAGGGGAAAGTGAGGTCTATAACTTGGACAAGCAGTATAACATAAATCTCTGAACCAAATAAAGCTGAATAAATTAGAAGAGTGAATCATTCCTGCTTAGTCAAATTCTGCAAAGGCTTTCAATTAGAAAGAGACAGTCTGATTAAAAACCCACGCTATCATGGGTGCACCTTACACTTCCTAAACTGCATTTTAAAAATGAAATAAAACATCAATTCAAAATACCTTAGGTAAAAAAAAAAATAAAACTGCATAAGCCATTCTTATTTAATTTGCTAAAATGTAAACAGTGTGCATTCTGTGAAATGCATTACATATGTCTGGCTAGGTATTATGTGCACAAAGCTCCATTCAAATTAAGCACACATTCCGATTGTTGTGATGTTTTTTTCTGAGCATACATCCCCTAATCCCAGAAGAACAAGTAATTGGGGATATTGGAAGTGCAATTTTAAGGGGGAAACTTTTTTAATTTAATGTAAACTAAGTAGGCTTATGAATGTGTCATTACAATCAGTTAAATAAGGAATTATATATGCTTATAATCAATCAATTTTATTTAACACATATTATTCATTCTGTTAAAATAATTATCCATATTTATATATTTCTAACAATATTCCATTATGTGCTTCTAGATTATACAAATTTGTTACATTTCTAAATGTTCATATCTAGACACTTTATAACTACTGTCTTCATATAGCTTCTAAAACTACACCTGTGCAAAATTGTCTGTTGTATTTGTAATGTTATTTGTTTTTCCTCTTCCTGTAAAGCTGGTCTCCATGCAAATACAAGAAACCACTAAGGCCCCTTTCACACTGGGGCGGGAGCCGCGGCGACAGTAAAGCAGCGCAGGATTCACCCACTAGCGGTGCAGTTTTAACCCCGCTAGCAGCCGAAAAAGGGTTAAAATCCCCCGCAAAGCGCCGCCATAGCGGCGCTTTGCGGCGGTATTGCCGCGGTATTACTGCGGTGTTCCATTAAAATCAATGGGTAGGAGCGGTATAGGAGCGGTGAATACACCGCTCCTATACCGCTCCAAAGATGCTGCTAGCAGGACTTTTTTTGACCGTCCTGCTAGGGCACCTCTCCAGTGTGAAAGCCCGCCGGCTTTCACACTGGAGTGAATGGGGTCGGATTTTTTCAGGTGCTGTACAGGCGCTATTTTTAGCGCTGTACCGCCTGAAAAACGCCCCAGTGTGAAAGGGGCCTTAGGGCTGAATTTATCGTATGGGAAATTTTTAATGAGGAGGTTGTGCATTGCTGGGCAGGGTGCACACTGAAGTTCACCAAAGCTCTGCAGCTGAAGCAAGTATATGCTTAAAAGACTAAGGGGTTGATTTACTAAACGCAAATAGGCTTGTCACTTTACAAGGAAAGTAAATCAACCCCTATGTCACTTTTTTATTTATTAAGGTACTTATATAGTGCCAACAATTTACTCAGTGCTTTATATATATATATATATATATTAAAAAAAATCCATATAAAATGTCATACAGCGCTCCTCTATATATATATATATATATATATATATATATATATATATATATATATACAGTTGTGCTCCTAAGTTTACATGTTTACATACCCTGGCCGAATTTATGATTTCTTGGCTATTTTTCAGAGAATATGAGTGATAACACAAAAACTTTTCTTTCACTCGTGGTTAGTGTTTGGCTAAAGCCATTTATTATCAATGGACTGTGTTTACTCTTTTTAAATCATAATGACAACAGAAACTACCGAAATGACCCTGATCAAAAGTTTACATAACCCAGTTCTTAATACCGTGTATTGCCCCCTTTAACTTCAATGACAGCTTGAAGTATTTTCTGGTATTTGTGAATGAGGCTCTTTATCTTCTCAGATGGTAAAGCTGCCCATTCCTCTTGGCAAAAAGCCTCCAGTTACTGTAAATTCTTGGGCTGTCTTGCATGAACTGCACGTTTGAGATCTCCCCAGAGTGGCTCAATGATATTGAGGTCAGGAGACTGAGATGGCCACTCCAGAACCTTCACTTTATTCTGCTGTAGCCAATGACAGGTTGACTTGGCCTTGTGTGTGTTTTGGACCATTGTCATGTTGGAATGTCCAAGTATGTCCCATGCATAGCTTCCTGGCTGATGAACGCAAATGTTCCTCCAGTATTTTTTGATAACCTACTGCATTCATCTTGCTATCAATTTTGACCAAATTTCCTGTGCCTTTGTAGCTCACACATCCCCAAAACATCAGCGATCCACCTCTGTGTTTCACAGGAGGAATGGTGTACCTTTCATCATAAGCCTTGTTGACTCCTCTCCAAATGTTCTGTTTATGGTTGTGGCCAAAAAGCTCACTTTTGGTCTCATTACTCCAGATTACTTTGTGCCAGAAGGTTTGAGGCTTGTCTCTGTGCTGTTTGGCTTATTGTAAGTGGGATACTTTGTGGCATTTGTGTAGTAATGGCTTTCTTCTGGCGACTTGACCATGCAGCTCATCTTTCTTCAAGTGCTTCCTTATTGTGAATCTTGAAATAGCCACACCACATGTTTTCAGAGTCCTGTATTTCACCTGAAGTTATTTGGGGGTTTTTCTTTGCATCCCAAACAATTTTCCTGCCAGTTGTGGCTGAAATATTAGTTGGTCTACCTGCCTGTGGTTTGGTTTCAACAGAAAACCTAATTTTCCACTTCTTGATTAGAGTTTGAACACTACTGATTGGCATTCTCAATTCCTTAGATATCTTTTTATATTCCTGTTTTATACAGTTCAACTACCTTTTCCCGCAGATTCTTTGACAATTATTTTGCTTTCCTCATGACTCAGAATCCAGAAACATCAGTGCAGCACTGGATGCAAGATGCAAGGGTCTGTCAGGAGTACAGAAACTCAATGACCTTTTATCCACACACACTAATTACTAGACATGTGCACACTGAAATATTTCGTTTCGGAATTTCGTTTTCGTCTGAAAAATACATTTATTTTGTAACTCCCGAAATTCGTTTTTATTTATTTATTTTTTCGTTAAAAATTGCATTCTTCCGAAAATCCAAATGAATTAAGGTCGAATCTGTCATTGAAGGCTTATGGTGTCTGTCGAATGTCCAAAGAAGATTCGACGGAGCAGCTAAACTGTATGACTCTGTATACTTTAGCTGCTCCGTTGAATCTTCTTAGAACTTTCGACAGACACCATAAGCCAAAGATTCAACGTTTGTATGTTTTTCGATGCTTTGTCGAATCTTTGTCGTTCATGTTGATTGTATATAGTTCAAACAGAAAATGGACTGGTGATAGTGATCATTGATCAGACAGGTAACAAGATAGGGTATATAGAATCTATATAGAATCTCAATCTATAATATAGAATCTATAATAATAACACCCCCCCCCCCCCCACAACACAGGCAGCCTCTGACACATCACAACACTAGCAACACTAGTATCACTACCAAGTTCACAACACGAACACAATAGCAGCAGATTATTATGAAAAAGTTAGGTTGAACTGTAGCTTGCTTCACTATTGTTCTGCTGCTGTGCTTATGCTTAATTGCTAAATAATTCAGGTTCTCTGACAAACAGACCCGCTAAGATTGACTGTCTTCTGAAATGATTCAATGTGTGTGTGTCTCTCTCTGCTAGCAATAGTAAGTGACAATAAGTTGGCTGTACGTGTGTTTTTAGTTCCTGCTATTTTACTGCTCCTCCTCTTTGGTTACAATCAGCCAATAACATTCATCATCATCATTATTTTTATTTTACTTCCCCCACCCAATTCCAGCAGTGATCTTTTCTCTCTACATCAAATCTTTTCTCTCTATGTAGAATAATCTTGGACTAATGAGTTAAGGTTAGGCACATTCGACCACAGGTTTGATGGACACAGTTTGCTATTGTCAGCGTCATGTCGAATCTCCTATCTATATCGAACTGTTGTCACAACAAAAGCGAAAATAAAGCATTTGTTTATGTCGGATCTTTCATTTTTCGGATTCTGCACCTTTATTATTTGTTAAAAAGATAACGAAAATACCTGAAATTCGGACGAAAATGCATTCGGACGAAAACTAATGCACATGTCTACTAATTACAAGCAAACAGATTACAGGTGAGGATGGTTATCTTTATTAGCCATTCAAACCCCTTTGTGTCAACTTGTGTGCATGTTATCAGCCAAAATCACTAGGGTATGTAAACTTTTGATCAGGGTCATTTGGTATTTTCTGTTGTCATTATGATTTAAAACACAGTTGATTGATAATAAATGGCTTTAGCCAAGCACTAAAGAAAAGTTTTTGTGTTATCATTCATATTTTCTGAAAAATGGCCAAGAAGTCATAAATTCTGTATGTAAACTTATGAGCACAACTGTATATATTCATATATATATATATATATATATATATATATATATATATATATTGTGCCTTAACCTCAGTCCCTGCCCTAAAGGGTCATGCAGTCTAAGCATCATTTTAATACATACACATACTAGGGCCAATTTAGACAGGGGCCAATTAACCTACAATCATGTCTTTAGAGTTTGGGAGGAAACCTGAGTACTCAGAGGAAACCCATGCAGGCACAGGGAGAACATGCAAACTCAAGGCAGGTTGTGCCGTGATTGGGACCAACAACCCAGGTGGAAGTGCAAACCACTACTGTGCTGCTCACATTTAAAAACACAAAAGCTGCTGAAGTACAGGCATCTAGAGGTGCAGTGACTTTTAGTTTCTCCTCTTTTGCCAGAATCCCAGACAGTCTGACAGGCAAAACAGGTAGTGTCTGAGCTTTCTAGGTCCTTCTTGCCCCTTCTTTTTCCTATTGGCCCATCTCTATTATAAAAAGAAGAAGGAAAACTGTGCTTAGATCAAAAAAATATAAATAAAAAAAAAAAGAAAAAGGAAGCAGCAGCTTATTGTGAAATATACACAAAACAATACATACATAGGAGAAGCTGCGCTATATATACCCAAATATAACTAAATCAGCACCAAGTGAACCTCAAAACTATCAGAGCCATGTGATCAATTTAGTGAGGAATATATATAACTAAATATATTCTATAGTCACGCGAAAAAAAATTTTTTTTATTTTTTACCAAGTGAAGTGAAATTATTGAAGAATAGAAAACAATTGTTGCCAAATATATCACTCCGGCACCTTCTGAATATAACGCTTACCAGAAAGTAAGCCAAACGTGCAATTGGATTAAACCCAGCCAAGGCCTTTAAATGGGGACATCATAAATGTAACCAGCAAGCAAACAAACAAAATCCTTATTGTTGTGTCACACTCCAGATGCAGGATATACCCCAAAAAAAGAAATCACAAAATAGCATAATATTTTAAAAAAGTGAATT
Source organism: Lithobates sylvaticus (assembly GCA_028564925.1). Taxonomy (NCBI): domain Eukaryota; kingdom Metazoa; phylum Chordata; class Amphibia; order Anura; family Ranidae; genus Lithobates; species Lithobates sylvaticus. Next base: position 209,688,921 of record CM053030.1, on the reverse strand, counting down.
AAATTATTGAAGAAAACACCCAGTGATCCAGACGCTACTAATGGAAGTGTCCCAGCACCACACAGAGGGGCGTCTTACCAGAATCAAGCCCAAATCAGCACCAGTAATCCTGAGCGATACACTTGTCAATTGGAATGAGGGACCAGTCACATCCTCGATAACAGCATGTACATATCCATAAAGAGAAAAAGTAACAGACCATAGAGGAGTATCTTTTAGACTGTTTTAATAAATTTAAAAGTAATACACTTACAAAACCGCAAAGTGTCAAAGCATAAAATCAAAGCCGGCCGGCGGCATACAAGCGAACTCCTGTCCTCGTCGACGGCGTGGTGACGTCAGCACGTACTTCTCAGACGCGTTTCATCACTATCTGACGTTTTCACTATTGAAAATATTATGCTATTTTGTGATTTCTTTTTTTGGGGTATATAATTCAATAATTTCATTCACTAAAGTTGGACTGTATTGAAGGACTTTTGTTCACTTATAATACAATTTTTATAATTTTTGATATATATAACCTTTTGGTATATATTTTTCACTTGACTATAGAATATATTTAGTTATATATATTCCTCACTAAATTTATCACATGACTCTGATAGTTTTGAGGTTCACTTGGTGCTGATTTAGTTATATTTGGGTATATATAGAGCACCATCTCCATTATAGGCTGCCTTACTGGTCAATAGTAATATGCAAGAGGCAGAAAGTTGCAGAAATGTCAGCATTATCTGGAAGATTTGCCTGTCAAATAACACAACATTGGAGAGAAGCAGGAAGTACTGGAAGCCACTGAAGGTATGTGCATACTTGCATTTCTTATCTGTTAGCAGCTTTTGGTTTTCTTAAAGCTGTCAAGGGTGGGGGAGGCAAAGGAAGAAAACCGAAAGAGTAACCGAAAGCAGGACATAGATTAACCAATTTTCATTCCTTCAATCATGGGTTGACAGAAAGAAAATTGTTCGATTCCCCTTCAAGGGAACTATTGTATTCTGACAGCTGGAAGTTTCACAGCCGTCAGAATATAATAATCACTGCTGGCAGCTAAAGCCACCAGCAGTGATCACATGAAAAAAATCTGACAGGCTAAATGAATTGAAGTCGATCAACAAGCCTGCCAATACATATTTAGTCGGACTGTTATGGACCACAAATCCAAGCTGGCTAGGGAAGTAGAACAGAATGGTGGGGAGGTAATAAAAAGCCTGTGGGAGGACAGAATCACTCTCTTGGGACCACGGCCTGGATCTACAAGCAGTGACTCAGTGTTAGACTCTGCTGTGACCACGTTGCGGCATGTGCAACAGGGAGAAAGAGAGGACAGGAGTGGGAGAATCCACTGCCAGCCACTTCTGGTCGTTCAGCAGCAGCTTGCAGGCCACTCTCATCTCATCCAAGCCAGATCCTGCTGGGCTGTGGCGTGGTGCGACATAGGGTCGAGCGCTGTCCAGACTCTGCAGGGGCCTGCTGCAGAGCCCTCAGGCCACTTTTCAATACCAAAGGTTGCTGGGATTGGTGAGCGGACACTTGCCCATCTTCCTATAACAAAGGACACTGCATGCAGACACCTTTGTCTTGTTTCTCAGACTAAACTTTTAGGAGAACTTTGTACTACCCTTACTCTTTGCAGAGCAGCGACAGTGTTCACCCTGCTTGACAGGACTCCGCAAGCATACTTTACATCACCCTGTTTGTCAGGACACTTTAAGCACACCACTAAAGAGCTAGCTGAAGGCGCAAGGTCTTCTTTTCTTCTGAGAGACTACAACATATCCCCCCCACCCCACAAGGGAGAAAAGCCATTGGTGCCATAAGGGCCCACTCTTCCACATAGGATTCTATCTTCTAAAAGAGCGGGTCCAAAGACTTAAGGGTCATATTATTTGTATTTAACTAAATACAGGCTTTATGCGGTTCTTTGGGACTGTGGAGTCAGGGGATAGAAGGGAGTGGTCTGACATGAATCTGGTCATTCATCTGCCTTTATTCTGCCTGTATCCATATGGCTTAATCCAAACAGAGTTTGTTGGTTCTGTATTATGCCCCGTACACACGGTCGGAAATTCGGACCACAAAATCCATCAGATTTTTTCAGACGGATTTTGTCCGACACTGCTGTTGCATACACACGGTCGGACAAAGTTGTCGGAAAATCCGATCATCCTGAACGTGGTGACGTTCGTTGCGTACAACGGGACTACCTAGAGGCTAGTAGCCAATGGCTTTGGTCTTGTAATGTGATCTGAGCATGTGTGGCACTTTGTTCGTCGGAATTCGCTACACACAAACGGAAAAAGTCAGAAAATTTGAGAGCAGGAGATAAAACTTTTTCCGTCGGAAATTCCGATGGAAAAAGTCCGGTCGGAATTTTCGACAACATGGTCCGATAGGACATTTTCCGTCGGAAAATCCGACCGTGTGTATGGGGCATAAGTGTTTATATTATACTGCAATCAGTTATCATTCTTTTGACTGTTTCTGCTGTCAGGGTTATTTGCCTATGTGTATGTCGGTCTGTCAGGCAGAAGCCGGCCATTCGGCCAGCTTCTGTGGGACGTGCATGCTGGAAAATCAGCAGCCGACTGACTCCCGATCATCGCTCTCCGCCAATGGATCAGAGTGTTCTGGCAGAGGGGCCGTCCCCCTGTCAGAGCACAACAGCTCAGCAGGGGAGATCGCTGGACTAACCTTGCATGGTTATACAGCGGCTTCCGACCAGAGCTGTCAGGTTGCATGAAAAAGGTTGCTCACAGGTTGCACGAAAACAAAAAGTAGTGTGTACCCGGCATAAGTATCTTTTGATACGACAAGAATGTTGGAACCCAGAGTCTCAGAGGTGCTGGAGGACTTGCAAGGTTAAGGCAACCAGTGGGGTACGGATCCTTTAAGCCAGTGGTTCTCAGCCTGGGAGTTGGGACCCCCTCGGGGGTTGAATGGTGATTTGTCGGGGGTCATCGAATCCTGGGCTGTTCCTGAAGCCCGCACAGCTCTCTCAGCCTTTTTGTGGTTGCCCAGCAGGGCTATCCCTGGAGCCTGTGGCTGCCCAGCTGGGCTGTTCCTGGAGCCCGCGGCCGCCCACTCAGCCTCTTCGTAGGCACCCATTCAGTTCACGGCATGGCTGTTAGGCAGAGACTAGAGGTCAGCTGACTGGTGAGGAATGTGAAGTGGGAGGAGCTGGAGGAGATCCTATCTCCTGATTTCGGCATAGGTGTCACTGCTACGAGACACCACAAAGTCGGAGACACAGTGAAGCTAAAGACACGATGAGTACACTACCTGTGATTACAGTTGCCATTAAAAGGACTCAGGGAGCACTAAATGTCTGTGGGTTAGGGGCGCAAATTACTTGTCTTGCCTTGGGTGCTGACAACCCACAACCCAAAATTTTATCAAGGGGTCACGGCACTAGAAGGTTGAGAACCACTGCTTTAAGCGGCCCTCATGGGGGTAGCGCTACATTTAAAAGTGCTAACAAGTTCACTGAAAGGTTTGAAATAGATCACAGGCAAAATAATACAAAGCTGAAAAGCTTACATAAAAACTGTATTGTATCCAGCCTAGAAATGTATCTACAATGTAAATACTTTGTCAACAGGAATGATCTATATGTTTGTATCATACAACTTTCAGATTGTATGTATAATGTGATTTAATCATGGCAGGTTTTTTTTTTTTTTTTTTCTTCTATATAGCCTATGAACAAATCCATAAGTACAAATATGGATTATGTGAATGTGATTAGGCAAGCTAAATTTATCAACAGATGACTGTGCTAGAGACCCTTTATAAATCAAAATAATTGAAAAATAATCTGGTATTTAATCAAAGTAGGATAGCATACTAACAACATTTCTTTCATTAAGGGTGCTATTTAGTTGTATTCACACTGTAATTTCTGCTGTGTGTCAAATGGGTATTAACTTCAGTAACTTCTGTAAAGTTATTTATTTCTTCTCCCTTTTTATATTTGGACTTCATATCAACACCGAACATGCTTCATATATCATTTTGTTATATCCACTAAAATCCTTAAACAATTTTTATACGGTTATAAGCAGCAACATTTGCACAGTTAAATCAGTGCCAAGTTTTGTAAAGCATTATCAATATATATTTTATATCTTTGTAAACCATAAGAGAGTATCAGGGCAGCCTGCTAGTTCTGGGGAAGGCTCTACTGTGTAAGAGCAAAATAGAACATGATCAGTAATCCAAACCCGAGACCAAGTTCAGAGTCAATTAACAGATGCATTGCAAGTTGCAATTGTAACACATCTGTTGTTAGCCACACAGAATCGACCACCCATGGCACAAGATTCGTATTGGCTCATACTGGTAACAGCCTTACTAGACCATTTGGTATGACAGCATGTTTTCAGAACTTGAACGAGCAGGTGCAATGCTGTGTCAAAGACCTCTTACTTTCTTCTCAAAAGCTTGAACAATGCTACGTTTTAGGTATTACACTAATAATTTCATTAGATTCTTTCTATGAGATACAAGGGAAGCTTCAGAGTGAAAGGATAGTCATGGTAAGCACAACAGTGCTGAGATGCAAAAGCATTCCTTGGCCATCACAGCTCTGTGAAGCATATTGTGGTACTGATGGTCATTGTAAGCCTCTGTAAGCCAATTGTTTTTATGCAAGGCTTCTGTCTTCATTGATGACATCATTATTTTAAGCTTAATGATGCCATTGCACTGAACAGTATGCTGTCATTGTGCAGTGACTTTTCATTTTGAAAGATTCTGCTTTATCAGTTTAACGTAGGTAGTCGTATCTTCTGTTTATAATTGATAACTATAGAGTATACACTTACAAAAGTGCATTTGATCTTGCCGGGAACTTTAAAAAGGTCAAAGAGAAACAAAAGTCGGCTTCTGTGCATTAAAAGAACATGAGTCTCTTGCTACTAGTTTAAAAGCCCATTCAGATTGTTGCAGTATGGTAACATGCACATTTCAATGTAGGTTACTACAATGTATGTACCACAGTGCATGCCACTCATTTGAACAGCCTCCAAATGCTAAACCAAAGGACATTCAATGCAGTGCACTGCAACACACAGTAATGTACTACTCTGTATTATGAGAGTCTGAAAAAATAGTGCAGGTGTTATTCTTGGTGCATGGCAGCCTATTCAAATGAATGGACTGCCTTAAAGCAAGGCACTTAGGAATAGGTCCTAGTATAATGTGGTGGATTACTGAAGCATAGGGTAGCTATCACAGACCTGTCAGTAACATACACATATAAAGCAATGCTGTCACCTTTAAATATTTTGTATACAGTTAACTGCATTCTGACTGCAGCTAGAAGAGAGGAACAGCAAGCACACTGGTCAATTATATTCTCAATGAGAATTATGGCACTATGATGCGATATAAAAGTCTAGCTGGTTGCATTGAGGACCAACCTAGCATTGAGGGAAGATGGTCGTTAGTGGCAACATACTGTTTTTGTAAATGCTTTATATTTCAGGCAGCCAAAGCATCTGGCAAATGTTCTTGTTTAACCACTTCAATACCAGGCACTTTTACCCCATTTCATCCCAGGCCAATTTTCAGGTTTCAGCGCTGTCACACTTTGAAGGACAATTGCGCGGTCATGCAACACTGTACCCATGTGCAATTTTTTGAATTTTTTTCACACAAATAGGTGAGCACAACCAAACTACACATGTGAAAGGAATCAGGGTAGAGAAGCACTGCAGCAACTGCAGCACTGCACTTCTTGGAACAGGTGTATGCCTGTACTGCCGCGGCCTAAGTGCTGGAGTTGCTGGAGCACCCCCTGAAAAGGAGCCTCCTGCCTGTGGGATGTGGGATTGAATATACTTAAAGAGCATGTGTTGACGACTTTTATCAGGGGGGTCACAATCCTTCCAGTAAGCAGAGCATTGGAGTGAAGGGTGGCTTTCTTTGAGATTCCTATTTCCATCACAGCTGTGGGATCACTGAAGCTTAATTCTATTTGGGACTTTTTGGATCACTTATTCTATTTTGCCATGGACTTTTTGTTACATATAATTGTTTTATTACTTTAATATTGGAGCGCTGCACTATTGCGTTGATATAAAAATCTATCAGGTTGCATTGTGGACCAACCTGAAATTGAGGAGAAGCCAGCTGTTAGAGGCAACTTACTGTTTTTTTAAATGCTTTAGCAGGCAGCCAAAGCATCTGGCAAATGTTTTGTTAAACCACTTCAATACAGGACACTTTCACCCCCATCCTGCTACATTTTTTTGGTGACAATAACCTAAATCAGCATTTATTATTTAGTCTGTAGGAAAGTTGTAGAGTCCACAAACTATGGTGTATATATCTGAAAATTGATCAATCCTGGTGTACTGACGGCGTATTTCATTTTTTGAGGCCCAAAAACGCCAGGACAGTACAAATATCCCCCAAATGACCAACTTTTGGAAAGTCGATAGTCCAAAGAAGCGACATGGCACGTTTTTAGAAGTTGTCATTTTTTTGGTCACAATTTTTTGGAAAATAAAGACATTAAATAAAAAAAAGATTTCTTCTACATACTGTCACCAGTAAAGTACTGCATCATCATATAACTGGTGTGGCAGTGATCCGTGTGTAAAAAGAAAAACAAAAAAAAATTGTAACAATAATTTTTTAATTTCTTTTTCTTTTTTATAACTTTTTTTATGATTTATTTTTAACACACTGTGGTCGGAGCATTACTGTGTTACCGTAGTATTAACACTGAACTACTCCAGGGAAGTGATCAGGATTTTTTTTACACATTATGGTTGCTTATACCAGTGAATTTCATTGGTAAGAGCAACCATTTTTACTGGATTAAACTGATTCATTGAGTATGTATCGTCATTAGCTGTGATTGGCTACAGTTAGTGTCACAGCCAGTAACAGATCACGCAGCAGAGCAGCCCCATGGAACGATGAATGTCCCACCCCGACCTAATTGAAAACAGGGTGGGCGGAAAGGGGTTAAATAGTTGAAGTTCAGATCTCTATATGTTTGCTGTGAAAGAAGTAAATATCCTGCTTTAAAGGCAAATTGTTAATTCCCTTTACAATCAGGATTGGAGAACTGGAAGCTCTAAAAAGATATTGCTATGGGTCCTCTTTAAAAAATACTATGGTTGCAGCTGTCAGCCATAACCCCAGTATAGTTTTTTAGAGCCAGCAATGCTCTAACAAATAAAAGAAATCTGAATGGATAATTACCCGCTGGATTGTTTTTTTCAGGTAGTGGAATGTGGTCACCCCTCTTCTTGTCCTCATGTGCCTCCCTGGGCTCTCCCCTGTGGGGAGCCTTACAAAACAAGAAGGCAGAGCTCAGCTTGGATGTACTGGGGATGGATGAACCATGTTGAGGGAAGCCAAGCCAAAAATAAAACAGTTTATTGTCCTCATAGTAAAAAACATGAAGTAAAAATGCCAATGATACCATTCTGATATCCTGGGCGTTGATGAGCTAAATTAATCCAATACGAGGTTGCATGGAGCGGTACAAATATCCCTATCAGAGATGGATGTCTGCCATTCGGGAAGCCAAGCTTGGACATGCCTGCGCCTGGAGGGCATCACTGTGGGACAACAGTAGGAGGTGCGGAGTCAGGATGGACACCTCAAGGAACCAGAGTGGAACGAAGGCTGGTCTGTTGCTGTGATGATGCGTTTTGCTTGCATGCACTTTATCAAAGTCCTAAAGAACTTTGATTCAGTGCTGCATCTTCCAAATGTGAACTGCCAGCTGCACTAGTCCTAGATTATTACAAACCTTGGCTTTGGACCAATCAGGTTGCTTATATGCCCATGTGCTTATATGGAACATGCTGATGGGAGGAGCTTTGTAGTACAGCTGTGTGAATATCAGGACTGGTTTGATAGAAATATACAGTAAATCTGTACCTTTGGCAGGTAACACAACTCCCATGTATGTTTTTTAGCTGTGAATTTAGCCATTTGCATAGACGTAACTAAGTGTTTAATTGGAACAAACTTAATTCTGTTAGATGTTAAATATACAGTTTGAAGTAGAAAGCATGTCTAGTGTATCCTGTTTTCAGATGCCAAATACATAAAATACTGAAATAGAATGTTAGACTTTTTACATTCAGTAATGTAAAACAGAGCATGAACCATATGGACCATTAACCTTTCTTTCCTGTCACAGTGACCATTCTTTAAAGTAAACCTGACATAAATTTTAGTCATAGTGAGCATAGTATAAAAAATGCATCAGTACAGCTTGACGTTTACAGAGAAAATGGTTTATTTAATATAACTTTAACTGTCTACATGTCTGGATATTCCAATTTTTATGGTTTTCACTGAAGGTAATCTCTATTTGTGTGTTTTTATCATCACATGCTTTCTGTTATTTGTGCTGATTTGTCATGGGTCACATGGAACACACATTTCTGTTGGTGTACTTGAACCTTCCACAGTGATATAGTATCAATTATACATGTGTTTACTCAACAGATATTCAGAAAAGACCAGCAAGCAGGATCTGGAATCAGAAGGAATGTCAGCCAAGCAAGTCTAACAGGAACACAGGAGAGCGTCCCTAGAGATGTGACCAAGGCGAAGGCAGAGATCATCTGGGCTGGACGGCTTAAGTAGGCAGGACTGATGAGCAGGATATCATCAACAGGTGAGTCCCTGTGGAGAGATAGGAGCTGACAATTAGCCGACAGCTGAGTGGCCAGCTCAGAGAAGGAAGTCTGAGCCCAGCCCTGACAAGCGCACACTTCCAGCCTCACCTAGACACAAGTTAAAAGACTCAGCTGTCATCCTAACACATGTCAGGATGAATGATTGGCTAACTGTACTGTAAACAAGCCATTATAAGCCACCAAAGTGTCAAAGTGGGTGGCACGGCAACAGGAAAAAATAAAAACAGCATTAAATATATAGATACAAATATATACAGAATCCGCTTATGATGCCCTACACTGGCACTTCACCACTATCTATGGTATAACCCACTAACTATGCTGCCTAGACACCTACACTGCCTACTCTTCACCTCAGAGTTACCAATTCTATTTATGGTGGCAGCTAGTGGGCAATTTGGGGAAGTGAGTTTTTTTCTTTCTTGGGCCCATAATGTATTTTGTAACTTTCTTATCCATCGGAGTTTGTCTTTAATTTACTAATTAGGTTTCAATTTCCTCAAACTTTCACCTAAGCAGCTGGTGCAAAACCATGCCCACTTTTTGACCTTAAGAAATGAGAGTGCCTACCAAACGTTTGACACCTGCTCTAAGGCAGAAACGTAAGCTTCAGATATGCAGAATGGATGGCATGTTTGCTTTATAATACCATTTTTGTAAAGAGAACAAATGTGGTTCATTTTGCTTAAAATTGTATTCACATTTACATATTTTCAGATAAAAAAAACACATCCCTAATGTCCAGTAAAATTTGTTGTTTTGAAGGTACTGATGTTTGAAGATATTCATCTCCTGGCTCCAGGAAGCAATATGCAATGTAATGAAGTGTTCCTTTGTCAATGTGAAGCCCAGAATTTTGAACAGGAAAGATACTTGATACAGTGGGCGTTTAAGCAAATTGTGAGCATGTAGAAATCTCTTTGTTTTTAAGTGCTGGCACTCTTTAAAAAGTATTCCTTAAATTCAGAAGTCTGTTAAGAAAGCACAGCAGGTGCAAAAGCTTCTTACAAAAACATGGGCATCAGCACAAAACTGAAAGACTAAGAAGTCCCTTGTTTTCTTTGTCATCTATCCATATAGGGAGTGTAAAGACTGCTTGGAAGCTGATATTGTGTCTTCATAAATTAAGAAGTAGGGGTAAAGCAAAGTATAAAGAAAATGGCATATACATTGTCAGAGAATGTTTGCGGTGTTCAAAGAAGTTTTAAGAACTAGGCTCCAAAAGCCAAGGCCTTCATTCTCTGGCCTCCAAGTAAAATAAATGGCCTTTCACTGTACAGCAATTGGCACTTTAACAAGCAAAGGACTCAATAAACCTTAAAGACCTGATACTTAACTTTATTAGGTAGAGAATAATAGGTTATTAAATAATTTAGTTAGAGCACCATTACGAGTAAGACTTGCTTAAATCCTTGTATAGGCTTTTTCTCCATCCAACATAATTATGCTAATTATGTTTAGCTGTTCATAAGCTCTCTGTCAGTGCACTTTACGCAGCCAGTTAAGTGACCTGCACATAACCCTTTCCATTAGGTCATCATATAGCAGTAATGATAGACACATCTACCATTTATGTTTGCTTAACGTATGCTGCATGGTCAGAATAACTTCTATTACATTGTTAAAGGTCACAGTTTTACCTTAAAGTGAACCTATCAGATCCTAAACAAATTCTAAATTACAATACTGTTTGAGATTCCAGCAAGTACCTATGTTTATTGTCAACTTAATTTATGTACACCATGGAAGACCCTAGATCCTAGGTTCTTACTGAACACAGGATTTCAGCTTCTGCCCCAGATGGCCTTAAGCCCTGCTCTTTTGTGGTTTTAGCATTCTACTGCCATTCAACAGTCTAGTGCCAGATCCTTTATATGTCGGTGAAGATCTATCTACAATTTAAAAATGATGGTCATTTAGACTAGCCAGATCAGAGTGAAGCAGGGCACCACAAGGCAGATCATACCTAGGCGTAGGATCAGGACTCAATGAAGAAGGCTTGTAGCCCAGGATGAGAGCAGGTAATGCGTGATCTCGCAGGGAGTAGACTCTAAGGGCCTGTCTTTATTCTCCAGATGGGGGAGATGGTCATCAATGTGTGCTGACCGCAGGTTGCGATCCCCCCCCCCCTACCAAGACCAGGGACTCAGAGACAAGAAAGTACCAGGAAGTTGTTCTGGAGGAGCAAGGTATACTGTGGTGAGGAGTCCAGCTGAAGGAGCTGGTTGCAGACACAGTAGAGAATGTACAGGTCAGAAGTCAGGTTCAATAGCAGACTCGGATAGCCAGGAACTAAGCCAAGGGTCATGGAAAACTGCAGACTCAAAAAGATAGGAATAAAGACAAGGGTCAATGCAGATAGCAGAAAAGATGGGTGCTGATATTATTGGCTGCAACAAGACTAAGACAGATAGACAGGCTGGGCAGAGATGAGCCATGTAGCTGATTATGTTACTCAGCAGGTAGGACCTGCCGCCACTTCCGTCCACTTATAACACTCAGTCTGTGCAGGAACAAAGTAAGAACACAGCACATGTTTGTGGAGCCATAAGAATCAGAACAGCTTGCATGAAGCTACAAGAACCAGACAGCTTGCATGTTGGCGCTGTGAAACTACTAATAACAAATTTAGTTAAAGTGGAGTTCCACTCAAAAATGGAACTTCCGCTTTAAGGGAGGTGACCCCCTGACATGCCACATTTGGCATATCATTTTTTTGGGGGGGAGCCGGGACCCTCTTTTTAGAGGGTCCCAGCTCCCACTTCCTCCCGGGGCACCGCAGGATCGAAAGGGAGATCACCTCTCCCCCTCCCTCTCGCCAATCATCTGGGACACGTCATAGGTCCCAGATGATTGCCCTCCCAGTCACGGCATGGCTCGTGCATGCACAGTAGGTGTAGGTCCCCGGCTGTGAAGCCACAGCCGAGCGCCCACAGTTACAATGCCGGCACCGCAGAGAGGAGGGGGAGACGAGCAGGGCTTTGTTCCCCCACATCGCTGGATCCTGGGACAGGTAAGTGTCCAATTCAATGCAGTATTTTTAGCTGCTGACTTTTAATTTTCTTTTTTAAGCAGAACTTCGCTGGGACTACAAGTAACAGCTTGCGTGCTGGTCTGTGGAACAAGTAACAGATCAGCAGCAGCTTTTACTACTAACCTGTGACAACCTTATTTTAAATCAGTTGTCTACCGCTGTAAGTTTGCGTGACTTCCAGTCCTCGATGTTTGCGTCCCAGGCTAGAACACACTTTCAGTTACGGTTTCCGGTTTCCGTTTGATGTGCAGGACGCTTGTATGCTGTACCACTGGGCATTCTGGATCAACTCAGAGGCTACACAGCAATATTACCAGCCAACCTACAAGCGCGCCCGGTTTATCTCTGCATCCAGCCAGTTCTTCATCAATAGGACAACAACTCGGACCGCTGAAGCTGCCACTTGGAATATCTTTACATTCCTATATTTACTCTACTTTTGTGAGTAGCCATTTGTCTTTGATTTAAAAAAAAATAAACAGTGATTTTAGATACTGCTCTTAGTTTGGCGCACCTGGTTTTTTTTTTTCTTTGTCATTTCAGAGTTTTTGCTTCTACTTCCAAGGTTGCTGCCTACGAAACTCGTTGTGAACTTATTTGAACTCATTTTAATGATTTGGATTTATTTGAATTATTTTACTCATCATTTATTTCCCCTGTGCTTTCCTTTTTAATTAATTTTGGATACTCAGTTGATTTTTGCGCCATCATTTCCTCTTTTTCTTGCAATAAGCCAAGTGTATTTGCTCTTTAAAAAGTGAAATTTTACTTGGCTTAGTAAATTAAATGATATGTGAACTAAAATCCTGTTTTTTAAATTTTTCTTGCACATTATTTATTACTGTTTTTCTAGCAAAGTGAATTTTCATTTTCTTTCACCTCATATACTAAGATGAGTGAAAATTCACTTTAAAAAGTAAACATCCTTGTGACGGATCTCGGATGTCTCTTCTGAGAATCTCCGCCAGACCTGTGTCTCCTGTCCTCCAAATGCACCCGCAGCCTGCAGATTCGCCATAACCAGCCCTTAACCCCTCAATCACCAGACAAGCCACACAGGTGTTGAGGGTTAAACATCCAGAGCATAAACTGTTTATTAAGTTTCAAACATACACTTTTAAACACAGTTGGGGACACCCCCTTAGCCTTGTCATAGAGGGGGTAGGGGACAAGGAAGAACCAATGGAAACTCAACACTTGTGTATTCAAACAGCTACAGTTGAAACACAAAGGGATTATGATAAGCAGGCAGCCCCTCCTAACAGATCCCCTGCTGGGAGATGTCTCCAGTCCAGACCTTTCGTCTACATGCCATGACCCAACACAATTAACACAAGAGGGGGGGGAGAAGGGATGCAGCATTACATCGCATTATCTCAATGGCACTTTGTCCCCAAGTCTCTCCCAAGTCCATTCTGGGCCATAGTCTATGGGTAGGAGGCCAACGCAGAGCCCCTTCCAAAACACACAGTGACAGTGGGTTCTGTCACATTTCTCCCCTTTTAAAAGCAGACTAACCAGGTCCTTGACCCTCAACTGGTCTGGACCTGCGTTAGTCACAAATTCCCACCCCAGAATGGCTTTCTCCACTCCCGGTGGGGATTTCCGCTGCTGGGGAAACAGCTCCCGAAGATCATCTCTCGGACTCTCCGGATCCAATTCTGAGGGTGGGCAGAGGCCACCGGCGCTCTGCTCCGTCGCCAGCGCTTCTGCTGGGGGGATAAACACTGGGGTAGTGTCCAAGTGCTGGGGAAGTAGAATGGCTTTCTCCACTCCCGGTGGGGATTTCCGCTGCTGGGGAAACAGCTCCCGAAGATCATCTCTCGGACCCTCCGGATCCAATTCTGAGGGTGGGCAGAGGCCACTGGCACTCTGCTCCGTCGCCAGCGCTTCTGCTGGGGATATAAACACTGGGGTAGTGTCTAATTGCTGGGGAGGGAGAATGGCTTTCTCCACTCCCGGTGGGGATATCTTCTGCTGGGGAAACAGCTTACTGAGGTCATGTCCCAGACTCCCTGGATCTAACTGTGAGAGTGGGCAGAGGCCAGCGGCACTCTGCCCTGTAGCCAGCGCTTCTGCTGGGACACCGGATGCGATACTCTGGACTTGCTGCTGATCCCCATCTACCAGCCTTCCAGCGCCCATCTCAACTCCCCCTTCTGATACTTTTATGCCATTAGCTTGTCTCGCTGCCTGGGGAACCTCCGATGCCTTCCGGCATTCAAGCACTCGCAGTGCCCTCTGTATCATCGCCGCTTCTTCCATTGTGGTTAGAACGGGAAAACGTAGGGGTACCCCTGGCCCCATTTGCTCTGCATCTTCGCGACTGTCCGCTTTTTCTCCCGGACAGTCCCAGGCAACGGGAGCCATGCCGGGCTGTTGATCACCGTCAAACAGCCGCTTGTAGGCAATCTCGAGCTCCCATTCCTGCTCAACCAGGAACTCCAATTCCTCCAGGTCACATGCCTCTTCTGGGAGGTCCAGCACCTCATCTCGGAAGTCCAGGATGTCTTCAAGCCGCCACTCCTCGATGCTCCCAAAGTCTGGGTCTCCGTACATTTTTTGATGTAGTAGCCCCACGCTGCCGTAGCAAACGCCTTCTGTCGGGCTGCCATCTGCTGTACCTGGCCACAGTTGAGCCACAAACCACCGGAGGGCTCTGTAGCTGGCGTCCAGCCTCATCTCCTCCCGGACCAATCTTCCGAGCTCCGTCTTCCAATCATCTCGCGGTTGTTCCCTCAGAAACACCTCTCGTGCACGGTACTGCGTCCAGTACATCTCTGTAGAGGAGGGAAGGATCTTCCCCTGATGGTGCCGCTCGTGGCTTAGCATCTCTTGCCAGAGTTGCCGGCGGATCACATCCTCCCAGCCGAGCATGGTGTGCTCTGTCGCTGGTCCCCGATGTTGCTTCCGCATGCCTTGCAGCCTCCTCCCGAACTCCGCTCTCATGCTGGCTGGTCCCCGTATTGCTTCTCGATGGCTGCCTGGATCTTGAATCCCGGTGGTGATTTGGATGTCCTGGACTGCAGGAGACTTCCCACTGCTTCCACCACTGTGACGGATCTCGGATGTCTCTTCTGAGAATCTCCGCCAGACCTGTGTCTCCTGTCCTCCAAATGCACCCGCAGCCTGCAGATTCGCCATAACCAGCCCTTAACCCCTCAATCACCAGACAAGCCACACAGGTGTTGAGGGTTAAACATCCAGAGCATAAACTGTTTATTAAGTTTCAAACATACACTTTTAAACACAGTTGGGGACACCCCCTTAGCCTTGTCATAGAGGGGGTAGGGGACAAGGAAGAACCAATGGAAACTCAACACTTGTGTATTCAAACAGCTACAGTTGAAACACAAAGGGATTATGATAAGCAGGCAGCCCCTCCTAACAGATCCCCTGCTGGGAGATGTCTCCAGTCCAGACCTTTCGTCTACATGCCATGACCCAACACAATTAACACAAGAGGGGGGGGGAGAAGGGATGCAGCATTACATCGCATTATCTCAATGGCACTTTGTCCCCAAGTCTCTCCCAAGTCCATTCTGGGCCATAGTCTATGGGTAGGAGGCCAACGCAGAGCCCCTTCCAAAACACACAGTGACAGTGGGTTCTGTCACAATCCTCTACTTCTATAGTAAATTGGGGTTGATGCTAACATCACTCAATTTACTATATAAAATTATATGTCAACCCCCGCCTTGTAAAACAATCCATTCAGTATAAATTAGATATAAAAGGCAAAACATTTGTGTATACATATAAAAAAACATTACAAATAACTTTTTTTTTTCCTTTTTTATACCCTCTGCTCTCAGCTGCTAAAGGACTTTAGAGAACTAGGGGAGGAGAAACAACAGCATGCTGGTCTTCCCAGTTAATGGTTGTGTGTGTGTGGTGGGGGGGGACGTGTCAGTCTAATCATTGGAGGAGAGCCAGCTGACTTCCCATCACAAGTGACCATGCTATACTGTCATGCTTAGTGTGGTCAGTGTGAATGACATGAACACCAGGTATTTCACACAAAGGAACCAATACAAAGAGAACAGGAACATTTTTGCATACAAGTACATGGTACAGCAGGCATACATCAGGAATTTTAAATGTTGAGTGAGTTTGTATATTCTTTAGGTATGTGTTTTCAGTATTGTTACATGGAATACTACACAATCCTATGAATAGGGTTTGTTTTTCTTTGGTCAGTTCTTGGAGCATGCTATCTATGTTTTTATTTGTGGATTTTAGGTGGCCATTTAGAGCATGCATTTCTTTCTCTTTGGAAGCCCTATTCAGATCAATTTCTGTCTCTTCAAAGCTTCCTTAACCACTTGCCGACTGCTCTATAGCGGATTTACTGCTACAGGGTGTCCGTTACGTGATTCTGCACTACTGGGTAGGGGGCGCGTGTGCGCATGTGTCGTCGAAACACCGCTTCTGCTGTGATTAGTCTCAGCAGAAGCCGATCAGCAGGTGCTGGCCAATGGATGTCCGCCGACACCCACTGATCGGCGAGGAGACAGGCTTAAGTAAACAATGCAGAGCTCTGTCCTGTCAGCAGGGATGTGCTGGATTTTGTTTCCCTGCAAAGAAGGGAATACAATCCAGTACATCCCTTAGTGAAGGCACACAGTTAACCCTTTGATCACCCTAGATGTTAACACCTTCCCAGCCAGGGTCATTAGTACAGTGACAATGCATATTTTTAGCACTGATCACTGTAATAGTGTCACTAGTTCCCACAAAGTGTCAAAAGTGTCAGTTAGTGTCAGATTGGCTGCCGCAATATTGCAGCCCCACTATTAGTCTCTGATTGCCACCATTACTAGTATAAAAAAATAAAAAATCAGTATATATACCATCATTTGTAGACGCTATAACTTTTGCACAAAACCAACAAATTTACACTTGTTGGGATTTTTTTTACGAAATATATGTAGCTGAATACATTGTGGCCTAAATTTATGAAGAAATTTGATTTTTTTAATTTTTATTGGATATGTTTTATAGCAGAAAGTAAAAAAATATATATTTTTTTGCAAAATTGTCAGTCTTTTTTTGTTTATAGCACAAAAAAGAAAAAAAACTCAGTGGTGATCAAATGCCACCAAAAGAAAGATCTAATTTTGGAAAAAAATTACATAAATGTAATTTATGTACAGCTTTGCATGACTGCGCAATTGTCAGTTAAAGTAACACAGTGCTGTATACAGAAAATGGCCTGGTCATGAAGGGGGTAAATCTTCCGGAGGTCAAGTAGATAATAACAGGCAAAAGAAGATCAAACATCAGAGCCAGCAGATAAAGCACTACTCCAATGCATAACCTATGTTTAAAAGAAATACATACATTTGTCCAAACGTGTGTTTTTATTTATATTCTGTTTTGAAGCTTTCCTTTTAACTGTAATACAAAATAAATAAAAGCAGATGACATTTCTCTTTATAGAAATTACAATGCTTTTTCTTACTAATTTATTCTGTTTTAATTGGTCCCTGAACTTTTTACTTTACTTTGCTGAATGAGTCTAAGTTTTTCCATAATTTACCAAGCTGCAAACCAGTACAACTGACTGAGAGTTAATGTAATGCATTCACAAGTGATCTTGCCGTTTCCCAGAGTACTGTTTGATTTCTGGTGCTGAGCCACTATTGATATGACTGATCCCCCAGTGTTGTCGGTACCCGGAAGCTTCGCCACCTGATTATTAGATATGTGCAATTCGTTTTTTTCCGAATTCATTTTTTAATGAATTTTGACAAATTCGGAAATATCAGAATTAACGAAAACCAGTTTAACAAATTTTTCTAAATATTCATAATTTCGAATATTCGAAAATTTGTAAATTCGTAAAATTAGTTAATTAGAATATTCGAAAATTCGTAAATTCTTAAATTCAAATATTTAAAAATTCGAAAATTTGAAAATGCGAAAATTCGAAAATACAGAAATTTGGAAATTCAAAATGCGGAAATCCGAAAATCCGACATTTCGGGGGTTCAGAAATTCAAAAATCCAAAATAATGAAAAATCGAAAGACCGAAAATCCAAAAATTTGAAAACCCGAAAATCTGAACTAATAACCAACTACTAATAACCTAACTATTACTAACTATTAAAGTGGTTGTAAACTCTGTTACACCACTTATACCTACAGGTAAGCCTATAACAAGGCTTACCTGTAGGTACCTTGAATATCTCCTAAACGGCGGATGCACACTGAAGAAACTGGCCACTGTTTTTTTTTTTTTTTATCTCTGAGGTTTACAACCTCTTTAAATTATAGGTATTGGAATTTCCTTTCAAATTTGGCTGTTAGAGAACATAACAAATACGAATTTATCCGAAGTTACGAATTATCCAAAATAATGAATGCCGTATCTAAACTAACAGAACGTAACAAATTAATAATAAATAACATTAATATAAATAATAAAAACTTTTTATTATTATTATTATTATTATTAATTCATTCCGTTACGTTTGCGTCTAGCAGCATTCGTTATTTTGGATAATTCTTAACTTCTGATAAATTCGTATTCGTTACGTTGACTAACAGCCAAATTTGAAAGGACATTCCAATACCTATAATTTAATAGTTAGTTATTATTAGTTAGTTAGTTATTATTTAGAATTTTCTCATTTTCGTTCTTTCGAATTTTCGGATTTTCTTTCTTATTTACGGATTTCCGAATTTTCGGATTTTCTAATTTCTGAATTTTAGAATTTAGGGATTTTCGAATTTACCATAATGAATGAAAAATAAAAATAAAAATATGAATGAAACTAAAACTAAAACAAACACATTTTTCAGCAGTGCACATGTCTACTGATTATTATGCATTTTCTTTCTCTCACTGCACATGCTCACTCAAGAACACTCACAGGAACATTCATCTCTGCCCCTCTCCCTGCCTCACTGCATGGAGTCTGTGTTACTGTAATATGCTTTGAGTTTTAGAATGACTCAGTTCCCACTTTCCGAATATGATTAAAAAATAGTGACAACAAAGCTAATAAAGGCACTAGAGGATCTCAGCTGAGGGAAAGACTACAAGCATTGAACTTATTCTTTCTGTAGAAGAGATGCTAGAGAGGGGATATAATATCAATGTACAAATACGGTACTGGTGATCCTAGCATAGGGAAAAAAAACTTTTCAGTGAAAGAGAGTTTAAAAAGACATGTGGCCATTCACTGAAATTGGAAGAGAAGCGGTTTAACCTTAAACTGCGTAGAGGGTTCTTTACTGTCAGAGCGGTAAGGATGTGGAATTCTCTTCCAAAGGCAGTGGTATCAGCAGGGAGCATCAATACACACATCACAGGTTGAACTGGATGGTATGGTCTCTTTTTTTAACCTTACCAACTCTGTAACTATGTAACTAGTGTAAATGAGCCCTATAAGAGAAGCCCTATAAGAGAAAAGATTTTACTCAATACCCACCAGAAAGGTAAATTTAAACATCTTCTTTCACAAAGCTATGCCTGAACTTTTATACAAGAGACAGGGTCACTTTAAATTGTTATATGGCACCTTTCCTAAATATTTTTCTTCTTTTAATGACCAGACAGTGGAGTTTTACAAAATAAAATATGATCATAACTAGAATTATAACAGTAATCAGAGAACGGATTCCTGAAGTGTCACAAAGGGCCAAAATTAATTTGTTTTTGCTGCTTGGTGCTTCTACGGGCACATATCAGAATGCCTGAGTTGTATTTTCATTTTAAGCCAACAGGTATCACAGGTATATGCCTGTGGAATACTGCAAAGAGAAAGATAGTGAGAACAGATAAAATATGCTTATGTACTTTCAGTTAGGTATTTATAAAAGGATCCTGGTATTTGCTCAGCAACCTCACCCTGGGCTTTAGAGTACCACAATTCCTCATCATTGGGCTGGAAACATAAATGCGACTATGGTGCGCCACTATTGATTCTGATTTTAGATCTAAATAATGGCATGTTTAACTGCTATCACCACTTGGGGGTTATTTACTAAATGCAAATCCACTTTGCACTACAAGTGCAAACTACAAGTGCAAAGTGCACTTGAAATTGCACTGAAAGTACACTTGGAAGTGCAGTCGTTGTAAATCTGAGGGGGACATGCACGGAAAATAAAAAAACAGCATTTTAGCTTGCACATGATTGGATGATAAAATCAGCAGAGCTTCCCCTCATTTCAGATCTTCCCCTCAGATTTACAGCGACTGCACTTCCAAGTGCACTTTCAGTGCAATTCCAAATTCACTTTGCACTTGCAGTTTGCACTTGTAGTGCAAAGTGGATTTGCCTTTAGTAAATAGCCCCCTTGGAGTTAAGTAAAATGCTTTGTTCTCTATTCCCATGTTCTGTATGTAATTCCTTCCTGAGAAGCACACCTAAAGGTTTAATTAAATTAACCAGCAACATTCACAAATAATGTTTAACCTCATCAAATTTTGTCACAGCAAGTTTAACCCTCCTAGTACCATTACATGGCACAGTGATATTTGGTAAAACTTTGACTATTATTACTCCAACATAGTGCTGGGGATATTTTATTGGCATACACCTTGCCACAAGGGAAGATATGTGGCTGGTTTAAAAGAAGTCTAAAGAAGGGAGAGGATTGAAATAACCCCATCTCCTTGTGGGCTAGATCTAGTACCTGGACCCTTGTGGCCTATGAGTTAAACATCAGAAACATGTCAAGGTTGTTAAACCATGCCACAATTTCTTGAACTTAGGTCAGTCTCCATATTTAACATAAAGTACACTGGGAAAATAATGGGCCTGAACCGAGCACCATTCTTGATAAACCAGTCAGAATTTGTATCAGTGATCCTGTCAGACCCCTCCTACATGACATGCTTTGATTGAAATAAAATTGCCTTAAAATATCCATGAAATATGGACAACAGTGGAGTTTAGCAAAGACTTATCCAGAATAATGATCCAGTTTCTGGATTATCAACTTGAGATTCTTACCCTCCTCCCCCCAAGTGCAAGATGAGGTGGGAGATACACTAACTATGAGCAGCACAGTAAAGAAGAAAATAAAAAATAACATTAAGTATATATACACCGGTGTGTATATATACTGGAAGCGGCTATTAGAGTGAGAACAGGAATGTCATCTGACCGGGCCCTATACTCCTGACTAGTTGGACCATTGGTGAATGTGTTGCCAGATGAAAGCAGTGATTGATGGTGTGATCCAAATGAATTATACCTAAGCTCATTTTGACTTCTCTAGAATTAGAGGGAAATAAGCTGCTGGTAAGCCTACATGTGAAATGTAAAGGTGAACCCTTGCGCCAAAAATAATAAATAAACTCAAATATAAAAAAAATATAAAAATAAATGTATAAAAAAATATATATTAAAGCTGCTCCCCTGATTGCACAATCTGGACAATACGAGGTGATAATGGATAGACGGCGCTGGTATATAAAATTATAATACTAACAATAGTAAATATCAATTGGTGTGTGTAAATAATTGAACAATAAAAAAAGTGAAATATCAACAATATAAAGCTCTGTAAATATAAGTGCTTGATTGAAACACTACAACGTGTACAACAATGGTGATAAATCACACTATTGAGCAAAGGGGTGATTAGAAAGTCCCAAATATAACAACCACACTTGTATTGTGTACATGGAAAAAAAATTGTATTGTGGACAGTGAAGTCTTCTAATTAAATACAGAAATCTTCTATGTGGATAGTAGAGATTCCTTCACCAAGAAGAGGGAACGACACCCCACAGTGCTGGATATAAAATCTGCTTACCAGATATAAATTACTTCTTTAGTTAACAGGAAGTCATGAAAGCTTGTGCAGGATTGTGCCTGATCACATATGGAGACTGAATGTTAATGAGAAAAACACCTCCTCCCCGGATGGTCAGGCATGGTATATGAAAGAAACAATAGATGCTTCCAAAGCTTAACAAAGTTTATTAAAAAAAAATTAAAACATATCAAAAAAAGCCATGCGTCACCTTGGTCACGTGATCCTATCCCACTTCCGGTATCCCTGGCTTTCACGATCTTCGGGTGGAGCACACACCGACCACTGAGGTGGTTCACGGCTTACATGCATAGCACCACTATTAAGATGTGAGCAGCCCCAGTGCCGGGCGGGCACCAACAAATGTAAGGGGCCATTTGGCTTTTTTGATAAGTTTTTTAATTTTTTTAATAAACTTTGTTATGCTATGGAAGCATCTATTGTTTCTTTCATATACCATGCCAGACCATCCGGGGAGGAGGTGTTTTTCCCATTAACATTCAGTCTCCATATGTGAGCAGGCACAATTCTGCACAAGCTTTCACGACTTCCTTTTAACTAAGGAGAATTGGGGAAAATTTGTGCAACTACACTTGTAAAGTGAACAGTTCTATTTACCTTTAGTAAATCAACCACAATGTCTTGTCAGAGACTTTATCTTATCCTTATGGACTCATACATATACTGTATGTTTGCACGTTTTTCTTTTTTTCTTATGTTTTTCGGGTAAAGTTATCCACATTTATGGACGTATTTTATGTTTCTTGTATTGTTGCAATTGTACAAAGTACAACTACCCTGATTGATTGCTCCTGCTTGATCAGCGTCGCAGGCTATAGCCGGCAGCACTTATCCGTGTTTTCTGATGGTGGGGAAGCCATGGTGACCTCAAACAGTAATCAGTTCCCACAGCCAAGCCCAGGCAATACCTACTATTAAAACCAAGTATTTGTCTGTGGGCTGGGAGGAGAACCCCTCTAAAACACCCATGTCACTTTCCAAAATGCTAATGCATCTTAATTGTTGCCAAAGGCACCCTAAATAGAATATTACTATTACCATTGTTTCACTGGGCAAGGGTTCACTTAGAAAATGATGAAAACAGCTCAAGTGGCGATATTACCAGAATGATTATGGGTGCAGAGAATAGCCTATTCTACTCAGAAACAAATGTTTCTCTAGCTTAAATAGCAGACAGTGAAAAGAAGAATTAGTAAAAGAAACACTGTGGCCCAGAGCCCTGGGTCCTCAGCTTTAGTGCTGATGGCTGGAGACAACCGGCCTTTTATTATTCTTCTCCATAGATGACTATCATCACTATGATGGGACTGCTGTGGTTTCTAATGATAGGGACCATCATACTAAAAGGCTATGCCCAAAGGACTTTCCAGCAGAAGTTTAGGAGGACAACTGTTGTATAAAATGTATCTGTCCAACTGCTGAACAGCCAAGTTTCCTATGCCATTATAGAAAGGCATGCCAGTATATGGATTATAATTCAGTATAAACTGAGCTAAAACACATCCAGAGGTAACTCCTGTCCTCAATATGTCCACAAATCCATGCACCATAGCAAGGTATGTAGACACCAAAGAAAAACAGCTGAAACTTACTTTTAGTTCAGTAAGGATTTTAAGTTTCCAAAAAAAAAACAGAACTGACCAGAGGCTATGTATTAAAAAAAAAAAAAAGCTTACACAAATCTGACTTTAAATGATTTGTAGAACTAATCCGATTTCAAACCTTTCTCCTCACCAAACATAGTTGAATGTACACTTCACAGAACCAATTTGGTATCCAGTAAAAACAGCTAGCTCTCACACAAAACAAATTTAATTTCAAAGAAATGTTACGTGTATACACTGAGACTAATTCTATTGTGCTGCTCAGCAGTCAGGTGTTGAACTTCAGAAAAGTGAAATTGCAACATTTATGATCATTGCACCAAAGGTTACATAGTTACATAGTTACATAGTAGGTGAGGTTGAAAAAAGACACAAGTCCATCAAGTCCAACCTATGTGTGTGATTATATGTCAGTGTTACATTGTATATCCCTGTATGTTGCGGTCGTTCAGGTGTTTATCTAATAGTTTTTTGAAACTATCGATGCCCCCCCGCTGAAACCACTGAATGTGGAAAGGCATTCCACATCCTTGCCGTTAAACCTCTTTTCTTCTAATTTTAATCAGTGGCCACATGTCTTGTTAAACTCCCTTCCGCAAAAAGTTTTATCCCTATTGTGGGGTCACCAGTATGGTATTTGTATATTGAAATCATATCCCCTCTCAAGCGTCTCTTCTCCAGAGAGAATAAGTTCAGTGCTCGCAACCTTTCCTCATAACTAATATCCTCCAGACCCTCTATTAGCTTAGTTCTCTTCTTTGCACTCGCTCAATTTCCAGTACATCCTTCCTGAGTGTCAGGTCACCTGAGACCAGGTGACAGATGCACCGCGTTGGGGTCAGGAGTGCACCGCTAAGGTAGTGGACCCTAAGGCTGACTGCTGCAGATGGAACTCGGGGTGGTTCAGGAAGGCAGGTCCCCTGGAGCACCAACACAGATCCCACAGGGAGCTAGAGCATAGATTCCCCAGGGCGCAGAGTCTAAGAGCCAGCAGGTGTTCACCAAAGCCTCTAGTGGTAAGGTTGGACTGGGCTGCAACTGGCTCCAGGTCGCGGCCCCCAGGGTCTCCCAGCTCACGCTCATGGTAGGCTACAGGAGGATGGAGGGGAAACAGCAGCCCGTGACAGCAAGGGATAGTAAGGAGGTAGCCAAATGTCAGGGCCACTAGCAGACAAGGATAACAGGGAACACGCCAAAGGTCAGGGTCACAGGCAAACAGGGATAGTCGAGAACACGCTAAAGGTCAGTGTCACAAGCAGACAGGGATAGTCGGGAAACCGCCAAGATCGTAAACAGAGACAAACGTGGAGCACACAGCAAGCAGGAAACAGGAAGCCAAACACACAATATTGCACGGCAAGGCAGACTTGGAGAATACAGTGTTAAATAGTGGTTCCTGTTGAGGCTAGGGTGAAGCCAAGCCACACTGAGGGAAGATTACTTAAGCATGCAGGTGTGAGAGTACAAGCCTCAAGGCTGATACACAGACCAGGTAAGAGACAGACAGGTCATGAAAGTATTACTGCAAGGTCATGACACTGAGGACTGGTGCCCACAATAGGGATAAAACTGTTAGGTACCTGGTAGTGCTGAGCTTGACTTGATGGTTGGAGACCTCTCTTACAACTCTGGTTCAGGGCCTGCTGGATTGGGGACAGCGTAGCCGTGAACTCAGCGGGTAGGAGTGTCCGTGTGGATGCAGCAGGCTGATGCAGGGTAGATGCAGGGCTTGCTCAGAGGGTAGGTCTGCAGATGAAGGTTCGGCAGGAAACCAGGAGGCAGGGGGTAGACCGACAACAGGAGCAGCAGCAGACGGCTGAAGTAGCTGACAGCAACGGCAGGAGATCAGCAGATGACGGCAGCAGCGAAGACCTGTGCAGGGACACTGGAGCAGGGATGGTCAGGCAAGCCGGGTCACAACAGGTAAGGCAGACAGGTATGGACGGCAGGCAGGAGGATGGTCAGGAGGCAAGCCGGGTGTTCAGCAACAGTAACACAGTCCAGAGCAGGGTCAAACAAGCCGGGGTCAAGGAACGGAGAAAGTAGCGGAGTCAAACAAGCCGGGTCACAGGTAGGGAGCTTCAGACAGGTTCAGGTTGGGGTCACAGGTGGGAGCTGAGACGGACAGCGCCGCATGCAGGCAGCTGTCCCCTTTAAATAAGGCCACTGGCGCCAAAGCGGCGCCGATCGCGCACGTGCACGCGCACGGGGGGCGCGCGCGCCCGCTATTTGCGCCCGGGAGCGCGCGCACGCGCCCCGCGGGCGCGTCCACGCGCCCGCGGCGCGCGCCGACGCGCGCGCCGGCGTTCAGAGGGACCAGGGCTGCCCAGGTGCCCGCGCACCCTCCGGCTAGGGTGCCCAGGGCGGCTAGAGCCCTGACATTGCCCCCTCACAAGGGGCAACCTCCGGGTGCCCATTAGGCGTTGTCTTTCTGGATGGGAAGAAAGAAAGGTGCGGATTAGTCTCTTGGCATGAAGGTTGCATTCTGGCTCCCATGAATTACTCTCGGCCCCATACCCCTTCCACTTGATCAGGAACTGCCTCTCCCCCCTACGTCTCCTGCAATCAAGGATGGCCTCTACCTCGTACTCCTCATTACCTTGGACCAGGACAGGTCCGGGTGGGTTTGTACCCCTATCAGGGAAGGGATCGGGCACAGCGGGTTTCAGGAGAGAAACGTGGAAGACTGGGTGGACTCTCATAGAGTCGGGCAGGGACAGCTCATAGGAAACTTCATTGATCCTCCTCTTCACAGGGAAAGGTCCTAAGAACTTGGGAGCAAGCTTCTTAGAGGGACAAGCAAGTCTAAGGTTAGTTGTAGCTAGCCATACCTGGTCGCCCACCTGCAAGTTCAGCTCACCCCTCCTCTTCCGATCGAAGAATCTTTTGCTGTCCTCTTGTGCCTTGGTGATTGCCTCCTGAAGAATCCTGTTGTTGCGGCTGAGGAACGAAGCTGTATCCTGGACTGCCGGGACTGAAGATTCTGGGAGAAAGTCAGGGAGAAAAGACAAGTGAAAACCGTAGTTGGCAAAAAATGGGGATTGACCTGTGGCTGAATGACTGGCATTATTATAAGAGAATTCAGCTAGGGGTAATAGGGACACCCAATCGTCCTGCACAAAGGACGTGAAGCACCTTATGTATTGCTCTAAAGTCTGGTTGGTGCGTTCCGTCTGCCCATTAGTTTGGGGGTGGTATGCAGAAGAAAGGGCCAGCTCAATCTTAAGGATCTCACAAAGGGCCCTCCAAAAACGGGACGTGAACTGGACCCCCCTATCTGATACTATATTGGCCGGAACCCCATGTAACCTGACTATCTCCTTAATAAAAAGATGGGCAGTCTCTGTGGCAGATGGTGTTCCCCTTAAAGGCAAAAAGTGGGCCATTTTGGACAGCCGGTCCACTACTACAAAAATAGCAGAGCACCCCTCTGAGCACGGAAGCTCGACTATAAAGTCCATGGACAACATTCGCCAAGGTCGATCAGGTGCAGGAAGAGGCTTCAAAAGTCCCCAAGCTCGGTTCCTAGACGTCTTGCTGCGGTTACAAACAGGGCAGGAGTCAACATAAGACTTGCAGAATTCCTTTAGTTTGGGCCACCAAAAGGTGCGTTGCACCAACTCCACAGTTTTACGGCTCCCGAAGTGTCCTGCCAGTGGATGGTCGTGTAGAAGGGTCAGGACCTTCACCCTTACAGATTCGGGGACGAAGACTTGACTTCCCCTCCAGAGGAGTCCATCGCTGGAAGTTAGGGTGACCCCATGGGGTCCCTGGGAACTGGCGGATGCCTCCCGGATTTGAGATAGCAGATCTGGCTGTAAAAGTAGAAAGTTTCCGGAAGATAGGATGGTGTCTGGGGTGGTGGAGTCCTTGGGACTGTCAAACATCCGGGAAAGGGCGTCAGGCTTCACATTCTTGGAACCGGGACGATACGTAATATGAAAGCAGAACCTTGAGAAAAACAGAGCCCAGCGGGCTTGTCGGGGTTTGAGTCGCTTGGCAGTTCGTAAGTACTCAAGGTTCTTGTGGTCAGTGTAGATGAGTACTGGATGATTAGCTCCCTCCAAGAGGTACCTCCATTCTTCTAGTGCCGATTTGATAGCCAAGAGCTCCCGGTCCCCGACATCATAATTCCTCTCGGCTGGAGAAAGTTTCCGAGAGAAAAATCCCACTGGGTGCATGGCGTCTTTATTGCCCTGTCGTTGTGACACGACCGCCCCAACTGCCACTTCAGATGCATCGACCTCCAAGATGTAAGGGAGGGCAGGGTCGGGGTGACTGAGGATAGGGGCGGAGGTAAACAGTCTTTTAAGCTGATCAAAGGCCCCTTGAGCTTCCGGGCCCCAGTGGAAGCGTGTGCCCTGCTTGGTCAGCTGGGTGATGGGGGTGATGATAGCAGAGAACCCCTTAATAAACTTCCTGTAGAAGTTTGCAAATCCTACGAACCGTTGGATTCCTTTTTTATCTACAGGTGCTGGCCAGTCAAGAACGGCGGACACCTTCTGAGGGTCCATTCTAATGCCTGCCGGGGAGATTTCAAGTCCCAAAAACTGGATCTCCTGCTGCTCAAATTCGCACTTCTCGGCCTTTGCATACAGGCCGTGCCGTCGGAGTCGAAGGAGTACCTTGCCCACATGCCCACGATGTTGTTCAAGGGTTTGGGAGAAAATCAAGATGTCGTCCAGATAGACGATCACGAAAATGTCCAAATAGTCTCTGAGTACATCATTGATGAAATGCTGGAACGTGGCCGGGGCATTACAGAGCCCGAAGGGCATGACCAAGTACTCATAGTGGCCGAAACGAGTCCGGAAAGCCGTCTTCCACTCGTCCTCGGCCCGAATGCGGACCAAATTGTATGCACCCCTGAGGTCCAATTTGGTGAAAACCGTTGCCGATCTTAGCTTCTGAAAGAGCTCAGGGATTAAGGGCAGGGGGTACCGATTCTTGACCGTTATTTTATTGAGCTCCCGGTAGTCCACACAGGGCCTCAAGGACTGATCCTTCTTGGTGACGAAGAAGATGCCTGCGCCAGCAGGAGAGGTGGAATGGCGGATGAACCCCTTCTTTAAGTTTTCGGCAATGTAGGTCTTCAGGGCCTCTTGTTCTTTCTCGGAGAGAGGAAAAATGCGACCGAAGGGAATTTCAGCCCCAGGGAGGAGCTCGATGGGGCAATCATAGGGACGGTGGGGCGGAAGGGAGTCTGCCCCCCGCTTGCTGAAAACGTCCAGAAAGTCATGATAAGGTTGGGGTACAGATTGGCGTAGGTCTTGATCCGCGTCTAGGCAAAGCAAGGTAGAGGATGGTCCGAGGGTTGCAGGTAGGCAGTGTTCCTGGCAGTACCGAGATTGAAATTCTACCTCCCCGGTGGACCAATGGATCAGCGGGTTATGGGCCTGGAGCCATGGCATACCCAGGATGACCGGGAACAGGGGAGAGGAGATCACGTCCATGGTCAGGAGCTCCTGATGTTGAGGGAAAATTGTAGCGGTTAAGGGCAAAGTCTCTTGAGTCACCTGGCCAGACTTAATGCGGGACCCATCCGCCAGAAACACAGTAAGTCCTTGGGTCTTCTTCTGGAGCGGCAGGGCGTGAGTGTTGGCGAAGGTGGCATCCACGAAACAGCTACACGCCCCGGAGTCAATGATGGCGCTGGTGAGGATTGTCCTTCCCTGGCACTGCAACGACAGAGGAAGGGTAAGGTGAATAGTACTGGCTGGGCAGGGTGCAGAGAGAGGAGATACGGATGATAAGCACTTACGCGTCTTGACAGGGCAACCATTCACGAAATGTCCAGAGCCCCCACAGTACAGACACAGATTCAACTGGCGACGTCGGGCCCGTTCCTCGGGCGTCAAGGGGGCACGTAGAAGACCAATCTGCATCGGTTCGGAACCATCTGAAGCAGGTCCCACGGGAGGTGTAGAGGGAGCAGGTAGGTAGCGAGTGGCAGGAACAGGAGCCCTAGCGACCATCCAAGCTGGGCGACTGGGCAAAGCAGAGCGTTCAGCTCGGCGCTCCCGTAGGCGACGGTCCAATTGGATTGTCAGAGTGACAAGGTCCTCAAGATCCTCAGGAACTCCTACACGGGCCAGTTCGTCTTTCAACCCCTCTGAGAGGCCCATGCGGAACTGGTGTCTGAGGGCTGCATTGTTCCATTGAGTATCCGCGCTCCAGCGCCTAAAGTCCGTGATATAGTCCTCAGCCGTCCTGCGGCCTTGCTGGAGCGCGGATAGGGCAGATTCAGCTGTAGCCGTGCGTTGAGGGTCGTCATACAACTGTGCCATTGCCTGGAAGAAGGCGGCTAAGGACTGGGTCATGACACTGTTGGCTCCCAGAAGACGGTGGGCCCAGGACTGGGGTTCTCCTTGTAGAAGGGACACCACGAATCCCACCTTGGTGACTTCCAGGGAAAAGGTCCGGGGTTGCAGGGCAAAGTAAAGCTGGCAGGCATCTCGGAAAGCTTGAAACTTGGACCGGTCGCCCGAGAACCTTTCTGGGATAGGTACTCTAGGTTCAGGGGGAAGCATCACCACTGTTGGTTGGGAGGCAGGTTGCACTGGTGGTGGAGGTGCAGCAGCCATGGGGCTGGCAAGTTGTTGAACTTGGCCTTCCAGCTTGGTGTATCCCTCCTGCAGGGATTTCACGGCTTGTGTGAGGGCTGCCAGGTGGGAGCACATTTCCCGCATGGTTGAGGCTCCATCCGCAGGCTCAGTCATATTGGCTGTCCGTACTGTTAGGTACCTGGTAGTGCTGAGCTTGACTTGATGGTTGGAGACCTCTCTTACAACTCTGGTTCAGGGCCTGCTGGATTGGGGACAGCGTAGCCGTGAACTCAGCGGGTAGGAGTGTCCGTGTGGATGCAGCAGGCTGATGCAGGGTAGATGCAGGGCTTGCTCAGAGGGTAGGTCTGCAGATGAAGGTTCGGCAGGAAACCAGGAGGCAGGGGGTAGACCGACAACAGGAGCAGCAGCAGACGGCTGAAGTAGCTGACAGCAACGGCAGGAGATCAGCAGATGACGGCAGCAGCGAAGACCTGTGCAGGGACACTGGAGCAGGGATGGTCAGGCAAGCCGGGTCACAACAGGTAAGGCAGACAGGTATGGACGGCAGGCAGGAGGATGGTCAGGAGGCAAGCCGGGTGTTCAGCAACAGTAACACAGTCCAGAGCAGGGTCAAACAAGCCGGGGTCAAGGAACGGAGAAAGTAGCGGAGTCAAACAAGCCGGGTCACAGGTAGGGAGCTTCAGACAGGTTCAGGTTGGGGTCACAGGTGGGAGCTGAGACGGACAGCGCCGCATGCAGGCAGCTGTCCCCTTTAAATAAGGCCACTGGCGCCAAAGCGGCGCCGATCGCGCACGTGCACGCGCACGGGGGCGCGCGCGCCCGCTATTTGCGCACGGGAGCGCGCGCACGAGTCCCGCGGGCGCGTGCACGCGCCCGCGGCGCGCGCCGACGCGCGCGCCGGCGTTCAGAGGGACCAGGGCTGCCCAGGTGCCCGCGCACCCTCCGGCTAGGGTGCCCAGGGCGGCTAGAGCCCTGACAAAAACTAAGGTGGAACTGATGAATGTGGAGGTACATGATAGATTCTGATTGACGTGCAGCTAACTGTATCTGTAACCACTGCTGTCATTTGGATGTAAGTAAATGTATTTGTCCTCTTGTACCTTGTATTTTGCATGTCATTGCTCCCTTGGAAGCACTTTCAATGATCAATCAAATTAAGCTTTATAACTCACTGTTATATTTAACTCTTTTCTTATACACTGCAACAGATTTATAAGCAATTTATCAAAAACTGATTTTCTTTGTATAACGTGGACATGAAGAAGAAGCTTAAAGTAGAATTCCGGGATACAACTAACCTTAAATATTCTTTAATCTCCATCCTAACACCTATACTAACTACCCTGTGGAAGGAAGATGCATATACTTACCTATTTTCAAGCTGCTGCAGCCCTAGTCATGTGATCGGTTCCCCTCTGTCAGCGGCTTCAGCTGACTCTGCCGACTATGGATGAGCCACAGTAAATCTATGCCACAGCTTAGGCATTTCATCCATTGTTGGAGCGCTCTCCCCTCTCCCCTGTAGCTGGTGCTGGCTGACACATGGGAGATCATCTGACTAGAGCAGCCTGAGAAAAGGTAAATATATGTATTTTCTACCCCAATGCAGTTGGTAGAGGGGGGTGGAGGCAGTTTTAGGAAAACTAACAAAAATGTATTATATTGCATCCTACCAGTCCTTGGCTGCCATGCATATATTTTCAGAATGTTTTCCTTGTCATCTCCTATCTTGCCAGTAACTTACTCCCTATCCTATGGTAACAGAGCTCCCTCAGTGTATTATATCTATGCAGCATTGTTGACCTAGGACAGCAAATGTGTTGGGACTACAGAACAACTCCCTCTCACCTCACAAAACAGGAGGTGGGAATAATGCTAGCTGATGAGTGTAGCAGCAGCAAAGAGTACAAGAAGATATCAGCTTTTACTAGAATTCTGGTAACATCAACGGTAATTTTTAGCACTATTAGTACAGATATACAGTGCCTTGAAAAAATATTCATACCCCTTGAAATTTTCAGCATTTTGTCATGTTACAAACAAATACGTAAATCTTTTTTTTGGGCATTTTATATGATAGACCAACACAAAGTTGCACATAATTGTGAAGTGGAAAGAAAATGATAAATGGTTTTCAATTTTTTTTACAAATAAATATGTGAAAAGTGTGGCGTGCATTTGTATTCAGCCCCCGAGTCAACACTTTGTAGAACCACCTTTCACTGCAATTACAGCTGCAAGTCTTTTTGGGTATGTCTCTATCAGTTTTACACATCTAGAGAATGACATTTTTGCCCATTCTTCTTTGCAAAATAGCTCAAGCTCTGTCACATTGGATGGAGAGCGTATGTGAACAGCAATTTTCAAGTCTTGCCACAGATTCCCAATTGGATTTAGGTCTGTACTTTGACTGGGCCATTCTAACCAATGAATATGCTTTGATCTAAACCATTCCATTGTAGCTCTGGCTATGTGTTTAGGGTCATTGTCCTGCTGGAAGGTAAACCTCCACCCCAGTCTCAAGTCTTTTGCAGACTCTAATGCCGCATACACACGATCGGAAATTCCACCAGCAAAAGTCCGATGAGAGCTTTTGGTCGGAAAATGCGACCGTGTGTATGCTCCATCGGACTTTTGCTGGTGGAATTCCAGCCAGCAAAAGAGTGAGAGCAGGTTCTCATTTTTTCGGCCGTTAAAAGTTTCGATCGGAAATTCCGATCGTCTGTACCAATTCCAAAACGCAAAAATTCCTACGCATGCTCGGAAACAATTTGACGCATGCTCGGAAGCATTGAACTTCATTTTCTCGGCTCGTCGTAGTGTTGTACGTCACCGCGTTCTTGACGGTAGAAAGTTCAGCAAACTTTTGTGTGACCGTGTGTAATCAAGCCAAGCTTGAGCGGAATTCGGTCAGAAAAACTGCTTGTGTGTACGCGGCATAACAGGTTTTCTTCTGTGATTGCCCTGTATTTGGCTCCATCCGTCTTCCCATCAACTGTGACCAACATCCCTGTCCCTGCTAAAGAAAAGCATCCCCACAACATGATGCTGCCACCACAATGTTTCACGGTAGTTCAGGGTGATGTGCAGTGTTAGTTTTCCGCCACACATAGCGTTTTGCTTTTAGGCCAAAAAGTTAAATTTTGGGCTCATCTGACCAGAGCACCTTCTTCCACATGTTTGCTGTGTCCCCCACATGGTTTCTCGCAAACTGCAAACAGAACTTTTTATGGCTTTCTTTCAACAATGGCTTTCTTCTTGCCACTCTTCCATAAAGACCAAATTTGTGGAGTGCACAACTAATAGTCGACCTGTGAACAGATTCTCCCAAATGAGCTGTGGATCTCTGCAGCTCCTCCAGAGTTACCATGGACCTTTTGGCTGCTTCTCTAATTAATGCTCTCCTTGCCCGGCCTGTCAGTTTAGATGGACAGCCATGTCTTGGTAGGTTGGCAGTTGTGCCATACTCTTTTCATTTTTGAACGGTGGATTGAACAGTGCTCTGTGAGATGTTCAAAGCTTGGGATATTTTTTTATAACCTAACCCTGCTTTAAACTTCTCCACAACTTTATCCCTGACCTGATCTTGTGTGTTTCTTGATGATGATTCATGATGCTGTTTGTTCACTATGGTTCTCTAACAGACCTCTGAGGGCTTCACAGAACAGCTGTATTTATACTAAGACTAAATTACACACAGGTGGACTCTATTTACTAATTAGCTGACTTCTGAAGGCAATTGCTTCTACTAGATTTTAGTTAAAGGTATCAGAATAAAGGGGGCCGAATACAAATGCATGTCACACTTTTCAGATATTTATTTGTAAATAAAAATGTGAAAAACATTTATAATTTTCCTTCCACACCACAATTATGCGCCACTATGTGTTGGTCTATCAGATAAAATCCCAATAAAATACATTTACGTTTCTGGTTATAACATGACAAAATTGTGGAAAATTTCAAGGGTTATGAATACTTTTTCAAGGCAAGGTACAGTAAGAAAGATTCTCAATGGTATATTTAACAGACCAAAGTGAACAATTTTTAAGATTTAAAAACATTTTATTCCTCCACATTATTCGGGAGTATGTAAACATCCAGTGCTAACAGATATTTTTTATATTAAAGTGGTTCTAAAGGCTAAAGTTTTTTTTTTTTTTACCTTAATGCATTCTTTGCCCCACTAAATACTTACCTGAGCCCAATCTTGGTCCAGTGCTGTGCCGGAGAGCAGCTACACTGCTTTGTCTCCCCCCTTTACTGGACTCTGTGAGAGCATCAGGAGCCATTTGCTCCCATCACTGTCAATCAAATCTAGTGACGAGGTAGTGAGGGAGCAGAGCCAAGCCAAACTAATATCACTTTAAGTACAAGTGCTTCTAGAGTTTATAGAACAATATATAGACAAGGGAAGAAAGAAAAAGGCAGGTAAGCCTACACTGTTTTTACAGAACTGTACAGAATTGCAGTAGATTGTAAGCTCTTTGAGGGCAGGGACTGATGTGAATGTGCAATATACAGTATATGTAAAGCGCTGCTTAAATTGATGGTGCTGTATAAGTATCTGTAATAAAATATATATATTTAACAGGCCAAAAATTAACAAATACGATAAGTACATTTTTAGGCTTTACATACATTTTAGTTCTCCAGTGGATCCTTCTACATTAATTGGAGGGATGTAAACATCCAAAGGTAACAAATTATTTTTATGTAAAAGTGGTTGTAAAGGCAGAAGGTTTTTTTATCGTAATGCATTCTATGCATTAAGATAAAATATCTTCTGTGTGCAGTAGCCCCCTCATCCCCCCAAATACTTACCCGAGCCCATCTCTATCGAGCGATGTTACAGGAGAGACTTGGTTGCCCAGGACTCTCCCTCCTCATTGGCTGAGACAGCAGCGGAGTGCCATTAACCCCCGCTGCTGTCAATCAAAGTCAGTGAGCCAATGAGGACAGGGGGCGGGGCCTAGCCGTGGCTCTGAATAGACCAGCCTTTTCCAACCAGGGTGCCCAGGCACTCTGGGGCATCTTGAGGTTTCTTCAGAGGTGCCTTGGTAAAATGTCAAAAAATTGACCAAAAATTGTATACAAGCTGGCGTATGGATGAAAGCTGCCTTTTTAGTTACACACAAAGCCACAAGTTTTCATTGTGCACCATTACAATTTTCTAGCTGCCAGCATCCTAATGACCAATGCCATCATCAGTTGATGAGGAGGATGTCAGTCTCCTGCATAGCATCCTTGTTTGACCCTCCCCTGCCCCTCTCCATCAGTGTTGGGGGTCACATTAGCTGAGTGGTGTTGAAAAACTGAGGGAGAAGAGTGTATTTGCTTTGGAAGAATAAATCACCTTGGTCCTATTTGGACTTGTGGATGTTGTTGCATTATGTAAAACTATTAGAATGGTTTTTATATTTTAGTATGGGGTGCTTCGAGACTGTCCTTAAATTTTAAAGGGTGCCTCCAGATTGTTCATAATTTTTGAGGTGTACCTTGACTGAAAAAAGGTTGAGAAACACTTGAATGGACACGCGAAGCTGTGGCTCGGCTCGGGTGCCCCCATAGCAGGTTGCTTGCTGTGGGGGCACTCGTCAGGAGAGAGGGGCCAGGAGCACCAGCAAGGTACATGAGAAGAGGGGGATCCAGCATTCTCTGTGCAAAATCATTGCACAGAGCAGGTAAGTATAACATGTATAACAAAAAACAAGAGTTTAGTATCAAATTAGGTACAAGCGCTTCTAGAGTTCATAGAACAATATTTAGACAAAGAGAGAGAGGCAGATATGTCTGCATCATTTTATAGGGAAGGTGGGGAATGGAAAAAACAAATAATTGCTGATTCTCTCATACAATGTGTTGCTTTTAAACTGACTGGATAGATTTTATTAATGTCCAAAAGAGTCAAACCCTTACTGAAAAATAACAGTTGAATAGTAGACCTTTATTGTTATGGGCAGCATAAATAGTTCTTATTTTAGACACTTTGGTAAGGAAAGCCTTTACACCTACTATAAGTGTAAATTTAACTGACGCAAGTATATTAATCAATTAAGACATTAATGGTGAAAAGTACAGGAACTGAAAACGTGTTAGTAAAAAGAGAACGTGAAAAGCATACTGTTGTGGAATTCTCTTTAGCCAGTGTAACTCAGAGAGAAAAGTGTATTTAATGATGTACTGTTATGGAAAGCAGCTCCTAATAACATTCTATTTTCAGACTCCAGTTTGGTTTTATTCCAAATAAATAATATAAAAGACTCTTGAAAGAGTCTGACCCTTTTCAGGGAAGCCCCACGCCTAACTGCAGGCTGCTTCATTGAGCCAGTGAATGCATCAATAGCATTCATCCAGCTTTGACAGGTTTTAAACAAATACACCTGCTAGTGTGGCCAGCTGTCACGCCATTTACCAGCAGTGGTTTTTGTACCTAAAGGATCCCTGCTGTTTGTAGCACAAAAACCTCCATCTAAAAGCATTCATAATTATAAGAAAGCAATACAGTAAATCCAAAGACACTTCTATGACTTCTAATCCTTCACTAATTTGGCAAAACAGGATAAATTATGGTAAAATAAGCCACTGGCAACAACGTCTCTCACTCGGTGTAAATTGCCAATTCACTTGGGCTGTGTAGTAAAAGCCAAAGCTACTGCATAAAAGTGGCATAAAGAGGAGTGGTCTAGTATGTCAGTATAACATTATAAGATTAGTTAAATGATACATTGTTCTCCTAAGTCTAAATGATAAAAAGTAAAGGGTTATACCCATGTCAAATGTGTTTTAATTAGGCATTACATCATGGAGCACTTCAAAAAATGTTCACCTGTGGGTTTTATGCAATCTGGTCATTGTAGAAAATACATCTCATCATTATAGAAAATCAAATAAGTTAAAGGGCGTGCATTATGCATATTTCACAATTAGCAATTCAGTTGTGATTGAGTGTAGGCC
Source organism: Lithobates sylvaticus (assembly GCA_028564925.1). Lineage (NCBI taxonomy): Eukaryota > Metazoa > Chordata > Amphibia > Anura > Ranidae > Lithobates > Lithobates sylvaticus. The sequence goes on along the minus strand of CM053030.1, from coordinate 209,652,286 downwards.
TCATTTTAAGCTCTGATGTGAAGATTGTTGTCAAAATCATGCAGATGGGTAATAGTGGGCATCTAAACCAACAGGTCCCTTTGGTGTAGCTCATAAGTAGACAATATGTAGAGAAGAGGTGGAAACTGTGTCAGAGTTTTAAAAGAAAGAGTAGACAAATATAAATAGCAAGTTGACTGGTGAATATTACAACAGTTGCAAATAAATTGGTGGATGAAATGCTATAAAAGAGAGTTTTCCTAAGATGCAAGCTAGCAAGTATATGCTTAAAAGTAAGAAGGTCTTTTAAATAAAACGGTTATAATATGTGGTACTGGTAGAGGATAGAACAGCCACAAACATCAACTCTTTCGAAAGCATTTCTGCAATTGTAGGGGTTCTGCTTATATGGGGATAAAAGAACAATAAATTGTCTCTCACCAAAACGTTTGCAACTAAACTGTTGTTTCTATGACTAAGGGGAACAGTTAGCATATAATTATAACTGGTTAATGTTTCCTGTTAAGTTCTGTCATTACATTGTTTTTCCTAAGTAGGTAAAGACACGGCTCCTTCTGAAAATTGGAAAATAAACTAAAGATTAAAGTCTACATTAACACATTTGTTACCTGCTACAACTCATATACTCATGTATTGGAGTTACAGTGCCCTCAAAAAGTATTCACACCCCTTGAAATTTTCCACATTTTGTCATGTTATAACCAAAAATGTAAATGTATTTTATTGGGATTTTTGTGATAGACCAACACAAAGTGGCACATAATTGTGAAGTGGAAGGAAAATTATAAATAGTTTTCAAATTTTTTTACAAATAAATATCTGAAAAGTGTGACGTGCATTTGTATTCAGCCCCCCTGAGTCAATACTTTGTAGAACCACCTTTCACTGCAATTACAGTTGCAAGTCGTTTTGGGGATGTCTCTAACAGCTTTGCACATCTAGAGTGACATTTTTGCTCATTCTTCTTTGCAAAATAGCTCAAGCTCTGTCAGATTGGATGGTGTCTGTGAATAGCAATTTTCAAGTCTTTCCAAAGATTCTCTATTGTATTTAGGTCTGGACTTTGACTGAGCCATTCTAACACATGAATATGCTTTGATCTAAACCATTCATCTAAACCATTCCATTGTAGCTCTGGCTGTATGTTTAGGGTCGTTGTCCTGCTGAAAGGTGAACCTCCACCCCAGTCTCAAGTCTTTTGCAGACTCTAACAGGTTTTCTTCTAAGAATGCCCTGTATTTGGCTCCATTCATCTTCCCATCAACTCTGACCAGCTTCCCTGTCCCTGCTGAAGAAAAGCATCCCCACAACATGATGCTTGCCACCACCATGTTTCACGGTGAGGATGGTATGTTCAGGGAGATGCGCAGTGTTAGTTTTCCGTGTTTTGCTTTTAGGCCAAAAAGTTCAGTTCTGGTCTCATCTGACCAGAGCACCTTCTTCCACATGCTTGCTGTGTCCCCCACATGGCTTCTTGCAAACTACAAACTGGACTTCTTATGGCTTTCTTTCAACAATGGCTTTCTTCTTGACATTCTTCCATAAAGGCCAGATTTGTGGAATGCACGACTAATAGTTATCCTGTGGACAGATTCTCCAACCTGAGCTGTGGATCTCTGCAGTTCCTCCAGAGTTACCATGGGCCACTTGGCTGCTTCTCTGATTAATGCTCTCCTTGGCTGGCCTGTCAGTTTAGGTGGACGGCCATGTCTTGGTAGTTTGCAGTTGTGCCATACTCTTTCCACTTTGGAACGGTGGATTGAACAGTGCTCTGTGAGATGTTCAAAGCTTGGGATATTTTTTTTATAACCTAATCCTGCTTTAAACTTCTCCTCAACTTTATCCCTGACCTGTCTGGTGTGTTCCTTGGCCTTCACAATGCCGTTTGTTTACTAAGGTTCTCTAACAGACCTCTGAGGGCTTCACAGAACAGCTGTATTTATACTGAGATTAAATTACACACAGGTGGACTCTATTTACTAATTAGGTGACTTCTGATGGCAATTAGCTCCACTAGATTTTAGGTATCAGGGGTAAAGGGGGCTGAATACAAATGCACGCCACACTTTTCACATTTATTTGTAAAAAATTTGAAAACCATTTATCATTTTGCTTCCACTTCACAATTATGCATTTTTTACACTTGCCTTATAGATGTATAATGTCATGGATGTCTTATTGCACCCATTTCCCCTCGATGGCTACAATGGGAAAAGGCGGTAAATACACCGCTCCTACAGTGCTCCAAAGATGTGGCTTGTAGGACTTTTTTGACTGTCCTGCAAGTGCACCGCTCCAGTGTGAAAGCCCTCGGGCTTTCACATTGGAGACACAGCAATGGCCATTTCAGGTCGCTTTCCAGGTGCTATTTTTAGCGCTGTAGCGCCTGCAAAGCACCCCAGTGTGAAAGAGGCCACCAGAATAGTACAAATATCCCCCAAATTACCCCTCTATTTATCAAGAGGCATGGTGAGTTTTTTGAAGTATTTTTCACAATTTTTTGGAAAATTAAGAAATGAAAAAATATATATATATTTAAAAAATGTATATACTGTCACCGGTGCAGCACAGCGTTATCATAAAAATGGGTGTGGCAGTGATCAGGCACGTCGACTGGTGACAGTATATAAAAAAAAATAATAATAATATTTTTTTTTCAATTTCAATTTTTTTTTTGCACACAGTGACCAGAGCAATACAGTGTTACCATAGTAATGTTGTACTACTCTGGGGCTGTGATCAGGATTTTTTTTCCTTTTTAGACATGATTGTTTATACCAGTCATTTTCACTGGTATAAGAAACCATTTTTACTGAATGAAACTGATTTATTCAGTGTGTTTTGTTGTGATTAGCTGTAATTGGTCACATCTAATCACAAGGTACAGATGGGCTGCGATTGTCCCCGTCTGTACCACATAATCAAGGTGAGGATGGCATGAAAGGAAGCCATCTATTGTTTACAATTGTCATGTAATCTGATGTGATTGGTCTCAGTGATCACATGGTACCGGCAGTACACTCATTGTCTGTGTCCAATGGGCAGACAGATTGCACCACAGCCAGGGCTGGACTTACCATTGGGCTTGACTGGGCTCAAGCCCATGGGCCCCGCCCAATAGGGGGCCCCGCCCGGCAGTACACTCATTGTCTGTGTCCAATGGGCAGACAGATTGCACCACAGCATATGACGTATGACAGCATATGATGTCCACCCTGATCAACAAATGTCCCACCGCTTCTCATCATTCTCCTGCGGTGCCTCTGAGAATGGTCGCTTACATCGTGGACCCAGGACGAATACCAGTACAGTATCCCCCACTTATACGCTTATTTATTATCTACCTTTGTGAGTAGCCATTTGGCTGTTTTGTCTTGTAAGTTTTTTTTATTATTATTATTATAACAAGAATTTCAATATAGCGCCAACAGTTTGCGCAGCACATTACAATGTTAGGATTTATATAGCGCCAACAGTTTGCGCAGCACATTACAATGTTAGGACAGACAGTACAGTTACAATACAATTCAATATGTGAGTGATCAGAGGGCCCTGTTCGTTAGAGCTTACAGTCTAGAAGGGAGGGTCAAGTGATACAAAAGGTAATAACTGTGGGGGATGAGCTGATGAAGAAAATGAAAGTATAGTTGTTAGGTGGAAGCAGGACAGGCTCCTCTGAAGAGAAAAGTTTTCAGGGAAAGCCTAAAGGTGGATAGAGTTGGGGATAGTCAGGACGTGACCCACTTCCTGTCATCGCAATCAGAGGATCTGTTCATGGAAGTTTTTATTTCCAGCAATTGCTGTCTTTTACCTGCATACCTGTAAGTGCATTACCTTTTAATAAATCCTGTTGGAAAAGGTTTTACACTATTGGCGTTTTTATCTCTCATTGGGTGTTACCATTGGATTAAGAGGATTCATTGCTTACACGTTTGCAGCTGTATTACTTGTCTACCTTATGTGGATCCCCTAAAGGAGTTGGAGTATTCTAGACACAAAAGCCCTTGTTGACTCCCCCATAATAGAGGGGGCCAATGCTCTCTGGTAAGAGCACACCTTTATCGTTGGTGGTGGTTTGTGCACAAGGTGGAAACAGTTGGTGACACAACAGTCAAGATTTTGCTCACACTTTGATGTTTTTTGTTTTTTTTCTTATATATATTTTTTTAGCACAACACATTTACTGTATTTATTCATATATTTGAGTGTGGCAGAAAATACTGTACGGATCAAGATCACACATAACTAGGCTATTGCATACAAAAGGCAAGATAGCAGTTTGCCACCTCCTGGGTGTCAGGCCTAAGGTCTGAGGGATATCATGTTTAGTATCTCTGCAATGGAAATTCCATGCTGGACAATAATATACAAGTTACCAGAATGCAATCTGTAAGTATTCAAAGATCAGCCACTCCTCAGACCTTCTCATTGGTCAGACCATCTCTGTTCACACCCTCCTCAAGGACCAGAAAAGAGGGACTGCATCAGCAGTCTGGAGGTCCTCTTTTTACCTTCAAATAAGGAACATCAGCAAAGACTTATGAGAGCCACCCATACACCATGCTCATTGATTTGACTTTGTCAATTCAGCAGTACTGGACTTTGAAGTATTTTTGTTCCTACACTCTTTTAATTATTCTGTATTATTGTTTATTTTTCCTTTGTAATTTTTTTTCTGTAAGTATTTTGTTTGCACTGTTTGTTTAACCATTTTTTATTAAATTAATATTTCCAAAATCATTAATATTGTCTCTAATGCAATAACACAGAACTTAAAGAATTCCTGTCTCTTGGAAGAACATTACTATATGGTAAATCTCTGGATATACCTATCTGTGGTTACAGTGTATTTACAGACGTTTATTTTAAGTCATAATTGGTATTGCTAATTGTTAGCATGAATGTTTGATATTTTACAATAAAAATGGCAGCGATTTTTGTGGGCACAAGGGGTTAATTGCATAGTTAAACATACCCACTCTCAGTTGGCTGGCACTTAGATTGTCGTCCTGAGAGCTAGAACATCTTTGTGCAGGGTAAGGCTGAGAATGCCATTGTTGCATATCAGTGATATTGCAGTGTAAATTTGACAAACCATTTGTCACAAGTTGGTGAAGGTGGCCAGGGTCTAACACCACGTCCGCCACACATACTTTGTACTGTGCACATACCAATTTCATTTTCTAACTTACTGTACATGAATCATGTATCAAATGTAAAGCTAGTCTTTGTAAAGTCAAGTCTATGACAAATTTTATACTGAAGAAATGTTAGTAGCATTCATGTGACAACTGGAATTTTAGATGTTTCAGTACCATGGACAGGGAATATCTGTGATGAACACGACATATTTTGATATTTATAACCTTAAGATTTCCTTTTTGTTCTTATTTTCTGTATATATATATATATATATATATATATATATATATATATTATATACACACAGTATCTCACAAAAGTGAATACATCCCTCACATTTTTGTAAATATTTTATTATATCTTTTCAACACTGAAGAAATGACACTTTGCTACAATGTAGTGAGTAGTACAGCTTGTATAACAGTGTAAATTTGCTGTCCCCTCTAAATAACTCAACATACAGCCATTAATGTCTAAACTTGCTGGCAACAAAAGTGAGTACACCCCTAAGTGAAAATAGCCAAATTGGGCCCAATTAGCCATTTTCCCTCCCCGGATTCACGTGACTCGTTAGTGTTACAAGGTCTCAGGTTTGAATGGGGAGCAGGTGTGTTAAAATTGGTGTTATAGCTCTCTCTCTCTCTCTCTCATACTGGTCACTGGAAGTTCAACCTGGCACCTCATGGCAAAGAACTCTATGAGGATCTGAAAAAAAGAATTGTTGCTTTACATAAAGATGGCCTAGGCTATAAGAAGATTGCCAAGACCCTGAAACAGCTGCAGCACAGTGGCCAAGACCATACAGAGGTTTAACAGGACAGGTTCCACTCAGAACAGGCCTCGCCATGGTTGACCAAAGAAATTGAGTGCACATGCTCAGCATTATATTCAGAGGTTGTCTTTGGGAAACAGACATATGAGTGCTGCCAGCATTGCTGCAGAGGTTGAAGGGGTGGGGGGTCAGCCTGTACATTGCACACTGCAACAAATTGGTCTGCATGGCTGTCGTCCCAGAAGGAAGCCTCTTAAGACAATGCACAAGAAAGCCCACAGTTTGCTGAAGACAAGCAGACTGATTATATGGATTACTGGAACCATATCCTGTGGTCTGATGAGACCATGATAAACGTATTTGGTTCAGATGGTGTCAAGCGTGTGTGGCAGCAACCAGGTGAGGAGTACAAAGACAAGTGTGTCTCGCCTACAGTCAAGCATGGTGGTGGGAGTGTCATGGTCTGGGTCTACATGAGTGCTGCCCGCACTGGGGAGCTACAGTTCATTGAGGGAACCATGAATGCCAACATGTACTGGGACATACTGAAGCCAAGCATGATCCCCTCCCTTTAGAGACTGGGCAGTATTCCAACATAACGACCCCAAACACACCCCCAAGACAACCACTGCCTTGCTAAAATAGCTGAGGGTAAAATTGATGGACTGACCAAGCATGTCTCCTGACCTAAACCCTATTTAGCATCTATCTGTGGGGCATTCTCAAACTGAAGGTGGAAGAGCGCAAGGTCTCTAATATCCACCAGCTTCGTGATGTCTTCATGGAGGAGTTGAACAGGACTCCAGTGGCAACCTGTGAAGCTCTGGGGAACGCCATGCCCAAGAAGGTTAAGGCAGTGCTGGAAAATAATGGTGGCCACACAAAATATTGACACTTTGGGCCCAATTTGGACATTTTCACTTAGTAGTGCACGCACTTTTGTTGCCAGCAGTTTAGACATTAATGGCTGTGTGTTGAGTTATTTTGAGGGGACAGCAAATTTACACTGTTATACAAGCTGTACACTCACTAATGTACATTGTAGCAAAGTGTCATTTCTTCAGTGTTGTCACATGAAAAGGTAGAATAAAATATTTACAAAAATGTGAGGGGTGTACTCACTTTTGTGAGATACTGTGTATGTGTATATCTATATCTATATATATATATATATCCTAGTCACCTTAACGGTACAGCAAACACCAGACTGAACCACACTTTGTAGGGGTGCCTTGATGAGGCTTGTGTGACTTTCAGTCCATTTGTAAATACATGTGACAAAATCCTCAGTTTTTAATCTAAATAAAATAATTTTAAATTTTAAAATACATTTTGGAATTTTCTTGTTTTTTGGCTGACTTGCTTGATTGATTGCTGGGGAATTCTTATACTGCTTGGTAATTGCCCTACTCCTGTACATGTTGCTTGCTAGTTATAATTTGGCGTGTGTGTTTGCCATTTTTGTTTTGGTGGTGTAAGAAAATTTTGCCAGGCAAGACAGTTAAAGTGGTGTTTTCACCAAAAAAAAAATTGCTTAAAATTCATTAAAAAAAAAATTGGAAAAAAATATATTTTTTACTTACCACTAAATGCCTGTTGCTAGTGGGTCACTCGTAGTCTACCTCCTTCAGTGCCCGGGCACTGACATCACTTCCCCTCGGCGCAGTCAGTCATCTGGGACACGTGACAGGTCCCAGATGACTGCGCGGCATATCAAGGCGCACGGCGCCGCGCGCGCATGCGCAGTGGGTGCTCGGCTGTGAAGCCACAGCCGGGTGCCCTCAGTAAGAATGCCGATGCCGCCGAGCAGAGCGGGGGAAGGGGGGGCCTAGATGGAAAGGAGGAGAGTTGACACTATCAAGGGCTATGGGTTGCTGCTCACCCCAGGTTGGATAGAAAAAAAGAAAAAGGTTCTCCCTTGGTGGTGGGGTTTTTAGGCAGCAATAGCCGTCTGATAGAGGTAGTCAGACGGTTATATGGAATAATGGACCAAAAACCATCCAAATCAATTTGCAATGTTTATTCAAAGTTTTTTATAAAAAATGACACATAAAAAGGAATGTAAAAAAAAGGAGAATAAAAAATAAAAAATAGAAGCAGTGATTATAGCGTGTGACAAAAAAACTGACGCGTTTCGACCTGTTGTCTGTATTGGTCTTCCTCAGAGTATTTTTGTCAGCTGGAAATAAAAAGACATTGTAACAACAACTTCTCAGTTATATGTTTCTGTATATTTATACTCATGTCCATATATATTTTTATATATTATTATCGATATAGTTACCGGTATGGGTGTAGTGTGTGAGATAGTCTTCTGCATGGGTATTTGTAAGGAAGTCCCGTCGTTGTTCCTGGTGGCTACCAATTCCCACTTCTCATTGGTGAATCAGGATACATGGGATCGTCCAAGCCGTATATATCTTACGAGGAGTCACACATTCGAACTGGCCTAGTGAAGGAGACCCCTGGATGGGCCCCCGGGGGCACGGAGGGGGGGGGGCTGAGGCGGGGGGGCGGGACCACATAGCAGACTCCTGGAATATACCAAAAAGTCATTAAGGAGCACGTTTATATATAGTGGGGGCAAAAGGGAGAAAGAAGGTGCTCTAGACCAAAAAGTCATTAAGGAGCACGTTTATATATAAGTATCCGATTTTTAAAAGTCAGCAGCTGCAGTATTGGTGTAGCTGCTGACTTTTAACTTTTTTTTTCTTAATGGGCACTCCACTTTAATTTTTACGTATTTCAATACTGTATTTAGTAATCTACCTAAGTTGCAGCTTTGGGGAAAGGGAAGGGGGGGGGAGGGGGGAGGAAAAAAGGGGGAAAAAGGGGGAATAGCAGTGGGATGGTCGGAAATGAAGTCGGGGTGTGAGCCGTTTCCAATAATTTTTATTAAAAATTTCAAATGAAAAAAGGGAGGGGAAGGAAGAGGGATATATATATATGGTCAATTACAAAAAAGAAATGGAAAAGTACATGTTTAAACAGAGAAACAGATATGGCTAGAGGTTTGGTCTATATCATTTGGAACAGCCCGACTCAGTTGTGGTGGGATGTCCATGTTATACACATAGTGCAGTGAAAGCACTTTATGTTCAGAGTTACCTTATTCTCTGATATATTTTTCTCCTCTTTTTTAAAAGTAGAAATAAAAACAAACAGAGAACAAATAATAACAATGAAAAAAGCACACAAGCGCCAAATATACATAAAAATGCACCGCATGTTAAGCTATACTCTTGGCAGGGTAAATAGTAAACAGGTTAACAAAGGGGGGGGGGGGATTTTTTATTGTTGTCTTTGGTGTTATTAGATCCTAGTCCCTTGTGATGTCGATAGAGGGGGGGGGGGAAGGGGAGGGGAAGGGGGGAAGGGGGGGAAGACGAAGCAGGGGTGAATGCAGGGATGTCTCGGGAGCATTATTGGGTCTTGCCCGACACGAAACCCTTAAGAAAGGGAGCATATGAGATGGATTCATTGAGTCCTGGAGGCACATTGGCCTGCAGCCTATGGATCCATCTTTGTTCGTGCTGCAAGAGTGTCTTATTCCAGTCACCGCCTCGACCGGGAATATGTACCCGGTCGAGGGCGGTGAAGGAGATGCAGGGCATTTTATAGTTGTGTTGTACAACAACATGCCTGCCCAAGGCTAGGTAGTGATTCCCAATTTGCATGGAATATATATGCTTAGACATTCTGCGGTAGAACTCCTGCTTCGTCTTCCCCACATAGAAAGCCCCACATTCGCACGACATCATATAGACAATGCCTCTAGTTTGGCAATTGGCATAGTGTAAGGGTTTGAAGGTGGTCCCATTAGGTAAAGCAAAAGTCTTATCCCGTCTGATGTATTGGCAGAAGGAGCAATGCCCACACGGGAAAGACCCGAGGGTAGTACTGTCCATATGGTATGGAATCTTTTAAGATGTCGGGGTGGAAACTTGAGGCATGAAGGATCGTGTTGCCCGCTGTGCTTTTCCTGAATAGTGTGGTAGAAATTTCATTTTTGGTATTGCGCAGCAGCTGCACATCAAGGAAGGTAATAGTGTCTGGGTCGTGGGTCATTGTGAATTTCAAATTAAGGGAATTCACATTGATGCGAATGAAGAACTCCTGTAATAGTGCCTCGGGTCCCTCCCAGACGACGAGGACGTCATCGATGTAACGCAGCCACAGTTTAATGTGGCTGGTATACACGAGGAGGTCCTCGTCATCTAGGAGGGGGGGCCTCGATATCCCACATCGCTGGACCCTGGGACAGGTAAGTATCCGATTTTTAAAAGTCAGCAGCTGCAGTATTTGTAGCTGCTGACTTTTAACTTTTTTTCTTAAGGGGCACTCCACTTTAATTTTTACGTATTTCAATACTGTATTTAGCTATCTACCTAAGTTGCAGCTTTCTTTTCCAATAATTTTTATTAAAAATTTCAAATGAAAAATATATATATAATGACATCTGTTGGAGAGAGAAACAGAAAGGAAAGTGAGTATAAAGAAAAAGAAGAAAGGGGAAAGTAAGTAAAGAGTGCACATTATTTGGATCCTGATCCAGGATGCCAAGCACAACTTATAAAGCATCCGACAAGTATTTGATCCAGGGCTCTCAGATTTTATTGAACAAGGCCTGTTTACCAAGTAGTATTGCAGAGAGAAGCTCATTGACCATAATCCAAGACAACTTGATCTTCACCAAGTCAAATGGAATCATGAAAGACTACCATGACCTGGCAATAGAGATTCTGGCTGCCCCAAAAACAAATACTATGAGTCTCCTCATGTGTCTTGGAGCTCCCTCCACCGGAAGACCCAGTAGTGCCTGTCGTGACGACTTAATGAGGTTTACCTGTGTGAAGGAGTAGATGAAATTGTATATGCAAACCCAAAAAACACTCTCACTGGTAAGTTTCAGCTTTAATCACATTTTGCAATATTTGTCTTATATTTATTATTGTAAGGTCACCTGAGGCCAGGTGACAGATGCACATCGTTGGAGTCAGGAGTGCACCGCTAAGGTAGTGGACCCTATGGCTGACTGCTGCGGATGGAGCTCTGGGTTGTTCAGGAAAGCAGGTCCACTGGAGCACCAATACAGATCCCACTGGGAGCTAGAGCATAAGATTCCCTAGGGCGCGGAGTCTAAGAGTCAGCAGGTTTTTCCCAGAGCCTCTAATGGTGAGGATGGACTGCGCTGCAACTGGCTCCAGGTCGTGGCCCCCAGGGTCTCCAAGCTCACGCTCAAGGTAGGCTACTGCAGGATAGAGAGGAAGCCGCAGTCCAGGATAACAAGGGATAGTCAGGAGATAAGCCAAAGGTCTGGGCAACTAGCAGACAAGGATTAGACAAGAACACACCAAAGGTCATGGTAACAAGCAGGTAGGCATACTCAAAGAACAAGCCAAGATCAGTGAACAGAAACAAACGTAGATCAAACATCAAGAATCACACAGGAAGCCAAACACACAATATTGATCAGCAAGGCTTGGCTTGCAGTGCACAGGTTAATATAGTGTTCCTAGTTAGAGGCTGGGGTGAAGCCATGCTTGAAGGGAAGATTACTTAAAGCGGAGGTTCACACAAAATGGAACCTCTGCTTTTCGGAACCCTCCCCCCCTCCGGTGTCACATTTGGACATTTGGCACCTTTCAGGGGGGAGGGGGTGCAGATACCTGTACAATACAGGTATTTGCACCCACCTCCGGGCATAGACTCCCGCAAATCTTCACCTCTTTCCCCCAACCCCCCCCCCCCCCGCTGTCTGCTGGCAAACACTTGGGTCCCAGAGACAGCAGGGACCATTCGGATTGTGCAGTGCGACTCGTGCATGCGCAGTAGGGAACCGGAAAGTGAAGCCGCAAGGCTTCACTTCCTGATTCCCTTACCGAAGATGGTGGTGGCAGCAACCGAGAGCCGAGCGACAGATCGGCTTCGGGTGCCGACATCGCGGGGACCCTGGAGAGGTAAGGCGTCCACATTTTAAAAGTCAGCAGCTGCAGTATTTGTAGCTGCTGACTTTTAAAAAAATAAATAAATTGGGCGGACCTCCGCTTTAAGCATACAGGTGAACAGCGACTGGCCTCTAAGCTGAACACAACAGAAAGGTAAGCAAACAGACATGAACACTACTGAAGAGTCATGACAATTATCAAGGCCATCACCAGTAACTATAAACTCACATGCACAACCCTGGGTCCAGCATGTAAATTAAAGGCTCACATGAAGCCAGCCAAAAATCTGTGGACCAGGGGGGAAATTCTCTAGGATCAAATTACACGCAACCTGTTCATTCAATGTCTAGGTGTTCTTGAAAGCAAATACAATATAACCTTGTGCATACATTCCAGTAAAAAGCAATTTTCAGTTTTACTCAGAGCCTCTGTATAATTTATATTCACTAATGAAATTCTACTGACACTTTCTGATTATGTTATAAATTAGACTTTGTGACAAATGTTACAAATTAGAATTGTGCGCTGTTAGATAATGTTACAAATTAAAATTGTGCAGTCAATCTTTTATTCAACACCTCTATTTAATCTCTCTTGATGCCTTGTTTATGCATAAAGTACACTATTCTATTTTATCAGAAACTATTCACTGAGGTATAGAAATATTTTTTTGGGGAACAGATGGGTCTTTAATTTGGTAGCATATTTGAAAATATATACTTTTATATTTTAAATTTAAATTAGGAAGAATTAGTAAAAAAAAAAAAAAAGTTTATATATATATATATATATATATATATATATATATATATATATATATATATATATATATATAAATAATTGCAACTTTTACATAATTTGCTCACCCCAAGGAATTCACCCTAAAATATGGCTGACATAGACTGCTAATTTAAAGGATATTGCATAAGTGTAGTTTTTATGTAACCTGTTGGAATCAAGGTAAACATTTGCGTTTTACTTAAGAAAGCTGTATTCCACTTCTGAATAGTGTAAAGTGCTGCCCAGCTATAGTGCAAAAGTGCTTGTGTTTCCATAAATGAATGGCTATGTATTGAATAATATATGCTTATAATCAAAGTTCAGACAAGTTATACAACCATATTGATACTATACTTTGAACAGTATTAAAACGAATTTATTATATGTAATATGTTTACGTATTCCTACCGACATGACATTGTATTGTGTTTTTATATTCTTTCAATAAAATTTTATGAAACAAAAAAAAGTGCTTGTGTTTGTTATATAAACTGTCTACACAGGTATAGTTAGTCATACAAAAAAAAAAATTGCACACCATTAAATCATACTCCTTTTAAAAATATGACATTGCTGGCGTGAAAATATCTTGTTTAACCGTGACTAAAGTCCATAATATCGTTTGAATAATCAGTAAGATGGTGATTCACCTGTTGATCTTTTGACCCTCCAATGATAAAGTTCAACCAAATTGGGTATATACAAAACACCTCAAATATCTGTAAATTGCGCTTCTATCCATCAATATTTCCTTTTGGATGGGTGCCACTCTATCCTCCTGTTCTTAGGGGTCCCTTTCCATACCCCTCCTCTTTATTGTGTAGGATATATATATGGCTCCTTTAAATTCTTCTTATGGATTCATGAAATAAAGTGATCTAGCGCATAAATTAAACACAATCCTAAAAGCATGTGATTAAAAAGTGATGGTGTGTCCCTATAAATGAGTGCACTTAATAAAACAATCCACAAGTGCACCAACAACAATAAAACCAATATATGTGTAAAACGAATAATGGACGTGTACGGTCTCTAAGAATGGTTATGGACAAAGTCTCTAAGCAAAAGGGACAAATAAAATCAAATGTATGAACGGTTCAATCAATGAATAACAGTAGGTGAAGTCCCATATGAAGGAGAGAAACTGAATGTAGAAAAGGATTCTGTGTTGGGAGTTCTCTTAGTTGACGTCACCAGTAGAAGAAAGCAACTGTCAGCAAACAAAGTATCTACAATCCAACAGTGGGCTATCTAGCCTCTCACCTCATCCATTCTTTCATTCAGCGTGTAGTCTAGGCGAATACGATCCTTCCTTAAATTTCTTCCCTTGCTGGGTGCTGTATCAGCAGAGTAATAGATGCCCCTCCCTAGGATACTTCACTGCAGTCGCCAAAGAACAGGGAAAGATCATGTGACAGCACTGTATATGACGGCAGTCTCTCTCTCTGTGATGTGCTCCGTAGTCCCGGGGAGCGGCGCTGTCCCCCCGATAAGCGCAGTGACAACACACACAAGTCCTTTTCTACATTCAGTTTCTCTCCTTCATATGGGACTTCACCTACTGTTATTCATTGATTGAACCGTTCATACATTTGATTTTATTTGTCCCTTTTGCTTAGAGACTTTGTCCATAACCATTCTTAGAGACCGTACACGTCTATTATTCGTTTTACACATATATTGGTTTTATTGTTGTTGGTGCACTTGTGGATTGTTTTATTAAGTGCACTCATTTATAGGGACACACCATCACTTTTTAATCACATGCTTTTAGGATTGTGTTTAATTTATGCGCTAGATCACTTTATTTCATTCTTTTGGTTTTGTGTTTAGTGAACACTATTAGGTTTGGCTGTTTTTTATTCCAAGGAAGATTTTTTAATCTCTATTGGATAACACACCTTTATTTATTATTTATTGCATATAAGGGTTATTTATTGCATATAAAGGTTATTGATGCACAGGCACTTATTTATATTTATATTTATCACATTTACACGTGTGGAGCATCCAGTTCCACTATCCAGCAGTAAAGCGCGGAGGTCACTCTCTCCAGCAGTAAAGCGCGGATTATATATGAAGACAGCAGCTAGTTGCTTGAGTTCTGCAGAGTGGCATCATGAATCCATAAGAGGAATTTAATATACATATCCTGCACAATAAAGAGCAGGGATTTGGAAAGGGAGGCCTAAAAACAGGAGAAGAGAGTGGCAAGATGTTTTCATGCCAGCAATGTCATATTTTTATAAGGAGTATGATTTATTAGTATGCAATTTTTTGTATGACTGTTATATGAATTATCTACACAGGTACTCAGTAATTAACACAAGCACTTTTGCACTTTAAAGCAGTGCAGCACTTTACACTATTCAGATTGATTAACTAATTGTGAAAACACAATCAGTGCTAACAGCAAGCACAACATCAAGTTTTTGTTCATGGTTGTTTCAACACTATCACACAGTATTACGAATCACATAAGCGATTTGGTAGCGCAGGAGTATTTACACCAATAGTCATTGTATTCCACTTTTAACACTATTATTTGCGGGACACACAAAATAAAAAAAATGTTTAGTGTAAATCAGATCAAGATCAAATTGGTTTGGCAAAGACACAAATTAGCACCATTGTGATGTTTTGACTGGTTTGCAGTCACTAAGATTCTGAACAACATTGTGTTTGCTTATGTAGGCATTTGACCCGCTTGCAATAATGCAAATGTCATCTAACAAAGCTGTCAGGACCTGGGGAAGAAATGTTTTTCATTAAAATAAATAACTGTGACTCAAAAGACATATTGCTAGACAACAATAATTTACCATTTTTAAAAACACGTTTCTTAGCATTTTTGCAAACAAATTTTCAGCTGTAATAAAATAGTGATACATTTTCTACAACACAGACTGGTCAGAAAGTCCTGGTCTGACAATTCTTTTGTACCTTTTGAGGTAAATTTTTCATGTTTAAAGAAACAAAACATATTTTTGCTCTTGATTACCTGAAAAAAAAAAAAAAAAAAACACATAACTATGAGAAAATGGCAAGACCAGTTTTTCTCCCCTCTGTCAGAACAAGAATCATTAGAAGTTAAAATGTAGACATTAACATAAAAATACCCCCATGTCTCACACAACTTTTTTCTGACATGTGTCATTCTTCTCTTTGTTAGAAGCCACAAACACAGCAAAACATGCTAAATATTCAGGTTGTTACCACAATGCCCACATTTAGGAGTGGGATCTTCAAAAGATTGGACTGAGGAAAAATAAATTTGTGTTTACATTTATTTTGCATTGTCACCACAACCCACATAATGAAAGCAATCTGGCAGTTTCAGAGATATGTAAAGAAAAATAGAGCTTGACAAGCATCAGCTGTAAACTAACGATATGCAGTATATTTTTGAGCATTGTTCAACTTTCCTCTTGATTTTTACCCGGAAGAGTGGAGTGGATGACATACAGAATGACAGGAGTACAGATCCTAAGTAAGCAAAAAACATTTCAGGTTATGGGGCAAGCCCTGAATTCCCTAATTTTTCTCTACTGATGCTTGGATCATTAAAAATAGTGATTAGAGATGTGTGAATAAATCTGTCAAGTTTAAGGTTTGACCTACAGTAGGTCAGGATGATTCATGAATAAAGCCAAGTCTGCTACTTATTTATTGTTTCTAATGTATGTTTATTCTGTTCTGAGAAGTGGTTGCCACCATCCCTATTTCTGTACTTGAAAGTACATAAGACCCTCTTATGGGATTTTGAAGACAACCAAAAAGAAAAATGCATAACCATTTATATATAAAACCCCTTTTTATTACAAAACTCTAAAAAGACATATCCTTGTTAAAAATACACGTGGTGATATTTGGGCCAAGATCCATTGTACACATCAATATGCAGTTGATACTTTGGCAATGTTACATATCTCTTTGGAGGATTTGATGTTCAGAAGATAGTTTGCTTGGGAATCATACATCCTTGTGGATCCAGAACTGAGACCTCTAAAGGTTTTCATCGGACAAATGTTGGCTGTGCGAGCAGACAAACTTTTCGACAACATAAGTCTGATGGAGCAAAGTCCGATCGTGTGTACAGAAAACCATCGGACTATACAAACACACATGCTCAGAACCAATGCAAAAGATCAGACAACAATACCGAAGTTGACCAAAGGTTGCGGTAAAGAGCAGAAAAAACAGGTGATTTGGTGAAAGTTGGCTGAAACAGTCCTATCGTGTGTACGCTTAACAAATTCACGGCCAAAGCCCTTTGTACAGAAATCCACGGGAAAGTTTGTTTAAAGTCCAATCGTGTGTACGAGGCTTAAGAACTGCCTCAGTTAGAGCTACCACTGAGAAATTTCACTAAAAGGAAAACAGCATACAGTCATTAGGATCTTGGAGCTCAGGTTAGTACTCAGTACATCAGTACAATGTCACAGGATAACTGAACACTTCCCTGTATCCATCAGACACTCTTCAGTGAGGGAGAGGTTAATGCTCACAATGCCATAAGACTATGGGGGTTATTTACGAAAGGCAAATCCACTTTGCACTACAAGTGCACTGAAAATGAAGTCGCAGTAGATCTGAGGGGAAGATCTGCTGATTTTATCATCCATTCATGTGAAAGCTAAAATGCTGTTTTTTATTTTCCTTGCATGTCCCCCCTAGATCTACAGCGACTGCACTTTCAAGTGCACTTGTAGTGCAAAGTGGATTTTCCTTTCGTAAATAACCCCCTATGTATCCTTCAGCTTCCACCAGGCACTCTTCAGTGAGTCCTCTAGACCAGATCCTTAGATCCAGAGGGATTTAGACACAGGCCCATCAGCTATGCCACAGCTGGGATCCTGAAGAACATGTGACAAACTCTAGTAATCTGCCTCAAAGGGGCAGAGCCCCTGAGGCTGGGGACTCCTCCAACAGGATTAGACAGGGCTACTCCAGGTCTCAGGCTATTTATGTCCCTCTTCAACCAACTACTGGGCACACCTCCCCAGGGATTGGCTGAAGCACAGTAAATATTCAGGCTGCAAAAAAAGAACTACATATACCTAACATCCTAACATGTTAAAACGGTGCTACACCCCTTACAGGGTATCTCCTCTGCCAGCTTATTGAAACTGTCTCCCACCATCAGCCAGAAAAACTGCAAGGATATTGGGGATCCTAGAGGTGATCTGATTACCTCCTCCAAGGGAGGTGCTCCCTAGGCATTCTCTGATCTGTAAGCTACTGAAAAAGTACCCTTTTGACAGACATTACGTTTCTCCTTGAAGAAGTGTGTATCCCGCCATTTCTGTAAACCTTGTTGGGATCATTCAATTTCTCTACTACAAGTACTAACGTGTGTTGACTCTTCACACAGTTTAAGACCACCTTGCCTCATGCACAGAATAAGAATGGTAAACTTGGCATCCGATCACAGCTTGCACATAAAAGTCAAATCTACCCGTCCTGAGGCAGTCATGTATCATTGCCATCTGAATACATCAGTGTCTAGGAAGAGAGGTTAGAGATGGAGAAAAGGGTTTAGCTGTGGACATTTGACAAAATTTGCAAATCAATGACAACAATATTTAGTCAGCCCAGGCTGTACATTTTGGAGTGGAAATAAGTATTATTTTCCATATTTGTCTGAAATGGTTTTATGTCTCTCTTTGACTTCTATTTTAGGATGCAGCTTGTTTGAGCTTACATAGAAACTATGGACTTCATACAGGCCAATCACTAAACATTGGTGCTATCACATGGAGTACGTCATAAGGTCACCTATACTTAGTGCAGAGTATTTCAGAGTTTTTTTGTTTTTACACAAAATCATGCAGTAGTGGTTTAGAGAACCACTAACCTAAAATATTATGTGCATATCAGGTATACCCGACTTAGTTGCCTGCATTCCTGTTCATAGTCAGTAACCTAGTTAAATAGCCAGGATAAGAAGAACACCATTGGAATGTGCACCCTCTAAAATGAGTCAGCAGTTGCACTTCTCATATCTGCAAGAACAGAGTTTAAAGCAAGTCGGACAAAAAAGGGCCCTTAGGTAGTCTGATTGGCAGAGGCACCTGATGAGGTTGTTCAAAGGATAGGCACGGGTCGTCTGCTTTAGTAAAACATCTGATTGCTTTATTTCCCATCAAATAAAATGCTCTTCATGGCTTTAAATTGCCACTTCCTCAGTTCAAGGTGATCAAATTGGTGCCTAGTATCAGCTGGTAGTGAGGTCCACTTGGGGAATATTCTTTATTGGCCACTAGGTGGAATGTAGAGCTTGTGGCAGTGATGTCATCTAGGTGGAGCACATGGGGCTACATGTGATCCTACTAAATGACATTTTTATTACTTTGCATTTATACACTACATGTTTATTTTTACTCAGATCGTAATACAATCTTTCTTATTTTTTTAAATGACATTAATGCCAATCAAACTACTTACAGGCCCTTTTTGCACTGACTCTAATGCTTTGTTACCCACCAAAGAACCCCCCTAGAGCACCCAGAATGGGAATGTCAATGATTATTTCAAATCAAAAAAACCTTTATTTAGGTCTCAGCAACAGACCAAAGAGGAACGCAGCCATGGTGAAACTTGGGAAATTTGCCCTTCTGTAGGGAAGGCGGAGGGGAGAGACTTGGGAGACAGTCAGCTCCTACGCCTACCCCCCTGTTGGCTGCCACTACCCCCTGCCTCCTCCTGACTGCCACCTTCCACAGCCACCTCCTGGCTGAGGTCTTCCTGTGTATGAAAAAGGGACATAGTTTCAGTTATTTGTTCATCAAACACACACAATTCTCATCTAGTGACTGTTGCAAAATGTTTTCAAATACAAAACCATACAATGCTCAGCCCTGCAGTTTAGATTCTTCCCAAAAATGTCTCCCACACCACTGTCTGTTGATATGTCAATCACGTTAGGAAATAAGCAATTGGGGATCCTGAATTAACTGAACATCATTCATTATTCAACAAACTGGTTCCAAAACTACTATACCTGGAACAAGCTGGGCACCTGCACATATTCCTGACTGGAAGGCCCAGGTTGCTCCTCGGAAGCCTCATCAGGGGTGGCGTGCGTGGAAGGACGCGTGCAAGGAAGAGTCGAGAGTGACTTCCTGACAGTAGCCTGGTCTTTGAGAAAGTGGAGCCTCTCATAGTACCAGAGCGTGGGGACATGGACATCAGCTGCTGCAGCTCCAGATGCTTGTGACTTCAGGACCTTATTGCGCTCCCGGAAATAGGTAGTCTTCATGTTGGTGATATTCACTTTTAAGTTTGCGACGGTTGCCATGGGCAGGGTAGGCTTTACAAATGCCACCAGTTTCAGCAGGGCTGCGTACCTCTTTGGTCTGTTGCTATAATCCCTGTGTTTTGCCTGCCATAAGAGGGGGAATTGCCGGTATTTATCAATGAAGTGTGGGAGAAAGCTCACGTTGTAGAACGCCTCCATCACCTCTGCAAGACACAACGCCACACAAAACAATATAAATAATGTCAGCCTAAACTCTCCTAATCTTCTCCATAAAGAAGCCTCAAGTTCTAATCAGTCTAGGCTAGTTATGTACCAACGTCAAATTGTACCTTCGTTTGTAGCGAGAGCGACCACACTAACACTGCGTGGAGACAGGTTTTCTACACCCGCACACTAAGAAGGCCACGTGTGAAAAAAGTGGGGTACCTTACAATTTCATGTCTAAAGTTGTGAGAAGGCTGTACAATCATTTTGGGGTACAACGATCCAACTCCCAACCTTAAGAGTCACTTAAAGTGGTTTGATTTTTACAAAGTTGTACATTCCAAAATGGCCACTTTCATGTTCGTCTGTGCATTCGATCGTACTCAGCCTCGATCTTTCTGCCACTGTCATGGTCGTGTGTGTGTCCATTCGATCGTACGCAACCTCGATCGTGCGGCCACTTATAATACGATGTTTGGTGTTTTTTTGGGGGAAAGGAAGTTTGTTCTCCCTAGAAATGTCATCCAGAATGTAAAGCCAATTTATTCAATGTAAAGGAGAGGTCACCCAGTAGCTGTTTACCCATCTGGACTCGAGAGCACTAGTGCTGGGACACCCAAACCCCCTTTTTATTAGCCTTTTCCACACATGTGCTCCAGTGGATACTAGAGGGGGGTCTCCATCACACAAACTTCTACCAAAAAGCTAGTCAGTTTAGCACCTTTACAAAGTGACTACATTCATGTAGTTGACATTTGTAACTGGCCAAACTAAAATAGTGTCCGTCACTTTCAAGCAATGTTTGTCATTTCCTATTTCTGCCCTCAATAGTTTGTGTTGCTAAATCTTCCTTTTGGACATTCTCATAGGGGAGCGAAAACTTGGGCCGTCTGAGGAAACCCCCAAACCAACACCTCCCAAAAAAGGGGAAAGAGCAGAAGCAGAGGAGGAGGAGGAGGAGGAAGGAGAGATCATCGAACTTGGAGAAATTGTCACCACAACAGGTGAGTGTGGGAGAACACAGCTACTGGTAAGCTAATCCATGTATGGCTGCCTCATTTCCAACACCCCATTTTTGTTTGTTTGTGGTTTTTAGGTGACGTGGATGTTGTGGAAGAAAAATCGCACTTTACCACAGAGAGTGCCCACGTACTCATCGGAGAGATAATGGTCTGCAATCGAGATCTAGATTACATAAAGCAAAACATCAATGATGTTCAACAAAAATTGAAGAACATCATTGATGTTTTAGGAAAAATATGAAAACGCACCAAGTAATTAACACACATTTGTGCCTGCTTCTGAACACATTTGCAACTTAAAAACTGTCTGAAATTTGGAACATGCACACATTGTGTCCACATGTGCTAGCTCCCACCATGGTGGATGAATGGCAACGTTGGGGGTGCAAACACTTTACGAACTACGAAAGTGGTTGTGGTGAAGGGTTGCACCCCCAAAAAAACGTCCATTCATCCCCATGATGGAAAATGGCACTTTTGAAGCTTCTAGGCATGTGTTTTCCCATCTAATGACCATTTTCAGACCCAAATTGTGTGCATGTTCCAAATTTCCACTTTTCGGGGGTGACCCCCCCATGTGATGAAGGCAAGATCAAACACACTTTGAACATATAGTCATGTCTGATCTTGTCTTCACTTTACAAAGTTGAACTTTCCAAGTTCCTAGGTTCTGTTTTGCTCCATGCCTGGTTTTACCAATTGCGGAATGTTTGTAAACAATGTTGTAAATAACCAAGATGTTGTCAGTTTTGGCGTGAAGATTGTAAACGCACTTGGGAATGTTTTCCTAGTAAACTTTTATTTTTCTAAATGTGTGGCTTCCTTATTTAAAAAACACAATGCATTATGTATGTAAAATGAAAAGGATATGGGGGGCAATGGGTGTTATTTACTAAAGGCAAATCCACTTTGCACTCCAATTTTCTTTCCCTGTGAACTTTTTCAATGCACTTGTAGAGCATAGCGGATTTGACTTATGTAAATGACACCCACAGTGCTTTGTACGAAAACACGGAGCACAGCATTTTGGAGAATACACACATGTCAGACCTGGTGATGAAAAGGAGTATTT
This sequence comes from Lithobates sylvaticus, assembly GCA_028564925.1. Classification (NCBI taxonomy): domain Eukaryota; kingdom Metazoa; phylum Chordata; class Amphibia; order Anura; family Ranidae; genus Lithobates; species Lithobates sylvaticus. The sequence goes on along the minus strand of CM053030.1, from coordinate 209,630,085 downwards.
TGGGTGTCAGTTAAGCAGTACAAACCTTCTCTAGACCAAAGATTAGGTAGCAAACACACAACATGAGAATAATCTTTTTGGGAAGAAGAGACTGTTACCTCCTTTTGCCCAGAAAGTGCATTCCCACTGTCGAAGGCAAAGGGAAAAAATGTCACAGTAAAATAAGCTAAAAAGAAGACTGAAATGACAAGAAATCATAGGTTGGTTAAATATCAGATTTATTAAAAAATGCCTCTCACACATGTCAGGCAGAGCAATGGCCCCCCTACCCACAAAGTACTCCATATATTGGTCCCAGACAACACGGGCATTTAGAGGGGGCAAGCCTGGACGTGCCACTCGAAGGGCTGTGAGTTCCGCATTTGGAGGGCCCTCCACATCTGGCACCACATAGTTCCTGTTATGTCTTTTGAGGAAGTTGTGCAATATGCAACAGGCAAGAACTATGTGGTTCAGTTTGTATTCCGCCAAGTTAAATGCCATCAGGAACAGGCGGAAGCGGCTGGCCAGGATGCCAAAAGCGTTCTCCACAACTCTTCGGCTCTGGACAGCCTGTAGTTGAAGACCCTCTGGTCCGGGGTGAGGGTCCTCATCGGGAACGGCCTCATCACATGGGGAGTCAACGCAAACGCTTCATCTGCGACAAGACGAAGGGGAGTCCTTCGGCATTCTCCTCTGGAGGTGGCAAGCACAGACTGCCACTTTGGAGACGCCAGTAGAACTCCGTGTGCGTAATGGCCCCACCATCTGATATCCGGCCGTTCATCCCCACGTCCACATACATAAACTCGTATGTTGCCGCCAACATCACTACACTATTAAACCCTTTATAATTATAATAGTAGGACCCCGAGTTGGGCGGTGGGACGATGCGGACGTGTTTCCCATCAATTGCCCCTCCGCAGTTAGGAAAGTCCCAACGGCTGGCAAAGTGGGAGGCCACAGTCTGCCATTCCTGTGGCGTGGAAGGGAACTGTGGAGTGAAACAAGAAAAAAAATTAGTCACTTTGCACCTAAACATTGCAAGCAGATTAGACAATCAACATCTTGGAACAAGAGCATTGTATAAAATTGGAGGCTGGAAAGTATTTGCACAGAAAAGTAGAGGCTCCCCTTCACAGATTACTCACCCCCCCATCAATCCCCCCACTTCTGATGGGACATTGGCAATAACTAGGGTTTTGGGGGGGGGGGTGGTGGACAGCTAACCCTCTGCACTTCATTGATTGGCAAATGGCTCAATAATGTGGGCTAGTTTGGCCAGACCCTCTGTACCTCTGTACTTAACACTATTGGCAGGCCACAGGAAAGATCAAATAACATTTCAAACCCCCCCCCCCCCCCCCCCAAAAAAAAGGCAGGCACAGTGTGACATTATTAAATTACCAAGCAAGCTAATAGGAGGGAAAGAAGACAAAAAAATAGGAAATGGAATGTATGGAGGCAGCCCCTTGCACTACATGCTTTGCTGAATTCATCCCTAAAGATGCGCACTATAAAGAGGTAGGTATATAGTGTGTATGGACCTTGGGAAAGCCAGCAGATAAAGGATTGGTACCATCTGACAGAGCAGTTGGGGGAGGGGGTTCCTAATGAGTTTGCCCCCCCCCCCCACCAAAAGAAAAAAAAAGGGGGCTCTACATGAAGTAAACCACACAGCAAACATTTGTGCATATTTTAGGGGGTGTTTTGGGGCAAACAATACTATGCAGACAAAAGACATTGCTTAAGTGACTAGGCCATAGGTGTCTATTGGGCAGAAGAGCATGCTGGTGAGGTAAGTGAGGGAAAAATGCATGAAGGAGAAAAGGGGCACAGCATATTAGAACATATTGCAATCATGGTAATTAGGGAAGGAGGTCAAAAATACAGTCATTAGCAAACAGAGCATACATAGAAGGGAATAGTAAAGTATAAATGTTACCTTAATATAGTCCTCCTGCAGGACCTGAATGATGGCAGAACAGGTCTCTGGAATAATGATTCCCAGGGCCTGGGGAGAGATACCTGAAGAGAACTTCAAATCCTGAAGACTTCTCCCTGTCGCCAAGTACCTCAACGTGGCAACAAGCCTCTGCTCCGGAGTAATGGCTTGTCTCATGCAGGTATCCTGCCGGCTGATAAAGGGGGTCAGCAAAGCCAAAAGACGGTGAAAATCGGGGTCCGTCATCCTGAGAAAGTTCCTGAAATCATCAGGATTATTCTCCCGGATCTCACGAAGCAAAGGCATGTGCGAGAACTGGTCACGCTGAAGCAACCAATTCTTGGTCCACATACTCCTCGTCACTCTGTTCATGGACGGGTCTTGGCTCAAAGCTAAAAGCCCGACACCAATTCCGCGTACAGCACGAACTCGGCGACGAGTACGCACGGGAAACATCGCTCAGAAGGTCACAAAAGGTCGGCTGGTCAGAACGGACAAACAGAAAGCACCGATAAACAGCAAGGCCTGAAAGAACGAAGTGAATACCAGCAACGAGCCGACAATAAGCAGTGCAAATCAAAGCGTCCTATATCAAGATATAGGCCGCAATGACCAACAAATGCGAACTGACTACACGCACTAATAAACAGATACGCACGACAAGCACAAACTGAAGAGCAGTAACGATCTGAGTCAGAAAACTGAGAAGCGCGAATCTTAAGTCACCAAACTTCCACTAACTCTCGATAAACACGGGATCAGCAGAAGGAGCCCAACGGGTGCCTGACGTGGTGCTGAACTTCCCTTTTGTAATCTCGTGGACGACGACTTACGTCACGACGTTCTTCCGGACCGGATATTCCGACAACGTAGTCCGACCGTGTGTACGCAACGCCAACATCGGACAAAGTACGTCGGTCCGCGGATTGTCCGAGCGTGTGTATGGGGCTTAACACTGCGTGGAGACAGGTTTTCTACACCCGCACACTAAGAAGGCCACGTGTGAAAAAAGTGGGGTTACTTTATAAGGAATTCTATCTCCAACTCCCAACCTTAAGAGTCACTTAAAGGGCCACAGTTTCTAAAATAGTTTTGACTCTTTTTAACATGCTGCTTTCACTACATCAATACCTGGTGATCTTGCCATGGATGTCCTTGTTCAGGCACTTCCTGTTATAGAATTAAAAATGCGCTGTCTCCAAACTATGCTCTAACATTGCCACCATGTCATATGTGCTTCTGATGAAGACCACAAGTGGCTGTTTCAAAACGCATTGCATGGGCATTGCCCACTATTGTCACTATTGTCATCAGCAAACACAACCTGACAAATGCAGTGCAACCATTACAGTGCATGTATGAATGTAGCTGGGAAAAGGATGCAAAGAGACTGAAATAGATCAGAAGCACTGAGATGTAACACAAGATAAAAATATATATATATTTTATTTAATATTTTATACCCGTAATCAGCTTACTATTATACATTGCTTAGTGGATTTACTCATAACATCATTGGACCGCCTTTAGCATTAGTTGTTTTTTTTTTTTTTTCTGGGATTTATGTCCACATATTTTCCTGTGTGGTTTAACAGTTTATAATCCAGCTGAACAAGACACTGTGGCCAATACAAAGAAGGATCAAGGCTCCATTCACACCTGAGCCATTTGCAGTGACAGCTACAGCCACTGGTTTCTTTTGCTTTTTTGCCTAAATGTTTTTGGAGCAGCATCATTCATTTAAATAGGCCTCCCTCTGCTCCAAAAACGCTCAAAAAGAAGCTCATGTCCTAAATCTTGCCACAGAGCCAGGGGCGTTTGCGGACGCAAATTTTTTCGCTCAACAATTGCGGAAAAATTGCACTGTTTGGGGTGCCAGTAAAAAAAATTGACATTGCAAATGCGTTCAAAGATTTTCCTCGATTCTGGAATCGCGGGCAGAATCGCGGCGATTCCAGGTGTGAATAGAGCCTAATGGATACTATGTTCTGAGTCCCATAAGTGTTGGTGCAAATAATAAGAACTTTTCCTGGATTACAAAGCAAGTTTTATTTATAACTGCAGGAACATCCTCTACAAGGGCACTTTGTATGATATTTTTTACTTTATTTCAGGAACCAATGTTTTTAACTTATGGTAGAACGGTGGTACTACTTGCGATTTCCTATCAGCCATTTATTTTAGAGTATGAGATTCAAATAATCAGTGCTCTTTTGCACAGATGAATTTTTTGTTAGGGCCCCAATGTTCATTTAAACAGGTCTATGACCAATTTTAGGCTTTAAAATAAATTGATAAAAACTGGTATATTTGAGCAGTTTTATGTGTTCAGACTTGTTATCTTGTTAACCTTTGACTGAACTCTATAGAATTTTAAATACTTGATATTTTTTGTGCTTTTTTTTGCGATCCTTTAAGTGGGTCTCTTTCCCATTTTTATATTTGACCAGACCTATATTTTATACTTGAGCTTGTACATAATCATGGCTGTCTTGTATACCTTTCATTTAACCAAGCAGTAAAATTGAAATGCCATTTTTACTTTTTTTTTTTTAAGCGAGTGGTTTGAGGACATGGTAAATTTTTTGCAGATACCAAGCAGAGACATATTTAGAAGTAAATTAAATCAACCTGCTATAACACTGTCTATATTCTTCTCTCTCTTCAAATAAACGGTATCATATAGCCCCGCTTATAATCTCTGCATAACATTTATGTGAGAGCATAAAACACAACGCAGCTGTAAGTAAAACAATATGCGTGTTTCCGAAGGAACACAGAAACATCTTGCCAATAGGAGCAGATTCTGAGCAAATGAAAGATGACCTAAAATTGACTCAGTGGGACAGTAGAAGCCCCGTGAGCTAGGGGGGAAAAAAATATGGGCAAACGCTATTGCAACAGAAGCAAAGATTGATGGATTTATACTTGCTTTGTTCTTTTCACATCAAGAAGGGTACATGATTGCAATATTGCACTGACGCCAAGACTTAGATTATAGGGATTTCAAAATTGGGCCTAAGTCCTGCAGAAGATTTTCTTTGTACTTCTTGCATACTGAGTTTTCCACATTAAAATAAAATATGAAAGGACCCTTCAGTACATAGAGCAAAACAACAAAAAAAAAGGATTTGGAAAATGAATGCTTACGGGACATACAATTTCATCTGTCTTATGCAGCTATGTTATAATATAGTGTTGATGAATGGATGCCTGGAGAGCTCAATTGCTGGTCTGCTTCACGGGAAGAAGCTTAAACTAAATACTTTTGTAGCACAGATGACTTGTGTGTTGACTGCAAATCTGCTTTCCGATTTACTATGCATGGATGTTTTATAAGCAAGCTCTCAATAAAACTGAAATTCATATTTAGCCTATATAGACCAAGGCTGTATTTTACAACTTGCAAAACAATTTGGATGTCTGCATAGTCTCAGTGTCTAATATCCTTTTTGACATATGATGTTTGTAATGGCAAGCAGACAAATATATGCCCAGGATCCTGCTGAACTTCACAGCTGGAAATATTCACAGGAAATACGGAGAACAGCTTTGCATTTTTTATGTAGGAAAGAAGAAAAATGTCAATTTATTTCCTTTACTCTCAGGTCTACTTAATCATAGTCTTGCAGTCTCCTCTATGTACGTTGATGAGAATTTTTGTTAATACAAAAATATTATGGGGCTGATTTAGAAAAACTGGAACAAATATAGAGCTGTTGAATTTAGCCATGTATCAGTTTTCTTCTTTTGTAATTTGAAAAATTATAAAAGGAATCTTTATGGTTTACATCAGGGATGTTCAGTGTGGTCAGTGGCTGGTGTCAGAGCCAGATACACACAGGTTATGCTGCAAAAAGTTAGAGCGTGATTCTAGCACTAGACCTCCTCTGTAACTCTAAACATGTAACCTGTAAAACATTTTAAAGCATCGCCTATGGAGATTTTTAAGTACCGAAGTTTGGGGCCATTCCACGAGTGTGCGCAATTTTAAAGCGTGACATGTCAGGTTTATATTTACTTGGCGTAACATCAACTTTCTCATTATACAGAAAAATCGTGTTAACTTTAGTGTTTTTTTTTTTTTTTTTCTTTTGTATATTCATGAAACACTTTTTTGCAATATTTTGCGTTTGAAAAATTGCTGCGCAAATACCGTGTAACATAAAAAGTTGCAACGGCCACCATTTTATGTCTGCTAAATATATATATATATATATATAATATATATATATATATATATATATATATATATATATACTCAGGCAGGTGGCTTAATGGACAAATTACTGAAGTTTGAAATTATAACTTCAAACCAGTCATTTTACAGTAAATAGATAAATAATAAATTATTATGTTATAACATATAGCATTATAATATATGATTTAGCTTGATTCAAACAGTACATTTTCAGCAGGCAGCAGATTCTCCTTCTCCCTCTTAACTGTGTGAGAAAAACATGGGATTATGGGTAAACCTTATAACCATAAACTCATGTTTTTTCCTTTTAGTTAAGAGGGCTGGGCTGGAAGGGAGCATGTGTCTTTTAGACACATGCCCCCGTCTATGACACTGCAGTGAGAGGATAGCCTCCACTGCAGAATTTTTATTGAACAGCTTGTTCCAATGGTGCTTTACCATTGGTCCAAGGTTCCAAGCTGTCCATTAAGCTCACTGTTTTCTGACAAGAAGTGAGAGGGACTGTGAGCTCATCCTCTCAGTCTGCTGCAAACAGTGTGCCAGCTTGTATTTAAACTGGCTGCTCTGTATGTAGCTTCTGACAGGCTGCACAAGAAGCCCTGTATTTTCTGAACGATAGGTGGCAGGAGCCCCAATATTGACCAGTGGTGGGGTAGGACATCAGCTACCTACCCCCCAAATTTAGGGTCTCTGTGACCCAGGTCGCCAAGCTATAACCCTCGAAGCTCGATTGTTTTTTTTTTATTGTTTTTTATTACAATCTTATCATTATGTTAATGGCAGGTGAGGCTCTGCCACACCTGCCTCCCCTGACTGCAAGTCCCTGGCTTACATTCGGAATTGTGACACATTTGCTTAAACTTTCTTATTATTTCTAAATCAGGCATGTGGTAAGTAGGTAGAAACTAACATGATTATTCTAACTAGAATTTCTTATTGCAAAAACAACACAGCATTAATCTCAACACCCCATTTACCAATGTTTTCCTATAAACTTGCAAAATTGCCTTTATCAGGAGTTCATTATGTTATCGCTTTGTTGAACAAAAACAGTGCAACTACAGCAATGAATATATTAGTAAAAGAAAAAAACCCCACTCAGTTTTTCATGCGGGATACCAAGGGGAGGCAGTCCCACATGAAAATGGATGGGAAAGAAGCTACTGCAGATATCAAAAGGACAAAAAAAGGGGGGGGGGGAAATAGAGAGTTAATACTCAATGGTTTCCTACTTATTAAACTTCATATGAATAATTGCTATGGTTAAAAATGCCCATCCTCCGGGGAGAAAAACTTCTAAACTGCCTATGACTACCAGCGGCTGCTGAGAACAAACGGCGGACTATCAGCACAGACAGAGCAGTTGCAAAATATCCTTTCAAGCTGGGATTACTTTGCATAAGTTTTTTGCAACCTACATCTAAGGATTACAAAAACCAGCACAAGCTCTGAAACAAAGGAAATAAAGGAACATTTGGCAATACCGCAGTAAGCAATCATTTGGATTAATTCAACTCACCTGCAAAAGAAGTGGTAACGTAACCTCCTTTTCCTCTTATTATTTTTTCTGCTGTGATTCTCATCTAGTTTTGTTATATTTTTGCTACATGCCTAACAAAATACAGCTTATCGGAATCGAGATCAGCAAGATGTTTGCTAAATGACTGATGCCTCTTCACATATATACACCTCCTTCCTCTGCACGAGGACATAAGTGGAGCTGCTTTGTAAATATCAACTTAATAGATGTTAGCACAGGTTAAATTGCCACAGAATTGTGTCCTGTTTAGGAATAAAATTGCAACATATAACCTGCTACATCTACACAAATAAAGAAAAAACTTTATTCAAGCATCTTGTTGGCAAAGAGCACGTATCTGTGTGTTACTATATACACTTTTTTTCCTGCAACCCTTAAAAAGTGCTTATTTTATTTTTCCGCCTAAATACAAGTGATAGTTTAACATCTTTTCATTTAGGAAATCAACCCCAATACTTGCAACAATAATTGCACTCTATGGACTGTCTCCTAAACTATCACCGGACTGTAATTAAACTCTAATTGAAGAGCTATGCAAGTTTACAGCTAACAGAGAAATATATCTCAATTTACCTCTAGCTGCTCAGTCAGCAAGTATCTTGCCACCGATTTCTAACTTATTTACAATATTTCATGATGTCATTAGCAGCTACTAGGGGGATTACAGCCCGTTTCTATTACTTGCATAGGTAGCTTAGCCATCTCCATACCCCATTTATCACACATGTGTCAATATACAAATACGACCACACAGTGGTTCATTACTTGTTTACCCTATATGGAATATTGACACTGCTGCGATTAAGGAGGTGCCTCCAACCGTAATTGTTGTATGTTTGTATATTTTTTTGTTTGTCTTTATTTGTTGCGTGTTTTATGTCTAGCCCCGGAGGATGGGCATTTTTAACCATAGCAATTATTCCACGAACGTGATATGACAATTGTCGTTTTCAACAGCAATGTTATAAACTGTAATTAATAAAGTAGCTTTTCTGTTAACCATTGAGTATTAACTCTCTATTTCCCCCCCCCTTTTTTTGTCCTTTTGATATCTGCAGTAGCTTCTTTCCCATCCATTTTCATGTGGGACTGCCTCCCCTTGGTATCCCGCATGAAAAACTGAGTGGGGTTTTTTTCTTTTACATATGCGATTTTGGCTACGATATCAACCCTTAAAACCAATATACAGGGTATGACAAAAAGAGCTGACAGAAAACATACTATCCCTCTGCCCCTTACACTCTGGGACAGAGACACTAGCACGGTCAACAAAAAACACCTCTCTCGGAATGAATATATTAGGAATATAATAATAGAAAGAATAACCATAACTGTTTTAGCTTTCGATAGAGTGGAGAGGGATTAACACACATGTCAGGTTTTAACTGCTGTCTGTGCCCTCATTAGGGTGATTCATCCTCTGTATTTGTCCTATTTACTGTTATCACAAAGAGTGAAAGTAGAAGAAAATTCCAAATTTTGGGTTGTCCCAAGAACTAGAATATAGGAGATATCTTACAATTGAGACACCAATTCTGGTAAACCTGATGATAACTAGGGATTGCCTTACTTTGGATGAATTTTCTCTGACTTCCTGTTTTGGCTATGGGACAGGAAGTGAAAGGAAATCCATGAACGCAGACACAGATGGCAAAAAGACAGACAAGTTAAAACCCTCCATTACACTATCCATTATGAAAGAACAACTTCAATGACAATTGTCCTTTTTGACTCAACACAGTACTAAGAATCAACTGGATCCCTGATCCCCAACATGCAGCCAGGGCTGGGACAAGGGGTGGACAGGAGGGACGGCTGCCCTGGGTGCAGTGGGGATTTGGGGTATTTTAGAGGGGGTGTTAGAAAAGTGGAAGGGCATGGATTTGTGGTAGTAGGGATGATTAAGAGATTTGTGCTAGGAGAGGAAATTTGGGGGTGGGGGGATTAGTGCTAGAAGAGGGGATTTGGGGGGGATTTGTGCTGGGGGGGATTTATGTTTTGAAGGAAAATTTGAGGGGTAGATGATTTGTACTAGGAGGAGGGGGGATTTGTGTTGAAAGAGAGGGGGGTTTTTGTTTAGGGAGATTTTTGGCTTGCAAAGGTCATTTATGCTTAGGGTTGCATGTGGCCCTTTGGCACTTGCAGATAGAAGCATGTTTTCCTTACGCTGGTCATTGAAGGGAAATAGTATTCATTATAACTGGGTTCAATTAATTAAATAGTTTGGTTTATTTCTTTATTACAATCTTACTATTTTCATTGCTGTTCACCCCTTTTCTGTTTTTAAGTTTTTTTCTTTGCATCTTTTATAATGGAAGTTATAAAAAAATGTAATGCGGCACAAGTAATTTTTAAGGGGGCTGTAGGGATCATCTCCTGTCTGTAGTCACTCACCATCTGTAGAATGTTTTCAGTCTCACACCATCTCCTGTTCCATGTCTGCAGTTTCTGACGGCTTTGGCAATATTGATGGCTGTACTATATCATTAAAATTGGCCTCCACTGCTCTATATCATAGCACCTTAGAATAGTCCTTATTTTATATCTTTATATTATAGTTTGTGTTCACCAGTTTAAAATTTAGATGATCAGACTATTTAATTAAAGCAGAAATTCATAGCCTATTAAAAGACAAAATAATTAATTAAAAGCCAATTAAAAGCCAATAGAAGTAAATAAAGTAAAAGTAAAAACATTTTTGCCACTAGATGTTCTCAGTTGAATGAGGCACTCTCCCGAAAATCTTTTTCTCTCTCTCCCACCACACTCTCTTGTTACCCCCTTCCTTACTCTCTCTTACTGTTTCTCTCTCTCCCTAAGAGTCTAGCACTATCCCTGTGTTATAGCTCACTATGTATGTATTGTTATTAGGTGCACATGACAAATTGATTTTGTAATTTTCACCCACCGTTTGGTCCTTTGTACACTTGAACCACCAAAAACCTGACATTTTGTTTGAAAAGTTTGTGGAACCTGATCTAAAGCATGCTACCTCCGATTGCTAGTCTCATGAGATTTGTAGTGAGATTTGGTGAAGTCACTACTGGGCTGCTCACTGTTCCTGCTGGAGAGAAAGCTATAACTGGGGATACTCCTGCATCATTCATTTTGTGGATATGTGCTTCCTCCACCTTCTCTACTGCTTTTTTTGGTCATTACCTTTCCCAGTGCAAAGCACAAGTTATCGGTTGGGTTGCTCTGACAGACCTAAATTGAACTCTTTGGCATTACCTTGACACGCCATGTTTGGGGGAAGAAAAATGCCGACCCTAAGAACACCATCCCTACAGTCAGGCACGGAGGTAGAAACATTATGCTTTGGGGCTGTTTCTCTGCTAAAGGTACAGGTTGACTTTGCCGCATTGAGGGGCCAGGTATTGTAAAATTTTGAATGAGAGCCTTCTTCCCTCAGCCAGAACACTACTGTCATGGATTTGGAGAAGATCTGTTAGGATCTGTGGACTAAAATCCCTCCTGAGATGTGTGTAAACTTGGTAACCAACTACAAGAAACTTCTTACCTCTGTGCTTACCAACAAGAGTTTATCCACCAAATGTTTTGCTTGGGGATCAAATACTTATTTTACTCACTGAACTGCAACTCAATGTATAACATTTGTATCATGCGTTTTTTTCTGGATTTTTGGTTGATATTATGTCTGTATCATTTAAAATACACCTGATAAGACCCTTCATTTATTTGTTAGTGGGCAAACTTACAAAATCTGCAGGGGATCAAGTCATTTTCTTTCCCCACTGTATATACAGTGGTGTGAAAAAGTGTTTGCCCCCTTCCTCATTTCCTGTTCCTTTGCATGTTTGTCACACTTAAGTGTTTCGGAACATCAAACCAATTTAAACAATAGTCAAGGACAACACAAGTAAACACAAAATGCAATTTGTAAATTAAGGTGTTTATTATTAAAGGTGAAAAAAAATCCAAACCATCATGGCCCTGTGTGAAAAAGTGATTGCCCCCCTTGTTAAAACATACTATAACTGTGGTTGTCCACACCTGAGTTCAATTTCTCTAGCCACACCCAGGCCTGATTATTGCCACACCTGTTCACAATCAAGGCATCACTTAAATAGGAGCTGCTTGACACAGTAAGGTCCACCAGAAGATCCTTAAAAGCTACACATCATGCTGAGACCCAAAGAAATTCAGGAACAATTGAGAAAGAAAGTAATTGAGATCTATCAGTCTGGAAAGGGTTATAAAGCCATTTCCAAAGCTTTGGGAATCCAGCGAACCACAGTGAGAGCCATTATCCACAAATGGCGAAGACATGGAACAGTGGTGAACCTTCCCAGGAGTGGCCGGCCGCCCAAAATTACCCCAAGAGCGCAGCGACGACTCATCCAAGAGGTCACAAAAGACCCCACAACAACGTCCATGGAACTGCAGGCCTCACTTGCCTCAGTTAAGGTCAGCGTTCATGCCTCCACCATCAGGAAAAGACTGGGCAAAAATGGCCTGCATGGCAGAGTTCCAAGGAGAAAACCACTGCTGAGCAAAAAGAACATCAAAGCTCGTCTCAATTTCTCCACAACACATCTTGATGATCCCCAAGACTTTTGGGACAACATTCTGTGGACCGATGAGACAAAAGTGGAACTCTTTGGAAGGTGTGTGTCCAAGTATATCTGGCGTAGAAGGAACACTGCATTTCAGAAAAAGAACATTATACCAACAGTAAAATATGGTCGTGGTAGTGTGATGGTCTGGGGCTGTTTTGCTGCTTCAGGACCTGGAAGACTTGCCGTGATAAAAGGAACTATGAATTCTGCTGTCTACCAAGAGATCCTGAAGGAGAATGTCCGACCATCTGTTCGTGTACTCAAGCTGAAACGAACTTGGGTTCTGCAGCAGGACAATGATCCTAAACACACCAGCAAGTCCACCACCGAATGGCTGAAGAAAAACAAAATGAAGACTTTGGAGTGGCCTAGCCAAAGTCCTGACCTGAATCCTATTGAGATGTTGTGGTATGACCTTAAAAAGGCCGTTCATGCTCGAAAACCCTCTAATGTAACTGAATTAGGACAATTCTGCAAAGATGAGTGGGCCAAAATTCCTCCAGGACGCTGTAAAAGCCTCATTGCACGTTATCGCAAACGCTTGGTTGCAGTTGTTGCTGCTAAGGGTGGCCCAACCAGTTATTAGGTTTAGGGGGCAATCACTTTTTCACACAGGGCCATGATGGTTTGGATTTTTTTTCACCTTTAATAATAAACACCTTCATTTACAAATTGCATTTTGTGTTTACTTGTGTGGTCCTTGACTATTGTTTAAATTGGTTTGATGTTCCGAAACACTTAAGTGTGACAAACATGCAAAGGAACAGGAAATGAGGAAGGGGGCAAACACTTTTTCACACCACTGTATATATATAAACATATATACTTATTCTACCAAAACTGTCTTTCAACAAGGATGCACAGTATTTCCCTATACCTCTTCCAGCAAAGGTACAATTCATAAAATGTAATAAGGAAGTCATTCTTACTGAAGCCAAGAGCTAAAGTTTTAGCTTCAGTGGTCCAGTCCAGTTTTTCTATGGTGTTGTTTATCCTAAAGGCACCTATCCTAAAAAAAAAGGACAAGGGTAGCCAATGCTGGCCTCCTCATAAAATGAATAACTGCCAGGCTTTAATATTTTATATATCACTGCCCCAGAACAAGCATACTGTAAAAGAAAGTAAAGAAATTGTCCGCATTTCTTATCTTTAAACTTGTGTTGGATCAGCGACTCAGAGTGTTGAAAACATTAGAGCAGAATGACATTCAACCAATGAGTAGTTCTAAAAATAGACGTCATTTACGACGAAACGTATGTCGAAGCAGAGGATTTGTCAGGTCCGGGTCCTGATTGGTCACCCCACACCAGGCTTTACCCCTATGAGCGGGATGCGAAATGCACGCTACTGCGTTAGGAACCAGCCAGATCCACACACGCTGTTTTCCCTAGTGCCAGGCAGGCACTTTTACATTTGAGTTCAACTTACCACTTCATTGCTTTTAAATTTTTTAAATATACTACACTATGAGACTTTCTCTCTCGTCTCCCGTGGAGTAAATTTTTATGCCCTAGCTTCACCGAGGGTCCATTGGAGCGGAGTGGTGTTGGCAGTGGGAATGAATTTGTTATTCCAAATGCACAATTTGATCTATCTTAAAAAGTGGTCAAACAGCTGTGGTGAGTTGCCACCTTTCCATTGAGCACCTGCGGTGGAAGAACTAGAAGCTTCATCTAAAAGCATTTTTTTGGTGTTGGAAACACTATCACTAATGGACTTTTTAGCTTGCTATATGTTCAACAATATGTGTTTTTTTGCAGTGATATATGTTCATGATTTTGGTTCATGATTTATACTGTATATTCACTTGTATATGCTTAACGCCACCTTTTATATATTTTTTCCAACTTTTTTGTGACTTGTTCACCTTCTAAGGGGCAGCTTCATTTGCATATTCCTCATTCATAGGGCGCCAATTCTAGGTATCCAATCACTTTAATGAGTAGTTCTAGAAGGAGGTCAGCAATGGCTGCTTGCACAACTTTTTCATGGCAGGGTGTATTTTTAACTATGAAGAATAAATAATCTTTCATTTCCATAACCATGCTACACTTCTTTTTTTTCTTCCATGTTCTTACATCTTCTGCACACAGTGGAGTGACACATTGCTTCAGCAAGGTCAGTGGGACCTACTTAAACATAAACTGCATTTTGTAAATGTTTAGATCAGAAAATAATATGGGTTGGCACTTGTTTTAGGAAACCACCTTTTTTTTTAAACTGATATATTATATGCAGTATAATCAGCAATTTGTAATGAATCTCATTCCGCTGCTACCATAAATGGCCTATTACCTCTCTATGGATGTCTGTATAGGGCTAGCATTTAAATTGCAGGCTGCCTGCTACATAGAATGGGGCATTCTCAGCAATGTCCTTCCGTTTACCACATTAGAAACAAATGCTTTGGCAAACTACTTGTATTTTAAAGAATGCAAGAAGGGGCAGTGTTTTTTGTATTATAATACTTAGACTAACAATATGTGATTATTAATTTTTTTTTAAAAAAAGAAGCAAACATCAGAACCTCCTACCTAGCTGTTGCTTTGAAAGTTTTATTTTTTTGTTTGTTTTTGTTTTTTTAACTCCAAGAGTTTTTAATAGTGGTAAAAATGGATATAAAGTAACAACATCAATGTTGACAAAAACATGCACCTACAGTATATTGTTTCATATTCAGTCAAATTAATAGATAAGACAAGGTCTCGCAATATAGCATACACAGAAGGAATACATTACATTGACAATTGGCATGTTATCAAATTGCTGAAGACAAATTAAATGAGACCTAATCACAGACTGTTTGTAGGAATAAGTCCAAAATGATACAGTAGAGTCGCCCATATAATTAGGTTGAGAGGAACCTAAACAAAAAGTGGTTTGAAAGATTTTAATAAGTGCACTGAAATTGCCTATCTAAAGATAAAAAAAACTAAATAAAATCAAGATCTCAAATAATGTTTGCCATAATCATAGAATTGTTTGACCCAGATGCCATTTTACCCTAACAAAACTTCAATAAGTAGCCATTTATTTTTTTACATTTTATGCTGTGGTCAGAATACTGACATGTCAGCAGCCTCTGTTTCCAGACAAGCAACTGATTGCTAATCAGTGATGCGATCAGGTTTCCCCCCTCTCTGTAGAAGCATGCACAGACTCTGTAGCAGGCATTTTTATAAACATCACAGAAATGGGGTGCCCAAGAGTATTCTAGCTATGCACATATCAGTAAACACTCTGTTTACATGCTCAGAGAAGGACTGAAAGAACAATACACCAGAAGTGTCCATTGAATCATTGCAGTAAAGCAAGGTAAAATGTATATTTTAATGTGCTTTACTGTAATACAATGCAGTGTGTTGGGGTGCTAATCATATTAAATGTCACCTTAATGCACTAAATTAAGGGTGGCCTGTTACCATACATTGTGGTGCGCTGTGTTGGATAAAAAAAAGTGCAGGTCTGATTTTAGGTCTGTTGTGGTTCTTTGACAGTCCATTCAAATGAATAGACTACCTTAAAGGATGAGTTCTACTTTAGGAGCGTGTTACATGTTACACCCATATTTAGGGTGTAACATGTAACATGCTCCTATGCACCCACCTCCCAAAACCAGTGCTCCCCTCTGTGACAGTGGGCAGGGGTTCTTCTCCCCACACCCGCTGTCACAATTTTAAAACAGCACACACTGTGCAGGGCTAGGCCCACATGGCAGCATCATTTATTCGGTTTCCTATGAATTAATAGACTATAAGTACTGTCAGCCTACAACGAAGAGCTTATAGTTCTCAATGAATTGTGAGGGCGCTGGTGAATGCTCTTATAGTTCATTGTTTCTTTCTGCCATTCAGTAACTGCCTGCCCGTATGTCTGATATAGGTTGATGCATGTATTTTTTTTACATGGTCCTGCGTGGCCAACTCAAGCGATGTCTATTGTATTCGCCAATTGTTGAAAATCTATTTACACCATGGAAATACATTTATGGAACTGTTTTACCTGCCAAAGGTTTTGTATTTTGATTTACCCAGTCCTGAGATTTGCACAGCTCTGCACAGCCAGCCCAGTTTTTCCTGACTTTTCTCTACAGCTTATAAACAACACAGAAAGGTCACCTTCCTGCACCTAGCCTGCCATCGGGCACTGATGGGGAAGCAATAGACCAATGAGGTAATCTCTCTGTTCCCTCTTATGCCGCGTACACACGAAGGGACTATCCCGCGGGATTATCCCCTGGCCTCAAGTCCAGGGGATAATCCCCTCGTGTGTGGGCCTCCAACTGACTTTTTTTCAAAAAATCCGGCGGACTAAAGTTTTAAGTTTTGTTTTAAAACAAAATCCCGCCGTTAGTAGGCTAGTCCGCCGGACTTTTGAAATGAACGGACTTGCCGCTCATCGGAAAGTCCGTTCATTTAGCACGTGACTTCAGGTACGTAGCTAGCGTAGGCAGTAAATGCCGGCGTGCTAGCCCCGTCACCTGGCATGGATTTAAAGGGAGTCCCCACGCCGAAAAACGGCGTGGGGGTCCCCCCCAAATCCATCTCAGACCCTTATCCGAGCACGCAGCCCGGCAGGCCAGGAAAGGGGTGGGGACGAGCGAGCGCCCCCCCCTCCTGAGCCGTACCAGGCCGCGTGCCCTCAACATGGGGGGTGCCCTGGGGAAAGGGGGGCCGTGCGGCCCCCCCACCCCAAAGCACCTTGTCCCCATGTTGATGAGGACAAGGGCCTCTTCCCGACAACCCTGGCCATTGGTTGTCGGGGTCTGCGGGCGGGGGGCTTATCGGAATCTGGGAGCCCCCTTTTATAAGGGGGCCCCCAGATCCCGGCCCCCCACCCTATGTGAATGAGTATGGGGTACGATGTACCCCTACCCATTCACCTAAGGTGTAAAATGTAAAGTAAAAAAAACACACTTTTGAAAAAATAATTTATTGCACTGCTCCGGGGGTCTTCTTCCGTCTTGGGGGTCTTCTCGCCGGACTCCTCCGCCATTTACCTAGCTCTTTTACCGAGCGGAAAAGTCCGGCTACCTTCTTCGTCTTCGCCGCCGTCGTCTGGGGGTCTCGATCCGCCTTCGGGGGTCTTACGGGGTCTCTTCTGTTCTTGCCGCTGTCGTCGCTTTCTGCGCCGCCTTCTTCTTCTTCCGCCTTCTTCTTCTTCTTCTTGTTCTTCTTCTTCCGATGTTGACACGTCGCTCTCTCTGGCCGGAATGCCAGAGCCGCGCTGTGCTGGGACTTATATAGGGACAAGGGGACAGGGTCACATGCTCATGTCACATGGTGACCCCGCCCCCTTGTGATGTCACAGTCCCAGCATCCTCCGGGACTGTGACATCACAAGGGGGCGGGGTCACCATGTGACATGAGCATGTGACCCTGTCCCCTTGTCCCTATATAAGTCCCAGCACAGCGCGGCTCTGGCATTCCGGCCAGAGAGAGCGACGTGTCAACATCGGAAGAAGAAGAAGAAGAAGGCGGAAGAAGAAGAAGAAGGTGGCGCAGAAAGCGACGACAGCGGCAAGAACAGAAGAGACCCCGGAAGACCCCCGAAGGCGGATCGAGACCCCCAGACGACGGCGGCGACGACGAAGAAGGTAGCCGGACTTCTCCGCTCGGTAAAAGAGCTAGGTAAATGGCGGAGGAGTCCGGCGAGAAGACCCCCAAGACGGAAGAAGACCCCCGGAGCAGTGCAATAAATTATTTTTTCAAAAGTGTGTTTTTTTTACTTTACATTTTACACCTTAGGTGAATGGGTAGGGGTACATCGTACCCCATACTCATTCACATAGGGTGGGGGGCCGGGATCTGGGGGCCCCCTTATAAAAGGGGGCTCCCAGATTCCGATAAGCCCCCCGCCCGCAGACCCCGACAACCAACGGCCAGGGTTGTCGGGAAGAGGCCCTTGTCCTCATCAACATGGGGACAAGGTGCTTTGGGGTGGGGGGGGCGCACGGCCCCCCTTTTCCCAGGGCACCCCCCATGTTGAGGGCACGCTGCCTGGTACGGCTCAGGAGGGGGGGGCGCTCGCTCGTCCCCACCCCTTTCCTGGCCTGCCGGGCTGCGTGCTCGGATAAGGGTCTGATATGGATTTGGGGGGACCCCCACGCTGTTTTTCGGCGTGGGGACTCCCTTTAAATCCATGCCAGGTGACGGGGGCTAGCGCGCCGGCATTTACTGTCTACGCTAGCTACGTACCTGAAGTTACGTTCTAAATGAACGGACTGCTCTGTGTGTGGGCAAGTCCGTTCATTTTCAAAAGTCCCGTGGACTTTGTCATGCGGATTGTCCGCCGGAGAAGTCCGGGCGTGTGTGGGCAAGTCCACACGCTCGGAAAGTCCGGCGAAGCCAGCTGGAAAGTCCGGCGGATTGTCCGCTGGACTAGGTCCGCCGGGAAAAGTCCCTTCGTGTGTACGCGGCATAACTGTTACCTAGTCTGCAGGATGCTGGCATTGCATCAGTGATCTGCTGATCGCAGGTGTAATGCTTTACAGGATGCAATGTAAAAAAATAATAAATGCACATTTTTTACCTGCAAAAAGATGTGCATTTATCATTTTGTTTACAAAAGGTAAACTTAACCTTTTAAGCAAAGTATATTAACCTGTGCATGTTATTGCACTGCAGTGTATGAGATAGATCTGAATAGACCTAAAAACATAATGCACAAATTGCCTTAACCACTTGGAACACCTGTAAAATCAACTTGGCAGGGACAATGTGAAGGCAACAGAACAATGGATAAAACAAAAGATTAATATAGTGCTTTGTCCCTGCTATACATTTAAAGCCAAACTCTGGGCAAACATATAATTACACTTGAACGGGATGGAAATTGACTCTCCTTTGATCAATTGAAATCTAAATTCAATCACCCAAATAAATATTTTTTTCCGTTACCTACAGTTGCGGCATGCAGCATGCATACCAGTCACAATTTCGGGCCCTGACAATAGAGGCTCAGCCTTCGGTCTTGGAAAACTTATTACAGGATGACTCTTTAACTAAAACACTGTCAATAACCTATAAGGGGTTGTTTAGGATAACTCCTCCTGGGATGCTTCATTGTAGGGAGAGATGGTAGATGAAGTTACCAAGCATAGATGGGGAAGACTGGGATGACATGTGGGAACATCCTTTTAAATTACCTAGTCTCAGGTAGAGATAGGCTGATTCATTTTACATTTCTACATCATAGCTACTTTACCCCGGCCCATTTGACAGGGATTTACCTGTCATCATTTGCAACAGTATGTTGGTGATGCACACATTCCCCTGCCAATTTTGATCATATCTTTTGGAATTGCCAAGCTATTGGGGATTTCTGGATGGGGGTACTAAAATGCATAACTGACATCCTTACCATTCCGATTCCTTAATCCATCTCGGTGTGTCTTCTTGGCTTAGTGGATGCTGTGGTCCCATCTAATGCACACAGGACCCTTCTTAACATTTTATTATTTTACACCTGCAAGGCCATTCTGCTACATTGGAAGAAAAACAACTCCCCCAACGGTGTCCTTCTGGAAGGGATTGGTTAATTCCATGATCTCCTTCTATAGAGCCACATATATCTCCAGGGGTTGTGAGAAGAAATTTAAAAAGGTCTGGCAGGCATGACTGGACTCACCCTCCACTGTAGGGTAAGAGACGGTTGAGGATTGAAACTCTCAGAGGATTTACTCTTGTGTAACAGATGGGACAGAGGCTCAGATAACAATAATTGATAGATGGCTTATTATTAGTGTCCTTTACTTATAAGGTATTAGCAATCACTCTTGTACTTTTTGACCTTTTTGACCTCAATGTATGTGACATTTGTGGAGCTAGGTGTGCTGTTGGCCACCAATCCATTATACACTTGCTATGGGACCTGAATTGTACAGCTTTATCACTCCAGCCCATTAGGGCTTCATGGTTGGAAGGGAGACAGTTGTGGGGATTGATGGGATTGGGGGGGGGCTTTATTAGATAGGTTGATGCATGTATTTTTTTTACACGGTCCTGCGTGGCCAACTCAAGCCGATGTCTATGGTATTTGCCAATTGTTGAAAATCTAATTACACCATGGAAATACATTTATGGAACTGTTTTACCTGCCAAAGTTTTTGTATTTTGATTTACCCAGTCCTGAGATTTACACAGCTCTGATGGAAAGCACAGCCAGCCCAGTTTTTCCTGACTTTTCTCTACAGCTTATAAACAACACAGAAAGGTCACCTTCCTGCACCATCCTGTGTCATCGGGGCACTGATGGGGAAGCAATAGACCAATGAGGTCATCTCTCTGTTCCCTCTTACTGTCAGCTTGTCCCTTGTCATCCCATGTGCATGCGGCACACCTGATTAGCCCCAAATGATGTCCCCTTTCCTCCCAGTCTGGGAGCGGCTGTACAGAAGGCTGATTGCAAGTCAAGTCAGATTCATGTATCTGCACTAGCTGCATTTAAAATACATCTAATGATTTTTAATAAATGCAATAAATTGTTACTGGTATGTATATATATATTCTAGAGCTATAAATGCGTTTATACATTTACTAAAAAAAGTACCGTATATGTTTTCCCTGTATGAGCTTTTGTGCTATACTACTTGATCCGTTTTGGGTAACTCCGACCTGCCCCTACAACCATATAAAGGGGGGTGTTTTTCATCTTTCTTTAAAATATAGAATATATTACATTACCTTATCTTGGCTCCTTTTTTTCTCCAGCTGCTCACCTGACAAGATTTTTTTTCTTTCTTAGCTTGCATAAAATATATGATAAATGAGGTGAGAAAAATAGAAAAAGCAGAACTGAAGATGGATATGATATTCTGCTAGCTGACCAATTAAACCGCCAGGTGCAAGTGAAGGAATCAATGCCTCGGTGGAGTGTTAGTTAAAAGCTTGAGAAGAAGGAAAATCAGTCAAAAGTTAAAGGGCAGTCGAGTGTTTTAGGAGTGAAAACATGGACATGTGCTATAGATTATGCCGAGATGTCTGCCAGTTTCTGCAGTGCGGTATGAGAAAGCCAAGCTGTGGGTGCTGGTTATTACTACATCATAGCTGAACCTACAGATCTACAGCTGCTCTGAACCGTAAAGTCTTGCACTGCCTGGCACTGAGTAGCTGAAATATATTGGCCTTGCAGACTGGCTGTATCTGGTGAACCCTTGTATTGGTTTTATGGCTTGTAGTAAAACACAGCACGGTATAACATATACAGATATTCAATACTCCACATCTACTTGATCTTGCTATAATTAATAAATGCAGATTTAGTGCCCCAGGGCAACAGCACAGGCTTATAAATACCTTTTGTCAAGCTGTCCTCGTTGTCCTTAATATGTAGGATCATGTAAAAGGAATGATGAACTTTCTCTGGTGAAATATTAGAAGCTAACCATTGACCACAAAATGAAGCTGCAGGTTGTTAATGAACTCATACTGATCATGTTACTCAAAAATGATCATTATTATAATTAGTTTCCTTTCCAAACATTGGGTACATTTCAGTGGCGGTGCGTGCATAGAGGGCGTAGGAGCGCCGCCCCCCCTCTCCTGCACCGCTCTATCACCAATAGATAGATTCATGCATTGCATGAATCTATCTATTGTCACCGCTGCCGCCCCCTATTCAGGTGTCCGGCCCCTGATCGGGTGCCGGGCATCTGAATTACAGTGGGGGGGGGTTTGCTGGAAGCGCCCCTATTAGAGCTGTAAGCTCTAATAGGGGACCTTATTAGAGCGGTGTGCTCTAATAGGCTTCCCTAAGTGTAAACACGGCTGTGCGTTCGCTGATTACACAGTATTGTGTTAGGGAAGCGAATACATCGCTTCCCTAACACAGACCCGCCTCTCCGCCAATCAGGTTGCCAGGTCTGTTACCTGTCACCTGATTGGCTGAAGTCACAGGCGCTGTGATTGGACGCTAGGCTCCAATCATAGCAGAAGACAGGAAGAGCGCGGGAGAAGAAGACATCCGACGATGAGACACCGCTCGTCGCCTGACGCCGTCACCAGCTGCACACCGGGACAAGGAAAGTGCAGAGGGCAGGCAGGGGCCACAGTGGCAGCACTTGAGGGGCACAGTGGCAGTACTTAAGGGGCACAGTGGCAGCACTTAAGGGGTACAGTGGAAGCACTTTAGGGGCACAGTGGCAGCACTTAAGGGGTACAGTGGAAGCACTTAAGGGGCACAGTGGCAGCGTTTGAGCACAGTGGCAGCACTTGAGGCACAATGGCAGCACTTGAGGCACAATGGCAGCACTTGGGGCAGCACTTGGGGCACAATGGCAGCACTTGGGGCACATGGCAGCGTTTGATGGGCACCGTGGCAGCGTTTGATGGGCAAGTGGCAGCGTTTGATGGGCACAGTGGCAGCGTTTAATGGGCACAGTGGCAGCGTTTGGGCACAGTGGGAGCATTTAATGGGCACATTGGCAGCTTTGGGCACAGTGGCAGCGTTTGATGGCACAGTGAGGCTGTTTGTTTGCGCCCCCCCAAAAATTTTGAGCACCAGCCGCCACTGGTACATTTGAGCCCATGTATGAACTGTTTTTTCTGCCTTCTATCGGCAAGAATGACAATACATCAAAATCCAAAGCATTCACTAAAGATAGTTTAAAGAAATATAGAATTAAAATGTTTTAAGGGGGAACTAAACTCTCTCAATCAACGTTAAAGCAGAACGCCTGGGATCAGGCAAAAAAATCCCCCATTAGTACACAACCTACACAAAACACTAAACAGTTATCACATTTGTGAAATTCCTTACAATTTAACGTAAAGGTCTAACTGAATTATCAGGAAGTCATCTCTGTAATTCAAAAGATGCCAGCATCTGTTCTGCCAAGGAGTTGGTATTACAGCAGGGATTCCATCATATCCTCTCCTCTCTCTGTACAGGAAAAGGAACTACATTTCCCATGAACCTTTGGGAACTCCAGTGAATGTGGGTGGGTACACTAGGCATGTACATGTTAAATGTGAACTCGCCAACTTCAACATAAATCACACCCCCTCATACTCCAGCCACACTACTCAGCACAACATAGACAGTGAGGTAAAATTATTATACATGTAAAGCTTGCATATGCAAAATGTTTAGTTCATTCTATGTAGTCTACTCTCATTAAATATTGCATTCTCCCTCCTCTAGGTTTTCTGTTACTGGCTGTGGCTGCAAATGTCACATGCCATCTCTAACAGGAGATAAACACATTTCCCCTCATGCTTTATTTAATCATTACTGAACTGTAGAACCATTCCCATAATTATACATACTGTACTCTGCTGCTGTAATTCAGTATTATAAATTTTCCTCCTCCTGAAGCTTTGAGATCTTACTAACAGCAATCAGTGCTTGTATGGTGTACTGTATCCGAGCACATCCCTAGCCGCAACACAGAAAGAAAGAGCAGGCTGCTTTACATCGGCAACTCCAATAATTCACATTGTAATAGTAATTAAACATATAAAATTCAGTGTAACAATCTAAACTCCCAAAACAACATGCAATAATGGTGGGAACCTCCAAAATAAAAGGTTGTTGCACTTAAAGTTAATTTGTATTGCAAATATCTATAGGAGGGGTTTCCACCATCCCTGCTAATTTTTCCTTTTTGTTTATGCCTTGGTGGGAACCTCCCAAATAAAAGGTTGTTGCACTTAAAGTTAATTTGTATTGCAAATATCTATAGGAGGGGTGTCCACCATCCCTGCTAATTTTTCCTTTTTGTTTATGCCTTATTCTCATTTTGATGTGTATTACATGTGAAATCATATATCATTGGAATTATTGCTCTAGAACTATCTGTAATGCAAATATCTATAGGATGGGTTTCCACCATCCCTACTAAGTTTAATTTTAATGTTTTATTTTCAGTTTGATGTGTATTGTATGTGCAGTTACATTCCACAGAGACAGGTATTGTGGTAATATTGAAGTCTATTGAGATTTCCATACATTAGAGGGTTCCACCGTTATTATTACGTTATTGATTAGTAAAGTAGCGCTGCACTATACTATGCTATTGGAAAGAACTCAACTCTCTGGGAGGAGGAACATTTATAATACTGAATGACAGCAAAATATGGAGGAGGTTGGAAGGAGGGGTGGGGCTGTGGGTGTCGTGGGATGGTTGGTTGGAGGATGGGGTGGGGTTGGTCTATAGGGCTTAAGGTAAGGTGGGTTAAGGTAAAATGACTGCAGTGGATGGTGTCAGTGGACAATGGATGGGCAGTGGACAGTGTCAGTAGGGCAGTGGATGTATCAGTAGGGCAGTGGATGTGTCAGTAGGGCAGAGGATGGTGTCAGTGGGGCAGAGGACAACCATTTTTCATATTTATTCTGCTAGCATTAGTAAATAGATAGGAAGGTATATTATATTTACTTTATATTTCTTCAGCTGCTTCCTGGTTTCTGACTGAATACAAATTATACATCCCAGGAGTCTTCATGGACATTGTTTTTCTTTCAACTGGAGGAGGGGCTTTCTCAGCCTACATGCCTGAGCTAAGGGCAGATGGATTCCGTGAAATAAATGCTACATGAATCATCTGCCCTTACTTCAGATGGAGATGGCTGTAACTAGAAATGGTAGGGGCCTGTTCTTTGTGATTTCTCGACAAAATAAAGCATGAAGACATGGATGGATGGGTGAGATCTCTTTAAATAATAAAAATGAAAATGAAATTTCAGGTTTATGGTGCTCAGATAAAGTTTAGTTCTGCTTTAGGGCTTATAATTTGAAACATATCTTTTATATTTTTTTATATTGTATGTAAGCCTTGATGTAATATTAGTTTTATATATAATAGTTATAACAAGGTGTAACCATGGCAGATAATTCACAAATGACTATTGATTTTCTACACAGAGAAATCAGCAGAGGATTTCCTTTAAGACATTGTCTCTTTGATTGAAAGATGGTATGGCAACCTCTGAAGAGAGTAGGAGGGGGATGAGACAATGCTCTGACTCATTCAGATGAGAGTGTACATTTTAGTATAAGCTATTGGACTTTGTAAACAGGTAAACAAGAAAATGAGAATATAAAAACTTATGTCAAATTGTTCATACTCATAATTTACAGTGGTTTAGTCGTCAGCACCTCTACCTCGCAGCACTGGGGTTCTTGATTCAAATTCCAGCTAGGACACAATCTGCATAGAGTTTCCTTGCCCTCCATGCACCTGTATATCCTGTTTCTTCCAGAACTCCAAATTCATGAGTGTTGGTAACTGGCTCCTGTCTATATTGGCCCTAGTATGTGTATGTTTTTGAGGTAAGTTTCTTGGGAGCAGCGACTGATGTGAATGACTAGTATGTAAAGTACTTTATTAGTTCACAATGCTACTGATGCCCCGTACACACGGTTGGATTTTCAGACGGAAAATGTCCAATCGGACCATGTTGTCGGAAATTCCGACCGTGTGGGCTCCATCTGACTTTTTCCGTCGGAATTTCCGACGGAAAAAGTTTGAGATCCTGCTCTCAAATTTTCTGACAACAAAGTCCTATCGGACTTTTTCCGATCGTGTGTAGCGAATTCCGACGGACAAAGTGCCACGCATGCTCAGATCACATTACAAGACCAAAGCTATTGGCTACTAGCCTCTACGTAGTCCCGTCGTACGCAACGAACGTCACCACGTTCAGGATGATCGGATTTTCTGACAACTTTGTCCGACCGTGTGTATGCAACACCAGTGTCGGACAAAATCCGTCGGAAAAAATCCGACGGATTTTGTGGTCGGAATTTCCGACCGTGTGTACGGGGCATTAGAGTGGAGGTGAGAGAGGGAATTATGGTTTGGCCTGCTCCTGCTATCAACCTCCTGAGATACTTCACATGTAGCAGGAGGCTGCAGGACCAATCTAACAGTGCAGCACAATCTCACGCATGCAAAGTGGGAAGCCAGCTGTTTGTTTAAACTGGTTGTACACCCTGTACAACCACTTTTACCTACAGGTAAGCTTATATTAAGACTTATCTGTAGGTGCTTGAAATATCTCCTAAACCTCCACAGTTTTGGGGATATTTACTAAAAAGCAGAGTGCAGATATTATCATTAGAAAGGGCACATTGTGCCGTTTCTAATAGGGGTCATGCCATGACTGGTGGCTCCCGCACACATGCGCGGGAGTGACGTCACGCGACTCCGGCAAGTCACAGAACCGGAGTCCGCGGCCCCGGAAGGAAGAGGGGCAAAGATGGACGCTCCCTGCTAGTGGGGACAACGGAGACATTGCGGGCTTCTGTGTCGTCAGGTAAGTGACGCAAAATGGGCTACTATGTTATGCTTTACCTTTGCAGGGAAATAAATAAATATAGCTGCTGACATCATTTTTTTTTAATACGACTGCAGTTTCTCTTTAACTATCTTTAATAAATATTGTGTATGTGTTCCAGGGAATGCTTACGCTATGACATAGAGGTGCTGAACAATGAACTTCATATATACCTCATCCGTGTCTGAATGTGAACTGACATTCAGTGTCAGAAGGTCATTATGCCTTATGATGTTCATGTTTTTCCTGGAGAAACACAAAGTGAATATTCTTGTATTCAGTTGCATTTTGACAGTTTGAATACACAGAACAGATTCAGATTTTGACTTTACAAGCAGTGATTATACTTTATTGGAAACAGTTATCAGATGTGTTCTAATTTGTTTACAACTGTCTGTCAGCTAATGGCTACATCACAATGAAAATGAAAATCAGTGTTGAAGCAACCTTGTGGGTAATAGGCTAAGTGGAACATTCCAGAATTACCAGAGTGATTGTTCTCATGTGTATCATTCATTATGTACATCAAAGTTACAGCGAGTATGGCCAGATCAAGTGATTTTCCCCACACCTCAATTGCTTCAGTTAGTCAGACAGTCAGTGAATTCATGTTTTATGCAGCCGTGTGGTATAGGGGTATAAAGCTTTTTGTTATGTACAGTGGCATCAGGCACTGCATTGTACAGGGAGACAAAAGGAACAGTGTGCAACAAAAAGGTATAAGGCACTGCTTGTAACAGAAAAGATGCTAGAGCAGTATGCACATACTAAAGTGCTATGAGACACTGCGTGTAATAGAGAGGCATGAGGCATTGTTTATAAAAGAGAGATGTGATGCACTACATCTCATAAAGAGGCAATATGACACTGTATGTATAAAAGAGAGATGTGATGCACTACATCTCATAAAGAGGCAATATGACACTGTATGTATAGAAGGGTGCACTTTGTACATGTAGTGAAGAAGCATGATGCACTGCATATATGGCAGAGGCATTAGGTACTAGATTTAATAGCAATGCAAACATTAGAGAGGGGCATTGGGCACAGTGTAAAGGCCAGGCTTTTTTTCTGGCGGAACGTACCAGAACGCAGTTCTGGGACATCCGCCAACCCAGAGACAAAGAGGGAGTGAAGCAATCTATTGCTTAGCAAGGAGGTCGTGCCGATGCAGATCACTTATTTTGGGCTACAGCCTGAAAGAGCGGAGTGAAATATTCTGTACTCCGCCTCTTCCTGCAGACCGGAAGCTGAATTTAGTGCCATTCACAGCTCAGCTGTAAAGGAAGAGCTGCAGAGGGTGAGGAAACTGGGAAGCATGGCCTGACTGCTCAGTGCTGTGGACTGGAGACATGACATTTTTGGTTCGATTGTTTGACAAGGTTGCTGGGTGGGGCTGTCTGTTAAAGCTGCTTGGATGTAGGTCTGTGCTGTGTATTGTCTCTTTGCTGGATTGGGGATGTCTCTTTGCTGGATGGGGATGTCTCTTTGCTGGATTGAGAATGTCTCTTTGAATATTTTGGGATGTCTCTTTGCTGAATACATGAGAATGTCTCTTTTCTGGATTGGGAATGTCTCTTTGCTGGAGAGAATGTCTCTTTGAATATTTTGGGATGTCTCTTTGCTGAATACATGAGAATGTCTCTTTGCTGGATTGGCAATATATCTTTGAGTATATGGGGATGTCTCTTTTCTAAATATATAGGGATGTCTCTTTGCTCAATATATTGGGATGTCTCTTTGCCTAATATATGGGGACATCTCTTTGATGAATATTTTGGGATGTCTCTTTGCTGAATATATGGGGATGTCTCTTTGCTGGATGGGGATGTCTCTTTGCTGGATATATGGGAATGTCTCTTTGTTGGATTGGGCCATCTCTTTGATGAATATATGGGGCTTTCTCTTTGCTGAACATATGGGGCTGTCTCTTTGCTGGATATATGGGGGCTGTCTCTTTGCTGGATATATGGGGGGCTGTCTATTGCTGCTGGAGGGATCTATTTGTGCTATAGTGGGTCTATTATTGCTTTTACTGCAATAACAAGCTCTAAGGGCTCATGCTAGCCCACAAATTATACTTGGTTTCCTGTTTTCTAAAGGGGGTGGTTCTATGGACAGAGACAATCATGACCTAGAGGAGGGGGGTAAGTTCCTGCACCTTTTCTCTGAGAAAAAAATGCCCTGTGCAAAGATATGAGACAATATGTGTGATAGAAAGATGTAAGCCACTGCATATCACAAAGAGATGTGAAGCACTGCTTCTAGTAGAGAGGCATTAAATACTGCATGTATTAAGGAGGTGGAGCACTGTTTAGAGCAGATAGGTCTGTGGCCACACATTCAGTAGTGGCATGAGGCACTGTATGTAACAGATAGGCACAAGACTGTTGTGGAAATCTTTATTAATGTATGTTGTCAGATGTCCCCCAGTGTCAGTTTTGCTGTGATACGCTCATGCAAGCGCATTCAAACATACAGAATTTGGTGGAAGACCATCGGCTGCGGAAACCTTCTCGTGGACACGGCAGATCTGTTTTCTCTTTTAAGGATGTTTGTTCATCCCTTTACCAAGAGACTGGCAACCTCATGGCGACTGCATTAACGCTCCTAGTAAGCAGATCTGTGTACATGGGAACTGTAGCATAACCATACAAAATTATGGCCCACTGAGCTACTGACACTTTGTGTCTCACAAGACGCTTGCCGCATAGCTCTGCACACGACCATCTGCACACGTCACTACTGGAATTCTTTTTGAATATATACATGTGTGTGATTGGTTCTTTTGAAAGAATACAAGTGTTGGATTGGCTGATTCTGAAGCCACCACCTTCCTTTGTTATTCATGTTTACAGTATAAATAAAAGGAGCAGCTCATCCTAGGGAGTATTCTGCTAAGATCAACGTGATACCAGCATCTGTGTCTGTGTTACTTGGAGATATACAAGCACACTTTTCCCGGCATTATACAAGAGAGCTGTATTTGTGCTTTTAAGCGCAAAGAAATTATTTGCTTATAGGAGAAGCTTAAAATTTCCAGGACAAAGACTCTGTACGTAACAGAAAGACAGGAGACACCGTGTGTAATAGAGGTACTAGGTTTCTAGAAGCATAAGGCTGTATTCATAATAAGGAGAAATGAGAAATAAGTTTGACACTAGTCTAGTAACAATTAACCCAATGCAGATGTACTGCATGAAATAGAAAAGCAGGAGGCAGTGAGTCTTGATGCAATGCATTCTCAAGATAAGCATGGGGCACCTTATGTAACAGAAAGGCATGAAGTACTGCTTAGAACATACATGAAAGAGGCACTGCATAAAACAGGTTGGGAGGAGATGGGAAAATAATAGAATAGAGAGACATGAGGAAATGTATGTATTCAATAAGCACTTTAAGTAGGGCTGTGGTAATTAAAGATTAATTATTCGATTAATCAATACATTTTTTTGATCGATCAAAATTCTTTTGATCGGTACTCACCTCTCCGCCGACTTCCGAGTCTTCAGGGAGTTCCGTCAGAGATTCAACGTCACCGGGCTCCTCCCCCCTTCCACAAGTGCCTCCGTCTGCTACGAAGGGAAGGGGGGAGGAGTCCAGGGACGTTGAAGTTCTGATTGAACATAACGCGTACGGAGGAGGAGCTACGCATGACGTCACCCGCTGCCGCCCTACGGAACTAACACGATTGTCGGCTTTACATGCTGTGTTATTATCATCTTTATGTGAGTAGTTTGTGTTTGAACACAAAAATAATTAAGCGGTGAGCACTTAGATCTTTTCTTTCTACCCATGACCTGGCGTCCTTGCTGAGATCTAAGGAGACGCGAGAGAAGTTTATGGTCCGTGTTAATCCTTTTGATAACCGATTGATAACCGCTTGCATGACCACCTGTTTGCACAGGGGTCCATGCCATAAGGTGAGAGTGATTAGTTAGACCGGAGGTGGAGGGATCGTCACGCTACTGTAGGAAAAAAAATTACGTCGGTGCTACAGTTTGAATTTAAAATGTATTTGTGTAAACTGTGAAGTTAAGTCATGGATTGTGGAAACTAACTAGTGTTGAGTGATTGTATATAGTGTATACCACATTTACCACTGACTAATGCAGAGTTGCAATGCAAGGAGATCAGCTAAAAGTAGTTGGATCTGTATGTGCGTTATAATTAATCAAAATTAGTTGATTCATCGATTTAAAAAAAAAACGATTAATCGAACAAGAAAATTTTAATCAGTAACAGCCCTAATTTTAAGTAATAGAGAGGTATAGGAAACTTGTGTAGCAGAGAGGAATGAGTTACTGCAGCTTACAGTGTTTCAGCTTGTAAGTGTGCATATCTCATATCCAGGCAGGGAACCAAACAATCACCATAGTAGTCGCTGTGATTACCATTATCTTCTGGGTCCTGTGCCAAGCGGCTACCATTCTGCATTGTGGCCATGGGGGTTGTTCAATCAGTACTGCCACCATTCACAGAACGCCGTTCACAGAAGTGGTGATCATGACATCACTGCCCCACTGCTCCATCTTATCCAATCAGAAAATATTTTGAGGCATTTTGTAAATGGTTGTGTCAACGAGCAGCCCCCTGTGACCGCTATGCAGACTGGGAACAATCATCATCTTTTGCAACATTCTGTGATGATTTACCTTCTTGAAGAAGTTTTATAATCCTCTCCTTTGTTTCAACTGACATCTCACGTGTTGGACCCATGATTCATGTCAATCAGGTTGGTGCAACAGCTCACCAAGGTGTGCAAGCACTCTTTTTTAACTGCAGACTAACTAGCATATTTAATCTGATGCAGATGTTGTTTTTAGAACTGCAAAGTACATGGTGATTTCATAATATTTTCCTCTGCTTGATCTGCATAAACAGTTGCAATTAACTATAGTTTTCTCTCTCTTTTTTTTTTTTAGGTGTTTAGGTGTTTAAAGTCAGAAGCTGAAAATAGTTTTGAGGCATGTCTGTGATTAGTTTTTTTCTACACAATTAAAGGGGTTGTAAACCCTCTAGGTATTTCACCTTGATGCATTCTATGCATTAAGTTGAAAACCCTCCTGTGATGCAGCAGCCCTCCAGAGCCCTCCTTTTACTTACCTGAACCCGGTCTTTCCAGCCGGTGTCTCGTGTCCTGATTGGATTGATTGATAGCAGTGCAGCCATTGGCTCCCGCTGCTGTCAATCAAATCCAATGTTGTGGGAGCTGGGGTCTGGGGGGCCGAGTCCTGCTGTCTGTGTCGATAGACCCAGCAGCAGAACACAGGATTGCACCTGCACGAGTGCACCGAGGGAGAGCAGCTCTACAACAGGGCACTCGAGAAGGGGAGGAGCCAGGGGCGCCACTGAGGGACCCCAGAAGAGGAGGATCGGGCTCCTCTGTGCAAAACCAACAACTGCACAGAGGAGGTAAGTATGACATGTTTGTTTTTTTTTTGTTTTGTTTTGTTTTTAAACAAAGCTGTATAAATCTTTTAAACAATTGAATAAATATTTTCCAAGAGTGGTGATTCCATACTTTTTGCCATGTGTTGTATTAAAAATTACAGAGGTCCCCTTGTACCCATCTTAGTCATTATTCTAGACCCCAACACTTTTGTTTTATTCTTGATCCTTAGCTTTCGGTTAACTGTGATACCAAAACAATTGGTCATATCCCATGACTTTAAGACTTTAGGGGTCAATCCCTTTTGTAAAGCAAATAAGCCTACATCCAAAAGCAATTCATTATTCACAGTATGGAATGTCAACATAGCTGATATCACAGAGGAGTGGGCAGATGTCCTTGGGTAGTTTCTTAACCTGTTCTTACTGGCCCTACACATATATGCAGCCGCTGAACAGGTGGGCTTTGATGCCAATTGGCCATATATATATAATTCCATGGGGAAAGGCTTTTCTGTACTGACAGCACAATCCCAGCAGAGTAACTAAATGTCATGGGCAGTGCCTGATGCATACTTGTGATCGGGAGCTTCTGCTTATGTCACCATTGTGACAGCCAATCACAGCGGTCACCAGATCTGAAAGCCCAAGGTTGATGGTGGCAAGGCTTAAAGTAGTTAAAGTGTATATAAACCTTAACAATTACCTTTTCCTATTTTCTCCCTTCTGGTCTCTGGTAATATACAACTGAAAGCATTTTCTTACATTGCACATCTGTTTGATAAGTACAACAAAAACTCTGGTTGATCCTGTCATAAGTTTTGTGAGCTAACAATTGTGCTTTTTGCCTTTGCTGACTGTCATCAGTTACCATTTTCCAGAGATCTGCAAAACACCTCCCCCTGAGTTATGAAGTAGATTGAATGGGTAGGTGTTCTCATTCTGAAGTCCTGTCTAAAGGTAACAAGGCTGCTCCTTTAGCGATACAGCACAGTGAGTACGTGTTGTCACCCTAGGATAGAACCTAATGCAGCCACCACAAATAAGTACTAGTAAGCTGCAACAAATTTGTGTTCTTGGGTATGGATATATTTTAAGAATGTAATTTCGGCAGATGTGACCAAGCTAGTTAAATATCAACATAAGAGGCATATGAAAAGAGAGTAGGAATTAAAAAATGGGTTATACTTGAACTGCAGGCAATCTGCAATTAAACTGCAAACTTTCTTATCTGCAAAACCATTTGTTATTCTATCCAGTCACTTTTGCAATTCCTACATCTCTGCCAAACAACATAGCCAGAAGGGTGACACGACTTTCGTTGTTAGAGTTGAGGAATAAAGTCGTGTCACCTGTCTTCTGCTAATTTTAACAAGGCATTTCAAAAAGCTTTATCTGTCCTTCCTATTGCCCTTTGCAGTGAATCATTCATTATAGTAATTGTAGAGTAATAGGCCCTGAAAAAGTTAGAAGAATCTGACATTACCGCTGCTGCTCCTCCCACTGGCTGACATGTCAGCAGTCTCTGACAGCAGCTCCCAAACATGGCCTCCTGATATATAAACTGACAGTGTTGAGGTTGTGGTCAGGAGAATCCTTGTGCAGGAGCTGCATCGCTGGTATTTCAGTATTCATAATTCAAAGCACAAATCCATAGCAGAACCCACTGGCTGGCAGTAGAAATCATTGCCAAGAGCTTAGGGTAAATCTGAACCCTTCCAAGAGGCCCAGGGAAAGTTGACAAGCAACAATAACATTGTACCAATAATCATATACTGTATATATCTTAATAAGGACAAACTATGGTGAACATATAATACATATTGAAGCTGATGATTATCATTTGGAAATGTACAGTACCTTTAAAAAAAAGAAGACTCTTTTGCCACAACCATGGTAGTATTTATTATTTTCCACTTCCAAAAATATGTTTTTAATGTAACAAAAAGGGTTTATTCAACATGATAACAGAAACACACATATGTTGGTAAGGCAAGATATCCATACATGTGCAGCGCATCACATACATTTTGTTTGCACCCAACCCCTGAACATTTGGTTACATATAACTATACCCAGGTTTGGTTATGTAATACACATACTGTATAATCGCATATTTATAGAGTGGTTTTCTCCAGTCTAGGCAATCTATGGTTAATTCAGATATGATACAATAAATACATGTTTCACAGTTGTGTTTTCTATGAGGAATATTTGCAATTAGCTTCACTCCATATATGCCTAGAACATTTATGAGCATTCAACCACGCATAGGACAGCTGTGAACTTTACAGTGAAAGGTCTTTACATCTATAGTGACATGTGCTGTTTCAGTGCTCATTGCTTGCTTTGGCAGATAGTAAATGTGAAAATATCAGCTTGCACTAATGTCCATAGGCTTTTACTGGTAGGAATTAAGAACTCCTGTCTCATTTGCCCTTGGCATATACAGTATCTGATCCTAATAAATCTCAGGCCACACACAGTTCAGAAAAAGAACAGGTATGTTTCAGGTAGTTGTCCTATGGCCGCAGGAAAAATAGTTTGGGCTCGTAAAATTAGTATTACACTCATCAAGCTAAATCACAAACACAACCAAATTCAACAAATGAAACACTTAGCAGTTAATAAATAACAGATAAGCCTAGACTGAAAACCGTCTACATTTCCAATGCATTTTATTATATGTGAAACTGGAAGCAGGTAGTATACCATAAAAGCATTTTTAAACTTTATAAATGTGTAATTATGCCACTAAATGTTTCTAAAACATGTAACGAGTACAAGAAATGAATTAGCCCTAGTCATTCCCTCAGGAGTTAACCAACAGCATTTGACAGTTAAACGACAAGATCAGGTCTTACCACCAGAAAAAGGTTGGGTTAATCTTATTTTGGAGAAAAGCCAAGGCCTCGAGTACGACCTGGGCATATAATCAAGGTGCTCAAAGACAAGGACACAGGGGTCATTTTAAAAACTACCATAGGTATGTACAGATACCACAAGGTACAGCACAACAGGACTTTGGCTACCTTCGAGACATTTTAGAATAGCTGAGCTTCACTTTAAA
Source organism: Lithobates sylvaticus (assembly GCA_028564925.1). Classification (NCBI taxonomy): domain Eukaryota; kingdom Metazoa; phylum Chordata; class Amphibia; order Anura; family Ranidae; genus Lithobates; species Lithobates sylvaticus. The sequence continues at coordinate 209,595,102 of CM053030.1, read as the reverse complement.
TAGTGAGGTGCAGCACAGTGTGTACATAACTGCTCTAGGTAGCAAGTACGAATTATGCTCAGTACCCTTCAGCCGCGGACACACGATCGGATTTTCCGACGGGAAATGTGTGATGACACAGTGTGATGACACAGGCTGTTGGTGGAAAATCAAAGGCTCCATCGGACAATTGTTGTCGGATTTTCCGCCAAATGTTGGATGGCAGGTTTGAAGATTTTTCACGGACGAATGTCTATTGTCAGATTTTCCGAGCGTGTGTACACAAGTCGATTGGATAAAAGTCCAAAGTACAAACACGCATGCTCAGAAGCAAGGACGAGCCAGAAGCGGTCAGTCTTGTAAACTAGCGTTCGTAATGGAGAATTAACATTCGTGACGTGGCAAATTATGAAATCTCAAATGCAGCGCACAATTCTCTTCTGCTTTAATGGGATAATGATGAATCTGCTTTGCTGGTGATACTGATGGAGTTATTGCAAACAAATTTTCAAAGGCTTTTTTTTTCTAGTGATATCAAGAATAATATTATGCTTTTTTTTTATTTATTTTTTTTGGGCAAGTTACCACAACACCATTATGCTGTATTTTCTAAGATCAAACTATGTTGGTGTCCCTTGTCAATTTTACATTGTATTTTTTTTTAAATGTAACTGCCTACTCCCAAACTGCCATTTGAAGTAAAACACATAGCCAAGTATTATTCTCCACAATTTTTTTTATTGCGCATTAAAAAAAGAAAACAAATACAATTAGACATGGTAGCTGCCAATAGAACTTACAATGAACTTACAATGCTATCTGCATTGTAAACACGCTGGCTGTCATGTTCCGTTCGGTCCACTGGATGTTGCATGGTGTGCTCTCTGGGCTGCCTTGTTTTTTCACACAACCCAGTGGGTAGGCTGCACATGGTTGTTGGATGACTGGGATATTCCTGTATCCATACAGGCCATATGTGTGGGGAGGAGATCCTACCTGTCCCCGCTGTGTCTATGACATGGACGGAGACTTCCTTTTCGCCGGTGATGCGCTAGCGTGTGACGTCAACGTGCCCTGAGGGGCGGGGCTATGCCGCATGCCTCCATGTCAGGGAGACACTCTGAGTCCGGCCTCAGCTGTTTCTCATACAGAAAATGACGCCGGACAACCAGCACCACCCCCTGTGAGGATTGGCTCCCTTATCAGGTGATTCCCTAAATAATAGCACTCACACAGCTGGCATGTCTCGGTCTGAGCACGGCCGCTCTGATGTCTGTGCTTCCACCATTATACTGAAAGGTAATGCACTACTCAAATACAGGCAATTCTGGGCAATACATGCCTCTGCTTTGCTGCCACATGCACACTGAATGTGTCTGTGTACTAATCTTAAAACCTTGATTGATTTATTTTTGCTTTTATGGTTCTTTAGACAGTATTACCTCTCTTCTGGTGTAGCCATCAGAGTGTCTCCTGTGTATGTGAATTAGTGGCTGGCCCGGGTTTGCATGCCTGTCCACCCATGCTGTCCGTTCGGCCTCTCTCAGCCAACGTGGAATTTTCAGAATTGTTTTTACCATTTCCCCATGTCCTTCAATGAACCCTGTATGTAAGTACCTTTAAGCCTAAAAAAACATTTAGTTCACCATGTAAAACGACTTGTCTTTTATGCACTACAGTATAAATATTATGTAACTGTATCTATATTGCAGAAAAAGATAAAGTCACCCAAATGTAAACCTCCCCTGATGAAGGAAAAAATATATACCAATAAATTTACGAAACATGTCGGGATGTATGCTACAAATCTTCACGGACTGACCTCAGCTTGACTCTGGCAGTGCCTGGATTATTAGCTTTGGGTTTAATATATATATATCTATGTATTAACTGGTTCATTGGTATACTTTGTATATTTTAATGTCACTGTTCATGTTTATAAAATGTATTAAATATTGTGTACTCAATAAAAGTGTCACTCTGCTGCCTTTTACTTACTCCGCTACTCCTATTTCTGCCTTAAAAGTCCAAGGGGGCGGCCCCTGCTGCACTTGTTGCATGTTTCCTCTCTTCTTTATTTGAGAGTATTGTGATCAAGGCATAATTATAGTTAAACTATAAGCATTGCTTAACAATATTGAGTAGACTGTTAAAAATTTGACATTTTTATGAGAAGGTGAAGTTACCTCTGGAAAGCTGTGCCAAAAATGTGTAAGGTCACAGCAGAATCTCATTAATGACATCAGTCAGATATATTTTTTGAAGTACGTTAAACATAAGGAACTTGTAAAAACTTGGCAAAGCTTAAACACGTACATAAGACACATCAGTAGAACAAAGCATGATGAAAAAGGACAAGGTACCGTGGAGGGAACATGTTCCTCATTTAAGAGAATCTCCTGTACTTGCAGTTGAGATAAGTGGACAAGGAAGATAAAGTCAGGACAATAAAATGTAAAAACAACAAATTTTGTTGTTAGTCTTTTTTAAAAGAAAAAAGAAAATATGTTGTCAGACAAGCATTGTGCATGTCATTCATACAAAAAATATATGACAAGGCATTAGATAGCATCCCTTTAAAGTGGTCGTAAAGGCTCAAGATTTTTTTACCTTCATGCATTGTATGCATGCATGTAAAAAACCTTCTGTGGGTAGCAGCCTCCCAATACTTACCTGAGCTTGATCTCAATCTAGCGATGTGCACAAGCACAGTGGTTCTTCCATGTTTCTTCCTCCTCAGACAGAAGCGGGAGCCATTGAAGGCTGAGACAGAAGCAGGAGCCATTGTCAATCACAGCCAGTGAGCCAGTAAATGGACACACAGAGCAGCAGCTCGGGAGCCCCCCTAGCACGCTGCGTGCTATAGGGGCACTTGGCAGGTTGAAGGGGCCAGGAGTGCCGGCAGGGGACCCGAGAAGAGGAGGATTGGGGCTGCATTGTGCAAAACCACAACACCTTTTGCCTTTAATATTACTTTAAGACTGGAAGTGAACTGCTATGGAAGTGGCAACAACAGCCAGTATATGTTGTACAGTTTCGGGTTATTAGCAACTGTGGTAGTGCTCCAGGACCATACGCAAAGCCATTAGTAAACAAAAAGTTTCCTCTCAAGGCAAACAAAACATTGCTTGCATTGCTTGCGTGCTGTGTAATGTAAAGGGATGCAGGGTGCTGTGTAATGTAAAGGGGTCCAGAGTGCTGTGTAATGTAAAGGGGTCCAGAGGTGCAGGGTGCTGTGTAATGTAAAGGGGTCCAGAGGTGCAGGGGGGTGTGTAATGTACACAGTAGTGACAAAGAGATATTTAAGGATGCAGAGGTATGCAGGGAGCACAGTGGGGTGTTTTTACGTTTTAAGGTGGGGGGGTGCCAGATATAGGATCCGCCCCGGGTGTCAAATGCACTAGGTACGCCCCTGCATCTGTAACACTATGGCAAATCGATCCATGCTGTGGTCCTGCTCATTCAATCTTGAAAATATATTACCACTTGGTGGGACTGCCTGCATCTTCTGAATTCATGGCTTTTGCCTACTGTCAGGACAGAAATGCAGTAAAAATCACACCTTTTAATGTAATGGTGAAAATGGTACAGATCAGTAAATGTAGTCAAAACATAAGCCAGGGATTGGAAGCCAAAGTGGGTAGTCAGACAAGCCAGTAATCAGGAAACCAGAGATCAACGTAGTCAGAGGCAGAAGAACAGGATCAGGAACCAGAAGGGATGTCATAGGAATACAGCAGAGAAAATCCAGATATGTTGACCAGGTGAAGGCAGGAAAGGAATAAACAAGGCAGTTTAAATTACCAGTAGGGGCTGGCTGTCGGCGGGACTGACGAGCAGATAATGATAACCAGATGAGCCACTGAGGTATCAATGAGTACTGGCAATTATCCAACAGCTGAGCAGCCTGAGCACAGAGAAGAGAGCTGCTAAGAGCCCAGCCCTGACATGACGTAAGTGTGTGTAGAATTAATGGAAAGATGTGATATTTTTGCAAAAGAAGTATATTAATGCTATATTGCTACATAGGAGAGCTGGAATTTAGAAAAAAAAAAAAAAGGTGAGCTTAGCCTTTAACACTGCCCACTGATTACTGACTGCTGTTGTTTTACAATAACCTTTACATTTATTTATTTTTATTTATTTTTTTGTCACACTGAGTCATCTCATTAATCAACAGGTTACCATAATCCTCAGATTGTCCTGGAGGCTGTAAACGACACCAATTCTAAGGGAAAATCATTCACTGGTTTGTAGGCATATTCAGAGGGTTTCAAGCAGTTAAAGTGGTTGTATACCCGTTTACACTTTTTTTTTTTTCTAAACTACCTGCAAGAGAAAGTCATAATGAGCTAGTATGACTAGCATACTAGTTCATTATGCATCACTTACCTTAGATCGGGCCCCCGACGCCGTCTTCTTCTCCCCCTCCAGCCGCAGCCATCGCTCTTCCGGGTATCGCCGCTCCGGCCAATCACAGCGCCGCTGCGGCGCTGTGATTGGCCAGAGCAGCAAAGACGTCGCTCCGCGCATGCGCGCGGGGCACTTCAACTGCGGTGAGCAGCAGTTGGGAATGGGGATTAACCCGTTCAATGCACGTATGCAATGCACGCATGCGCCGTAGACAACGTTGTAAATCGTTCTTTGCAAATATCTCCTAAACCGTGTAGGTTTAGGAGATATTTATTGTACCTACAGGTAAGCCTTAATCTAGGCTTACCTGTAGGTGCAAGTTGCAATTTAGGGTATACAACCACTTTAATTCATTTTTTTTTATTTTTTTTATTAATGTTAGCTTTATGCTATTTTCAACATAAATGGCAATTCTACATCCCCTCTTTCATTCTCTTCTTTCCCCTTTTCCCTTCTCTGCATTTCCTGTATAGTATGCATCCTGATATAGTTATTTCCCAGTCATTTAAATCCCTAAACCATGCCTCTGTAATTGCAAAAACTTCAAGTTATTCCTAGGCATAAGAACTGTCAGCTTACAAAGCTTGTTACTTCACTACAAGCATTAGTATTTGACGTGACAAACACTGCTATCTACTAACAGTAGTTATTAATAATAATAATAATAATAATAGTAGTAATCATGGGTGTAGCATAAGGGGTTGCAGGGGTCACAATCGCAACCCTGCCCCTAGCTCTAGGGGGCCCCTGCAGCCTCCCTGTCATATTATCATATCCTCCACAAAGTCCAGCTCTGATCTGCCCTTGGGCCCCACAGTACTGGGCTTCGCCTTTGCCTTCTGCAGTCCACACCCCTCCAATCTCATTGGCTGGGGAGAAGCTGTGAGGCATTTCCTGAATGGAGAGGAGCACGAGGTGAGAACAGCCCAGGATAGGGAAATGTCTGTGCTGTGTGCTGGCAATATGGAATGGTAACCATGCTTAGCGAGGAAGGAGGAGGAGAGTGTCGTCCTATAGCCATGATGGGACCGATGTCACTGGTGAGGTAAGACACTGCTCAGTGTCTTCTAGTCACCAGCTGGGATTCTCTGTACCCCCTCCCCCCCCCCCCACTCTGGGATGTCTGCTTACCCCACTTCTGACCAGAGAATTTCACAGGTCAGAAGGGCAACATAAAAGTCAGCGAAAAGCAAGCCTGTGAAAACCGGGAGACTATGTGTAAAGGAATGTGATTTCAGCCATGTGTAGTGTGTGTGTGTGTGGGGGGGGGGGGGGGCGGGGTAGGAGCTGTATACAGTACTGGGATAGGAAAGGAGCTCTGCCAAGTCACCTGCCAGGGGTCCCTGTCTTCTGATTCTCCAGCGGTGATCCCTGTCCTCTGATGTAAAGAGGAACTCTGGGAACTCAAAACTCTTAAGCCACTTTGAGTATCTTGGCATGCGGTGGATGTATCTGCACGCACGGTCGAAGTGGTGGGTGGTAATGAGGGGGAGGGGGCCCAGGTCAACTTTTGCATCGGGGCCCACAAGCTTCAAGCTATGCCTCTGGTAGTTATAATTTCTTTAACTGCAAAATACCCCAACATCTAATTCCTTAGAAACAGAAACCCCCACATATGATTTTACCTGCTGGGAACAGAAATTTTCCTCAGCTGAACACAGCACACACACACAGACCAAAATGTGATAAAAATTCTTGGATTCGTGTGAAATGGTTAACTGTGGATAACAATTGCAGGCTTTAGAGTCTCGTTAACATATAACAAACACTCAGGTAGAAGCATGGGTGCTCAACCTGTGGCCCTCCAGCTGTTGCAGAACTACAAGTCCCATCATGCCTATGCCTTTGGGAGTCATGCTTGTGTAGCGCCCTGCTCCTGATGGGCAGATGCTATAAGTAGAAATTTAGTTTTGTCTGAGCTGTAGTTTAGCTCAGACTGATTATGTTAAAATTCTGGTTCTGTTCCAGTTCAGCTGGATTGAGTGGTTTTCACCTTGGCCAAGGGGTGGCGCTCTCATTGTTGGCCAAGGTTGGAAATTGCAACAAGCTGGGCGTATTGAGTTCCTCTTTACCCGAAAAAAGTCAGTGAGAGTGGTCTACCCACTGTGAATTCTGGGAGAGGGTACTTAAGGCACAGACCCCGTTATAGGGTGTGTTCCGACCTGATGGCCCTCCTGGCCTAAGGTGTGCTACTGCCATTCAACTTGTCTCAGGGACGGCTGGCCTGAGGCTTCCTTACTGAAAGGTAGGTCCAGAGGTCCTGGGGCCTACTGATCCAGGTGTGGTCCTGTGCTGTCTTGCCTGCGGGGAAAAGCCAAGCAACTAGATGATCCAGGGGAGGACTTTTCAGAGAGAGGACCGAGCAACAAGGCTGGTACCTCTAGAAGAGCCTGGAAACTCAGTTGGAGAACGCATCCCGGGTTATCTACCTCACAGTATCACCGGCTCGGCTGAAAGGAACTGGTACTGTGTGACTGTTCTTTGATATTGCAAAAGTTACTGGTCACACAATCCTGTGGCAGAGGATTGTGCAATGGTTCTACTAATGCTTCAAGTCTGTAGCAGAGATTATGACCGAGCATCGCATCGGCTGCTAGGTCAGTGAGAGAGGCCTATCCGGTGGTTGCAAGATCCAGTTGTGGAGCTATTTGTCCTCTGGATCAAGAAGTACCCCTGACTCGCAATTATAAGGTACCTGAATTCCCTTTAACCCTCCATCCCTCTATTGGAATGTCTTTTCTGTCAATAAAGCATTGGAAAAAAAAGGACTAAGTGTCAAAACCGAAATCTGTGAGAAACTCTTTAATTGGACCTCTATGACGACGCGGTGGAATGGTGAGGTAACTGTAAGCCCAATCAAATACCAGCAGCTCCTTCAGGGGTTAGTGCTACACTTGTAACTGTCAGCCTTGCAATATCTCATGCGACACGTAGTTCCACAACAGCTGGAGGGCTATAGGTTGAGCACTCAAAAGGTAGAGCAAAAGAAGAGTCATTAATGGCACAGTTTGCAGCTGTCAGTCACTCAACGAGGCACTGAATTATACAGCAGGTTACTCAGCAATGACACAGTAATGCAGCGATATTTCAGTCAATATTAGCAGTAAGGCACTGTTCCAGACAAGGCCTGCTTTGTCAAAGACAGCTTCTGCAACAGTGGTGGCTGACTGGATACCCAAATAGCAGCTCTTGTGAGCCATTCAGGGGATCTAGCAACTGGTTTAGGAACAGTAGTCTGAGAACCAGCGATGTTCCTGCATTGTCCCTCCTCAAACAGGAACTTCTCCTGCATGTCTCACCGTTACAAGCAGGATCTCCTTGAATATGACCCACCCTGTCAGACAATCTCAAATATCCACAGGCCCGCATTGTGACATCATTGACTTTACTCTGGTCAACAATGTTACTGAGTGTCCCCGCCCTCTTGTGATGTCATTGGTCCCACCCCCTTGTTTACTTAAGTGGAGGGCGGAAATGGCGTGTCAGCTGGTGGAACCAAGCACTGGGAGCTGTGTCTTTTTTCTTTTTTATGCAAGTGGAAGGCGGCATTCATCGTGATTGATGAAGGATCTAAATCCGATACGTATTCAAATGGGGGGAGCCAGGATCTCAGGGCCCCCTTGTTAAATCCATTCTAACAGCGGGGATAAGTCATGGTTGTTAGGACACTGGCGAGTGCCAGCTCCTTAACAACCAGCAGCCCTAAGCTGAACTGTCACATTTAGCGGTGGTAGGTATACCTCTGCAGTAAAATAACATGCAAAAACAAACATTAAATACTGCAAATAAAAAATAAAAAAAATGAACTCATATTTACATGTGTTTTTTGTGATTTGTACGTTCATGAGTTAAAAACCGCATAGAGTATTTTAACTCAAATAATCCTTAGATATTTAACTCATAGTGAATTGAGCCCATTGTAAGGCTTCAGGTGAAAAAAAAAAAAAAAAAGATATTTGAATTTTGAAATGATAGGTTTAAGACATTTTAAGATTGAATATGTACAGTAAATATTAGGCAGAACCAAAATTGCTTTAGGAATTCATCCAAAAATATTGGCAAGTAAGAGGAAGGAGTTAGATCATTTAAAATATTCCAAAAAACATTTACAGTGGTATCACAAGACTTTAAAATAAACAGCCCCAAAGCATCATGTTTCCACCTCTGTGCTTGACTGTAGGGAAGAAAAATGCTGACTATGACCCTAAGAACACCACCCCTACAGTCAAGCACAGAGGTGGAAACATGATGCTTTAGGGCTGTTTCTCTGCTAAAGGTACATGCTGACTTTGCCACATTGAAGGGCCAATGGATGGGGGCGTGTATTATAAAATCTTGGATGAGAACCTTCATCCGTCATCCAGAACACTGAAGATGAGTTGTGGCTGGGTCTTTCACCGTGAAATGACCCAAAACATACCGCTTGTCAGGGACTCGCTGGCCATAGCAGAGCAGATGTGCAGAGACAAAGGCCATTGTGCATGCGTGGGCACAATTCCAATGATGTCCCTCCTGACAGGCATGTCCGCAGGCTCAGGCGAACGCCTGTGCGCATGCTCTCGCACGTGTGCACGCCCATTAGCATTGGCGCCCATTGTAGTATATAAGGATGTCAGATGTACTAAGGCCTTTGCTCTCTGATCTGCAGTTTCCCGCTGAATCCTGTTTCCAGTGTCTATCCTTGATCTGATCATTACCTGGCTTCCTGACTACTCTGATTCTCTCCATTCCTGACCTTGGCTTGCTTGACCTTTCTTCAGACTTACCTCCGGATTTCTCTGTTGCCAAACCTCTGCCTGAACTTGACCATTCTTAAGTGTTATCTCTGATGTACCCAGATTGCTCTGTATCTGACCTGGCTTGTCTCACTCTGCACCTTGCCTCAGTCCCCACGTACTTGCATCCGCAGTACCGGGCACCAGCAACCTACATGCATCCGCAGCATCCCTGCATCCACAAGTGCCTGTATCCACAGGCACCAACTGCAGCTCCACTACTACTGCTGGCTGCTACAAGTGTTGCTTGCTACGGAGAACACCACAGGCACTCCTACCCCACTGTGCTCTCGCGGCCGCTGTATTAAACTCAGTGGCCCTTGAACCAGAGCTGTACGAGAGATTCCTCTGCTCGTCAGGCTCTACCTTAAGGTACATGACAGTATCAGACAGCCAAGACAGAGCCTGCAAGAGGACCCTCTCCGATGGAGGAGATTTGCCAACACCTCGCTGCCCTTACACAGGCCCTCAAATCCTTGCAAGAGGGTTATACTCAGCTGGAAGAACGTTACAATCCCTGGCTACTCCCCCAGCTCTCTGACTAGTTCGGCTCCAGCCCAGGCAGGTCCTCCACCTACAGTGATGATGCGGCCACCAGAACCGCGGGTTCCCACATCAGAACAATTTTCCGAGGAACGGAGCAAGTTCCATGTCTTTCCGTACCGTCTGCCAGCTATATTTCGCACTCCAACCCCAAACCTTTTCTCTGGAGGCCACAAAGGTTGGGTTCATCATCACTCTCCTGCAAGGGGAGCCTAAGTCATGGGCCCACAAGTTAGTGGAGAAGGATGATCCACAGGTGCGGGAGATGTCCTCCTTTTTCAACGCAATTGCGCAGCTATATGACGATCCCCGAAACAGCCCTCCATGCCCTGCAGCAGGGTCGGCGAGCAGCCGAGGATTATGTCTCAGATTTCAGATGTTGGAGTGGGGACACCCAATGGAATGACGCAGCCCTGTAACACCAGTTCCGTCTGGGCATTTCTGAGAACCTCAAGCACGATCTTGCCTGGGTCAGTGTACCCAGTACCCTGGAGCCAATTCAAATTGACCGGCAGCTCCATGAGCGCCAAGCCGAGAGGTTCACTCCATCTAACCGGCCTGTCTGGATGACACCAAGGGCCCCAATTCCGGCTTATCATGCCCCGTCCAACCCAGCCATGATGCATACAAGTTCTGCCAGCTCGGCTCCCAATGAGTCTGAACCCATGCAAATTGGATAACTACGCCCTGCATTATCTCCTGAAGAGTATCTGCGGCGCAGACAGAGGTACCTATGTCTATACTGCGGGGAAGCCGGCCATTATGTACGTGCATGTCCAGCGAAACTACCTAAGTGCTCCACGATACCTCCAGCTCATCTGTCTTCCTTGTCAACACTCATCTCACACTTCTCTATTTTTAGCTTCCGAATGGAGTAGTATGGGTCAACGCTATTCTTAAATCGGGGCATGCAGCTGCTTTATCTACCTGATCTTTGCCACTCAGCAGCACTTCCCATTACGATTCAAGACACTGGTCAACGGATCCCGTATTAAGTCAGGACCAGTCACCCAGGAGACCTGGCCCCTATCTGTGACTATACCATCTCGTCTCCACTATTTCCCAACATTCTAGGCCTTCCCTGGCTCCAAGCCCATAACCCTCAGATCGATTGGATCACTGGAGAAATCAAGTTTCAGTCCCATTACTGCCAGGAACACTGCCTTCTATGTATGGATTTAAACCCGGAGACAAGTCAGCATGTACCCAAGGCCTATGAGGAATACCAAGATGTTTTCAGTAAACAGGGTGCAGACACACTGCTTCCCCATAGACCATATGACTGCCCCATAAAGTTACTCCCTGGGGCTGAGATTCCCTTAGGGCGCATCTTCCCCCTGTCTAAGAAGGAATAAGGAGCACTAAGGGAGTATGTGGACAAGAAACTCAAGAAGGGAAACATCCGCCAATCCACATCCCCCGCAGGGGCTGGAATCTTTTTTGTGACCAAGAAGGACCAATCCTTACGGCCATGTGTCGATTACAGAGAACTGAAAAAGTTCCCGGTCAAGAACCGCCACCCTCTCCCCTTGATGCCTGAGCTATTCCAAAAACTGAGAGCAGCAACCATCTTCACCAAACTGGACCTCAGAGGAGCGTACAACTTGGTCCGCATAGGAGAAGGGGATGAGTGGAAGACAGCTTTTCGCACCAGGTTTGGCCATTATGAATATTTGGTGATGCCCTTTGGCCTATGCAATTCGCCAGCCAACTTCCAACACTTCATCAACAATGTTTTCCTGGACTTTCTAGACATCTTTGTCATTGTTTATCTGGATGATATCCTAATCTTTCCCTTATCCCTGAACACCCATCGAGGACATGTCAAGAGTGTTCTGCTCCGACTTCGTCAACATAAACTCTACGCCAAACTGGACAAATGTGAGTTTGAGTGCCAGAGCATTCAGTTTTTGGGGTTGATTACCTCTCCAGCAGGAATCAAGATGGACCCCCCAAAAAGTTTATGTCATCTTGGATTGGCCGATGCCCAGTGACAAGAAGGGGGTGCAGCCTGCAGCAAGTCATAGGATTCGCCAACTTCTACAGGAGATTCATCAAGGGGTTTTTAGCTATTATAACCCCCGTCACCCAGTTAACCAAGTCGCACCTGTGATTCAACTGGAGCACAGAAGCCAAAGAAGTGTTTCAGACCTTAAAGAAATTGTTCACTTCCGCCCCGATCCTAAGCCACCCTAACCCATAGGGGTGAGCTACAGTTCGACTCGAAATTCAGGTGTTCGCCCGTTTGCGAATACCGAACATTATGGGGCATTCGTGGGAAATTAGAGCACCGCGGAATGCACTATAATGAACGGCGAGACCTTCAATGCACTGTGAGATCACAGTGCATTGACGGCTGCTGATTGGCCAAAGCATGCACCTAACCTGCATGCTTTGGCCAATCACAGTGCGCTCTGCTGTGAGAGCCATGATTGGCCGAAGGCAGGGTGCCTTTGACCAATCATGGCTTAGGGGGCTGAGTCCATGCCCCAAACTATGTAAAGCTGCTTACATGGCAGCCATACATAATTTTATGAATGAGAGCAGCAAAAGGACATTTGTAAAGGAAAACATGCTATTTAAAACTGCTCACGGCTGTAATTTATTGTCAGATCCCAGAAATATAGATGAAAATCATTTTAGAAATGGCATGGGTTCCCCCCCTAGTCTATTACCAGGCCCTTTGGGTCTGGTATGGATTTTAAGGGGAACCCTGCACCCAAATAAAAAAAATTTGCGTGCCCTCCCCCCCAGTGCTGTGGGTGGGATCTGTAGTGCCCACAGCCTGCTCTGCCACCACCGATCCATCCATTTATAGGGGAACCCTGCCCCAAAATTTTAAAAATAAAGGCGTTTGGGTCCCTGGTTTGGCGCCATTCCACGACTCTGCCATACCCTGCCATGCAATTCTGCCATACCCTGCCATACCCTGCGATACTCTGCCATACCCTGCGATACTCTGGCATACCCTTCGATACTCTGCCATACCCTGCGATACTCTGCCAAAACCCTGCGATACTCTGCCACCCAAATTTAAAAAAATTTTGTTTTTTATAAAGCACAAAACTTTTTTTTCCCCAAAAAAACGCGTTGGAAAAAATGCTGCGCAAATAAAGTTTAAAAAAAAAGTTGCAATGACCGCCATTGTATTCCCTAGGGTCTTTTCTAAAAAAACATAGCGCATGCAATTTTGAAGGGTGACATGTATCTATTTACTCGGCGTAACTTCATCTTTCACATTATGATGATTTTTACATGTAGGTGAGAAATGTCAGAATTGTCCTGGGTGCTCCAGTACGCCTGAAGGTGCTCCTTGCATGTTGGGCCTCTGTATGTGGCCACGCTGTGTAAAAGTCTCACACATGTGGTATCGCCGTACTCGGGAGTAATAGCAGAATGTGTTTTGGGGTGTAATTTGTGGTATGCATATGCTGTGTGTGAGAAATAACCTGCTAATATGACAATTTTGTGAAAAAAAAAAAATAAGAAAAAAAATCTTGATTTTGCAAACAATTGTGGGAAAAAATTACAACTTCAAAAAACTCACCATGCCTCTTTCCAAATACCTTGGAATGTCTTCTTTCCAAAAAGGGGTCATTTGGGGGTATTTGTACTTTTATGGCATGTTATGGACTCAAGAAATGAGATAGGCCGTCAGTACTTCAGGTGTGATCAATTTTCAGATATTGGCACCATAGCTTGTGGACTCTAAAACTTTCACAACGACCAAATAATATACCCCAATTTGTACTTATTTTTACCAAGGATATGTAGCAGTATAAATTTTGGCCAAAATTTATCAAGAAAAATGACAAAATAAGGGGAACCCCGAGCCAAAATTTAAAAAAAACCTTGCCCGGTGGTTGTTGGGGTCTGTCCCGCGATGTCCATTAACTTTCAATCACAGCGTCCGACGACCCGATAAAAAAAACTGAAAAAACTCTGCCTCCGTGGGAGGCTCCTGATGACTGAAGCCTCTTTGCGATGACAGCTGTTATATAGCTGAGGGTGGGGCCACCCGGTGACGTAAACGGGTGACCCCGCCCCCTTTTGGCATTACGTGGCGTCACATAACGTCAGAGGGGGGCGGGGTCACCTGTTTACGTCACCAGGTGGCCACACCCTGAGTTATATAACAGCTGTCATCGCAAAGAGGCTTCAGTCAACGGGAGCCTCCCATGAATGCAGAGGTTTTTTTTTTATCGGGTCACCAGATGGTATGATCGAAGATGAATGGACATCGTAGGACAGTTTGTTTTTGTTTTTTAATAAAGGACTTGTCCCACATTGTCTCTTGTAATTTTTAACATTTTGACACTTTTTTTGGTGAATGTGTAGGGGTACAATGTACCCAATACCCATTCACATGGGGGGACGGGATCTGGGGGTCCCCTTGTTAAAGGAGGCTTCCAGATTCCGATAAGCCCCCTGCCCGCAGACCCCCACAACCACCGGGCAAGGGTTGTGGGGATGAGGCCCTTGTCCTTATCAACATAGGGACAAGGTGCTTTGGGGGCAACCCCAGAGCATCCTCCCCATGTTGAGGGCATGTGGCCTGGTACGGTTCAGGAGGGGGTCGCTATCCCCCCCTTCTTTTCCTGCAGCCTGTCAGGTTGCATGCTCGGATGAGAATCTGGTATGGACTTTGGGGGTAC